>JAACJJ010000059.1:0-600000 GCA_013368295.1 Psilocybe cf. subviscida | reverse complement strand
ACGTAAGTGCACTTATGATCATACTTTGTTTTATATGCTCTGACTTTCTGACTTCTTTATAGTGGACACCATTGCTTATTCTGGTCTATTCAGACTGCATCAGCTCCCCCCTGCTTTTTTGCACATACTGATTGCCCAGACTCCATCGCATTTTGACATGATGGCCGTTTATGGCAAGGTCGAGGTTGCAGACATCTTCAGACATATTTACAATCTGGTATGTCAGGGTGCTTTCCAGGCCTGTTTACTCTAAATGGAGTGAGTTGTTTATGTGTACACTGCTGCAGTGCACCACCGACTACGATGTGACCAATTACAAATGGATTCTTCGCGGGTGGATCAACACTCAGCAGCACAAAAGCGGCACGGATTTCAAGTGGCCGCCCTGTAGTCGTAAATATCTTGCAATGGCTCATATCGACGGACATGTCACAACAGAACCACGCGGCAACATTGGCATTGCACTGCGCCCAGAAACAAACTCTGATACTACCGAAACAGCCGTGTGGCTTGACAGCCTGCTACATCGCATACACATACAAGTGTGTTAACTTGATCTTAACCGGAAGTTCAATGATTTGAAATATATTTTCTCGACAGAAATATCGCAGCAGTATCCAAGAATACAACCGACTCCTACAGCAATGGACGTCCTGGGCCACGTGGAATAACGTCCCTTTGGACAGGGTGGATGATCTCCCAAAAGCTCAGTGGTACTTACGGCGGAGTAGGATTGAGAAATGGCTTGCAAGCTGTTTGAAACTTGGCAGCCGGAAGTAGTAATGGGCTGTGCTGTGTTAACTCAAACTGGTCGTACTCGAGTATAACTAGACACGTCGACCATGCAGCAAACGTCCATTGTGACTTTGCACGAATTGAAGCTAGCAGCCCAAGAAAAATCCACGACCCACTTCTTTGACTGAACGAAATTATTTAAAAAGCTTGGAGAGTAGGTTGTGAATATGGTGAGGTGCCGCACTGATGTCCTATGAACCAAATGGTCTTTTCGGGTGTGCGCGCGCCGGTAAAAGTGCAAACCCACCTCGAATGTGCGACGGCGATGGCGACACACTCGTACAGCGGTGACGGTGGCGTTGCATTGACGCTAGTTGGCGACCGCGCAGTTCACATAGCATTCATTCTGATCATGAAGGCCGTCGATGTCCCACTTGATGGCATAGCCGACAGGCGGTATTGAGCAGCAAAGGGGAACGGGGAATGATGAAAGGAGCCCATACACCACTTCAAGACTCTCCAAGTTCCCCCCTGCGCGGTTGGATTTTTCTAATTAATGGTGTGCGCTGATCGTCCGAGCTGGCGTCGCGGTATCCAACAGGTTCGTGGTCGACCTTCGCCCCTGCGCTCGCATCGTGGACCTCAATCCCATCACGGGTGCACCCGGCCGCTACCGCCCCTTGTTTTCGTCCTTGTCTTCGCCCTCGAGTTACTGTTGCACCGTGCTGCGGCAGGCAGGTACGATGTGGGTGATATCTTACTCTCCGCTTTCTACAAACTTGTCCCAATACGCGAGGCTTGGCGAGAGTTTCGATCACTGAAGGAGTGGCTATGGGCCGATTGAATATTACGCTGCTAGTCTGAAAGGATGTGGGAGCGAGGAAGGAGCGAACCACGTAGAAGTCTCCTGGAGACGAGACGAACAGTGGGGGTCTGTCATGGAGATAATTGTGGAAATCAGTTCCGTCGCCCCGTCGAAGCTCGATGCGGGGTCGACGGGTGGAGGAGGAATAGCACCAACGTCGACGTCTCTGGTGATGCTGAAGTTGTAGACACGCGAGATGTGACTTGCGGTGGACCCCATGTTGCCGTCGAGGCTCATGCGGAGGAACAGACGATGGGGCCGGTGTGGACCATCCTGGGACTTGGGGGCCCTAAGGCTCTGAAGATGCGAATGGCCATGCGATCGCGAGACGGCCAAGTCCGAGCCACCGTAATGTCTCTCGCTGCACTATGATGCAAATAGGTATGAAAGCCGGGGACGCATATGCGCGGGATGGGGATGTGAGGCGCAGGGGGGCTGGCGGCAACGTTCTAGGAATGACACCCTGCCATCCTTAGTTTAGAGGGTGTGCTCTACTCCTGATCTTGATTGCTGGTTATCGACGGGAGTTGTAGCGGATGCGCGGGGCGTGGCAGATCGCATATACAGGTATATAGTGAAATGTTCACCCATAGGAAGAAATAGCCAAGGTGGTAATGGCAGGGACAAGGAATTATAGTCAAAATGGGGGCAGGACAGTCGGGGGCGGTGTTGGTTGGGACGAACATGAGGGGCGACCCGGAAGACGCAGGGAGAGTACACAGACGAGCGCGTTCAAGTCTTTGAGCTTGCATTTCATGGACGCTGGAAGATGGATCAAAAATTCTCAGCAGCTCGCTCGAACGTCGATAGAAGTTGTGCTACGCACCTCGCTTTGCGCTGTCGACGGGGCCTGTGCCTATTCCAGCTGTATCAAAAGCGTCCATAATCACCGGCAACACCTCTTCTAGAGATTAATACTGCAGAGAAGGGCTGCTGTAGGTGAAAATAATTTCCATATTCGACGGGTTGAGAGTACTCACCTGGCGAGAGCCTGGAATCGCAGTTACCATATGTTTGACGTTTCATTCAAAGTAAATCTCGGTATGTCTGTGGGTGGGTACGAGCGAAGCATACAGCGTCGGTGCAAGTGAATCCGAGTGCTGCGACATGGGAGGTAAGGTGAAAGATAGAGGTTGTTTGGGTGAGCGAGTTGATGACCGAGCGGTCCGGATAAGCCGAGCTCTGAATGAACCCCTATACCGAATCATACACCGACACTCGATAACCCGCTCACCGACCGGGTAGAGATGGGTGCTAACCGTAGAATCCACGGGACGCCTATGGCCATGTAGAGATGTACAGGAACAGCTATTCAGAACTTAGATGTGCACACAGTCATCGCATTCATTTGTTGCAAGCTTAAGCTGACGCGTATGATGGATATAGTCTGAGTGTCATGGCTAGTAATTATTGCTCAATTTGCGTGCACAGTCGGAATCTGGGTAGTACCATCGATGTGCTGCTCCGTGAAACGGGCGGAGGTTTCATTAAGTTTCGCTGCAGTCTCGACTTGTTCTTCGACGCATCTGCCAAGCATGTCTTCCATACCCTAATCCTACGCATGCATTTTTTTTTGATATTTATAGGCCCAATCCGCGTTCATTTTCAACGCCGCGTGTCTTTAATTTTTTTTTGACGTCACACATTTGGCGTCGAAGCAAAGTAAACTTGAGGTCTAAAGATGATAATATTGCAGATATTGCAAACGCCATGGCTCGCCCATGATATCTGCATGGCCGTAAGGCCTTCTCAACCACTTAACTGCACCACTGCTTTGCTCATATGTAGCTGAAACCTCCAAATAATGCAGAGCACTTTGAAGATTGCCTCCATTATGAGAGGCCTGCAATTAAGCGCCCATAGCCTGTGGCTGTGTAATTTATATTTGTCCTCGCTTGGCAGAGGCTTTCGATTCCTCACCTTTGCATTGGAGTCTTGGCTTGATTTTGACATTCACGACAACGACGATGACCCCATCGTGGCCATTTCCTCTCGCAGAGCACCTCTGGGCCGCAAACCCCACCCGAAGCTCCATGGATCATCTTCTCTCAGTATCTCAGCGTGCTTTAGTCTGGTCGACGGCCTTCTATGCCGCATTATCCTGATTCCTACACCAGTCCCTCAAGCTCTACCAATATACTTTTGGAACCGGCTTCAATCTCGTCCCAAGCGGCTCTACATCACCTTCATGTCTGCTCATGAAGCGCCGCCCTTGTTAGACGCCCCATGGCGACGTAGTGCGCGGGAGCACTGGTGCTCTCTGGTGCTGGTGTTGTGGTGCCTCAAGTTATCGAAGTCGGAGGGTCGAAACACGATGTGAGTAGCGTGTCCTACAGTCTCGTCGCTCCTGGCGGTCTTGAGGACCCTTGATTTGTCTGCATTGTGTTCTTGTCGCAGTTTGTACGCACGGCATGACGACGCTCTACGGAGCACTTCACCCTTTCCTACCGCCGCGTCGTGCTTCTAACGGGTTTACGTTCAGTTCACCAATAGTCACGTTCTTCTAAAACACCAAGAACGTAATAGAACTCAAACTGGAAGAGGTGACAGACCGCTCGAGTTACTCACCCGCACCAATACCGGAAGATGACCTTCTCCCTCATGATCTGGGCGCGTCTATATTCCCGCACAAATTATCGACTCCGTCATCGTGCCGCCTCATTTGCGTTTCCAGGCAGGCGATGTCATCAGTTTATTCTGGAGTGAGCGGCGCTGTTTCTTGTTCGTTTTCATCACTCTCCTCCATGTTGTCCTCGATTTTTTCGTTCGTCTCTGCAAGTTTTCAGGACAACACTCAACTAACTTCCCGTTGCCTTTTTCACAGATACTTACCTGAGCGCCCGCATCGCGGGCGAGGTCGCCGCACAAAACATCAGCACGAAGAGAAGAAACTGAAGAACCCCTTTTTGGCAATGGACTATGGAAATTTACTCTCAGGTGATTTGTGTTACTTGCATAGTGATTGGCGACCTTCACGCGGCACGAGCCTGCGCGTCCGTCGGGTTAAATGTCAAGGTGGAGTATATCAGCGGTTTGAATGTGGACCAACGGCGATTGCGTGGGCAACGATCTGAAGGACCTGTGAGGGAAGTACGCAGCGAGCGCCTATATGCGAGGGCGCTCTTTCTGGGACCTATCGTAACTGAGATCCAAGAAATGAACGCGAGAGGTGATACATTGGAGGTGCACACCGAGGTTGGACAGTGGTCGTCTACATGTAGCATTGTAGTTCGTCAACAAGACGTGGTATATAATGAATCGTTGATACACATCCCATTCATTCTATGTATAGATCATCGCGTGTTTGTTGCAGTGCTGATGCTTGGTCAGAACGGAGAACCCTCAGGCAATGTATGAGTTGTTAGGTTCTACATCCTGATCTCCATCTCCCCGTCGCGGGGCGCCCTGTGTTTTCTGAATCCCCGACATGGACTCAAACCCCCGCACCAGTGCTGAACAATCGAAGTTTCTAGCCACCATACAGACGACAACCACCCCGCCAGCAGGTTCTTCAGCAGCAGGAACGCGTGTGTGTTGTCTCGAAGATGAGAATGTTCTGGCTGATGCGCGCCTCTTCAGCCACTATGTTCAACAACGCCCAGAACACTTATATCAAGGATAGCTCGTTCAGTATTACCACTAACACCACCAATATCCACACAGTCGGTGGTGCGTCGATGACCGTTGCAAAGTTTGCTATTCAAATTTCATGCGTTCGCCTTTTAATGTTACTAGGATCACCATTGGGCGTGCTTCACAAACGCGCAGCGCCGAATGCCATTCTCAACGCGGGAGGACGCGCTGACGAGGTCAGATGTCATCCTGGGACCCGCAAGGAAGTTATCGCTCGCATTGAAAAATGGAGGGATGCACAAGACGGTCTGACACCCCCCATATTCTGGCTCAGTGGACCCGCGGGCGCGGGAAAGACTGCAATTTTGCAGACAGTTGCCGAGCGCTGTAATACGCAAGGAATCCCCCAGGCCAATTTCTTCTTCTTCCGAGCGGACAGCTCAAGGAACAATCTTGCCCCGCTTGTAGCAACACTTGTACACCAGATCATCCTGCTATATCCATCTCTGCGGGATCCCGTGGCGACCGTGCTTGCCACAAACCCTCTGATACTCGACTCCGTCCTCGAAGACCAGGTGAGGCAGCTCATTGTCAGACCATTGCAAGCCATTCGGCAGTCATCCCCATCCTATGTCCCACCATTACTCCTGATTGATGGCCTGGACGAGTGCGAATCAGAGGAGAAACTCAGTCAACGACAGATCCTTCACGTGTTCGATAAAGTGTTGGCAGAACATTCCTGTCCCTTTCGCCTGCTGGTGGCCAGCCGCGACGAACCCCAGATTCGAGCGGCCTTCAACGGCATATCTTCCCAGCTCCGTACCCTTTATCTCGACGACCAGTACCGTCCTGAGCGCGATATTCGGACGTTTGTCAATGACAAGTTCAAACGCGTCCGAAAGACGCACCCTCTTGCGCATACACTCGATGCCGCCTGGCCTTCTGTCAAAGACGTTGAGGATGTCGTCAAGAAATCGTCGGGCCAGTTCATCTATGCTGCCACAGTCATGCGATTCATATCGCACTCTTCGGCGAGCCCAATGCTTAGTTTGGCGAGGGTGCAGGGTGCTGCACAGATTTCCACCAGGTCACCATTCTCCCAGCTGGACGCAATTTACACCTATATCCTTTCCCAGGTTGACGATCAGGACGTATTAATGGATGTCTTGCATGCTGAGTTGCTCATACAGGAGTACGACGTTCTCGCCATCGAAGGAATGCTCGTGCAGCTCCTAGAAGCTTATAACCACAAATATACTAAAGCAATGGTACAGTCATGTCTGGCCCACTTGACTCCTATTGCCGAATATTCAGACAATCGCCGACTGTTCTTCCGTCATGCGTCTTTCCCTGATTTTTTACTGGACCAGTCAAGATCTAGAGAGTATTTTGTGGACCTCGATGCATTCAACTTCAAGATTCAGCCAGCGGTTTGGAAGGGTCTTAAGATATCAGACAGATTGGGATGTATGTGCTCTTCTGTTCTAATTCTATTTATGGTGTCTTTCTGACTGATTTATAGTACAGATTATTGCCTATCCTGGTCTATGTAGGCTGCACCGGCTTCCTCCCGAATTCTTGTGCACGTTAATAGCCATGAACCCATCAGTCTTTGGCGAGTTGGTTAGTGGAGAGTGGGCCCGCGGCATGGTTAAAGTTGCAGACATTTTCAAACGGATTTATAATCTGGTTCGTCAATGTCTGTTCAGTCATCGGAGGAATAACATTCATGTGTATTCCGCAGTGCACCTCTGATGAAGATATGACAAAGTACAAACAGATTTTACGCCAGTGGATCAACACTCAGCCTTTAGAGTATGGACTCATATACCGAGGAACCACAGATTATAAATGGCCACCATATAGTCATCGGTATCTCGCAATGGCTTACATTAACTACTATTTCATGACAGAACCATCTGGACACATCGGAATTGCCTTGCTCCCAAAAACAGCCTTTGATGCTCGCGAGACGGCCTTGTGGCTTAGCGAGCTCTTACATCGCATACACAAAGAGGTGAGTTATATTATAATTGACCTTGACGAGATTTTAAGATTCATATATTGGTCTCTTTACAGAAACACGTTCAAGAGTACGACGCACTCCTACAAAAATGGACGTCCTGGGCTGCTTGGAATAATGTCCCCTTGGACGGGGTGGATGATCTCCCCAACGCTCGCTGGTATTTACGACGTGGTGGTGTCCGGAAATGGGCCGCAACCTATTTGAACCTCGGCAGCCGCCCAGAATGACATACCCCGCTGTTAGCTTGCTGTGAAACAGCTAGACTCCTTTTAATTACCCCCGATCGTTCAACCAGTGAACGCCGGGTTTTTTAATGCTATTATTTCGTTATCTTATCTTGCCGTTCTTGAACTCAAAATATCATGGTTCCTCCTCACGCCTACTCTAAGCATCAATCCCTACTCAAGTACTCACTATCAATACCAATCCCTACTAGTATGCTTCAACATCTGCTCACTCGACTTTCACCTTTGCGTGGATTATTACCCATTCAATACCCATTTTCCACACTTCAGCTTCATATTGCTCCAGGCAATTTTAGATGGACAATACTGGAAAATTTGTTCATTGAACACCAAGAATGGATACATCATTTGCCTTATATAATCATCTCTGCATGCATTCGCAATGCCTCATCGACACAACTCAGTCCGTCATACTCGACTGAGTTGTGAGTACACTCGTTATACTCACCCATACTATTACTTACATGATGTACTGGCAGATCAACAGGTACTTACTTATCTAATATAGTCCGTTATACTCGACTGAGTTATCCCCAGGTGTACGTGTTCCCGTTCAGCATATCTCTATCACTATGCAATGTGGCCTCTGAGTGTTTTCCACATACCTCGCCTACCTGTATATTCTACGAGGGTTAGCGTGGCAATCGAAGATGCACATCTGACGGCAAGACAATTGGTCGCCGCCGGTTGCTCTCGGAGATGACCTGACAACGGTGTGACGGGAAAGAGACGACGGTGAGGAACACCTGCTGGATGAGAGAAAGAATTGCAGGCCGCTGTATGTGCTCTTTTCTCGTGTTCATGATGTTTTCCTCGCTATGAGAAATCCATCAGCATCAACTTTGGCGGGCACCTAATGCATCGGCCGCGCACATTATCTATCTACAAGCATACAGTCACGCATTTGAACGGATTGATTCCTACTTGCAGACTTATATTTTCAATCCATTCAGACAATCGCGTCCATTCCTGTGGCCCCTCCCTTCTTGTCAACATGCTTGTAGTTACGCCGATGGTGGTACCGCTCAGCTGGCCGCTGCAGAGACGCGCAGAGTCTTCTCTGTTTTGACATACGCTGATGCCACATCCATGACTTTGATCTCATAGAGATTGAATTTAGCTTGACCTCGGCTATGGCGTCCACGAGCTCTGGTCACGACGTCTCCGCACTCTCATCTTCCTGGTCTCAAACCTCTGAGCCCAATTTGCGATCCCTACTGTGCAGAGCAATCTTACTACCAATCAACGCCTCTCCACGCGTGAGCGCTTCAGAAGGGTACTCGTTTTCATCAATTGGCTTAGGGTCTCGACGAGGATGGATTTGCTCTCAATTTTGGCACAAAACCTGTGTCCCCTCTAGATGACTACGCGATATGCGAGCCAATCGCACTTGGTCATTTTAATCGAGCCATTGAGGAGAACACTAGTAGAGCGCATAATTCCCCGTTGTAAACATTTTAAGAGAAGTACATAGTTCCATATAGCTACACCTGCATCAACATAAACCCGCGGTGCTGAACTTTATGTCAAATCTGCACGCCCACAAGTTGATCCGGATCAGGGATGTCAGTGATGGCGTGCCACAGATACTTCCCACGGTGTATTTTTGGAGTATCATCTAACCCCACATTCGTCGAACTTCAACGGTTGAAAGCTGAGGTACGGGCCTCGGAGTGGCCCCTGGAGAAATTTATCAAGATAAAACTAACATTTTGATGCCAAGACATCAGTCCACATTTGCGCCCTCAGATTGTACCACCCTGGACCTGCTCTCTACAAAGCTGCTTGATCATTTGCCTTGACGACTTGCGTCAGCCACATCAAAAGGCGAGTAATGAGTAGATTCAGAGTATCACCTATGTATATACCGGCGATATGTCCCACCTTCCATTCACGAACTGCATCGGGGCACTTCCATGGTGCTGTTATAGCATTGCACAATGTACAACCAAACACGAGAGTCAAGGAAGTCGTTTGACTTCAATCTGAAACCATGCCCAGAGGATGTTTCAAGCCGCTCATATGACCCACGGAGGCAGTCTCGAAGAGCCTCATGGTATGTACATACAGTGACATATGTAATTATGGGAGCACTGTGAGGTGATACTCGCTCAAACTCCCTCTGAGCCTGCGGCGAACGATGTGAAGAGTACAGCCTTCCCATCGCGCTAGCATGCGCCCAAATGTGGTTTCGACTTTGACTATACAAAAACCGACGCGTTTGCACCTCTGTCTAGAATCCGAGCAAATGTCGCTGTTTATGTACATACCGCAGTGGATGAGCATGTCTGAGCCACACGCCAAGACCAAATCATTATCGCCTTGATTATGAATAGAGCATAAAGGACAAAGCTTTTGATTGACAAGATGACAGCTTCGCGGTGTAGCATAGCTGCAATGACTGACCCAATGTGCTCCCTGTGAAACAGACAGTTGAGCAACAATCTTATTCCGTGGTAACCCACTAACTACAGGAAGTTGAAATTAAGTAAAGTAGATACATGCAAATCCTCTAGGTCACTTTGATCGAGTATATTATAGCAGAAACCACAGAGGATCAGCGTGATTCAATCTTACGCGTCACGAGCACAACTGAACATAATCGAAAAGATTGGATAAGATGGTTGCAATCGCAAGTTGTCAGCCTGTCGAGGATGTCACAGCATAAGTGGGTAGCCATCTTCTGATATAATGATGCGCGAGTACCTGTCTACGGCAGACGGAAGGCGGACGGCTGGAGAGGGTCGCCTTTGTCCTGAGTAACATCGGAGTAACATTCGGCGCGGTAGTCATTTTCATCTTCTCCGTCTCATGCCTCTTCTTCGGCCCCCAATCGCTCGTAGCTCAGTGAATGGAACATACCGTTCTGAGCGCGGACTCATAAGGCATGAGCCCATGGACCCTCCTCGGACTCAGCGCTAAACACCGTACTAGGCATGAGCTCGAGATGTGATGTTCCCCGCTGCACTGGCACTTGACAGTGCTCACTCTGTCTGCAAATTCTCATCGACTGATCGGCAGTCTATGCTCAAGCAGAGTTTCTTTAGCTCTGAAATAATTATAATTGGACCTAGATAATGAACTCGCCACGGCACTCTCCTAGATAATAAATTCTTACAGAACCGCCCAGACTCTGCCGCACTCAGAGAAATGTGGGCGTTAGGTGTACTCGAGCAAATATCAGGAGACGGTTATAGCAGTCTGTATCAAACTACTGCCAAAGTTAAGATTCAACCTTGTACTCCGTATGTTTATATCCATCTAGAGACGGTGATGTAGATTCCTGAATGCTGGACCCATTCCAGCGACAATGATGATACGGCCGCAAGCAAGTTTTGAGCTGTCTGTGAGCCGGGCGGATGGCTTACGCGCGCTACGCGATGAACGGCGCTGCCGTCGCCGCCGTACAGGTAACGCAACACGATATTCACATACATGCACTAGTTGTATTCCATTTTGCGGACACTATTTCGCTTTGCAATCGGAAGTCATTCAGATCTACGTACATATGTATGCTGATTTTGATCTGTTCATCTACGCGATGATGAGATTTTACTCGGAGTAGGTGTGCTTGATCCTTGCTTGATCCGGCTGAGTTTTCGGTCTCTTCAAAAAGTTGTCCTGTACTCTACTTTGAGTCTGGCTCATTTTAACCCTTCGAAGAATACTAAAACTCATATAAAGCGCCATTAACATTGCATCTGCATCGAAGCGTCCTGACAATGGAAGTATCCGGTCCAAGTCCGGTGTAAGTATCGGACATTCAACATGTCAGTTTCAGGATCAAACAATGTCGGCGGATTCCCACTCTGCTCTTCATCATCTACCATCATCATCCACGAGCGCCTTTGCACTTCGCGTGAGGGTTGATGACGACAATCGCATCTTACCTGGGTCTGACATGGTTGCAACAAGCGTTGATACTGGAATTGCCGGAAATCACCGCCTAAAGATGAGGTTCGATGTGCAGCGGGTGTTTTGGACAGGTGACCCTCTGTACTCAACGGTCGAGGTATGCTAGATGAATCTGTATGTTTCTCGGTCCTCGTCTCATATCCATCACTCGAAGAAGTTCTCGACTCCTGAGCAGAATTTTTAGGTCGCTCAATGCAAATCCACTCAGAGTATCATGAGTACCGGGCAGAATCCAGGTCGGTCAAGTGTTGATGTGGAGCAAGAGACTGACTTTTATCCACTGCCAGAAGTCAATTATGTGATGGTATCTGACTTGGAAAACGTTAAACGAATACCGCCGAATCGACCGTGCCTGGACTAAAGGCATTATTGCAGAGCTCGGCCTAAGCAGGTTCAGTGGAAGTCTGCCGGAGCAGCATCGCTTGGGGTTCATCGGTTATCGCAAACAATGTCTTGACAGTGCGCATCAGTGCGGCAGGCCAAACCTCTTGTTACTTGTGCTGAACAGAGGCTGTTCCGACCATCTTCGACTGAATGCCATCCGAAAAGTCTCAATTAACGGAAAGCTATTCAGGGGCACTCCGTCCCTGCCTTGACGGCCCTGTTAGCACTGTAGAGTATAAAAAGTAGACTTGTTCCATGAAGGAAGACCATCCTCAAGTCCTCCCTCTTCCAGCACTTCCTCTCAGTCTTTGCCGTGTCTGATACTTGAAGAGATGCCTTCGATCAACCGCCTGATAAGCACCCTCTCCCTGGCAGCAGCTGTATCTGGTATGCTTACCCTTCGGAGATATAACCTTTATTGAACTGCTCTCTTTCTAATCATCCAGCCGGTTCAATTATTACTCCCGTCTCTCGTGGAGCTATTGTGCCTCCAGCACTCCGTGGAGTTTGGGAGCCCACCGGCAAGCTTGTTGTCGCTGACACACCGACGACCGACTTTGCTGGAATTGCGGCCACTGCGAACAGTGCCAACAAGGAGTCCAGCACTACTGGTGCTGGTCTGCAGATTGCTGACGCTTCTGTCGTCAACCTCAGCAATCCTGCGACTCCTTCCGCGTATGAGATCGTGTTTGGACCCACATCTGGCGCGAATAATGCACCAGGAGTACGTTCAAAGCTTTTATATTCCGCAATTTCGTCTTACCAGTATCTTTAGTTCATGGGATTCTCGCTCCTGGCATCCTATGACCCTTCCGCTTGTGCCACTCTTTGCAATGCCCGTGCTGCAGACCCTGCCGGTGGTTCTTGTCAATTTTTCAATATCTGGCGCCCCACGTTGCTGGGCATTCCTCTCGCCAATGTGTGCGCAATGGTATGCTGGTGTATTCAGTCGACAATAGTCAGGCAACTAATGTAAATATAATTCATAGTATTACATCCCCACTGATGTATCCACCGCCACCACAACCAGCACCCATGGTCTCAAAATAACACAGTCTCGTGGCTACAAGCGCAAGAACTTCGTTGTCGATGGTGGTTTCGAGGGTTACGCTGCCTGCTCCACCTTCTGCTTCACCGAATCGTACTCCAACTGGATCGGCACCTCCGCTCCGGGTGGGACCCAGGACGCCACCATCTTTTTCTTCGCGCCTTACGCCCGCACCGGCCACAGCGTCGGTCTCCTTGGATCTGCGAACAACGACGACGCCCTCCCTGGAACTCTCACTGTCGCTTCTCCACTCAGCACCACCGCTGGCAAGAAGTACAAAATCGGCTTCTACCATGCTTCTTCCTTCTCCGGTCCTTCTCTTGCTGGCCCCGCATTCGTTAATGTCAAATGGAACGGTGCCACTGTAAAGACTATCAACCCAGGCTACAGCAACTACACCTACTTCGAAGTCAAGGTCACGGGTACCGGCCACGACACTCTCGCTTTCAATGGTGGTATCGCGCCCGCCTGGTCATTCCTTGACGATATCTCTGTTTATCAGCTGTAATTCCACAATGTTCCCTCTTCCTTCGCAGTTAGCCCGTCTCCGTGCATTTTTCTTATTCCATAATGGACCCCCTATATGTATGTAACTATAAGCTATCTAGTACTTATTTATGATATAGAACCGTGTCCAACATTTATCATCTAATCAAAATACATTGACCAGTCCTTACTCCCTTCTTGGCTCATACACCGCACTGCTGCCTCTGAGTTCTATACATGGTTCGCATACATCCGCTGAGTCCCTCGTCTTGCTGGAGTCAATGTTGAAGTTGACATTCAAAGGCATTATACATCAGTTATTATCCGAACCCCCCACCGCTGACTCACAGCCGCTTCAATGTCACTCGCTATGGAGCGAATTCTGCACCGGCATTTTCCAGACACCCGCCAAACAACATCAAATGTCAAATGAATTCCGTTCCTGTCTGTTTCCTTCACAAATCATGAGCAAAGTTGACGGCTTCATTCTCATCTCTTCCACTGGTAGGCGTCCTACAGTCTGCATGACGACGATGTGCAGCAATTTACTCTACCTGGCCCCGCTTTGATTGATGCGTTATTATATTGCATGTGCAGCCCGAGATCGACAGGCACCGTAACTCGTTGCAAACCCATGGAAGTCCGAAGGGTCATCGTGCGCGTTTATTGTAGGAGTCCGTAGTCGTTCTGACCAGCTTTAAAGGGTGATATGTGCACCATTCCAGTCTTTGAAGTGATCCGAACACTCGCCGAATCTGTTGGAAGGGTCAGTCCACCCCATTCTAGAAACTGAGTACTGAGTGGTGATACATCTTAATAGCACTATGTGATATCATCGCAGAGGACAGTACTTATCTGAGCCCTTCCCTTCGAGGGTTACCCGTTGGGCCCACCGCCTTGCACAATGCCAGCGATGTGGGTGGAGTACCGGAGCAGGGTCTCGCCTAGATTGTTCGGAATCGAACAAGCCGCACTGCTAATCCCAGGCATACACCAATCGATATGACACGGATGGGTGTGTATGACGAAGGTGGTAATATCTAAACGACACCGCTATCAACTTCTCCGGTTTTGCGCCTGTAGGTTGGCCCAGGTACGAGATAGATGGACCGGCTAGATCAATTTGCTCTTGCCTCCGTGGTGAGTTCGCTCTCGTTTGAACAACGTTTGAGTGGGCGCTGCGAGACGTGAATGCTCTCATCCTTTATGCTTGGCTCGTACTTGGGGGAGTAGTGTGATATAAAAGACTGGATTTCGTTTTCTGTCAAAGTAAAGCATCTCCTCTTTCTAACCCCTTCACCACTTCATTGCAGTTGGTCCGTGATGCCTTCTTTCAGCAACTTGCTGAGCGCTATCTCGCTGGCAACAGTCGTGTCTGGTAGGCGTTGTCAATGGCTTCGTGAAGTGGTATATCAGCTCATCCCTTCTCATTTCCCAGCGAGCGCCATCCTAAACGTGGCGACCCCCTTTGCCCGTGGAGGCACAACTCCGGCCTCTGGGGCTGCTTGGAACCCCAGCAAGTTCGTGGCCAATGCAACTGCAAAGACCGATTTTACGACAATTCAACGCACTGCTTCCATCATCAACCAAAAATCTGGCGCTGTTGGCGTACCGAACCAGTCTATCGTTGCAGTCTCCCTGACTGCCAATGACGCCAACATTCTGCAAACCCCAACTAAGATTGAGATCACCTACGTCAGGAGAGATTTCGAGGACCGAGATTTGGAGCAACGTTCCCGTAGAGCAGTCACTGATTACAGTCAGATTTTCGCTGGTAAGGGCACAGGTTCGAGTGCACTAAACGATGGATCCATTGTCGGTACCGCTTACCTCACTTATACCACCGTGGCCAACTCGACATACAATGTCAACGCATGCTTGAGCTGGTGTTCAACTATTAGCGGCTGCAGTAAGTAAAATACCAACTTTTGTACATGATTGGTACTGATCATTCTCTTATAGCGTTCGTTAACCTGTATTACGAGTTCAACAACCCCGTCCTGAATGCGGGCAGCAGCAACTTGAAGTGTGTTGCTTATGCCGACTCGCACTCTGAGGCAGAGAAGGTTACACCCAGCGGATCTATCATTATTAAGAACTCTGGAGGCTGGGCATTGAACACCGTCGTCAACCCTGCCACCCCTTCTGCTTACAGCCTCGCCTTCGGTCCTACCTCTGCTGCCAACAATGCTCCTGGTGTACGTCTCAATTTTGTTTTTATCTGTCGCCTCGATTCTGAGTGACCCTCATAGTACATGGCTTCGTACTTCCTCACGCGATACGATACTCTGGCCTGCGCTGCCCTTTGCAACACCCAGACTGCACACACTACTGGTGGTGACTGCCAATACTTCAATATCTGGCGTGCTACTTTCTTCGGCATTCCCGTTACTTACGTTTGCTCTTTGGTAGGGAAATACCTTACGCTCATACGCTAACTGCTACTAATGAGCTTTGTCGCACCGTTCTTAGTACTACATCCCCACCGACGCCAGCACGGCGACCAGCACAGGCAGCAGCGGTATCGCCGTGACATGGTCTCGCGGCTACAAGCGCAAGAACTTCGTCATCGACGGTGGCTTCGAGGGCTATGCTGCCTGCTCAAGCTTCTGCTACACCGCTTCTTACACCAACTGGATCGGTACCTCGCCTGCCGGCGGTACCCTGGATGCCAGCATCTTCTACTTCCCGCCCTACTCCCGTACCGGTCACAGCGTTGGCCTCCTTGGCTCTGCGAACAACGACGACGCCCTTCCCGGTACATTGACCCCCGCCCTCCCCCTCGCCACTACTGCGGGTAAGAAGTACAGAATCGGCTTCTACCATGCTTCGTCCTTCTCCGGCACTACTCTCGCTGGCCCCGCTTTTGTTAATGTCAAGTGGAACGGCGCCACGGTGAAAGCCATCGCCCCTGGCTATGAAGACTACACTTACTATCAGGCCACTGTCACTGCCGTTGGTAGCGATGTGCTTGCGTTTAACGGAGGTAAAGCCCCTGCCTGGTCATTCCTTGACGATATTGCCGTCTATCAGCTTTAATATACGATTACATTGGTCATAAATTAGAAACTACAACATAGCGTATCAAGGGGTACACTTGGTTTGATTTGTATTTGTATTTATCGTCGAAATAGGGGCGGGAGAGAGGCATTTATGCGCCAGTAATTCAACTATTGAACACCACCCTTTTGCTTACTGGTAACATTTTTCTGCCTTCCTGGCTCTCGTTAAGTAGAAGACATCCAGAGTTCTCTTGTCGTGTACATGTATATGTTACGAATGTCCATCAGACATCTACGAAAGTGAAAGCAATCCATGCACACGGTGGAACTATCGAATAGACTCTAGTACTATGACGTACAATCTGCACTTTTATTCGCACCGATCAAACTCACCAATCCACCACTTTCCGCTTGTATCCTGCGCTCTCCTGACATCGTAGAGGTATAATGAGTAGATTGGGTAGATATTTACGCCTTCAGAAGTATTGGATTTCAGTTTGAGCGCACCTAGTTAAATTTTGATGGTAATTGGCACCGAAATAAACGGCATTTTGCAGGTTACCTCCAGCAGGTCCTTCGGGTCTCTGATTCTATATACCTCGTTATTCAGGTCTTGAAGGCATCTTAAGCCGCTGAGAATGACATTTTTGCATGAAAATGAATGGTTGTGGATGGGTAAAGGATTGTATTTTGGCCCGAGCCGGCAGGCGGTCCGGACACGTGATGTGAGGAATTCAGTCAAGGATGCCGCTCCAAGTTCCCTTTATCACCAGGCGAGTGTGTTAGCTCCCAAATTTCTACCAAAGAGCACCTTTGAAGTCATCCAAAATGATGCAGAATTTTTTTATTTTTATCCCATGGTGTATACACATATACATATCCGAGATAACGGCTGAAGCAAGTCCAATATTTAATCTTGATTTAATCCGCACTGCTCTTCAAAGTATACACATCATAGAATAGTCCTCGATAATATATTTATGAACTCTGAAAGCACTTTATTTCCCAAAAAACGAAGTTCAACTGGCGACGCACTTGCACGAGCGCCTTTCTTGTGATGTCACGTACATCACGTGTATCCGGACCGCCTGCCGGCTCGGGCCAAAATACAATCCTTTACCCATCCACAACCATTCATTTTCATGCAAAAATGTCATTCTCAGCGGCTTAAGATGCCTTCAAGACCTGAATAACGAGGTATATAGAATCAGAGACCCGAAGGACCTGCTGGAGGTAACCTGCAAAATGCCGTTTATTTCGGTGCCAATTACCATCAAAATTTAACTAGGTGCGCTCAAACTGAAATCCAATACTTCTGAAGGCGTAAATATCTACCCAATCTACTCATTATACCTCTACGATGTCAGGAGAGCGCAGGATACAAGCGGAAAGTGGTGGATTGGTGAGTTTGATCGGTGCGAATAAAAGTGCAGATTGTACATCATACTAGCTATACCCTATGCCACTTACTAGTTGTCCACAGTCAAATTTAGGTTGCCGCTTGTCATATGCTACGTATATATACCCCTTTTGGGTAATAGGATGTTTACTTAGCACATCCCACAGGCGCTATGAGGACGTAATAGAGACATGACAACATGTCATTATGGCCCTCAATAGATATAGGCCAAATGGTCCCAACTACTGGTAGAGACATAAATATTGGTGCAGCCTGCTCTTCTCCTCCGCCTCACAATTTTGTCCGCCCGTTGGTCATGAATATGCATAGCACGCCAGACTACGCCTAACGCCGCACCCAAAACTCATGCTCGAGCTCAACCTGTTCAGCAGACACAGACACCACCGGCCTCACCATCAGCGCCTTTGCCGTTGTCAGCGCCATTATCACTCAAGAAGAGGTCGATGTCGGGACCACCGGAAAGCTTCAGGTGTTCAACGACCCGGAATATCTCCACACATGCGCCGACTTGACGGGTGCCATTGCGCGGAAGGCGCCCCCAAACTGGACCGTTGGTAGAATTGTCGAGGCGTCCGTCAATCCAACTGATCCGCCAAAGCGGCAAAGTGTATGGCGGGATCGTGTCTTTGATAATGAACAACATCCATCCAACTCTGAAGTTCCTGCTCGCATACTCTGTTGCGGGGGATGAGCACGTCACCGAGGACGATGTCGAGGGCTATCGTAGCGTATTGCGAGGCAGATGCGATATCGGGGAATCCAGACGTTGAGAGGAAGTGACGAGGGCCATGTTTGTGTGGCAGGCAGAGGTACTTGCCCAGCTTTTTGGCGACCTGCTATCACGCACTCGGACCAGCATTCGAAGGAGGCTTTGGGAGATGCTCGTTTTAGCGCCCGCTGCGCTTTAACTACTGGGATTATTGAGGCTTTCGTCCGTCAACAACATATAGACAGTTATTTTCGTCAATCTCCTAATTAAAACGCAAATTTTCGGCGCCTTTTGAGTGCACGTCATGGTGCCACTCCCTGAACTATACATAATCCATTTCAATAAAAAACGCGAATCTCGGCGCTGTACACATCGGGACTCAAGCATCCATACATTTTGCAGGACTCCAAAGGAAGGTGAAAGCGATCTAAATTGTATGGGGCTCACAAGCTGCTTACAACCGATTCACAGCCCTGGAAGTGATTTGAAGCCAATGCAAACAATCTTAAAGCGTGCCGTGCACATCAGAGGTTATATATCTGGAAGCCTCGTGAGCACTCTTACGAATGAATTGAAATTCTACTCTTCACCTGGTGGATTTTAGTTTCCAGCAGTCAACACAGAACGCACCCGACGTTAACGCCTCCGAGAACTGATCAGATCAGAATGTCATTTCCGGGAAGTCGCTGACAAACACTAGCAAGCAAGAAAGCCGTGATTGTGCTCGTCGCTGTCGACAACGCCGACGCCGACCATCCCTCAGTCTTTGACACTATCTCTAATCATGGTTCTCGTGCTTGTCATAGGCGACCTCCACATTCCGCACCGGGTTCATGATCTCCCCGCCAAGTTCAAGAAGCTACTCGTACCAGGCAAAATCCAACAAATCCTCTGTACCGGCAACGTGTGCGACAAGGAAACATACGAGTACCTGCGCACCATAAGTCCTGACGTACACGTCGTGCGCGGCGATTTTGATGAGTCTGGCTTCCCACTGAGCATGACGATAGTGCACCACCCGGTACGCATCGGCGTCGTACACGGCCACCAGGCGATTCCGACGGGTGACTTGGACAGTCTAAGCGCACTAGCAAGGCAGATGGACGTAGACGTGCTCATCTCAGGGCATACGCATGTGTACGTTTACGTTCTCTGAGAACAGGGCCTGAATTTGTCCATGAGGTACTAACAGGGGCTTTATGTAGTTTCCAAGCCATCCAGTATGATAACAAGTTCTTCGTCAACCCAGGGACAGCAACCGGCGCATGGTCGGGGTCGTTCAACGGGTACGCTGTCATTTACTTCGTCTCTCTCATGTATAGAAATTAATGCCAACATTTCGCGATATAGTGACCCCATTCCATCATTCGCGCTCATGGACATTCAAGGTTCTGTCGTCGTCACCTACGTGTATCAGCTCATCGACGGTGAGGTCCGCGTCGAGAAGATCGAGTGGCGGAAAGAGACTGAGCCTCTACCCCCGCTGCCGCGCAACCTGCCTTCGGCGAATCAAATCCAGCCGCAGGCAAGCATGAGCCCCTCCATGCCAGGGAGTCCGTCGGGAGGGGCGGTGTGGTGATCGCATAGCGGATGAGTGCTACAGAGATACCAGCAGCTGTGCGCGTGTACTACTAATTCATGTATATTTTATTCTCTTTGGATTTCATGGGCCTCATAATCGAGATCTTGATTAGAAAAGTGAGTTCCGTGATAGATAGAAGTCTTAAAGATAGTAGCTGAAAAAGTTAGGTGGAAAAACGAAAGCCTAATAGTATGTGGGTAAGATAGTGGTGTGTACGAAGCGCCCGTGCTTCTAGACCGGAATATCCTCAGCAATAAGGGCAATTGCTTTTTCCGATCGTGGCTTGAGAGTGTATGGGAACTCCTTGGGGTAGCTATGCGACGGTATAGTCAGTGCGGCTCAGTTATTTCCTATCTGCAAACTAAAATACTCACCTGATAATTCCAGAAGTATTTTCCAACCTCGGCGTGATAGGCTTCCCATCCTCTCCCATCGCCTTCTCAATGTTAAACACCGAGAGACTGCGTGAAACGCACGAGAATAGACTTGTCTCGGCAAGATGCATACCTGGGCAGATGCGGCGTCCGTACCCAAAGCACACACCTCGAGGGTCTGTCTGAGGCGCAGGGTGCTCAGGCGTTACTGTCGAGGTGTATTCCGGCCTCTCCGTCTCGAAATGACGGGCGGGGTCGAATGTGAAAGGGTCGGGGTAGACTGTCGGGTCGTGTAGCATGTGCCACAAGTTGGCGAGAATGAGAGTGCCCTTGGGGATAAAATATCCATTGATGTAGCCATCTTCGATCGCGACATGTGGCACGCCTGTGCAGATCCAGAAATCATTGTGAGTCTTCGGCTTTCTTGGAGTTTAAACCAGCAAGAACCTGTAGGAGCAACGCTATTCCACCTCAGCACCTCAGTAACGATGGCATTGACGTAAGGGAGCAGCGGGCGGTCGGCGAGGTGAGGTAGCCTATCCGTGCCAATTACACTGTCGATTTCTTCCTGAGCTTTCATTTGGACCTCTTTCAACCAGATTCCGTCGGTCAGCCAAGTCCCGACGCCAAGGAAAACACAGTGAATGGGTCAGTGAAGACCCGCCGCACTTACCTGGACGCAGAAGCATGGCGAGGAAGAATGCGTATTCCGCCGATACGGTGGTGTCCGCCCCACCTGTAATGAAATGCGGTCAGGATTGTGACTCAAGGAAGACGCAGCCCTAGAGATGTCGAAATGACAGATGTACCTCCGTACATCGACGCAGCGGTGAGCTTGAGGTCCCGGATGTCATCTTCAGACATGGATTTCTCCTCCTCCAGGCCGGTAGAAACGAATGATGGGACTGCTGTGCCAGCGGCCTACGAAAATACCGACGGGTCATCATCGCAGTTGGAGTTTCTGGGGAGTTCACATTGTTCGAATACGCACCATCTGCTTTTTCGTCCAATGCCATGGCACTTCAACCATCGCTGCGGTATCCTTCGCCCACTCCGCCGCCGTCTTGAGGAATCCCGAAGTAGGGAACCACGAAGGCAGAGATTTCAGTGCGGGGAAGAAATCGACTGGGAAGGCGCCAGGCACAGTTGCTGCATTGAAGTTCCCATTCGCGTGCTCAATAAGATTGATGAACGGGTCTTCTCCGTCCACCACCTCATATCCATATGTCAACTTCAGGATAATGCCTCCGGTCAACCTGAGAAACATTCATCAGTTCCTTGATCTGGAAGGTAGTCCGACCTGCAGGGTCTATAAGGGCCCATAACGCAGCAAGACGATAGGAATATGCAGAAAGAACAAAAGAACACTCACTTTCGGAGATTAGGCATCAAATTGCCTGGACCTTTCAACATGCGCTTCAAAAATCGTCGCGATTCGACCTCAATGAGCGGGTGGATGTCCTGGATGGGTTTTGGTGCACCAATATACCGCGAGAAGTGCTTGCGGTACGTGCGGAAGCGGTTCCCATATGCAATGAGCACAAGCGTCTGGTCATACCCAACGAGGACTCCGCCCATCTCAAGCACGGGGCGGTCAGAGTAGATCGCGCCACGCTTGTCGAACTCGCTCATAATTTTCGCACTGTTGATGATGACAATTCGGCGTCCGAGAATTGAGACGGAGAATAGGCCACCTATATTATAATACGTGCCGCCAACGCTACGGTCAGTTCTTTGGTCCTAAAGTCCACACAACGTCCTTCACGCACCATATTGTTTTCCCCACTCCGCGAACTTCTCCCATTCATTCGTCTGTGGCATTTCTAGCATGTTCTAAGAGAAAGAATTCCATAAAGTCAGACATTAGTCAATATCCGGGAGCCCTTGTGCCAACGCACCCCGATGAGGGGATAGCCTTTGGGGCCAGGAGGGAGATAATGACTGGTCGATTTCCTCGATGTCAGAAACGCCCAAATAATGGCGACACCGAGTCCAGCAGCGGCATAGTCTAACGGAGCCATGTTTCTGTTAAAGGGAGGCCCAAGTGGAAAATTCAAAGGCCAAGGGTTCAGACGTCCGAGAAGGAAGAGGAGGGGAACGAAGTGAGAGAGACAGATAACCAGACACCGCAGAACTGTCCATGCTCCCGATTACGAGCATTTCAAGTGCTCTTCGCTGTACCTACAGTCCCCGGCCGCCCGATCGCTGCTATATTAAAGTTAAGCTAATTGGCTCAAGTTTCTCCAGGCATCATGCTGACTGTGTTCCATGAGTAATTGATCAGAACCATAGGTGCGAACGCCGCAATCGTGTGGGCAGAAACTTGCAAATGATGATATTTTTGACAGAATATTACCACGCATCGCCCACAAATCGATATATTCAGATTTTTACACCCACACTCCGTCGCTTGAGCTTCGTTATGCGCGTCAATGAGCTATTTTGGTGCAGTAGTTCACATGACTATGCAGTAATACATACTTAGCAAATTTGGATGATAAGCGCGCATTTCGAAGAATGATGGCCTGCGTTGGATGTATGTACTTGAAGCTTGAAGACTTTCTTTTGTTGCTGCTCTCAGAGCGCATGCTCATTTGTCATTCGGATGCAAAACAACTCGTCTCAGACTCCCAACCCACCCCTCAAAGTGTGTTGAATGACAAGAGAACGCCTAACAACATGTGGTTTCGGAGACGCGGGATACGTTTAAATTGATTCGAAAATAGATGGATTACGCAATCGGGTAAACCCTGAAATACTTTAAGCCCCAAAATGCACAGAAGGCTAAATTGCAGATTATTGTTTGAGGTTATTCTGTCTACTCCGCCGAAGTGGACGGGTGGAAGAGATGCCCCAATTACCCCGAGGTTCTCTCATGTATCTTGTGAAAATTCTCCCTATTTAGCTGACGAAATCGTCCAAAATTCAAGTGGTTATATGAATGTTTTCAGATGTTTTCCCCTGAAAATCTGATCGGCAGGAACTCACGAGCCACGTCAACACGGACGCTTTTCCATTACTCCACTCGTGAAAATCGGGGATACTTTACCGTACCACTGTCTTCTACTGAGATTCATGTTGCACCGAAATAGCGTAGCATCGCGTTTGCGTCCATTCGAGAGGTCAACATACCAGACCTTCACTGAGTAGTATTCACCACAAGAAACGTCCTAAACGTTGGTAAGTAAAGACCTTCAGGAAAATCTGAATCGAATTGCAGATGCTCATCGACTGATATAGACACGTGGAAGAATATTTTAGTGGGCTTCTCTTGATACATCGGGTAGGCGACCTTAGGGGCCATATCAGACTCATATTGGACCACTCTGATTGTCCGTTGTTATGACTCTACATCTGGGACTATAGCCGCCCTGCTGCAACCAAGCATATAGCACCGTTCAACTTAACCAAATCATCTTCGAACCATTCACTGTTGTCTGACCGAAGCACAAAGCTACATAGACGGTTTGTGCGCGCTCTCGGATGACGTTATCTCATCTGCGACGTTTATTGTATTTTCCACTGCCAGGACTGAAAGCTCAACCGATGATCGCATCAACGATTCGAAAATTGTCGTTGGGCTGGCTTCCGCGTCCAAAATAAGTGCAGTTGCTTAAAACAGAAGGAACTCAAGGCAAAGACTGCCTCGTGTTCAGCTGCTGATCATTCATACAAATGAGATTGGCAGGTTTGGTTTTCAAAAGGGACGGAGAATTCCTTGGATGGCTTAATTGTTTGAAGTCCAAATCCCAGAAGTATACGTTCTCTAGTTCCTTGTTATCAAATATGGCCTTTTTTTCTCCAGACGTCGTCTTTTAAGGTGTTTTACCGGTCGAGACTCACTTCTCGGTTATCGGCCCCCGAAGCGATGGTTTGTGTGGGCTTCTTTCGGCAAAAATCATGTCGTGATGAAGGAATGCAATGTAAACCCTTAGCGCCATTCAGCTAAGCGCCTCTAGGCGCGTGGCTCAGATATTTATACCAAAAGGATTTCGTACATTTTTCCATGGTCTTGGAACTTACTACATAATTCATCCTGGGGCACGGGGGACGACCAAGCAGATTCCAGTTGCGGCTTTCAACTACTCCTTCATGTGTGCACTGCGCATACCTCAACCCTCCTTATTCCTTGAACGTCTGTTGACACTCCATTCTTTGGCGGATCTGTAATCCCGTTCTCGATAGTTTCTCGACCCGTCTACATTGTTACTGCCAGCCAATTTTCAGGTCCGCTGATCCGACGACGAATCGAGCACGTTTAAGTCTTTGAGCGGAAGACGTCGAGACGCGAAAGAAATATGCCGACTTTTGATACAGGATCAGCTACCGTGGACTCCAACTTTGCGTTGGATAATTCGTACGTGATCTGACAAGTTTCTGGGACCGGAATGTTTATATCGTCGACCGCTTGTAGCATGGGAGCGATGATGATTGGAGTGGTCGTGAGCGCAGTGCTCCATGGGCTCTGTCTGTTACAGGCGTTTTTCTACTACCAAAGTGCGTTGATTGCGCGAACGAGAAATTCTCGTCTGTCCTTCATGTGGATTGATCTGGGATTTTATACGACACTCAGATTACAAGAAGGATAAATGGTACTTCAAGGTCCTGGTGGGTGCAGCGGGTATCAATGAGGCAAATTCGGATGTGAATCTATCTCCCATTTTAGGTTGGGACAGTCGTATCATTCGACGCCATTCATCTGGCTTTCATCACACATGCAGGTACGCATTCACCTTCGACATAGGCGCGCGCCTCATATACTGACCAATGCTTTTGCTAATTCAATCTGACTGACGCATTGAAATTAGTATACCACTACGTGATCTCGCAATACCAGTAAGCCGTTTGCATAGAGCTGTCTCTTCCAATTTTTTGACTCTGCCAGTAGCCATCAAGATCAGCTACTACGTTTAATATGGTACGCCGTAATTTGAGCTTCTACTACGATCTTGCTTTAAATTTCCTCCAGGACGGTCTTGGTCAGTATCTCATCATACAAAATCGCCACTATCCTGACTGGTTGACATGTCATTCCAGATGGAGGCAGTATTCACGGTACGCTGGTTTGTATTTCACGAGCCACTCGGAAGCTAACATCGCTCTGCAAATAGGGCGTCAATGCAGGGATTGTGCAGACGTAAGCAAGTTTTTGCATCATTCTCACTTACCACTCACTGCTGTACGATCAGTTTCTATGTTGTTCGCGTGTTCAGATGTGGGTGAACGCATTTCACACCACTCATTCGACTAAATATTTTCAGTGAGCCGCCGAAACTACTGGCTAACGGGGACCATCATGATGCTCATTCTAGCAACCACCGGTGAATTTTACTCTTCAATATACTTTTATGATTGCGTCTTATTAGAGTTTCTTTGCATGTAGGCTGCGGGTTTGGTAAGTTTTGAAGGAAGGCTTGATACGAATGCAAGGCTGATATTCTTCGTGACCAGCTTGGGTCATCATCTCGTACGTCTATCGGCCTACTTTAAAGTCAATTACCTGCTCCTGATACATCATAGGATGCGTCTCACAACTTATAAGGAGCTTATTGGAATCAACGTGAGTTGGTTCGACCTTGGATATGATCGCAATCTTGACAACCCCATCAGCCACTTACAATTACCATCAACGCCCTCTCCACAACTGTCGATATTTCCATTGCTGTCAGTTTATGTTACCTATTGCACAAGTCGAGAACGGGCTTCAAAAAGTTGGTAGCGTCACTTGAAATCCTTCTTCGCAGCTGACCAGGTACCAAGATCGGATAGCATCATCAATAAACTCATGGTCTTCGTCGTGAACACTGGAGTGTGCGTTCTTGCCGTATACATAGTCCACATGCAATGCTTATTGTTTCCATTATAGCCTAACAACGTACGCACAAAAAATCAGGCAACGCGATATGTCACAGAACTCATGCCTTTTCGTTCAGCCTATGCGCCATAGCATCCCTCATCGCCGTACGTCCGACTGCCCCAGCGGCACGTTCATTATGACCGATGTGCTCACATTTGAACTCTATGATAGTTAATTGTCTCCCCGCAAACCCTGATTTACGCTACATTCTACTTCTGTATTGGTCGATGTGAGTCGGCAATTATTTATGGTCTTCTTATTAAGGCTCACAGCGACGGGTCAAGTTTATACTAACTCCTTCATCGCCACTCTCAACGCGCGTCGCTCGATCTCGAGCAAGATCGATGAGGGTTCGAGCCATATGATGCTCTCCATGCCTTCAAGTGTTAACCACCAGCAAACGGGGACTGGTACCAAGATGCAAAACATCTCCATCCGCATTGATACATTAAAGGAGGCGCAGACGGATTCAAACAATATGGTAACGCTTCACTGCCATTACTTTACCGCCTTGAGCCATTGATTCATAACACTTCTTGCTGCAGCAAAAGGGCGCGTCGATGGGCGACGTATCAAATAGCGACGTCGATGCTTTGTCGACCAAAGGGGGCCACGCCTTTGGCGAGTCGAATACCAACGATAAAAAATCCTGATGCGAGCGCACGACGGGAAAACATTCCATTCTTATCGCGCTTACAAGGGTCACCTCATACTATACATAGACAGGAATCAATGTACACCACTATACCCCCTCCTCACTCCGTTCAGCCTCAACGCGTATGCGGTGTTGGGCTCGTCCTACTGCGTTGCATCTTGGACTTTTGAACCTACTCGATCGAAGTAAACTCCAGGGAGAGCACCATAACTGAGATAGGTGACACCACAACTACCGTTTTGTGCTCGAGAGCTTTGAAATCGTTGCTATGCACGTCACTTCAATGTACAGCTGTAATTGGGTTCTATAATAAGGTATTCTGACTGCGGCGGTGCTCCCATGCCATAACACCATTGAAAAGGGTATGATGATATCGATGAAGCGCTCACATACTGCATGCAAAGTATATTCTAGGTCAATGAACTGATCAGTCGAAGACATAGATACTTCGCATGAAATTGTGCTGGCATCGAAGTGGTCAAACAAGGGCCCATAACGACGCTTTCGGTAGTCAGAGGCGGAAATGACATCATTCCAGCGGTGCGGTCGAAATTGGCTGTCCGCGAAGTAGGACGGCTCCTCAATATCCGTAAGGGATGTTGCATTCATGGAGCGGGGAATTTCGCGCGACATGGTGGGAGTTACAGCCTGGCCTGATGACCACAGCTGACACTCACTGGTGTATATCAAAAATTTCACGCCGTCGCAGCGGCAGTGCCGCACTCACAGCTGTCAAACAACGAATATTTATACGTAAGTCACATCGCGAATGTCGGGATGGTTTCTATACACCATACACTTGACACCGGGATATAACTAATATATAACGAGACCGCAGTGAAACGGAAGGCCAGGGCTTCCGGCGCGATCTCGAGCCCCATATACGAGGCGGTCTGCCAACGATTGGCGAGCTTGAGACCACTATGGACGAGCCTTCACAAGGTGCTAACCTCCCCACCATCATGGCGTCCGATGTCGACTCGCCGCTGCTTTCACCCACTCATATGCAAGGAATGTCTGCTCTCAGACGAGCGAGCGACAGCGCTTTGCACCAAGGGTTACGTCCACCCACCAGTGTGCAGCAGCACAGGCTCACGCTGCCCCCGATGCGACTACAACTTTCAATTCCTGCCAGGCGTAGTATACACCTCGTCGATACAAAGTCCGCCGATGTCGACGCAGGTTCTGAATCGACAGCGGACTCCCCTGTTATCAGCACTCCTTCTTCGTCTGTTTCATCGCCTATAAGTGGTGTGGTGGATTTGAGTGCCCATGTCACAACCACCTCCAGCTATGCGGTCGCACATGGAGGACTCTCAGACATTTACATGGGACAGTGGACACAGGGTCCTGGGGTGGGAGGGATTAGTGAGGATATTCCGGTATGTGTTGAACTTGCTGCACAATGCATATGACTCAATGTCTACCCGCTCCAGGTTGCAATTAAGTTGCTTCGTGTGTTCCCTGCAAAGGATCAGGATGGAGCTCATGCGCGAAAGGTGCATCTTGGATTATTGTTTGCAGATTGCACAGACTTATTCCAACCCCAGAAGCTCAACCGTGAGGTGTATGTGTGGCACAGGCTTAAGCACCCTAACGTTGTCGAGCTTTTCGGGACTTCATATCATATGGCAGGCCGCCCAGCAATGATTATGAAGTGGTACCGTCATGGAAGTGCAGCCCATTATCTCTCCCATGAGGGTGTTGGGGCGAATAAATTGTCCTTGGTGAGTGGATTGATGCATTTGCTTGTTTCGTCAGTGTAACGCGTTCCATAGATTCTAGATGTTTCGCGTGGGCTTGAGTACCTTCATACACTTCCTAAGCCGATCGTTCACGCCGACCTCAAGGGTGTGAGTACCTTTGCTATGCTCGCGATAAATATAGCCATTGACAAGCTTGATTGTACAGAATAATGTGCTAATTACGGACGAAGGTCATGCCGCCCTTTGCGACTTTGGACTCTCACAGGTTGTTGAGGACCTCGGACGACCAGCGGGGCTCACTCTTTCCAGCCCAAGCATGGGCCCACTACGATGGCAAGCCCCCGAGCTTGCAAATGAGGACGAAACTCCCCGCCTTTCGTCGGACGTGTGGTCCTTCGCATGTACTGCCTTTGAGGTGAGATTTCTCCAGAAACCTGGGGCCCATGTAATTATGAATCAATTGAGACCAAAGATAACTGATCTATTTCCACTTCACAGCTTCTCACCGCCCAGCACCCTTACCCTCACTGCAAACGGGACATGCAGGTCATGCAAAGTATGCAAAACCATGTCAAACCATCTGGGAACTCGCTTGCTACCATCATAGTCATTCACGCCGATATTGGAGCCCTCCTAGACGATTGCTGGTCTTTCGATCCACTTACGCGCCCAAATATGACCCAAGTTCGCGAGCGGCTTGAGGCCATGTGCCAGTCACACTAGGCACATTCGAGCCGAAATTCTTCGGTGCTATCACTGAATACGAGCATACACATGATATCGGACACTGCACAGATATCTACATTAACGGACCTTATAATTCTAATCAAGACTTCTCTAGGACTCATGCGACACAACTATACCGACGTTCTATCTGGAAATGTAACGAATCTTACTTCTTAGCTGCGCTATTTGGATCCACTCTCTTGCACCTACCTCATCTTACCTGCTTTAATGAACTGTAATAACTCTACGCCTCTCCCTTAATACTAATACGGACATCCTCGCACTTGCATTTACCTGTTGTCATACATGTGGAAAGTTGCCGTCGGTACCCAAATGTCAAACTCACGTATTACACTGAGAGTGACGGGAAACGGCCACGGAAGGAAGGAAGGTACAGAACATCTCATTCTTCACACATGAATAGGCACATGGTACGTATTACGATTACGACCCTCCTACTACCTCGGCTACAAGTACAACCCTTATTGGCAGCATGTCATAATCGAGTATGAACAACTACCAGTAGTCGTTATACACCGCCTCGCGCAGAAACGCGTCGTAGTCTTCATGCTCTGTCGCATTGGCAGAGTTGTACAAGGTATTGAAGGCGTGCGAGTGGGGGAGGCTGTTGATGACAGCGTTATTTCCCGATCCGTAGCGCGCCTGAGCCCAGATGGCGGCAACCTGCTCGACGCTGTAATTCCAGATATTAGTCGAGAGGCAGCGACGCAATAAAGCCTGTAAACTCACTCCTTTGACAGACCGTCAATCTAGATACACAAAGAAAACAGTTAGGCCCATTACTGAGTCACGAGTGGCACACTCGACCACAGCCTATAACCACATACCGTCCGCCCACCATATTTATCGGCCGCAGCATTTAACCACGCCTGGAAGAACCTCAGCGTGTCTTTTGTGCCCTGAGCGCCCAAGTACTGGAAGTGCCGCCCGTATCCCTTGCGCTGGGTGTATAGCTTTTGATAGCGACGCCACAATTCGCTCCGGCCCGGTAGATCCGCCGCGCCGGACCACACCTTGGCAGCTGCGAGCGAAACGAACTCGGCGTAAGTGAAGGATTGCATTCCATAGTTGGCTGTACTCGGACGGGGGATTGGATATCAATGGCCTGAATAACACAATTCTACGGGTTGATGACGCACCATTTATGAAGAGCAATGTCGGATCGGGGATGTAAAAAGCATCCAAGTACAACGCGCGCAAATGCGTTCCATCCGTGACGATGGGCTCCACAACATTGCTTCCATCGGGAAGAGGGTCAGCATACTGGGTCCCCAAGGTCGCGTTGTGGTGGTGCGGCAAGAATGGGTAGGTGTAGCGGTATCCTGTGGCGAAGATGATGCGGTCGAGGCCGGTGATGATCTAGAATGATGGGGTATGAGACGAGGAGCCAGTTGGAAAGTGATCGAGGGCTTTGAGAACGAAAAAGAAGGGAGAACGTACGGTTCCGTTGGTGAGCTCAACCTGCCCCTTCTTGATGCCAGCGGACTGTTGAGGCGGGAGGAAGCGCTTAATCTCGCCAATGATAGTCGCGTTACTGGGGATGCGGCTGAGGAAGTTAGTTTGGGGGAATGTGGGCACCGGGGCTGAGTAAATCAGCGTAAGCAGGTGAGCAGACAATCTTTGTGTATTCTCTATTTCATGCAGTTTTCGGCATGACGATACTCACAATAATGTGGCTACAGGCAATCGAAGAGGAGCATCAGAATGCGTAACATAGAGACGCAGTCCAACTAGGCACCTACGCGGATAGACACAAACACGTTCTTTGCATGTTTGATGATGTCGCGACTAATTTCGCCTCCACTCGTCTATGGATTTCAAATGTCAAATATCAGACACGACACGACCGGGCTGCAGAGAACAGACAGCACATACGGCAGCGCCAATGATGAGTACGTTCTCACCCTGTACAAACTCCGGGCGGCGGTAATGCCTTGTGTGTAGCAGATGTTCGGGGAACCGATCCGCCCACACTTCAAGCCCAGGGATACGAGGAACGTTAGGCGCGTTGTACCTGCCAGTGGCAACGACGAGCGCATCGAAGTGCTATGTATGCCAATATATTAGTGAGAATGCATTTAAAAGGGTAACATAAACACGAATGACAAGCACACACCTCTTTCCTCCACGTTGCTTTCACCACCTTTCCATCCTTACTGCTCTCAAGCGTCTTCAGAGTGAGTGCCCACTGGCCGTTCGATTGCTTTTCGGCGAGCTCCAAGCGCGTGTTATAATGTACTTTCTGCTTGTTGTCGTCGTTGCTGTTGAGCCCGTGGTAAGACGCGAAGGCGCGGAGGTAGCCTTGAAGGCGGCGGTTGGGTAAGGCTTATATAAATGTGAGATTAAGTATTCAGGGAAGGAAAGACGAAAATAAAGTAAACTATTCGCACCCCAAGGCGTCCCAACTGGCCATGGGATCTCGCGGATTTGTTGGACTGGCTAGACAAACGAGTACTTCAGTTCATCGAATCTCTCATACCCAACGTGAATATCAACGCACCGCTGGCGCATTCGACGTCAAGCTTTCCCAAATCGGCTTCGGTGCGCGATGCGCTCTCCTCCGGACCGCGTTCTCTGCTACCCCATCATGGTAGACCTCGACATACGGGTACTTCACACCTTTCGGCGGCAGCGATGGCGTAAAGTCGCCCACCGCAACGTTGGGATTGCTGGGAAACGACGTATTCACCGGGACTTCGTCAGTGTAGTGCCAGTTGCCACCTGGGACGGTGTCGCGCTCGAAGAGGTGGACGTCGAAACCTGTTTGGGAGAGTTCGCGGTGCGAAATAAGGCCACTGATATAAGAGTAGTATTGAATGAGATTTCAAAGGACATAAGTGGAAAGAGAGTGTCTGAAGACATACCCAACTCCTGCACCTATGATGGCGACTTTGCGGACGGGACGCGTGAATTCATATCTTTCGGAGGATCTATCTCCGGGAGACGAGGGCAGCGGAACTTGGTTTGCATATTCCTGCGAAAACGCGGGCACCGCTGCTGCGACGAATAGGAAGTTGACAAGACGGAGTCTCATGTTGGCGGGGTATGTTGTTCTCCGTTCAGTTGGGTTATAACCAATACCCAAAGCGAGATAAGCACTTTGTAAGCCCCATATCAGAGCTCCAAGATCTTCGCAGGCAATGTCGCGCACTGACGGAGAAATATGGCGCAAACGCCATTGAATTAGAACGAAGCAAGGGTGTTTTGGCTTTTGAGCTTGTTTTGAGCTTGTTATGGCAGAATGACGGGGGTGGTGTCATCTTTGATCGAGTGAGGACATCCCGGTAACAATGCCGAAAGTCACAACTGTCGTTATAGAACCTGCTGGGTCCTTATCAGCGTATTGCGTCATGTTAGCTGCTAATAGTATTTAATGGATGAACTTTTGGTGTTGATTAGAGTGGCCTAAGGAAGAAGTGACTTGTGATTGACTTGTGATATAAGTTGCTTCGAGGCCACTCCGACCGGCGATCACTAGCGGAGTTTATATTATCAAACTGACGGCCATCACCGAAGGTGATCTTCAATTGAACTGCCCCTGTTTTCTGACTACCACCCGCATTTGTCTCTATCTCTCGTTTGCTACAATGTTTGCGAAACTCTTCTCTTTCAACCTCGCTGATCTTCTTGTGGACTCAATGTCTTGAAGAATGTGGACACGTATGCTGCGGAACGACTGGATGAGAGACTAGATTGGTTCAGTTTTTCTCGACACCTTCGGTTTGGAACCTCTGGAGCATGGATTATCTGAATTATATGAATCATAGGAAGTAGCGCGATTGGATCCAGCGATACCGAAAATCTTTGGTCCCACAAGTATTCATCCGAACTCCTGGGCGACTAGCAGACTTGTGGGTATATGCGCAATATCTCGACGCATCCAGGATAACTTCCAGCGTCTTTTGATCACGGTCCTCCCACTGTCAACATGGAAAAATCCATTTTCATAGCAGGCCTTTTAACTTGCTTCTCAGGTCTGGGTTGTCTGCGGATTTTTGGGCAGGTCAAACGTCTACGGTCCTCCCTGGTGCTTCGTCCCTCTCCTGATGATTCCTGGCACTGGTTGATGCCCTTGCTCCATCCGAACGAGGTTATTGGTGAATCAAATGTTAAATTTCTGGATCTTGACGGTGTGATCTCTTGTCCCCATTTTGCCGCCCTATCTACATCTGGAACCATTTGGTGCAGCTCCAGAGTCTTCAACCACCATCATATATGCGCATCAATATGCGTTCGACGACACACCTACAATCTGGACCTTCAAGTAAGCTTTCTGTGCTTTTCACTCCATTTTTTCGACGTCTATACATGTTCGTCGCAAAACTGCTGCCTCAACCGTGCCCAATGACATACGAAAGATATTGTGGATTCTACTCGCAGCTCACCTCCGATTCCGGTACTCTGATAGTCTGGCGCGACTGTTGTCTAAATGAACTCACGCATATAATGCAACGCCAGCACCATGGCCGCGTAACTCAACTGACGTACATTTCTTGTACTCGTTGTTGGATCAAATACATATCGAAGGTTAGTGAAGATTATGCCTTCGTTTGTCGTTCCATTTACAGTTTGGTCCTTTCGATTCATTAATAGCTCGAGCACAATAAATAATTTGGCATGGAGTTCCACATGATCGCCCTTCATATCTTGGCCTGTTCTTTTTCGTTGTAACTGATTTCCCGTTTTTCTGTGTGCACAGTATCTGCCTAATTTTGAGAACTTGAAAAGCAGGCTCAAGCCTCACAGAGAACCAGTTTCAACTTGTCTGAAATGGTCTCATTTCAGTCCACATTGCTGTTAAATCATTAATAAACTCACTTCTTTATGAACTGCTACGATCCGAAAGCCGCTGGAACCTCTTTCACTATCAGATTCCGCCCCTAACCTCTTCGAGCGAACTTCAAGAGTCCGCCGAATGTCTGTCGCAAGGCTACTCATGTTAGGGAAGCTCGATCCGGATTTGTTTATATCTCTCATCCACTTGACTTTAGGGTGAGATATGGCAAAAAAATTGCGATGACTGTCAAGTACGTGCCACTAACTTCGATCACATCAACTGTTACTGCATCAGAAATAACATCAGGCACGCGTTTTCAACACGAGTTTATCATCGAAGCCCTCGAAATCTCCGAATGCCCGCCATTTATTTAATTTCTTCGTGAGTCTATTGTGTTAAGCTTACAACAACCAATGAGTTGTAGGCTCAGGATTAAAGATAGGTCCATGTGGGCATTCCCATTGGTCCACCCTGGACAGGGGGCAGTGGTGGTCGCAGACAAACATCCAAACAAGGCGATCGCGTGAACGCTGACATCGCTGCCGACGACTCAACACGACAGTCAACTCCCATCACCCTCACCTCACCTCCTCCTCCCCATTTCGTCCTCAGCTCCATTTCTTTCTTATCTCGATCTTTAACATCTTGCTGAGACGACCACAGGGACGCGACACCGGCTGAAGATTTCCGTCGATAGGACGTCGGTCTTGAGTTTGAGACACCACTGGTTGGGGGTTGACTGAGTTGTTCTGGTGTGTGTTCGCATACTCGCGTTCTTGGAGGCTGTCTGTCCATGAAGCTGACTGAGATATATCACATTGTACGCAGGATCTTACCACTGGAGCGCCGAGAACATCGATAACGGCGTTGCGATATCATATTACCGGGGGAGCTTCTATCGAGAACTCAGAAGCCGGTTTGCTAAGAAGTTCATAAGAACCTAGGAACACCATCCAGAGTCATAGAGGTAAGAATCAATCATGAGTTCTATTCGTTGGGATCTTGCTGCAGTGTCGTGTGGGCATGCAGCTCGCAGGATCCATGCACTCCTTTTCGCTGTTGCATGTACTCTTGCAGCTTCAATCTGCAGTCTTCATGTGGATATGCGTCGTAGCGGCGTCTTCTGCAGATGACGTTGGTGTGATGATGAAGATGAGGATGATGCAGGTTTCATTTTGGGCGAGTTCTGCGGTGACACTACGCTGCGCCGTTCTGCTTTTGGCACCATACTTCCAATGTTCACGGGAGGCGGCCCCTGATCTGACAGTCTGCCTGCTTGCTGACTGCCTGCTTCCTCAGTCATACATAGATCAGCTGAGGGCACGACTTGACCTACGAACACGAGCTAAACACGAGCAGGACGACCAAAACAAGCACGATCGCTATTTTCGACTTGCCCTTCCCGATATCTTATTTTCATCCCGTTTTGATAACTACGACGTTTACGACGCGCATTTACAACTTTTAGGGCAGCCATTCACGCAGACCAATTGTTGATTCCACGAACTCCCACCATGTCCGGTTCACGACACACGCCTCCATCCCCATCGTCACCCGCACCACCTCATCAGACACCTGGATCCTCCAGCAAACTACCCAAGTTTCTGCAAAAATCAACCAGGGACAGGTCGAAAAGCATCACCGATCCGGGTCCAGGGCGCATCGCTGGTGCAAGTACCAGCGCCAGTACCAGCGCCAGTAGTCCAGAATCGCCAGGCGGGCATGGTACCCAGCCGATGACCCTAGGCCCTAAGGCGCGGAAGGGGAGCAAGTTCTTGGGGATTGGGAAAGATAAGGAGAGGGAGCGACAACGGACATCGATTGCCAACTCGAACACGGACAGAAGCAGCAGCTTTGACAATATCGCGGCGGACGACGCAGATGCTAGCGCCGAGTTCTACATGGATGAAGAGGGAGAAGGCGAGAACGAGACACCGGTCATTGTCGAACCCCCAAACGCGAATATACCCTCTGCCGCCGTTCCTATACCCACTCCACCTCGCCCACGGCCACGCACCAACTCCGAAAGACCCGTACCCGTACCCAGTCCTGGCGTCCCAGCCTCTGCACCAGAAGCATCCCATCTTCACGCCCACGCGATGAAGTATTCGAACTCCAATAACACCAACAACTCGAGCTATACAAACAACTCCGGCAATACCACATACACTTCCAATTCGTCTTCCACGTCGCGCATCGGTGATTTGCCAACGCGGCTCTCTGGTTGGTTCAGCCATACTTTCAGCAGCAGCTCGACGGACCTCTCGTTACCCACCCTCATTGCACATTCTGCGTCACCCGGTAAAGGAAAGAGCCGGAGTCTGTTCTCATCCTCGTCGTCAAATAACGCACAGAGTACGCCCTCTCCCGGTGGCGGAGGCGGTGGAGGTGTGAGCGCGTTGCTCACGGCGGCGAAGCATGGGAAAGGCCACCTGGACAAGGCCATGCGCTATCTCCTCGACAGCGACGCGCAGCCTGACCGCTGTACTGATCCCATATGGCTGCTGGGCGTTTCGCACCCAGGATATGAGCCTCCAGTGCCACAGGCACCACCCATGCACGGGCACGAACAGGGACATGGGCACGGTCACAGCCGTGGGCTCACCAACACGCTCAGTCGTCGTGGAACCAAGGTGGGGGCCGGTGGTAGCAAGGCGGATCTGCGCGCGTCGACGAGCAGCTCGTCTGGCGGTTCGCAGGCGTCTTTGTCGTTATCACAGTCGTCTTCGTCCTCTGGAAAGCGTTTTCTCGGCGGTAGCAACAACAACGCGAACGCTAATGCGGCTCAGAAGGATCCGGCGGCGCACTGGCCGCCGGTCTTTTACATCGACTTCACATCGCGGGTCTGGCTGACATACCGCTCGCAGTTCGCTGCACCCCTGCGCGATATGCGGCTTGCTGACCTACCGCCGTGCGGTGCTGGCAACACCATCGCTTTGAGTGGTGGGAGGAATAGTGTTATCGACAGCTACAACTACAATAGCCCAGTGACGGTGGTGAAGCGCAGTCCGTGGAATTGGGGTGGGGAGAAGACGTGGACGAGCGACACGGGCTGGGGATGTATGCTTCGTACAGGGCAGAGCTTACTTGCGAACGCGCTGATCCATGTGCACCTGGGACGCGGTGCGTCTGTTTTCTCTTTCTTGCTGTTTGTTTTGCTGATTTCCAAGGAACTGGCTCTAGATTGGCGTCGTCCACCTTATCCCGTCCAAACAGCAGATTACGCCACATATGTGCAGATCCTGACGTGGTTCTTGGATACTCCCACGCCTGAAGCGCCGTTCAGCGTTCATCGGATGGCGCTTGCTGGAAAAGAGCTTGGCACGGACGTTGGGCAGTGGTTTGGACCTAGTGTTGCTGCTGGTGCTATCAGGTGCGTCCTTGTCCGAATTTGATTATTTCGTAACGATCTAAGTCTTGTTGTATTCACGATATAGACAACTCGTAAACTCGTACCAGGATTGCGGACTGGCTGTGTCAGTCGCGATTGACGGCACCTTATATCAGACTCAAGTTTTCGCAGCATCGCACGGTGCAGACGCGGCCGCGCGGAGTCGTTCTCCCCGACGTCGACACACGACGACATGGGGCGACCGCCCGGTATTGCTCTTACTGGGTATTAGGCTCGGTATCGAAGGCGTCAATCCCATCTATTATGACACCATCAAGATGCTGTACACTTTCCCTCAGTCTGTCGGCATTGCAGGTGGTCGTCCGAGCTCATCGTACTACTTTGTTGGTTCTCAAGCAGATAATCTTTTCTATCTCGACCCTCATAACCCGCGGCCTGCTATTCCACTTCGCTCGCCACCATCCGAGAATGAGGATGATGATGAGGAGTATCGCGAACAAACGCCAGAACCTGATAGGGATGGCGGACACCGCTCGTCGTCCAAGAACCACAAATCTGGATATCATGCCCGTGACCCCACGTCGCCTTCGTCGATCAAGACAGGATCCTCAAACTTCTCCTATAACATGCCGACGTCGCCGTCTCCGCTGCAGCAGCAGCTGAGCAGCTCGTCGGCCGACTCAGGGAGCTACACTGATTCGCGCAGCCCGCCTCCGTCTTATCAGCAGCACAATCTCTATGGCAAGCCGCCGCAGCCTCCGGTCCAGTCGCAGCACGGCCGTTGGCGCTCTGCCTCAGTCTCTGCTGGTTCGCCTGCGGCTTCTGTGGATCGCATCCTACGTGAGAGCGATCGTGAGGGTGATAGGGCCACGGCGACGGGCAATGGCGAGGGTTTAGATCCTCTGCAGAGGCATTACTGCAATGCGTACAGTGCGGCAGAGTTGAAGACCTTCCATTGTGAGCGCGTCAGGAAGATGCCACTCAGTGGTCTCGATCCTAGTATGCTCATTGGCTTTTTGTGCCGCGATGAGGCGGATTGGATTGACTTCCGAAAGAGGGTCGCTGAGGTATGTAATAATAAAATTTACCAAGATATACCTTCTGAATTTTTTTAAATCTTTCCTCAGCTTCCGAGGACTATCTTCTCCGTACAGGACGAACAGCCGACATGGCCATCGGACTCAGATGATAATATGGGCCTGGAGTCGATTTCAGAGCCGGATGACATTGACCTGGATGAAGAAGGCGACGACGTCGATGGCGAAAATGAGCATTTCTTCGACACGCACTCCAGCTCAGGAAGCAATGCGCATCGCCGAGGGAAGAGCTCTGAGTTTGATACTGAGGACGACCCTGTTGGCCCCGTCACGCCTGGCCCCAACTCAAAGTTCGAAATGCAGGACCCGGCCATGTTGCGCAAAGGACGTGTACATGATGAAGATGACGAAGACGAGGACGATGCGGATAGAAGCTTCCTTCCTGACGACGGACGCGCATTTGACGAGGACGACGATATCGAGGATGATTGGGTCGACCCTTCAGTGCCTACACCGACAGAGGCTCCAGTCATCTCTGCCCCACCAGTGCCACTCCCTCCTGCGAAGAATCGTTCGCGGCTGTCGGTTAATTCCTCGTCGCCGCCGTCATCTTCCAGCGTGCCGCCGCTTTCGAAAAGTAAATCCTCGCGGTCAACTTCGTCGTCGACGACTAAGCCCGCGTCCAGCAAACCCAAATCGTCATCGAAGGGGAAGAAGGAGATCCCTGTTCCTGTCCCGGCTGTGCGCATCCCTTCGCAGCAACCCACACAGGAGCATTACCCTTTTCCTGTGACTCCGGCGGATGATCCATCAGGATCACCGCTGAATGATAGGCCGAGGAATTCGTCGACGAAAGGCGGAAAACGCATGCATACGGCGCGAGCGAGGGATGGAGGGCGGACGCAGAGCGGGGGCGTGAAGGGCATCCTAACGGATGATTGAGCTTCGTCTCTGTGAAAGACCCGATATTCTATCCTCGACCTTATTATCTCATTCTTCGCCGCTCCTACCACCCCATATAACATTACCCTTTCTGCTACTCATGTCCATTGTCACCCTGTGCTCATTTTCTGATCTTCTGTGATTCGCTTGCTCTGCCATATGTCTGTGTTTCCCTGTTACTATTCACTGTCTTCCTCCTTTCACAACTCAGATTCGCTTTTCTGTACAAGTTGTCCCTTCCTGTACATTTTTGACGGTCATCGGAATGATGTATTCTATTTCAATACTGCATGCGGGATTACCATCCTTTCAGACTTTCATTAAGTCGAAATTTCAACTTCCTGCGAGAATCATTCTCAGTCTGGGTCGACTCTGCCGATTTTCTTCATTGTTAGGTTCTTCCTAAGGCAACAAATGACTTTGTCTGTAGTGAGCTTAGTCTAGTCCCTAGGTAAGCCATCGAAGAAATGATGCTGAAAACCCTCAAGAAACACTCTGATGATTGCAATTGAGTGATGGAAGGGTGTCATCGGAAATAGGCGATTGCCTCGACGTATGTAATTTTGTCTCGGACGCCCCTTATTTTACCCCTGAATCCTTCTTGTTCCTGACTTTCATCCTGCCACCTCATAACCATAACTGTGACCACTCAGAGACCCACTTCTACTGCGTCCATAACTCAATGGCGGTGGCACAATATAGCTTGGCTCCGGTAATTCTTGCTGGTAAATGGGGACTTGTTGGTCGCATCTAAGCGACGGAGGTTTTTTGCCCTGTCGCACAAGCAGAGATGGTCGTGTCTGAGGCAGGTAAAAAATTTTCAAGCTTCAAAAATGGCCTCTGAATCAACTCTGAATCATTTTCTTTCAAGAATGACTCTCATAAAAGCAAACATTGAACCAAGACGCAACTTTGAGCGCGTGTAGAACGCGTTTTCAAAATCTCAGAGGCCACCAAATGCCTTCGTGTCAGAATTGATCGCTCCCAGCTGTATGACTTTATGCATGAGCGGGTGTTTGATACGCATTGAGTTCCGTCTCGCCCATCTTTCGTTGTGGATATTAATCCTTTCCACCGCCGGATGTAGATGCAGTCAGAATTATCATGTCGATTGAGCAGCACACGTACATGCACAGTACCCTCACGGTGTTGCTTCAAACGCGTCAACGCATATTATTCAACAATTCTTGGTCGCACACTATCTCTCCTTCGATATCATGCATGATGTATGTTAACATATTGTTTTAAGCTCTCGGACCTCCGTTGTGACTTGACCTGCAAAACTAGAATAAACATTGTATTCCAGTGTTCGGTCTCTCGTTGAAGTGAGTGTACACAAGAGGTTCTGTGTTATGCGAACTCTGCTTGCTTAACTTGCTCGACTGCCAGGCTCTCTCTATTTGTTAAGACGCGAAAGTTTGCACTTTGACGTGATTTATTCTAATGCGTCCTCAGGCAGTCTTTCATGGCAAACTGGTTCCACCGAACCTTTATTAACTGGTCCTCGTATGGCCAGCCGTGCCTATTGGTATGTCTTCCAGTTCATCAAGATTCATAACAATTCATGAACATTGAAAGCATAGAACATCAGCGATGTGATCCTAGAGACGTAGATTAAGCATCGTCCGAATATCTACTTGTCCCCGCGGTGTGCATGCATACGAGCCGTTGATCGCAAAAAGTCGGGTAGGGAGTTTGATTGGCGGGTATATCCCTGCCTGTCATAACGTGAACAGCCTGCTTTCTGCGATTAACCAGGTCATAGCTAAGTGTAGACGAACGCAACTGAGCCTTTGACACCTGCTGAATTCTGCTCTGCTCATCCCTGTTTGAGGCCTCGCGCTCTTTCTTTGGAATCCTCCTTCAAGTAACCGAATCGATTCTCTCGCATTCTGAGCTCACTTCGTTTTGCTGATAAAAATCTGTTATTTTTGCAGCGGACTCGACGCCTATTCAACGCTCAAATTCAATTCCCCGAGATTAAACACAATCTCCGCGGGAGTTGTGGATAATTGCCTCCCTGCTAAGTCGAAACACGTTTTCCGTTGAGCGCTGATACTGACCTTCTTCGGATAGGATGCAATCACAACAACCCTTACATGTCGGGTGAGGGGCGCTTTAATTAACATTTGATGCGCTTAGCTGTGCTTCTTTCTGGGTGGTCCGTGGGTTTTCCCCTTGAATTGACAGATGATGCGCCCTACCTTGGACTGATCAGATCAGATCAGATCAGATGTTGCCCGCCCGTCAGTGGGACCCTGCACCTAAACACGGGTAAGAGGCGCTCCATTTTGGACCGTGCTGACCGACGTACCGAGCAGAGGCCTGGCCGCCTGACCTGTGGCCCAGTGATGCGATCCCGCCGCCATCATTTCGTCGGCATCCCATATTTGGAATGTGCGTACTCTTTAGCAGCTCTTGGCCGCCCCATCTACGATTTCTAGACAAGGTCTAGACGATGAGCTGCGTGCCAATGCAAGCACATTTGCTCCAGGCTTTAGCAATATCGGTCGGGCTCGTGCAGCGAACTTCGCTTACGGACCGCTCAGGGGGATACAGTAATACGATCAACGCTCCTTCGCTTTCCAGAGGCCGCCGCGACCATCTTACCGAGGCTCAGGTGCCTACATCTCAGTCGCGCTGATGGACTCTGCTATGGCTTGGTGGCTCGATGGGCCTCCCCTGCCATCTTCTTGAATAACCGTTCGCCGATCTTACCTTGGTCTGCTACGCTCGAGTAGCACAGTGCTCATTCTGCTTGACTAACGGTGCTTACTTGGTGCGCCTCACCCGAAGAAGTGTCTCGCCGACCGCAGACATTATCTGCCCTCAACAGTCAAAGATCTTCTGGTGCTATACTTGTATAGTTACAATTGATGGTCTTCTCGACAATCTTACTTGTCTGACCCTCACAGATCTTAAAATCTCTCTCTTCTGGTACCTACACCGATTGGGATATTCTGGATATACATACTGGGTAAGCGACCTCTCCTCTGCGGAGTAAGCAATCAGCTGACTGAGATCTTCAATCTCCTTTAAAAACATCGTGTTCAGGTGAACACTATTTTAGCCGTTAGCCCGTGCTCTATACCGATACGGCGCTCGATGCCAAGGCAACGGCTGCTGCTCGCGTGGCCCACTCAAGATTCCATGATTCGGAGTCGTGGCCAAAGAAGGCATCTCACAAGACCGACACCGGGGCCGTATAATTTTATGCCCGTCACACAATGAAGTGTGGAGCAAATTACGGTACGTGATAAGTATACCGCCGGGCAGCAAACGGCCTCCCCACCAGGCAAGCAATCGAAAAGAGTACTCGATAAACACAACCTGTCAGTTTGTCTGGTTCTCCCACTCCATAAAATGGAATCTCTTATCCAATCTCATAGGTGACCGGTAGATGTCGACGTCATACAACAGAAGCTCTCGTCGCTTACCCAGTAAGGTGAGTTCTGAGGATTTAATACTGGCCTTTCGTGAAGCTGTGAATTTCTGTGACTGAGGAGTATACTCGGGAGAGGATAACAACGTACCAACTAACACTGGAAAATAGTTTAGAGATCACCGATAAATCCTGGATACTAACGGGAGCTCCCTCAGAAAACACCTTGGCCTGGATCTCTCGCAAGCATGTCTTTGCTCTGGGTTATTCGCATTTTACGACGGTTTCTGTCCAAAGCACGAGGGTCAATTGAAGTGGATTCTCGCATCTCTGAGTCAATCTCCACTCTACTCGTATCAGGTTGGTGCGCTGCTTATCTCACCGAGATCCATCTCGTCTGCCCGCCTTGGAAATTCCCATTATCGCAGCGCGACGATACCCCCGGTCCCCCTGACGGCTCCTGCCCGCCCGCGGCCTTCTCTCTTTGCGCGTGTATCACTCTCAATGCCCTAGATATGATCAGCTTTCACAATTTGAACTTTATCCTCACTCTTTTGCTTTTGATCCCTCGTCAATCCGACCTCCTAACCTCCCCACACTGTAGCAGAGTATGTGGCTCACATCGCGCCCGGCATCCGCGATTGCTTTCCTTGTTTAATGCGTTAACACTCGCTGAGGTCCTTCCTCCGGTATCGGATAGCCTGCTTGGAGCTTGCGGCAAGCCCAGGCCTGAAACCCCTAGTTCTTGAGCAGTATGTTGACTCTTGGGTATCATCGTTATTGCGCATCAACAGTTACTCAACAACTCCTCCATACCATCTTGCGCCCTTTGGTCGATGTAATACACGTTGGAGGGCGGTCGAGGGAGATATGGCATCCGGTCTTATGCTGTGGCGGTTGCCCTCAATCATCTTAAAACATCGCGGTGCGACAAAGGTAATGCCTTCTTCGCATCTCGCGACGGCTTCAAAGGGAACGGGTAACGGCGACTATGGCTAGCTTCTCACCTCACAACCCGACACTAGAAGACATTCTTGGGTTCTACAATTACACTTGGAAGCTCTATCACCACGATCAGCCTGACTTATCGCTGGCGATTAACGGGACAGCTCCCTTGCGACGGGGATGAGGCCACTGACCAATCCCTCTTGGTGGCCTGGGCTTCTGTCATCTGCGCAGTTGAGCGGTGATATCTGCACGTCTTTCAATCCTGCATGTCGTATGGGCTATGGTACCCCCTCCTCATCTGCTGACCACTATTGAAACGGAATACGCTGAGATAAACTCTAGATGTGGCTTGTTTTTCAGGCGGAGTAGAAGCGTTCAGCATCTTCTGCTCCGTCCATATCGTTGTTCCTGGTGTCAACGAAACTCACAACGTGAGGCCAATTATCTGGGGTCAAATCTGCATCTTATGCGATTATCCCTAGCCCTTGGTACTTGGTTATGGCGCAAATTAAATCCATGGCATTATTACCGAGGCGAGCAACTTCAACGCGCACATAACCTTGTGCAGCGATCTGCGATCTGCCAGTCTGCTTAAATCTATTTCTGCAACCACAAAGGCTTCTCAGAAACGCGCGAATGTCGGCCGGAAGCGGTCGTCCAGCATTGACAGCCAGCCAATGTTATCTATCCTCCAATTACGACAAATCGGTCTTGCAGAAGCTGCGCGCAAACAAGGTCGAAACCAGCTGACACTACTGTATACGACCGGTCGTACTCTTTCTCCTTGCCCAACTTATGCCAAATCCTGACATGTTCAACTTGGGTGACCAACATGAGGCCGTACCAAATCCGCCTCGACATGCGTCAAGCTGACACCTTTCTGGTCAAGTGCTGGTGAGTTACAGTTGTGTCACAGACCACATTATCTCTATTCACGGCAACAATCAATTTTAGCAATCAGTGCGGCTTCTTGGTTTCACATGAGGTATATTTCCACTATCTAATAATTCCCTACATGACCTCCAAAAACCCTTTCTCGCGTCATCACGATTGTCTATTTGTGGACGTGGGTGCCATCACAGTCTCCATACCCGGTCCTAGACGACCGTCCGGGACGATATTCTCAGGATGCCATCGTCGACAGTTGAACGCGTGACAGAGCAGATGGCTGATCTCGCACCTTCGTCCCGGGTACTCGTCCGGCCCTCGTCGAGCCTGCTCTAACTTCAGTATATCAGTGTGCTGGCCTTGTGGCATGTTCGCAAGCCTCCGATGCATCTACTCTGGTGTGCTAAATCTAGACCTGCGATGTGTGAAGTGCGAAGTCTGGGCTCTATAACTGACTTGAAGGCGCTCTAACTGCACCGCAATGTGATTGTTCACCAATTAAGAGCTCGAAGGATGCCAATCGAGTGGCATAAATGTCTGATATCTAGATAACGCATTTCTGATTTAATATCCCAGTTTGATAACCCTTAGCTACGTTTTTTATTTATGGGATTACCCAAACACAAGGGATATCACACAGGGTTTCCGGACAACGGCCAGTCGATACGGTGGCATTGTGGGCAAATTGTGGGGCATCGCCGGCCTGAATCCCGAACTGCCATGTTTGGCCGTTCGATGAGCACCACTATGTATATAAACGGCTAGCTTGAACTGTCGCATTGTCACTGTGGAGTGATCGCATACTTTATCAGTCGAATCCCAACATGTAGTTGTAGGTGCAGTGCCTGTATGTTTTTCCCAGGCTCAAAGGCACTGCAACACGAATTTGACCATGCGATTGCCACTTGGTATGTGTTTTTTATTTAGTGAAGATTCACGTATTCGTTTGCTAGCTCTGAATGCCGGTCTGCGTAAACCTCCTTTCTGGCCATTCCGGAACGCAAGACCATTTTCAAACCAGCATATCGACGAGAACATCCATGACTTAAAGATATTCAGATGAGTGTGGCGTGGCTCGGGGTTAAGAACGAGAGTAATTGCGGCCACACCAGCCAGTGCAATGGACAATGACCCTGCACATTCAATGATAAAATGAGCTATCGTCTCTCTTCGGAGCTCCGACTACGGTTGAGTCTTAGTTAGGCGTTAAAAATTAAGCTCGCTAAGGTGACCGGTGCGACAGCGTATGTGAGAGCATCAAACGATTGCTGAATAGATTCTACTCAAGCAAGGCGGCTAAGACTCCGTACCGCCAAAAAAGGCGAAAACCCGGGGTAATACAATTCATCCACCTCCGTCGCGGTGCCGCGCGTCGTCAGGGCTCTCGTGGCACATCAAGGCCCCCTGCAGCGCGAATCATCAATCATACGCGCTGGTAAGTCTTTTGGGCCCAATACTCATGACTGGAACGATTTTGTCCGACGAACGGTGGTGAGGCCATCAATAGATGCCTTAGGGGTTAGGCTTTGCCAACACACCACCATTCCGTGTTTAATTGTTCACTGCGGCCTTTGAGGGTAGATACAGTTGCGTCCATCCAGGTCAAGGGCTAAGAAATTTATGGGTTTAATTTGGCTTCGGCAGACGGAATTATTGAGACGAAGTTGAACGTCTTGTGCCCCCAATTCCTTGCTCATTTGTTGGCCACCACCTCTTGGGATGGTATTGCACGCTCTGGCCAAGTTCTGGCAATTCTAGGGCATATCCTGATATTGCTTCCTCCATCAGCGTATACATATTCGTACTCAACATGCCATAGAATGTGCAGATATATGTGTAGGCCGAGGATTTAACGGTTTTAGATCAGCTAACCAGAGCAGTTCTTTTCGGCCTGGATCAAGCCGTTATCACACTGACTGCGGCCAGACCGCACATTCAAGCAGAAGTCAGGTGGCTGCTCTAGATGACCTGTCCAAAGCGGGATTATGCAAAAACGAGGGGTTAATCCAATAAGAAGTTTATCTATGTCTTATTACAATGAACGAACCTTCGAATATTGAAAGGTCAAGTGGCGGGAAGGGTGTGGAGTTAGCGACGGCATCGTCTGGTGAGTGTCGGACATTCAATTGTACTGATGTGAAAATCACACGAAGTTCATCACAGCCCTCCAACAACTCCCATCCACCCAACCTCCGTCATCGCGACTAACAGTAATTTATCTTTCATGATGCATATCTTACTCAACACGAGACAAGAATCTACCTCGCTTCGGAACGGACGCTTCAGTCATCAGAGTTGGCAAATGGGCAATCTATATTGTTTCGTTTCGTGAATCCCAACAGTCATGGTTGCATGATATCGTCCCGGTCTCTACTTGGCTGTACAAGCTTTGGTTCAAGGACGGAACGCTCATCCTACACTAATAGCAAGGAAATATGGGTGAGTATATATTTTCTCCTCTTATTCATCATGGATTCCAATGAACAACCCAAGCTTCAAGACTTTGAAATCTTTCTGACCGCGACGACCGTAGTACATGATCGCATCGGGTTGACGTTCCTTCCGGAATCGCGCCGTGATTTCAGGCGGTTAACAACAATTGATTGCACTCGGTGTACCGGAGCACCTTCGTTTGGTGCATCCAGTATGGATAACAATGCTTGGTAGGAGGCTGGTGAATATTGGCGGTTGCGCCCACCTGCTCGCCGCCATCATTGAGTCGATTACATTCAATCGCAATAACGCAGAAACTGGCAGGCGCTCCACTGTGTCCAGCCCAGATCTCGCCCTTGGGTGTCCCTGTTTGAAATGATGTCCCTTTCGTCCGGAGGCAGTCATCCGAAGAAAAGAGTCATGGCCATAGGCGGGAGACATTAAGATAGGGACCACACATATAAAAGCCAGGGCTGAACACTATCGAAAACCACCCCCACTTCCCTTTTTCCAACTTCCCGACACTTCCTGGGCCTACCTCGAGACATGTACTCATTCAGCCGCCTGCTGAGTACTCTTTCTTTGGCCGCCGCAGTAACTGGTGAATTCGTCCACTTTCTCGTTCCATTCTCTATTTATAAATCATTGGCTGAATATAGCGAGCACCATTCAAATTGTTTCCCCCGTCGCTCGTGGTACTGTCGTTCCTCCTGCCGCTCGTGGTGCTTGGTACGCCCCCGCCAATGCGCTCGTCGTCAACTCTACCGCGAAGACAGACTCTACAACAATTGCGAGCACGGCCAATACCATCAATCAGAAAAGCGGCGCCAGCGGCGCTCCCAACCAGCCTGTTGCAAGCGTCTCGGTAACTGCGACCGATGGTACCATCTATTCCAAGAAGCAAACCGTCTCTACTACATCGGTCGAGAACGTTCGCCGTGACGCTGAGCAGCCTTCGCGCCGGGCCCTTTCAGACTACACTCAAGTGTTCGCTGGCAATGGTGCTTCCTCCACATCCCCTCACGACGCGTCAATCCAGGGTACAGCCTATTTGACATACACTGTCGTCAACAACTCCACTTACAATGTGGCGGCTTGCTTGGACTTTTGCTCGGGAATCCCCACCTGCGGTTAGTCTACCTTACTCATCATTCGTATTGAAGTGTTGATCAACACCCTCTAGTGTTCGCCAACTTGTACTACGAGTTCAACAACCCTGGACTCGACGCCACTGGCTCCAATTTGAAGTGCGCTGTCTACGCTGATACACACACTGCAGCGGAGAAGACCAACTTCGGGGGTCAGCAGCTCGCCCCTCTCCCCGCCGGCACAACCTATATCCTTCACTCCGGAGGATGGTCCGCCAAGAGCCTCGTTTCCCCGACCACTCCTTCTGGCTATGAGTTTGTTTTCGGTCCCACCAACGGAGCCAACAATGCGCCGGGCTACATGGGCTTCTCATTCCTGGACCGCTACGATGTGGATGCTTGTGCCTCTCTTTGTAACAGCCGTAACGCCGACAGTGTTGGCGGTGCTTGCCAATACTTCAACATCTGGCGCGCTGTTGTCAATGGTTCCCCCACTACCTACACTTGTTCCGTGGTAAGCCTCTGTTGCACTAAATAGTAATGCACTCCGCTTACGCCCTTATTCTAGTACTTTATCCCTGCCGATGCTTCCACCGCCGTCAACACTGGTCAGGGCAGCCTCCAGGTTACCATGTCCCGCGGCTACAGGCGCAAGAACTACGCTATCGACGGCGGTTTTGAGGGTTACGCTGCCTGTTCTTCGTTCTGCTTCACGGAGTCGTACACCAACTGGGTCGGTACCTCTCCCGCCGGCGGAACCCAAGACGCTACCATCTTCTACTTCCAACCCTACGCCCATTCCGGCCATAGCGTCGGTTTGCTCGGATCCGCCAACAACGACGACGCCCTCCCCGGAACACTCACGGTTGCTGCTCCTCTCCTCACCACTGCCGGCAAGAAGTACTCCATTGGATTCTTCCACGCTTCGTCGTTCTCTGGTCCATCTCTCGCTGGCCCCGCCTTCGTGAATGTCAAGTGGAACGGCAACACCGTGAAAACCATTAACCCTGGCTTCAGCAACTATGCTTACTACCAGGTCACCGTCACGGCCACCGGCAACGACGTCCTCGCTTTCAATGGTGGCATTGCCCCCGCCTGGTCGTTCATCGACGATATCACCGTCATGCAGGTCTAACTCTGCACTCCTACCATATACGGACCTCGAAACAACACATTCCTTCCACACATTGTGACACTATTGTACACAGAACATACTCCGCATGAGAGCGATATCATGATCTCTAATAAGACCGCACTAGCATTCTCACCTCCGGCTTCCTTGCTTTGTATTTATATTTGTCAGGATGTGTAAACAATCCAGAACCCTCAATACCATTATTCTCTCTTTAAGCATCTATTTTATTTGTCCAAACCCCCGTCTTGTCCTTCAATGAGTATGTATCATAAGTAGGTAGCGCATTGACAGCTAGAGATCAGGGTAAGTGATGTCAACTTCTCCGTCCGTCGGACCGTCCACGACAACCAAAGCCCCAAATCCATCGTCAGCGCTGACTGTCCAAGTGACTGGGGGATGCCGACCATTATCGTCAATGATATTAATCGACGTCATCTCTGTCTTTCCTTTGGGGAGGTCAGAGGTCTGATTAACTCTGTAAAATTCCAATACCTCCCAAGCAAATGTAAGTTCGACGGGCGACGAGATGGTCATTGATGTGGCAGGAATCCCAGCGAATGCGGAGGTGTACTCATACACTTGATTGTCCGCATCAGACGTATTGATGCTGGTCAGCGTCAGGATTCCCTCTAGGGATTGTCCAGGCGTGACCTCTATGGCAGGTGTGAAGGACGCTTCTCCGTCATTGACCCACCAAGACGCCACTGACCAGTAGTCCCCGCCTCCTGCCGCGCTCACTCCGTATTGAAGTACTGGCTGGAGGATCCTGGAGACTCCAGAGGTTGGCTGGAGAGCATTGAAAAGATACAGTAGCTGGGCACCATGGCCTGTTTCAGGAATTGGAGGTACGGTCCATGTGGTCCTGAATGAGGAAATCGGGACGGCGTCTGGCGCGGTGTTCCCCCAGTAAAAGAAAGCGATGTATCCAGAGTCAAAGTCGCGGTTAATAAGGGACTTCGGGGTGGGAGATAATGATGTGACTTGAAGTGGATTCGCCGCCTCCATGCCTACGGACCCAGCCAGATCGAGTTGCTGCGCATCGGCGCCTCGCAGGAAGGCGTGGAGTTTCGATTGAAGCAATGCCGGAGTATTTCTCAAATCCTTTGTGCTGCGCCCTTGCTTGGGCTAGAAGCCATTGCGAACCATATTAGCATTAGTACCAAAACTGTTGTAAGAGAGGGCTTACATTAGCAATATTTGTCAATGTGGGCGTCGCCAAGGCCTCGATCACTTGGAGCGCGGTATACATCCAAATCTGGAAAGTCTTCATTGATGGCTCCTACAAACAATGGGATCAGATACAAGCAAATCAATGACCGCACAAGCTTACCTACCGCGCTGTGGGGAATAATATTTGTAGAGCTCATACTGTCTGCCCCAACCTCCATTTTATACTCACCAAGAACCGGTTTCGTATATGTTTAGTTATCCTCCATCGAGAAATTGATGAGTACCCAATGCATTGACGGTCTTCTGAGGCCAAATTGGAGATGCTTTACATGGATACGAGCTTCGAGTATTAATGAGCTCTGGTGATTCTAATACAAACATTGGCTTGCGGTGTCCATATTAAATTATATAGCGCCATCTAGCAAGGCCAGTCCTGGTTAGCAGTTACTAGGTGGAACATTCTGAGCATTAGCGCCTTACCCACTTACAAGTAGTGGGGGGTCGAAAGATAAGATTGTTCGCAAGTTAATATTGGATCACCACTTATGCCCGTTTCAAAAATAACAAGAAATATATATTGTCACCAGAGCCTGTCTTCGTGCAAGGTCCCCGTCATCGCATTTATGTTGGACAAAACAGACCTTTATCTTTATTGGAAGAAACAGTGAGGGAACCACTCGCACCTCTCGCCGTAGCAATTCCAGCTCAAATCTCATCGACAGGATGTAGGAATAAGACATGGGCATTGGAAGCCGTTATACATCCCAAGAATCGGGAAAGAAGTTGCATAACTTGATAAAGGTCTCAACCTGGTCTCATGATATAACCATGAGCCTGGTGCGGTTGAGAGGTTCTGGTACCCTAAATATATTCTCTATATCATGTACTCGTATATCTTAGACCCTCTTTCACATTAATTCAAATACTTCCACCAGTCTATTGAAGGCTCCGCAGGTTCTCTGTCTCTAAGTTGATACTAGAGCAGTATTTATTACCATGCTTTCCCTTTTTGTTATTTGCTACCCATGATTCAGAGATTCAGAAGGACTGTTATAAGCATCAAGGTGTATTGACATACACGTAGGAAAGTCTAAGAATGACTCACATACCCAGCACATGTGACGCGCACAGCGTGTATACTTGCGACCTCAAAAAACCTTGCAGAAAAGCGAGGTTCAGTTTGGATGACAGGCGCCTGATCATGGTCAAGATACGTGTGAATGTTATGTCATCATGCTTGCATTGAGAAGAAAGGACATGTGAGGGTGATTACGTGAACCTATTCCTATCATCCAGGAGCTTCCTGAATTATATCTTTTATTATTATGAGAAGAGAACGTTGATACGAAGCTTATGCTAGCGACAGGTGAACCGATCACAGCTGATATGTGCTCATAGATTTTATCCGTACATAATGGCATCTGGTATGGATTGAGTGTGCCACAACTAGACACGGCAAGGCGACTCAATACGCGGCAACAAGTCCACATACATACAGCATTACAGGATTGAATGAGCCGCCGAACAACGTTGTCGACTTGAGCGCGTGGTGGAGGCGGACTTACTGCGCGACAGAGAAGTCAGAATGACGGGCGAATGACAGACAGACACATATAGACGGAGGTCGATCTCCATCTGCAAAACAGCGCGCACAGCTGAAAGCATAGGTGAGCGATGGAGCACACACCCCGGTTCCTGTCTCAGCTTGACTGGCACTTTCCTCCGTACTTGATCACGACTGTAGCTCGCCGTCGTCTGCTCGATGTAGTGCACGCACGCTCGACGATTGATTGTTACATCATTGGAAGATGGTTCATCACCCGCCGCTGTCTGCGTTTTCACACCCCGTGCGCATCAGATTAGTGGTGGGTAATTGGGCCCAACAAGTTCAATCATTACGGGGCTTCGAAACCATCCGTGGCCTCAGTGTGACCTTGTATGAATGATGTGGAAGTAGTTTCATTTTCAAAAGGAACGTTCGACAGATGTCTCTCCCGCACAGAGTATATAATTGGAATTCCGGGGTGAATGTGAGCTTCGGAGGATATTCTGCATAACCTTCTTTATGATTAGAATAACAGAAGACATACCTTGATTGACTATTAGTCACTCAGAACTCTAGGTTGGGTGAAACGCGAAACCTGTTATCTTCTTTACTCACGTCCGTAGATACCTGCGAGGCTGCATCTCTCCTTGGGAGTCATGATAGATTATAATTAAATGAAAATTATTGTGCGCCTTCAATCACTTGCCCAAGCCCAATTGCCAAGTACGGGAATGTGCAGAATAGATGCCGCCTGCCACACAGTATGTTGATGTCTATTGTTAGAGTATAACATACCTCTCTCCATTGAACATAATATTGTTTGAACTGTAATTTATGGCTTTGGATCCGGAAGATGTTTTATAATCTGAACAATATTCCTTAGTATTTGTCGACATGATGAGAGTCAACTGGCATCTTGTCCACCTCCAAGAACAATCGCAAATCGGTTCTCGCCGCAATGGTCATTCATCGTAATCTCCTTGGAGATGGGCATACGCAATGATCTATTCTCACAGTTAATTATAAGGCCGTCTCTTATCTGAATGGGCGTATACTTATCGAGGAGTCGATTCGTGCGCGACCAGGGTGAGCTTTATTTAAAGTAGCTTTGTGTCCGGAGCAGTGCCTGAACCGGCCGCCAAACGGCATAGTCATCCCGTAACCTCTTCGGTGAACCCAGCTCCGATTCAATTCTTGCAGGCACTTATGTATGTCTATTACCTGTCCGACTTGCTTTCAAAGTGCCCTGATCAGCCAACTGGCAAGATAATTTACGACGTCCAGCTGCGTTGCCGACATTGTTGTACAGAACCATGTGCAGCTTTATGTGACAGGTACAGCAGCAGGCATCGGTTAGAAAAGATACATTCAACTTCAGTCAAGTGCAAGTCAAGTCGGACAACGAATAGAATAGACGCCGCTCTGAACAGGCAGATAAGACCTGGGCACTCCTGCATAAGCAATTTCAGATGTTAGCCACGGACACTACCTGTCTCGCAACTGCTGCTGGGATGGCGTCGGGACTTCTGGATCTCAAAATGCCCGCATCGTCCATTATGATGGACCTGAGGAGATTGAAAGATTTTGGTGTTGTATCACTATTGGAATACTGATATCGTTTGATACCCGTTCAGAAGATTAAAACAATCCTGTCCTCTCCGTATTTGTTGATCAGGATAGAGTTTGATAATTACTAACTCGATGCACCATGCATGGACGAGTTCGACTCGTCGTTGTCTTTTCTGCTGCATTAAAGCTACCTCTCACCCGACGAATCGAGATTCACAAATTGGCGGAGAGTTGAGATATCAACAATTTGAGATGGATCAATAATCGCGCCGAATATTGCTCCTTGGATGCCGGATGGCCGGGTCATATTCGGGAGAGGCTCCGGCTCAGACGTGATGTAATCCGTGACATGTGACACTTGATGACAGTCATGGTTCACAGCTTTCCTCTTCTCCCCAGACCACGATGTTGCTCTTTGATGCAAGTTTCTGATTGCATTTTTGACCCCTCGGACTTGAACGACGGAAACGAGGACGAGCCGGAATCACAAAGGAATTCTCACTGATTCCCGACACACTGCAACTTCTACCTGATACCACCTGCCTCAGCTCCCTCTACTGTTCAAATTGTGTTGTCGTGCTAGCATTTCCAAAACTTCGTAGTCGCATGAGTTCTGGAGGAAGGATCTCTGCTGTCAGCGACAGCAAATCACGCACCTGACGATATTAGCCTGATTCTCCTGCCAGCAGACAACGTTGGTCTATCTTGGTATTACCGTACGTCCAAACCTGATAGCGATGGTATAGCTAGGACTATTGCATAAAATATCTTTAAGCACTGTAACTCACCTTGATCGTGGTTCACCGCTAGATATGAATCGCGGACCAAAGGCCTTCACGTCGACTTTGCATCACTGATGTCAGACAAGAAGTACCCACTGTGTTTATAATTAGCAGCAGAACTAGCAGCCCGGAGCGTCACGCCTAGTCAGTGCCTGATCAGTAACTACCGCTGGGTTCCCGGCCTTGTCTATTCAGCTGGCATCGCGAACTGGCACATGGACCCCCTCATATTCGACACCGGCACGTCTACCTTCTTATCTAAAGCGGCCAACAGCTTCCCTGAGAAAATTGTCTCACCAAATCTCCGCTGCTGATGTCCCGCCCTTAATGTCTGTCGTCGCCCGTACTTAGCTGCCGGCAAAGCAGACAGACAATGTGATGTCTATATGCGAAATGGTAAAGCCTCCATTTAGCTGAGGCGACGAAGGCCTTTGATGTTGTCGAGTTTTGTTCCGGAGGTATGTCATACACATGATAATTACTAAACTCATTGTTAATATGCTCATCTCACATCTCTTACAGCGTCTCGTCAATGACACGTCCAGGCAATCCCTTTCCCTGCTCCGGATCACAGTTGAGATCTCTCTGTGGGCCTATTTTGAGTCTTTCACATCTGGATCGCAATCGACTGCTTCGTATGAGTCTATCCAGGACGGGAGATCGCCTGACTAGTCCACCTTGAATTGCCATCTTCTGCTTCGTTAATCTGGCGCATGCAAGTGACGGGAGAGACGCTTCCGCCGACCTGCCATTCGTTCGCTGCCACTGGGAACTAGAATGGCAATCGCATTTTGGACAAGGATTGAGTAGCCTGACACGGGGTCGAAACTCCTATAAAGACGCTGCCAATGTTCATTAAGAACCTCAGGAAATAGGTCACTCTTCTACAGGCAGTTCCTCCTCCTCAAGCATCCCTTTCCTCAGCCTTTCGCCCATAATGCTCACCCCAGCACGCCTCTTGACTGCGTTGTCTTTCACTCTTGCGGTTTCCGGTACGTTTTTCTCAATGATCAATGGCCCTTCTTTCTTTTTACCCATCGTTTTCGTTAACTTCCGTTGCATCATCAAATGACTAATATTAACCTATTAATACGCAGCCGCCGCGGTGAAGCCAGTCCCACCCGGTCTCAAGGGTGCTTGGTTCGATCCCTCCGCAGCCCTTGTTCCCGACGACACCGCCTCCACGGATACAGACACCATCGTCACGACTGCTCAAGCCGTTGATCAAAAGACTGGCGCGACCGGAGAGCCTGACCAGCCAGTTGCCGTCACTGCTGTCACCGCTGTGGACGGCACCATCACCGATGCAGGCTCTGTGAACAGTACCGCTAGTGCGACGCGCCGCTGGGCTTCCCCCGAGTCCTACAGTCCGACTGTCTACAAGCGCAGCTCAACGAACTACGAGCAGGTGTTCGCTGGTACTGGCACCGGCCCGAATGACCGCGACGGGTCCATTCAAGGCACGGCCTACTTGACCTACACCCTCGTCGATAACTCGACCTACAATGTCGACGCATGTCTCGCCTTCTGCGATAGCGTCACTACCTGTGGTATGTTTCGACTTTGACACTTCTTGACACTCGAAAATGATGAACTGACCACTTGATGCCGCTTGAATGATTAGTCTTCGCCAATCTGTACTACGAATTCAACAACCCCGGACTTGATGCCGCATTCTCTAACCTGAAGTGCGCTGTATATTCCGATACACACACCGCCGCCGAGAAGACCAACAGGGGTGGACAGCAGCTCGCGCCTCTCCCCGCCGGCCTCACCTTCATTCAACAAAGTAGTGGCTTTTCATCGGCCACCCTCGTCGATCCCACTACTCCCGATGGCTATGAGCTTGTTTTCGGTCCCACCAACGGAGCCAACAATGCTCCCGGCTACATGGGCTTCGCCTTCCTCGACAGATATGATGTAGATGCGTGCGCCGCGCAGTGCAACACCCGCGGTGCCGACGGCCAGGGAGGCGCATGTCAATACTTCAACATCTGGAGGGCTGTTGTCAACGGTAACCCCACCACCTACACTTGCTCCATGGTATGTTGGATTTCCCTCATCAAACTCCCTGGCGCCCATGCTAACAACCTTCCAGTACTTCATTGTTGCCGACGCATCCACCGCCGTCAACACCGGCCAGGGCGATCTCCAGGTCACCTTCTCCCGTGGCTACGCCCGCAAGAACTTTGTCATTGATGGAGGCTTCGAGGCCTTCGCCGAGTGCAACGACTTCTGCTTCGACACCTCTTCGCCCAACTGGATCGGCACATCCCCGCCCGGCGCTACTGATGATGCCACCATCTTCTTCTTCCAGCCCTTCGCACACCAGGGTAACGCAGTCGCTCTCCTCGGATCCGCCGTTGGCCAAGACGCCCTCGCGGGTACCCTCACCCCTAGGCAGCCACTCGCCACTGTCGCGGGCAAGCAGTACAGTATCAACTTCTTCCAGGCCAGCTCCTTCTCATCCCCGGCCCTCGAGGCGCCCGCCTTTGTCGATATCGTCTGGAACGGCCAGATCGTCACCACCATCAGGCCCGGATTCACTAACTTCAAGTTCTTCTCCGTCACCGTTACTGCCGCGGGTAACGACGTGCTCGCGTTCCACGGTGGTGCCGCACCCGCGTGGTCGTTCATTGACGACATCACCGTCTTCCAGCAGTAAGCGTATCGAGCTTTTCTGGCTTGATCCACTGTCTGTCTCTGTGTACAATGATACATACATAAACACTCTATCTCATACCGATGTACATAAGTTTCTCGTCGAGTACGCGGATTTTATTTAAAGTTTCTAATTCTTTTGGGTTTTTTGGTATCAAATAAATGTTTTCTGTCTTCATTTTGTCATCCTCACATGGCGCTGGTGTGAGCACTGTGTCGTACCCCGCACAACAAATCCTTTGATAGCTCAGATGGAAGAGCGTGGGACTGTAATGGATAGCAGCTACTTTTGAGAGTTGAATCCCGAGGCCACCGGTTCGATCCCGGTTCGAAGGACTTTCCGTTTTTCTGAGCGGTATGCCAGTTTAAGCGCCCGTCTATTTTTGGAATACCTAAAGTGGCATTAGAGTTTGCGAGCCCGCCATCACCTACACGCAAAGTAAACGCCAGTACATGAGGTCTATTCGTCTTTTCTGTCCTCTAGCCAGGGTATATCTGCTAAGCAGTGCTGAATATCATACGGTTGGCTACACATCGAGATCGATCGCCGCCGTTATGGCTTCCTGTCATGGCTGAGCGAGCCTTAGAAGGTCGCGCCCACTGGTGAGGATGGCACGGAGGAAGCGATGGCCTAAGGGCTGATCCGAAGTTACCTTGCTTCTGCAAGGTTCTTTGCATTGTTGATATTTCGTGCGTCACATGATGTTATTACTGAGGCAAGCCACTTAGCTTGGACCTCCTCGTGAGTGCTAAGGGACTAAAATGTAGTGATCTTTGACCCTCAGTCGTACTGCATTCTTACTTCAACGATTGTATTCATTTTTCATACCTCTAGGCTGCTCTTCCTGTGGAGTAGAGGTGCTTCAGCGTGTGCTCTGAAGCATATACTTCGGTAGCTTTAGTCCGCAGAAGCAAGGTTCCCATTGCCAACGAAGGCGCCGCGTTAATTTCTGCAGCTCAACTACGCTAGAGGCAATGTCATACAGTGGCGCTCATTAATATCGCACGTGAGTCTTGACACATCAGCTCGAAAATGGGGTATGGAGAAAGAGACAGTTGACTTATCGTCACCAAAATTCAGTAGATATAGCTTATACCTTTCCACGGCAACCCACAAAAAAGAGTCAAGATTAGTAGCCCCGTTGTAGAGAAAATGGTAGAGTAAAAATCTCATCACTGACACTCAGGTGCAATATTAATGAGCGCCACTGTATACCGAATTCGTAGGCACAAGTATCGTAGCCGCAATTCGTCTCGGGAATGCCCAGTTGATGTCGCCGGTACACAACGAATGGTGGGGCATATTCATATTGACCACCCCACGAGCTTCCTCAAGTTCCTGGCCTATTTCGTTACTTCACAACAGAGCGAGTCTGAAGCTAGGATAGATACACAGAACTACTTATTGGCGCTTACGTCTTCATTCAACCAATGATTTCTTCTCCCTGATTTAGCAGGCAAAAGCGCACAGTGGCCCAAGGCCGACTTTGCGCCCTCTATCATTCATTACACGCGAGATCCGTGGACGTGGTTGTATAAGATCTAATCGAACGTTTCCCAAGGGGAAAGGGAGGCGGGTGGGTATTTGAAGAGCAGAAAATGACGAGAGTGGGGGTTAATTTGAGGCGGAAGCGACCTTTTCGCCGCACTCCTTGAAGTAGTCTACGTTAGCCACAGACACATAATTTCTCGAGGCATGTTTCGGTCCGTCCTCGAGACTGAACCACCTCTTGTCAACACCGCTGACTCTGATCAGGCGATTGGGATGTCTACCGTATTTAAACCTGTTAAAACCCCGTCGCACTCTCGTTTCGATTAAGGTCGATGAGAATTAACGATACTGGCGGGTTTCCGCCAAGTTCCATTGGGTATGAGTTAGTAGAACGGGGCGTCTTCAGATTTTCGTATCCCAAGCTGCGAGGCTGTTGAAGCGTTTGCTGTTGAGCGTGGTTGTGCTCTTTCATTTACTCTACGCACTACAAATACGATGGGATCACGGGCGCTTAATTCTATGTAAAGACGCACCGACAGAGCAAACGACAAACCCCTCGGACACTTTAGTGTCCAGGCTTTCCATTGCCCACGGCCACCACCTGCAATAAATTTCAGTACATAGAGTCTATTATTCTATCTCGAGCTCTGCTGCTGGCGAAGGTACATCTTCTAAGAGGTGCTAAAGTGAGCGGATAAAGGTTTAAGCCTGGCGCCAGTCTCGCTGCCGCCCAACTACACTCACAGAAGGAATGTTCATACACAATACTAGTGAGTACAGGCATAGTTGGCGCTCACAATCAAATGAAGTCCAACATCCGTCTTGAGGACGCCCTCTGGATTTTGCCGGCACACAGCGAACCATGTGCGGCATGGAGCACCTGAAGAAGCTCGTGGCCCATTTTGTCGTTCAAACTGTCATTACAGCCCAATAGGCCAGAGTCTCTGGATACAAAAAACTATCCGCATGAATAGGCGTGAATGGAGTATTTGAGAACATGTTTATGTGGAGACTCGGGGACGGCTACATATTATATATCGCCTGAAAAGTCAAGGGCTGAAAATATATAAGGGCTCGTCGGAGGGGGAGCGATTGCGCGGGGCACGCCGTCTCTCGTCGCAAGATCCACGCGAAGAGTTGGATTCTCTCTGAGTATATCACTAGACCTACTTACATGCAGTACTTTAGACAAAGTTTATAATGGCCTTACGTCGAATAGACTATAAACAACAAAAGAATTTTGGTTAAAAGAGGGCTCGTCGAGTCTGGCTTTGTGTTTGGGCGATACGAATATCCGGGCACCATTTACAAGGAACCGAGCCTACAGGCTTCTTGAGAGTATCTGAGTAAACAATCCAGTAGCGGCCCTATCCCATTTCCATCCGGTCTACATACATGCATAAATAAGTATAGAGATACGCCTTCCACCAAGATCCACCAAACGGTACATTAAGTACATCTAAGTTACAACCCCCGGGCGTAGGCCTCACGACCCACAACACTCACCCCCCACCTTCCGCGGCCTCTGATCCCTTCTCAACCGTATCGTCTCCGCCACCGCCCGCGCCGACGTCGTCGCACCGCTGGCATCGCGAAAGTGCATCACGCGCGCCTCGGCCCACTCGTCGTGCTCCCACTTGAGCACGACGCGGCGCGCGATGTACTCGAACACGTCGCGCACGCCGTCGCCCGTCTTGGCGGAGGTGAAGAAGAGTTTTGGGCCGCGGTCGGGTGGGAGAGGGGGTGCGTTCGGGGTGGGTAGGGGTGTGGATGTGGATAGTGAGGTGGGTGTTGGCGTTGGTGAGGCCTCTTCGGTATCGGATTCGGACTCCGCGGCTGGGGAGGTGGCGCGCAGACGGCTCTGCGACGCGCTGCGGGCGAACAGGCTGGGCGTGATCGTGGGCGCGCTGCTCGAGGCGCTGCCGTTCGAGAGCATCGTCGTCGTGCGCCGGCGGCCCGTCTCCATACCCATGCCTCCTATAACCCCTACCCCGGATCCGGTGCGTGGGGGGCTGGGGCTCCCTGGCAGCGAATGGGGCTCGGGCGAGGAGCGCGCGGACTGGTACACGTCGAACATGGAGGACGACGGCGTGTGGTAGATGCTGAGCGTGGTGTGTGTTGTGGTCATCGTGCCGCCGGGGTAGAAGCGGCTCGACGAGCGCGAGCGGGGCGTGGACGTGGACAGGCGGTGTGCGGGCGGCGAGTTCTTGAGCGCGGGGATGATGGTGATGCTTGGGGATGGCGACGGCGGAGGAGGGGCCGCTGCTGCAGACGGTGGTGGGATGACGGGCGACCCGATGGATGCGTTGGGCGGGAGCGGGAGCAGGGGCGAGGCGGAGTCCGGGGTTACTGGCGACGCGGGGACCAGCTCGTCGAGGAACGCCAGCGCCTCCGAGGGCGACACGCTCGGTGCGCCGCCGGCTTTGCCCGCCATGTCGGTCTTGTTGCCCACGACGACGCAGCAGTAGTCGCTGACGGCGGCGTCGTCGAGCGGGGCGCGGTCGCAGAAGTCCTGCCACCACTTGCGCAGCGCGAGCATGGTCTCGGGGGCGTTCACGTCGAACATGAGCAGCGCGGCGTCGGCGCCGCGGAAGAAGGCAGTCGAGAGGCTCGAGAAGCGCTCCTGGCCTGCAGTGTCCTGCATGACAGCGATATATCAGTAGGTGCTTCGCAACCAATTAAGAAGGTAATTAAGCACCCATATTTGGAGCGTCACAGACAGCTCGGGCTTCGTCGGGTGGGGCAGCGTCTTGGTGATAAAGTCTGCGCCGATCGTGGCGCGGTAGCCGTTCGAGAAGCGGCCTTCGATGTACTGCACTTGTCGGTTTCCGTGTCAGCTGAGAGAGTAAGAGAGACACTCACCTTGCCGCGGAGGCTGGTTTTGCCGACGCCGGACGAGCCGATGACTACTAGTTTGACGGTGGGCATGAGGATGGCGTGCGTCGTCGTCGTCGTGGCGGCCGGTGGTGGGCGGGCATGTATGTGGTCGGTGCGAAGAGCTGCGTTTTTGATGGACACACTGGCGCGAGAGGATTCCGCACAGCCACGCGTCGATGGAAAGAGATGGAAACACGTGAGGTCTCCTGTCCGCTGCCACTCGCCGACGCGAAGCTGGACAGAACATCGCGTCCTCCGTCAAACGCCCTTGCTGATGCTCGCTGCCTCGAAAACACTGTCAACAACGCCGACCACACGTCCACACATCGCGATGAGACGTGTCGCATCCCGTTCCCGTTATCACACCCCTGTAGCACCAAACAGCGAGACCATCGCCAACGACGACGACACATGCACACACCGCGAAGAGATGCGTTACCACCGCACATGAATCCAACGGCTGGGCCTCATAAGTCCCCCCACATCCACTTGCACACAAGTCGTTCGACGACGACCACGAACAATCACGTCGACGTCGACTCAGTCTACATCCAAGCACAACGACCAGCGTGAGTCCCAACCTCCCAGCTGCATATATTCCGACAAAGGAACTAACTGCCGAGCGTACATTCTAGGTCTCGCCCAAGAGCTCTCCCCCTCTCTGCACCACCCTCAAATATGAATGATTCCGACCGCCCTCTCGGTGTCACGCTGCTCGCTGCGGGGCCGTACGCGCGCACCGCCGCAGGATATGCAGTCCAGCCCCAGCCTGCCGCGCTGGGCTCACAGCCGCCGCCACTGCCAACACTGAAAACCATCGCAGCGCGCACTCAAACCAAACCAAACAAGATGAATCTACCTACATACCCGCCCCCCCTCTCACCCAAAGACCCAGCCCGCACGCCGCGCGGCTCCTTTCCTGCGACCACCACCGCCCGTCCGAAAGATACACGGACGACTTCCAGAAGAAACCCGAGAACAGGCCGTCCAGCGTCGACTCTGTCGACCCCGGACATCTCCTCCTTGATGCACTAGCAGATATCGTGCGCTTTAAAGTGCTGGATAGCACATAGCAGCGACACCCGCGCTGACCCGCGCCTCGCTCGACGACGACGACGGACGGCAGGAGAAGACCGCATTCGCGCCGTCACTCTCCGTACTGTCGACCACGACGGCCACCACCACGCGACGCCCGCCTAGTCTCGCCATTTTTCGCGATGTGGAAGGGCTACGCGTCAATTGAACCAGACTTCGTCCGAGAGTTCAACACGTCCGCTTCGCGGTGACGCTGGATAGAAGTTAATACAGAACATCGCGTCGGGGTCTGCCGCTCCGCCAAACGAGCCCTTGGTGAAGCCCGCTGCCGCAAGAAGAAAACGGCCAACGCCGACGACACATCCATGAGCCCGTCGCATCCCTGGGTTCTCATCGTTACATCGCTGCAGCGTCAAATTGCGAGAGCACTGTCGACGACGACGCAAGCACACACCGCGACGAGAGGCGCCGCATCTCGCTTCTGCACACGCATCCGGTGGTGTCGTTAGACGCCGACCACGGATAACCGACTCAATGCACAACAACAAAACCAAGTGCCCAGCGGGCGTGCGACAGAGACTAGGTGGCGCAGCGACGCGAGTCCCATCACCCAACCCAGCGGCATGTATTCCAACAACAGAAGTACTTATTAACTATCGCTCGTAGGTTCTACTCTAGGTCTCGCCCAAGAGCTCTCCCCCTCCTCCCTGCACCGCGGCCGCCCTCAAATTCGATTGACTCCGACTGCGCTGTCACCACAGTGGCGCGAGCACCCCGCTACCCGCTGCTGAGCCGAGCTCATACACACGCGTGCGTGTACCCGCGCATGCAGAGCCGCAGTGTATATATGTGCAGCAAGTATGACTGCGGAGACTCGGGGCTCGCGGCCGCCAACGCCGACACCAACGACTATCGCAGCGCGCGCTCGGATCCAAACGCAGACGAATTTGGGTACATACAGGACAAGAACAACGGCGGCCTGGGCTGTGACAGACGGCCCGTCGGTCGATTGACGGCACGGACGGCCTCTAGTCACAGTCAGCCAGCAGCCACATGCTGGATGACGGCGGTGCGCACATAGTCTTTGGGGCAGTTCCAATGCTGCATGCACATACCCCCGAAAGCACCAGAGACCAGACACTAGACGCGGGACACAGACGCGAGCCACCGGCAGCCAGCATCCCCGCCTTCACACCCCCATTCCTATTCCCGTCCCTGTTCTCATCGGCGACGCGGACGATGATGGGCGTACGCCGGATCGCTGCTCTGTCGTACCCGAGGCGGCGACGTTGGTGGGTCGGTCAAGCCGTGGACAAGATCCAGGCTGAGGTCAAGGTCGATGGTGCGTCATCGGACACACGCGTTGTGAGACCAACGAGACGAGGGCAGAGCAGACGTGAACACAAACGCAGGTGCGGGTTGGCAGGGGTGCATTCCCGAGTCTCAAGATGCAGAGAGCTCACCAGTCAGTCCACTGTGTATGTGAGTTCTCCATACACGGCAGAGTCAGCGAGTCAGCTCGCGCGTCCCTTTCTCTCATCCCAGGACCCAGGACCCAGGCCGCTCCTTCCTTGCGACCACTATCGCCTGCGCGAAAGACGCAAGCACGACTGGCCAGAAGAAACCCGTTCCGCGTCGACCCCGCCGACCCTCTGCTTGATACGCTCTGGCGAGATATCGTGCGCTCGAACGTGCTGGATGGCACATAGCTGCGATGCCCGTGCTGCGCACGACGACGGCTGGAGAAGACCTCATTCGCATCGTCGCTCTCCACACCGTCGACAGCCACGCGACGCGCGCCTCGGATCGCGATTTTTTGAAGTGCGAGGATCGAGAGACCCAAACCGACGCAAGCCTTCTCCAGTGCCCTGCGACACCTGGCCGACTGCCAACTCGAATACCAACACGAGCGAACACGAACACAAACGCAGACTCCCTGCCGCCGCATCGGCAGCGCCTTAATACCACGGCGCATGATCGCATCGCATCGCCGATGGACGGGGGTTTTGGCGCTAAGACACGCGCAGGTTGTCGTTGACGCTGATGACTCTGATGACGAGGCAGGGCTGCGGCGTGAGGCACCCCTAGCGCGGCGAGACCGTCGTCCTCTGGTCCTCTCCTACCACGTCAACATGGATGTTTCAACGTCTACGGCTTGCGGTAGTCGTGCCGTCTTTTCCAGCTTGCTCACGCTCTCTGCAGAGAGTCCGTTCAATAGCTCGCGAAACGCGAATAGTGCGTCATACACGACAGAACTTCCTTTTTAAATTTCATTTACTTTAGGGGCAACATGTTGTGAGTCTATACAGAACCCAAGAAAATTTACCCAATATGGTAATTATCAACGGACTTTCCATGTACTTTACTTAATATCGGTGCTACTCAACTGAACGTTATAATAAAGGTATTCAGAATGAATTCGGCGAATGCATTTGGAATGCATGCTGGAAACAAGTTAGAAGTCAGTCTGAAAGACATTGAAAGCCACCACCGAAAATACTGAGAAAATCTTTAGGAATCCATATTCAAATGCTCGCAGTGAGGCCTACTCGTCGCTGGTCAGGGACCAGTGTCCAATAAAGATTGACATGGCGGCAACGGAAAGGAGGACGAGGTACACCAGCTGGCCGCCTAGGTAGCCCTTGTCAATGGATATAGAGAAGAGCGAGTTTGCCACGACCAGGCCAATTGCGCGGATAATGCTGACTGAGGTCTGCACAGAACCATGAGGCTCACGCTCAGGAATAGCAAGACAACTATACTCACCTGACATAGCCCATTTGTTGCTCCAAGCGAAGCCCTGTTCGGCGAGGCACGGGTGATAAAGATGAAGACAGCACCTAAAAAACGATCAGCCAAAAATGCAATAATAAGAAGAAGTAAGATTAGAACGAGAGGCTCACCGAATGAAAGACTGAGAGCAACCGACATCACGATCTGGAAGCCCACCACCGTCCACACCATCAGACTATACCCCTGTGTTCTTGCCAACTGGTTGATAACGGGGAAGGAGGCAAAGGCAGGGAGAGCAGACGTAAGTCCAGCAATAAAAACGCGCTTCGTGCCCCAGCGGTCAGCGATTTTCGCGAAGAAGAACGCCTGGAACACGCCATTCAAAATGCCAAAGATCGACAACAGGTTACCTATAGTCGACGGCGGCAAGCCGAGCCCGCCAAGGTGGACAGGCGTCGATAGAAAGAGCGGCTGGATGGCACGAAACGAGATGTCCACGAGCGAGAGCGTGGCGGTGTTCCCTGTCGCAATAATCACCCGCCGGGTAAGCAGAGAGCGGAGCGGGAGAGGCTTCTCCTCGGCCATGCGCGCGGAGTCGTCGAGGTTAGTGTCATTTTCAACCACACTTTCCTGCTGAGCTGTATGTACGGGTTCGCGCACTAAGGGAAATTGCGCAATATCATTGTCGTCCTTGATCTTGGCTACCCCTCCCTTTTGCAAGTTGAGTAATTCGAATACCCCAATAGGAGCACGGACAGTCTCCTTCAAACAAAGGCAGGTGACAAGCCATGCAAGCAGCGAAAATGTTGCGGGCACTGCACAGGGGAGGAAGTATGGATATTTTTTGAGGAACGTGTTGTTTCCGAACAACTTTGGGAATCGCTCTGCGGGTCGTGACAAAAAGCCACCAATGATAGGACCGAGCTGGGATTCGATTAGTGGGGCAAGCTGCCATCTATTTTTAACACATACAGTTCCGCCAGTCGACGATGCTATTGGCATGTAAGCGTAAGCCTTCGATATGTTCGTCTCATCGGTTAGTTCGCCCATTAAGCTATAACGTCACATTAGTGTCAATAACTTGGGTTGGTGCAAGCATCTTACCTTGTGATAACCCCAGTATTTCCATCTTGGAAAACACGTCAGGCTAGGGTAATGGCTCAGGACAAATGACTCACTTAGTGCCCCACTCAAAGCTTGACTAGAGGAATAATGAGACGCGCTCACTCATCCCGCATGAGGTTGCTCACCTCAGAACAAGCCCTCTGAACGTTTTCGACAATCCAAAGCAGTACATGGACATCGAAAGACCCGCGAGCCCAGTCATAATGACAGGTTTCCGTCCTACGCAGTCAGAGAGCCGACTCCATTGCAGGACAGTGAGCGCCTGCGTCAGACACAAGATCGATTGCTCCAAGGCGTGCGTTAGCAAAGATGATAAAAACCAAAATAAGGGGCACACACCATCAGACCAACATAGTATCCCACTTGACTCTCCTTCCCGTTCGTGATCCCCAAGTCCCGGATGAGCTGCATAAAAACGTTACTTACTCGTGTCTCAGTTGGATTATTGATGCGTACCTGCGGTAAAAATGGGGATATGGCCTGCGAGGTCAGTGGCTCTGCAAGCTGCAAAAACAGCACAATGGAGAGCTGGAACCACGGCAGCGGAGTCGGCGCTCTCTTTGTCTGATTGAGGAGCGGTGTCTCTTCATCAGCACCGCGTGCGGTCATGATCGTCCTTGGGAAGTCACTCTAGACCAGCAGCAGACACCGTTTATTATACAGGAAAGGGACACAGGAGTGGAACCAAGAAGGAAAGCAGGGGAGATATCAGATTACAGAGCCAAAGTGTGTGGAATGGCCTTTATACAGATGCACCAAAGTTGACCAACCAGAAAACTTCATACCCTGTCCGTTTACTCCATCAAATCTCATGTCACTAACCAATCCTCCCATAAGGAGAGCTGTCGTTGCGCGAAGATGGAATTTTCCTGGTCTTATTCTCGCTGTCATGACGCAGTGCGAGGCGTTGGAATCAATGACCGAGGTTGACAGCTAACCATATCTATGAGGTCAACCTGACTCCACCATAGGCAACGCTGTCGAAAGAATTTGTGGTCATTATCTTTGGCGCAGTACGTATCCGTCAGAGCAGCACTTAGAAAGCAGACCAGAAGAGGATTGAAATTATACCGGCGGTACAGGTGTATCATGAACCATCTTTGTATTACAAACCTTACTTGTCAGGCAAACTGCTGTGGTAGACTGTCTCTGACTGTCGCCTTGCACATATGGCTGTAAAGCTGAAATTTGTTTATTTTATCATACGATCACTCCTGAGAAGTACCCAATGCTCCAGGATCTCAGTCCAGCCAGTTTGAATACTTGTGATTGCTTCTTCAAGTCATTTTCAAGTGCGAGTTGGTGAACCAGCGAGAGCGGCAAATAACGTGCCACCTTTTGGGAGATACAATAAAACCTATGAAAATCTAGTTACTTAGTTGCGAATGAGAAGACATGAAGGAAAACAGTTTAGTAAAGTGAATACTGAAGGTTTGTGGAACGTATCTGATATGAAGTTGTCCACGCAGCGGCGCCCATTCGATCTTGATTTTTCGATTGAGGATGGTGAGCCGATCGTACTGTTTTTGTCAAGAGGTAAATGGTGACAAATTCCCGTACACAAGGCCTACCTACCTTCCTAATTTGGAAGGCTTTGTTATGTGATCGCTAACAAACTGATCTCTCAGACGCTGGACCCACATGTACAAGTTGCGCTTGATCAATGCCTATGGCCTCGGCGTGCCCAAACACGCTGCACGCGACCCAAAATTCCTGCTGACCAACACTTATTCAATTCTACATAATAAAATGTCAGCCCCCTCATGATGCCATGGATCTGAGAGATTGCTGTCAGCTATGTGTAATGTACTCAACCTCTCTTGCCAGTGAGACTAGAATCCGCATCGATTGGTTGCACAGAACATCAAAAAACCACTCTGTTAGTGGCCGTACCAGGCCCTTACATGTCACCCTCTACACCCTTTTGGTTGATCCTAGTAATGTCATATTCGCTGGGGGCAACGGTCCATCAGATCATTTCAAATAATGTAAACATGACACCCAGTCGGACATGATCGTGGTGCAAGTATTCGGTGACTCGAACAGGTACATTGCAGTTGCCAAATCAGAGTCTGATACTCGTGGAGGTTACTGCTTCTGAGACTTTCGTGTGGGTGCCCCGTTGCCTACGGCTTCTGAACACGCACTTTTTTTCTTCTGTAGAGAGTAAGTAAGCATATACTGTCAATAAAAAAGTATGTATCTAATATCTCGTCGCCGAAAAACAGACATCAATTTTACCGGTGATGTCAACAGCGAGACGATATTCGTGGGAGCGGGTCGATATGGAAGCCTCGAATAGCGTCTGAGCAAGCTTTCAATGGTGACATACCTTCCATCAATGTACATGTACTTGTATCTTACCATTGTGGTAGTATCAACAAAACCTTGGGACAATGTCTACGTGAACGTTAAGCCAAGGTAATCATCGGATATTGTCCATCACCGTCCGCTCCTCAGTCTCGGACGAAAAAGTACAAATACGCCATCTTCTTCAGCTCGCTCACGCTCTCCGCATCAGCCTTGACCACCTTCTCGTCGTTGAACAGCACCCACTCTTCTCCGCGTCTGATATGGGCGACGTAGTGCCCTGAATGCACCGACGGACCCTTGTGGCTGATGAACGCGAGCAACCTGAAGCGCGCCGGGGCCGTCGTGCTTCCTGGCAGTAACGCAGGCTTCGGCGTGCGCGCCCCGTCCGCAACATCGTCCTCATTCTCCGCCATGTCATCTGGGTGGCTGAACAGCCACTCTGCTGCCCTGTCCGAATTGTGTTGCTGCAGATAGTGTCAATGGCAGGTCGTTGTATCAATAGAAGAAAACATACTGTCTCCCGGAGTGCTTTCTTCACTTGTCCAGCCGTGAATCCGAAGCTCGCTAGGGTCTCCACTGTTGCGGGGTCGTATATCACCTCCCCAGGCGGGGTGTTCATAAGGCTGGTGGGGATGGGATCGTCGATTCCTGGCGCATGTTAGGCTGCGAGGGTGAAAAATAAAGGAACAATCTCACCAGGATCTTCTCCGTGTTCGACCACCCACATCAGGGCCTCCTCTGCATCAACTCCGCTCGTGGCAAGAAGCGCCTTCTGCGCGCGAATGAGTGGGATACCCATCTCCTGCAACTGGTCCAGAATGACCTCGTTGAACTTGGCTTCAAAATACCATGAGATGAGTGTAGAACAAATATCAGGAGTAAACTTACGTCCTTCGCTCGCCGCCGCAGGCGCATCATCCTTCGGCAGTTCCTCCTCCAAGCCCTCTTTAAGCCCCCTCCCAAACACCTCCTCGTCGAAGCTCAGCACATCCCCTTCAGGCAGCTCCACCGGAATAGGCAGCTTGCTCGGGACCCAGTTCACCAGTGCGTACTTCTTCGTCTGCACGACAAGCACTTCGGGGAGCGACGCGAGCTTGGTCTGCTTCACGCCCTGCACGGCCTCTTTGCACGCGGGGCACGTCCACTCCAGCGACTCCGCGCGCAGGACATCGTTGATACACGACGTGAGCGCTACGGGCGCGTATGTTGTCTGGCCCTCCGGTGTGGTACCCGCGGGTGTGCCAGGCACTGTTAGCGAGAGGATGTCGCTGTTATCGGCGCGGTATCGCACGCGCGAGCACTTGGTACACTGTAGGCGCTGCTCAGTAGCGTAAGTAAAGATAGTCGTTGGGTCTAGTAGAAAAGTTAGTCAGATCATCAGTGAGAGTGGATTGGTGTAACGAGCCTCCCCGTCTGTCTCCAAACCGTTTCCCGTCCTTCCTGAGTTGGTCCATAAGGTACGTAAAGAACTCCTCCGCGTCCTGCTGTTTCATCGTCGCAAACTCGGCATGCTGCTTTCCAATCAACGACTTGAACCCCGCAGGCTTGATTCCAGTCTGGAAAAGCGGAGTTGGCGATGCATGCTGCAGCTTATCCTCCTCACTCGCAATCGTCGGCGGTACACCGTGCGCCGGATGTGAGTAGCGGCCGCTCAGCAGCCCATCTGCGACCTTGCGCATCTGACACTCGACACATTGGGCGGGCAGTGGGAGCGCGCAGTCCTCCTCATGCTGCTTCGAATCTGCTGCGTTGAAGTATCGCGTCTGGAACGCGGGGAGCGTGAAGAGGGTTTGCAAGACTGAGGCCATGTAGCAACTGTTCCCCAAGTTCGCAAGGCCAGTGAGGCCGGGCCCAAAGACAGGCTCGAGGGCTTTCCCCTGCTCGTTCGTGAGGCTGAAGTCGTATTTGAGATTTTGTTCGATTTGCTGTATTTTTCGTGAGTGAGTGGAGGATTTCTGGAAACTAAGACTCACAAGTTCGGTCATGGTCTTTTCCGTCTTTGAGAGTGTCTGGACGTTGATGCCAAACGCCGCGAGATGGGTTGCGAGGTCGGGATCTTCTTTCGAGTCATTACAGTCGTAGCAGTAGATATCTGAAATGAATAGTGTCAACCAGAGTAGAGAAAGGGTTCGAAACTACGCACCTGCGCCACCCTCCGGTGTAATCGTCCCAAGTTTCACGCTCACTGGGTGTTTCGTGCTGTCGTAATGCGCCAGCCCATGTCCATTGCCGCCCAAACCACCAAACTGCGCACGTCCACAGCCCAAATTACCGCACGTCAGGCACAACCAGAGGTTCTCGCCTAGCTCACAGTCCTTGCATGTAGCTAGACCAGAGGGTGCAATGTGGGGTCCATTATATGGCGGTGTGGTCAAAGTATGTTCGCAGGGAATAATCTCCTCCTCCCAAGCCTTGACCTCCGACTGGCGCGCAGACGACATGGCACTCATGACGCCACTGATTAAGCCCTGTGCAAGACTTGTGTCGGTGATCGGGGCGCCCGCAGCATGGCACTGCCAGCACTTGAGAGTTGTCGTGTGGGTGTACTTGTCTTCCTCCCGTTCCTCGACGATAGCGAGCTTGCTCATCTTGGCGGGGGGTTCCCCGTCGGCGGTGGGCTCCCTTGGGCTGGGGCTGGGGATCGGCCGTCGTTTGACGTGGAGTGTCCACCGGTGACCCGTCTTGTTAAAATGGCGTTTCGCATGAAACTTCGAGGATTCAGCGCAGCCGCCATTGAAGCAGACCAAGCAGACGTCGACCCCGTCTGGGCTGTCCTACGTTACAGACGGTGAGCCATCGCGTCCATATGTGAAGCAGTGGACTGACTTGATTATCGAAACATTGTGTGCATTCTTCGCGATGGACGCTGTGAGATAGATTCGGTGGTGGTAATCTGGCAAGTTCGTGCAGGTGTGGGCAACTCATAGTTGAGGGCAGCGGTGGTGGTTGGGAAGGTTGAAGATTAATGAATTGATTTTGATATGATTGATCATTATGAATCCCATCATCATTTAGATGAGATCACCAATCGCGCACACGTGAAAGACACGTCTGATTCTGATGGCTCGGTGAGCGGCTGAAAGTAGTGTCAGGCAAATTAGCGCTGGGCAGTCGAAGATTCTCTTGAGATCTCTTGAGAAATAAACTTGATTCACATCCGAGTGGCGTTATAATAAGGAACTGGGACCCTTGAAAAGGCCGTAGCGCGCAAGCAGGTGTGAACGCACGTCTGCAGGTCGAGATCATATCGAAAGTTGGCGTGTTGCAGGTTGTGCCTTTTACCTGAAAGCAGGAATGCCTTTCTGGCTGGTGTTCCTTCTGGCTTGTTTGCGCTGAATACACGAGTACAATGGGCGGGGGACAAAGTATACAGGTCGGACTGCCTCTCATGGGACACACCGACGGTGTTCCTATTAAGGGCTTTCGGCCCACAATCATCATCTACCCAAGTATACGACAAATTGTCAATTTGAGATGCTTACTGGATGGGATTCCGTTTCTGAGCTTTAAAAACCAGGTGAATAAACAACTGCAGATATCATTTTTGGATTGTCGCCCTTTCGTCCCGATACGAAGGCACGTTGATACTTTGCCGTCGACTAAATGAGACGCATATATTCGTCGACTGAGCTTGCTTTGATCTTCTGAACTTGGCCTCTAGAATGGACGCCCTCATTAGAGACAGACATGTGAGGTTAATAGGTACTAAGGAGGGTGGGGACGGTGCGCTTCAGTCTCCAGGAGACTAGAGCATGTGACTGGACCATGGTAGACGGAGACTACTCACTCCCTCGACCATATGCTTTCAATGGCTAATTCACGAGAAAAACGTGTCAAGTTGAGAATGCAAAGTCCTGAATTAGGTGAACGAGTTGCAGAAGGGAATGCTTGAGGAATGCGATGAATTTGTGTGTGGCTCTGAGGTGATGTATTTACATCATCATCAAGATTTGCCGAATGATCCCATCATGCCACTCGCTCAACGCGGCCTCAGTTGATCATGGTGGTGTTTGTTCCCAAGCATGGGTATCTAACATCTGCAGGTCGACTTCCTGGTCGAGGCCGTCACTCGGAGCTGTAATGTTATAGCACTAAACTGTGTCATGTGGATAAAAATGGAATTTGGGTATTATACCGGTACTACAAATAAACTGCACGCACTTCAATAGCGGTATTTGTATTGCAATGCATGGGGCATAGGAAGAGATTCCTAGTGATTTCTTCCAATTTTCACGATGGGATTTGCTGGTTCGCCCATGAAGACCTATTTTTAGAAATCGGATTGGCAATCTAGCCGCGACCATCGCAAGCTTCAGCTGTAACGCCTACCTTTTCGTCTGTCTATGTCGGGTAGCCGACGTCCAATATCCAAATCTGATCACTCACAGAATAAATGACTACCCCTGGTACACTATAAGTGTCCATTGACAGGCATTGTCTCAGCTACTACACACCCCTACCGACGATGAGTTGCCTGCATCTACACCAACTTGCTAGGCTAACACCTCCGAACCTATCCCACAGCGTTCATTGCGAAGAATGCACGCAATGCTTCGATGATCAGGTCATTGCTGTTACTTTACAAGTCGCTGTGATAACTAATGGCCAACATAACTTCAATTTAGGATAGCCCAGATGGTGTCGACGTCTGCTTGCTTTGCTTCAATGGTGGTTGCGCTGGACGCTCAAAGACCCACGCGAAACGCCATGTCAACAAGACGGGGCACTTGTGGACGCTCAACATCAAACGACGGCCAAATGAGGCGCAAGAAGCAGCAAACAAGTACACCTACGCGACGATGCTCAAGTGCTGGCAGTGTCATGCATCAGGAGCCCCAGTCGACGACACGAAAGTAGCCAGACGCTTGATTAGGTCCATCATGCGCGCACCACTGCCAGCGCCTGAGCCTGAGTTCGAACATTGGCGGGAGGTTATTATTCCCTGCGAACATGTCTTGACCACGCCACCATATAATGGAGGTCGCATCGCGCCATCTGATCTGGCTACATGCAGAGAGTGCGATCTGGGCGAGAATCTCTGGCTGTGCCTGACTTGCGGTAACTTGGGATGCGGACGTCCACAGAGTGGGATAGAAGGCAATGGACATGGGTTGGCCCACTACAACAGCACGAAACACCCAGTGAACGTGAAGCTCGGGACGATTACTGCTGAAGGTGGTGGAGGTGCGTCGTCATGAATTCATCGATATGAGCGGTCTATAACTTCACTTGGCTCACCATTTGATGAAGATATCCACTGCTATGAATGTAGTGACTCAACAAAGGACCCTTATCTCTCGGCTCATCTCGCCGCGTTTGGTATTAACGTCCGGACGCTCTCAAAAACAGACAAAACCATGGCCGAGCTGGTACGTCTAGTTATACAGAAAACGTCTCCATGCATTGACAACCTTACCAGCAAAGCGAAGTAAACATCAAATACAGCTGGAGCGTCGGTAATGTGCTCGAGCCCGTATTCGGCCCTGGGCTCACCGGTCTCGCCGAGCTTGATCACAGCTCCTATATGGCTTCTATCCTGCAAATACTCTTTGCGCTCCCAGCGTTCCAGACGCGGTACTTCAACGTAGCATACTGCAAGTGGCACGAGGGGGAGGACATGCTCCCACTTCCTGCGCAGTGTGTCGAGTGTCAGATGCGCAAAGTTGCGGATGGATTGCTTAGTGGGCGCTACTCTCACCCGGTACAAGATTTAAGTGAGCAGCATAAGGTTCAGCGGATTCCCTCGACGCAATTCCGGACAGGAATCAAGCTTGCGGGGCTCATGGCACTAATTCAGAAGCAACCCGCCGGTTCTGAAATAATGCAGGGGCGAGACGCGGAGGAGTTCTTCACGTATCTCCTTGACCTGGTGAGGAAAGACGGGAAAAGGCTCGGAGACAGAGAGCGAGGTTTGGAACACCGACTTTCTTTATGCTGATTATTGAAATGACCTGGATTGTAGACCCCACGGCTATCTTCACGTATGCGACAGAGCAGCGTTTGGAGTGCACCAAGTGCTCGCGCGTGCGGTACCGCACCGACAACAGCGACATCCTCTCGCTAAACGTGCCAGGCACACCCGCGGGTACCACTCCGGAGGGCCAGACAACATACGCACCCGTGGCGCTCACATCGTGCATCAACGACGTCCTGCGCGCGGAGTCACTCGAGTGGACGTGCCCCGCGTGCAAGGAGGCCGTGCAGGGCGTGAAGCAGACCAAATTCGCGTCGCTCCCGGAGGTGCTTGTCGTGCAGACGAAGAAGTACGCGCTGGTGAACTGGGTCCCAGGCAAGCTGCCTATTCCAGTGGAGTTGCCTGAAGGGGATGTGCTGAGCTTTGACGAAGAGGTGTTTGGGAGGGGGTTAAAACAGGGCTTGGAGGAGGAACTGCCGAAGGATGGTGCTCCTGCGGCAGTGAGCGAAGGACGTAAGTTTAATCCTGATATTGGTTTTAGACTCATCTCATGGTATTTCAAAGCCAAGTTCAACGAAGTCATTCTGGGCCAGTTGCAGGAGATGGGTATCCCGCTCATTCGCGCCCAGAAGGCGCTTCTTGCTACGAGCGGAGTTGATGCAGAGGAGGCCCTGACGTGGGTGGTCGAACACGGAGAAGATCCTGGTGAGATGTTTTCTTTATTCTTCACCTTCGCAGCCTAACATGCACCAGGGATCGACGATCCCATCCCCACCAGCCTTATGAACGCTCCACCTGGGGAGGTGATATACGACCCCGCAACGGTGGAGACCCTGGCGAGCTTCGGATTCACGACTGGACAAGTGAAGAAAGCACTCCGGGAGACCGTATGTTTTTTTCTATTGATACAACAGCCTGCCATTGACACTATCTGCAGCAACAAAATTCGGACCGGGCAGCAGAGTGGCTGTTCAGCCACCCAGATGACATGGCGGAGAACGAGGACGATGTTGTGGACAGGGCGCGAACGCCAAAGCCTGCGGTACCACCTGGGAGCATGATCGCCCCGCCGCGGTTCCGGCTGGTCGCGTTCATCAACCACAGGGGCCCCTCGATGCACTTGGGACACTACGTTGCGCATATCAGACGTGGAGAGGGGTGGGTACTGTTCAACAACGAGAAGGTTGCCAGGGCTGATGCGGAGAGCGTGGGCGAGCTGAAGAAGATGGCGTATTTGTATTTCTTCGTCCGAGATTAAGGACAGTACGGAGCTCAAATAAATGTGTGTGTTTCCCCTGATCATATTCAGAGGCAGAAACCAGTTGCAAGTGATGGGAGAAATCCTTGGGGGCACCTTCTGCGCCAGCCTACTGCCATTTGAAGAGAAATACATGGTCCAGCTATGATGCCTTCTCAGTAGCGGGATGGGCAATGATCATTCTGCTGTGCTGTGTAAGGATTAAATCTTCTTAGTAAGCTTCCTGCGCATGAAATACTTATCTTGACACGGCAGCATGCTTTATGAGGTCAGAGGGAGGCATACCTGACAGCCATAGGTGTCAGCTGAATGAGAAGCCGATCACTCCGGATGTATTGACTTCACATGAGACTCAAGGCTCCTATACAGACATGAGGACTAACAGTTGGTTGGCAGGAGATTAGGGCTTATAGCCCCAAGGGACGGTCCTTTGGTCAGAGCGGAGGGAAGGGGGCTTGTTCCCGATCTACGTTTGATCGCATTTGGAGCTCCGCTCCAGGGCACCGTGGTCACTGGTGCTGGAGGGTGCTGGACAAGTGCTGGACTCGGGCAGGTCTTTGACTGGTCTAGAGGAATTTCAGCATTGGAAAAAAAAAATTGGGTCGAATTCAGCAACTTTTATCTCATATTTATTATCGCCTCTGTAGCTGGAAAATTTTGTCAAAATTTTGTAGTTGAGTGGGGTTTGTCATTGGTAGACCAAAAACAAAGCAGAAACAACCTCGCTGCCATACTGGTTGCAATCATATTACAGTGACTTGCATATGACAGTGCACTAACGATTCTGAGAATTCTATTTGCATATGCTGTTTGATCATCAAAGTCACAGGTCGTCACACCGGCTTACCACGCTTGTGCGGGTTCAGCAGAGGCTCACCGATGCAACATCGATTCTGCTCACCATCCTGCGCCAAATGGCCTGCGCGCCTCTTATTTGGGGGACCACTGCCAGCCTCATTCTCTGTGTATTTTATCAGGGATGCGAAATAGTTTATAGCTATTTGCATAATGTATGGTGCAGCGAGAACTAAATTCCGTGCGATTTGGCCCTTTTCAGGGGTGATTCAGCGCCGGGGCTCTCCTAGTCGCAATTCTTCGCCGTTCGAATTGGGAGAGAGCTTTTTAGATTCTAAGAGTTTCTACACAAGTCCCCATCTACTTTTGTTGTTGGAATATTAAATTGCTTACGAACGATTTCATTCACTTATTGTTATATTTACATTCTTATTTACCACGATCCCCATTTATTCACCTTAAGTACTGTACTGAGTCTTGTAGATACATAACGAGCCCGTATGTATGTAGTACGCTACGCGTTTACCCTCCCCCACAATTGTATCGCGCCCGCGTTTTTTTCTTGTCGTCGCGGCTGTCCAGGACTCAATTCAACATTTGTACCAACATTTGCATGTCAAAAACGTCATTTTGTCGAAATACATAATTTTTGTGTGTACTCACAGAGGCGAGCGACATCTTGGTAAAAATCGTCAGCTGGAAAGCTATAACGCGAAAAAGACAACCCGAGTGCCCTACTAGAGGGCCCTGTTAAGGTTAAGATTGCCACAACGCGATGCAATGGAGCTAAAGCTATTTCAATGACTCATGGGGAACAGACGAACCTGATGGCAGTGACCGTGTAGGTGATGTTTCCCGCCTCTTCCTCGCCCAAACAATATATATGCATGCTCCGGAATCGCCTAATGTTTCATGGAAGATAGCCTCTAACTATCCACCGGAGTCCCAACAACTCTACTGAGCCGCACTACCCTGTCCGCCTGATCATAGAGCTAAGGTCTTCTGAGCGTGTCCAAAGGTGTTCTCGGGGGCATAATGTCGGTCGGAGATAGCTTTCTCACTATTGTAGATCTGTAATGGCCGATGGTGAGGGTTGCGGAAGGAGAGTGGCAGTCAGATGCGATGCGTCATCGAGATTGACGAATCTTCATCGAATTCTGTCTGAGCGGCTTCAAACTCGCAAATTATGTATTTCCATAGTTTCAGCATTAAATTCAACACAAAACACTACATAAAATAGACTGGGATATGCGTACAGGCAATACAAATTGAAAATCCAGTATCTACGCGAGCGGTGAAGATTTGAAGCCAGGACAGGCCGCACACCGAAATAGGGGTAAATCTGACAGAATTTCATAAAGTTCGGTCCGTGAAAATAACTGTAAATCACCTGTGCTGAGGAGACGTTCACTTACTGACTGCGCCGCAAACGGGTTTGACACTGTGTGGTGGTCTCAGTAGAATGCAAAGGTATTGAAGACAATCCGACAACTGCATCCCACCTCACCAGTAATCCCTGTTGTGGCTGGCTGTGCAGTGGCGCACCCACGCTGTCTGGAAATGGCGTCGGTTCAGTCACTCTAGTCACGACCAAGCAAATGCAAACAGTTTTCTCAGAAAACAAAAGTGCACTTTCATATGCAAGTCACTGTAACTGGAAGAGAGGCGGTTGATCAGCTGAATTTGCCTTAAGCACCTGATAGGCTTAAAATGGTCCACGGCAATCATTCCGAAGCTTCCAATTTGGCTTAACCCCTAATCGGGAAGTCATACAAATTATATCTTTGTGTGTCCCGTTGTTTGTCAGAGATGAGCCAACTAGGTCAGAAAAAAAGGGCCGGAAATCCACAAATGAACAAAATAAACCCGCAGAGGCATTGACAAGAACAGAGTCATTCCATCAGCATGACTGAAAACGCGGTCTGATAACCCTCTCCAATCGTCTCCGAGATTTTGAAACGCGATCACGGATAACACAGACAGAAGACACGCGTATCAACATTTACGTACAGTACACATAGATTCATGAACAGGTACATATAGGATGAATTCAAGTACATGCTAGATAAATCGTCCATTGCAGAGGCGCTCAATAAATAACAAAGGTCTTCATTGTTCGACGTGAGCTGATGTTCGTTTTACTAGGAAGAACAGACGCACTGACCGAACAAATAGGTATCTGTACTGGCACTTGTGCCACATCGAGTCCACCAACTCCCCTTACCTCCCCCCGTCGACCAATGCGCTACCTCGCGTCCTCGCGTCGATCCGCTGACCGGGCCGCATTTGACTTGCAACTGATGAAAGTCGCATCGCAAACGCGGGGTGTGGCGCCACCACCCTCGTTCACCTTCTTGTCGTGGAGGATGCAGTGGGAACAGTTGCTAATTTTCTGGTCTTTGTGGTCCTTGCATTGGCTGTAGAAGAACCAGTTGCAGAGCCCATGCCTATTGGCCTCTTTTGTGCCGTTTGCGTGCTTGGAGAAGGCACATCACGCGTGCCTTCGTCGTCGCTGAGCGAAATGTCGTAGCCTGGGTCGTAGTACTCCGCCGGGTACCTCGGGGCCGTATCGACGGCGTTGTCGGTAAGCCACTCCTCCATGCGGTGAAAGGAGGATGAGGTGGCTCCGACTTTCGATGGATTGCCGTGTGAGGTGAGTGCGTTGCCATTCGCGTTTATCGGCCTGCGGTTCTGGTTCGGCGTAATGTGCTGAAGAGTGTGACTCTCCTGAAAGCGAAGAGTGGTCAGAACCAATGGTGCGATGGATAACATTGCGACATACCGGAGACCGCGTGCTTTGCTGCACACCGGGATGGTAAGAGCCATAGCCACGTGCGCTCGATATGACGGTGCTCTGAGGAGACAGAGATGCATTAGGAGGGTTATATAGGTTGCGCAAAAAGCTTGAACGGACGATCCGTCCTCACCGGCCGGGGTTGCCTGTTGGTTGGCTCCTGCCCCACTGGCACCACTGTCAGGACAGAGCCATAATGTGCGCTTGCGCTTCTCTCAGATCCGTGCTGATTCGACACGTAAGATGTACTTTTTAGCGTGCTAAAAGATCGAATGATTGTCACACGTACTTTGGGTTGCCTCCTAGTGTTAGCATCGTAGAGTTGACGGAGACTCGAACACGTCAGCCGTGTCGGTATTGTTGGTACTGGCAGTGTCGGAGGAACAGACATCGTTTTTCTGGTGGAATTGATTGTTATAAGATCGGATCAGTTGTGGGAGATGTGTATGTTCAAGAATTCTTTCGTTCGTAACTTTCTGTGTCGCGCTTTTATATGAGCCATTCGGTCAGGCCTAAACGCCTAAACATCGTGGGCCGTGGGTTGTAGCTGTATCACCATTCACAAGACGTTGAATGACTCAGAACTGCCTGATTCTATACCAACGCGCGAATGGTGTGTGCACGCTGCGCTCGAGAGATGAAATCTAATGCTATTGCGATGCACTAAACACCATGGAGGTACATACACTTGCTGTAGTTGCCCCATATAGACATTGATACAAGCATTGCCCAAACTTGGCAGTTTGTGGGCGCCGTCTGAGGATAAGCGGTACCAGCCCTTTGGTGCCAAACGCGAGACGCGTGTGATGTACGTGATTAGTAGACGCGTCATATTGATAGACGTGTTGTCCGTGATCGCGTTTCGTGTTGTGACTCTAAATCTTGGGCCTGAGTCCTGCTGGTGCAAGGCAGATTGGATGGGGTCATCTGATAGCTATCAATACCAAACAAGGGAACTTTGGGTCTGACGAGATGGAATGATTATGACTTTGTGGGCGTCAGATTACCTGCGCCATCTAGCCTCATCTAGCCTCACCCCCTGATTGTGTCTGACACGATTGCTTTTATGCGCAGAGAATCTGGACCTCAGAGTCTTATCGAAAGTGCTTTCAATAATATCGATACAAACCAAATTGCCCGTCCTATTCATTCGAGGCGAATTCGAATACTGTACCATTTCGAATTATTCGGCGGTCACGGGTCACAGGCACCCAGAAATCGGCTGAATTTGGGTTTTGTCCCAGGTCACACCCAGGTTGGCTGACCGTGACATATCGTTCCAGCACCGAACAGTAGCCCAGTCGGGCACTTAATTGGCTGGCTGGGCTGAATTTTGGCATGTGTCACAGTTCCAGCACCCTTTTGGCTGAGGACAAAATTCGGCATCGAGGTCACGGGTCACACCCCATGCAGAATAATTCGAAATGGTACAGTATTGAACAAATACTGTGCCAGCCAGCCGTAAAAATGCTATATTTCTGAACTTATGGTAGATATGGTAGATTGGACTAATCTAGAGGTGTTACAGACGATTAATTTGTAATGGCTGTAGGTAGATCGTGATTCGTAATGGAATCACAACTTTCAGTGACGCGTCGACGCGTCAGCTGTTACCAGATATGGCACGAGGTCACATGACAAAGATTTCTTATTACCTAACATGTTTGTTAGCGACATCAAAAGCACACTGTCTAAGAGTTGTTGAACGTCGCTTCTCTTCTTCAATCCCTTGCTTGTTTCTGCCGACCTGTTCTATCTACAATTACCCCGTTTTCGCTCTCGCTTATCCAGAATGTACGACAGTCGCTGAGATTGGAAGGACATTGACCCCAACACTTGGGTTATTCCGGTGACATAGGGTAATTTTCCAAACGGGGACAATTCGTCGCGAATATGCGTTCTATGCGCGTTTTCATGGGCTCGACGCGATTGCATGTATGTGCGGTTGGATAAGGAGTGGTTCATGCCAGAGTTGAGCCTCTCTCACCAATATGACGGCATAATCTGGTTATTTTCGTTTTCTTTTCCTCGACACAACGTTCGTGAGGCCGGGTTGCAAGGAGTTACGAAGCACGGATGGAAACCAAAGGCAATGCTTACACTCTACTTGTAAGTCGAGCCTGTTTTAAAAATTTCGCGTTTGTACGATTACAGCGGCACTTTTAGGTTCGAACAGTATCGTCTTCCATGCTCCTCATCGCGTTCTGCACCCGGCGGCACGTCTTATTCAGCGTGATTAGTGAAATCTCGGGCGGCGAGTTCTCTTACTCACGTATATGAGATTGTGACGACAAGCTTCTGATTTCATTTGTATCTCATTGAATTTTCAATGGAATTACCGGTACAGGGCTCTAATCTACCCGGTTCTATCTGCCAATGGCACTTTGATGGTCATCAGGTCTTCTGTCCGTTTTGTAACTGGGGTAGATGCCAAATTTACGAGGAAAATGTCTCATGCTGATGTTCTTCGTCCTGTGGGCTTTCTGCCTTGCCGAGAAACTCTGCCCGTCGACCTTGGAGCCATACCTCTGTGTAACGCCATTTGCTATTCTAACTGCATCTCGTGAGACCAAGGGAACATTCATTACCCATTCTTCTTACCAATTCCTAAGACCCTGTGATGAACACTTGACACATTCCATTCTGTAAGACTGCGGTGTATACCCACCGTCTAGTAGTCTACGATATCAAATCATATAAAGGTATTAGTACCTTCGATTACTGGCTAATTTCCTCTTTACCACCAGACACTACCAACATGCCAGGGACGTACACTCACAAGTTCGATACTCCTGTTTTCAAGAAAGACGTCACGATCAACACCGGGTACGCTCTCATCTTATCATAGGTGTCTCCGTTCACATCACATACTCATTAATTCGTAGATTGTTCATCAACGGACAATGGGTGGACCCTGTCGAAGGAAAGAGTATTGAGTTCGTCGTCTACCTTAATAACTTTGGGTTACTATACTAATCATATCTGTCACTCGTACAAAACAGAGTCGTCAATCCCGGTGCGAGCTAATTATAGTGCCAACTCGCTGAACCGCACTGATAAAGATACAGCTACTGGCAAGGTCATCACCTCTGTCTCAGTCGGCACAGCTGCGGACGTCGACATCGCGGTGAAGGCCGCACAAAAGGCTTACAAGACCAGCTGGGGGTTGAAGACACCTGGCCGCGAGCGCGGCCGTCTTCTCGCGAAGCTTGCAGATCTGATGGAGGCTCAAAGTGATGAATTCGCGGCCCTCGAAGCACTCGATGTCGGTGAATACTATTTCTTGCTAGCTCGTGATAAGACAACCTCCTGCATTTTTTTTGAATCGGTCTTTCACGCGAATTCCTTCTGTGATCAATTCTGACATACCCGGCGTTCTCTGAACATAGGCAAGGTCTTCGGCTATGCGAAAGCTGGTGACATCGCTGGCTGTATTGCGACCATACGTTACTACGCTGGATGGGCGGACAAGATCCAGGGAAAGACAATTGAAGTGAGCCCTCTCCTTCGTTATATAACCTCATCGAAAGGCACTAAATGCGGATCATTCTGGTACTAGACAAAGGATAGTAAGTTCGCGTATACGAGACATGAGCCATATGGCGTTGTGGTCAGTACCAGACTCAGCACCGGATCTCTCGATAACTTCTGCTTACTGTATACATTGCGCAGGGTCAAATCGTGCCATGGAACTACCCCATGGTGAGCATCGAGCTTAAAGTGATTTGTGCATAACGGATGAACAACATACACAGCTCATGGTTGGCTGGAAAATCGGTCCCGCTCTCGCCACTGGCAATACTATCGTCCTGAAGCCCTCCGAAATCACTCCCCTCACAGCGCTTAAACTCGCCCAGCTCACCGTCGAGGCAGGATTCCCTCCCGGCGTCATCAACATTGTCAACGGATACGGCCATGAAGTCGGTCAGGCGATTACCGAGCACCCAGAGATTGCCAAAGTCGCATTCACGGGAAGCACGTTCACTGGGCGTAAGGTGCTCAAGGCGAGTGCGGAGACAAACTTGAAGGTCGTCACTCTCGAGTTGGGTGGAAAGAGCCCGACTGTCATTTTCGATGATGCGGACCTGGAGAAGGCGGTGCAGTGGGCATCATTTGGTATCTTGTGAGTGACAATCAACTCGATGATGAAAGTGATGCATGGGCGCTAATTTGGTATCAAATCGTGAAGCCACAATATGGGTAGATAAAGCTCTGGACAATTTTTTACAGTGACATACACTGATACCGCTCCTATCGTCTAGGTCAAGCTTGTACCGCTGGCTCGCGTATCTTTGTTCAGGAGGGCATCTACGACAAGTTCCTGCCCAAGTTCAAAGCATCCGCACAGGATTTGCACACCACCACTGGAGACCCCTTCTCCGCTGATACCAAGCACGGTCCCCAGGTTTCTCAGATTCAATTCGACGTACGCGCTAATTTGCTTTCTCTCTCGTCCAAACATCCACAGCTTAATCCATCATATTTCAGCGCGTCATGGGCTTCATTGAGTCCGGCAAGTCCGAAGGCGCCTCCGTGCTGCTCGGCGGTGCGCGCCACGGCTCTGAAGGGTTCTTCATTCAACCCACCATCTTCACCGACGTCACGCAGAACATGAAGATCGCGCAGGAGGAGATTTTTGGCCCCGTCTGCTCGGTCATTAAGTTTAAGACAGAGGAAGAGGTCATCGAGCTGGCGAATAACACGACTTATGGGCTGGCGTGCAACATCTTTACGGAGAACTTGAGTAGGGGCCTCAGGGTTGCGCACTCGTTGGAGGCTGGAAGTGCTTGGGTGAGTATAACATCCTTGACTTGGCGTTTTTGTTGTTAATCGAATGTAAAAGGTCAACCAAGCTCAAGCTGTCGAGCCTTCTGTTCCCTTCGGAGGCTACAAGCAGTCGGGTATCGGCCGTGAGCTCGGCGAATATGCTCTCAATACGTGAGTGACGTATCTTTGTATATGCCCCCACTTAAAGTAATGTGTTTGGGTTTTAGGTACACTCAAGTCAAAGGAGTGCATGTCAACCTGGAGTAGAGAGCAGAGTCGAGTATGTGTAGCATCCATCGAGTGTAGACGTCAAATCTTGAAGGAAATAGGAAGTACTGAATCAATTGTTGGCTTGTCCATGATTATAGAAGAGAAGGAGAAAATTATACGGGATGTAATAGAAGCAGAAATGCCTGGACGAGTCTTGGCAGTAATAATCAAAGACCACGGTACCACGACAAGGTTGGGATACTTGAGATACAGACGAGAACAAGCACCTGTCCATGGATCATAACATCCCTCGCATTGTATGGGAGCTCATTACACACGAAGATCGCCCTGGGGTCGACAAATTCAAAGAAGTGCGGAAGTCGACAGGCCTTCCATCCACGATGAGCGTCTGGAGAGGTGTCATTCGGCCCGCCGCTGCAAACAGTCCCTGGGATGCTAAGAAACCAGGAATGTCGAGACAAAGAAGGCGCTGGAGAGACGGGATGTACTCTGCGAATTGGGAAGGGAGATCGCTATATTGGATTCTCAATGAGTCCGCGGACTGTGTGGCCATAGGGTGTTCGGCACGGATAATTAGGGACTCAAGTTGATTGAGCGTGCCACAAGTGTGAAGAATAGCGCCAAAAGACCGCGCCAAATCGAGCGTGAGTTCAAGTCGCCGAATGTTCTTGTTCATCTCGAGTGCGTTGATAACATGAGCTGCGAAATTGTCATAATTATCGAAAAATGCAACGGGGTAGATTGGGTTATGGAGGGCGAGTGAATCCAAAGTTGAGGCGGTCCCAACCGCTTTCAGTTCTATCATGCAGTCCACAGGCCACGAGTATTCGGTCGTAAAAGTCCCAGTCGGAGGTCCATTTTCTGTGCGGTTGATGTCCACTGTGAACCTTTTCTCTGAAGTAGAAGCTCCGCGCCGTGCCCAACGCTGAAGGGTAGAGTGCTCGTATTGAGAGCGGACAACCACCTGCACGCACTCCAGCAGACCCATTCCAGAACTCTCTCCGGTCATTTGGACGAATCTGAAAAGCTCGTGCAGCCACCAGCGATATTCGAGCCCAGGAATATTACTGTCAACAAGTATCACAAGCTTCTTCACCCACCCGCGATGCTGTATGTCCTGGTCGAAGAAGCAGATAAGCGTCTTGAAATATTCGGCATTCCAGGCTTTCCAAGATTGTCCCTTGTGCAAATGGTTGCCATGCCCCATTACAAGGCACATTGTTCCGAGCTCCGGCTCAGGCACGGGTTGCAAGTCGGCATTGGCAACGGATCCGCCTTGTACTTGTACACCTTGCATTCCTGACACCTCATGTGCCCACCCGATCAATCATACTAGATAGGAAGGTACGGATCACCTTGGCATCTAGTTAGGCCCAGTTATGGTCCTCACCACCCAAGTCAATAGCGATGGATAAATATTCGACCTTTGGTCGTGCTATCCGCCCCTCCAGTGCAGGGGAGTAGGTAGTATACCCTGCCGCCACCGTTCTTCGTGCCATCCACACCCCCTTGGCCTTCCCATCTGCTTACTGTTGATACCTCTATGCTACATATTGAGTCTCATTGTCAGCCATTCAGTAGAGACGTTGTAAATCTTGTCTTTTGGGGCCTATATCTGACATATAAGCGTAGAGTAAAAGTCACTATAGTACTATTCATAGTACTATATACTAGAGTCAAGATTTACGCTATAAGAAACCGTTGAAAATGCGTTGAAACTACTTAAGCGCCCGCTAGACCCTCGCCGCTGCCTTCGTCGTCAGTGTTTGTGAGGACTGACCGGCTCCGTGGGCCCTACTGGGCAAGCGCCGGTGGCAGCTGCGGGTCCGACCGCGACTTGCGCCATTGACCTGGGGGTTGATTCTCCTTGCCAGCTGCAGCCTTCTTCGACCGCTTTCGAGGCTGCTCAGCTCCGTTTTTTGAAGACTTCTTGGATTTTTTTGTTACTGATGGCGGGCGCTGTTCGTGCGACGGACCGGCGGTATTCCCATGGCCCCCGTCGCCGTCTGCGCCAGATCTACTTCCAGCATCGTGGGCACTGTTGCTGGCCTCGTCCTGGCGACCGGCATTGTGCTCTCCATCGCTATCGTCATCGCTGTTTCCGCCGCGGTTCTCGTTCTCGTCGCTGTCATTGTCAATGTTGTCGTCGTCGCCGTCGTTGTTGATGTTGTCGTTCGCGTCGGCGGCGTCGGCATTCTTCAGCGCCTTCTTCAACCTTGCCCCCTTTGCTACCACTTTATCCGCCCGTTCCTTCCTCTTTTTGCCCACCTGCTCCCCTTGCGCCTCCCTGGCTTCGATTGATATATTGTGTGCTCTAATTTGCGCGGGTGTGAGCTCAATCCAGTGGCATTCATCGCTTTACAGCGCCCTAAAGAGGAGCTCGACGTCAGCCCGAGAGGGAATTCCCAGCGGCGTAATCATCTCCGAGTGAGTCCATCCTTCAAGCTTGACGCCCAGCCCAGCAACGATGGCCTTCTCGTAGAACCTGTTTGAAAGAAACACCCGGGCTGTAGGCGCCATCTCGTCGTGTGAACAGCCTATCCAGCTGCTGTATCGCAGAGGTAGGCGTGTGTTTGTTCATGTTTGCGTAGACATTCGAGGGACGTAAGTGAGCAGTATTCAACGCATTGCATTGTAACATTCGAGATTCTGGCACTTTCAAACTCAAATGTGAGATATACGAGTCTGTATCTTTCTATACATATAAAAATCTTGTCGAAAAAAGGATGTTGTAGATTCCCAAAAAACCGACAACCTGATTTAGGTTTATAACTGCATATGTGGGTGCTTTCTGTACAGAATATTCACTGGTAGGACAGAATGTCATTTCCCCCTCAATACAATTGCAAATTCTAAAAGTTCATATCTCTAAGTGCCACCAGTCCAAATCTGATGCCTGGAAGGCGTATATGTAGAGAGTTATTTACCCAAATGTATGCAACACTGTTTTCCAAGATCACCACGCACTGGCCTGAAACCACTTCACCCCCGTTTTTGGCACCGTAACTCATTTTTGTGTCTGAAAAGAGTTTAGTATTGCACAAATATATAGTCATTACAAGTCTAACGTCAGCTCAGACAGTGTAGAGTACAGTTTGAGCCCCTCAAGCCATCATGTCTGGTTCTTCTCAACGTTCTCGTCAACATGCGGCTGTTGTCACCTATTTTTCTCATATATATGTAGACTACAGCCTTCGAAAATACATAGCGTCAGTGCTGAACGCTCGCTCTGTCGCCATTCGAACAACGCTGGAAATTATAATGCAGCAGCAGAAGCCCTGAATCCGCCGCGACAAACTCCGACGTGGGAGGAGGTTGTCGAGTACGCATTCCTTGCCGACTTTGACCTGCTTCGAGACACACGGCAAGACGTTCGTGCAAGGCCCTGGGCATCACCAGCAGCGCGTCAGGCAATGGACGCATACTTTAAGACTGTTCGAGCCAGAGAAGAAATCGCGCGGTTGGATATCGAAATCCTCCGCTTCGCAACCTATCTACGAGACGAAGAGATGATTCTTACACGCCACGAAGATACCTCAAGGTCTGCAATCCCTCCCTTGCACACGCCGTCTTCCTCTATCACATGGAGCGGGCGCGTTTCAGTACCCACCACTTTCTAACTTTACAGATAATCTATCTTCTCCGCGGATTTACCGGCAACATGGGGTATGGTACACGAGCAAGCCCTGTTAATCTTAGCAAAGACACACCTCTTTGCGCACCTTCCTCACCTCTGGCAGAACAGGCGTCGCAGGCGTTGGACACGATTGAACGGTAGTACACGCAAGAGGTTGACGGTGAGGACGAGTACGACGAGGAGCAGGAGGACGAGGACGTGACCGCCCTTTCTTCTGTATACGGCGTACTTATTTTAGCTGAAGATGGGTTTAGTACACCTGAATTCAATTCGTTATCCGTATTGTAGAGGGTCATTAATCAAAGTATTTGCAACGATGCGCAGTAAGATACATGTAGTATACTGTAACAAAGTCTCAGGATAACAGAAGGGGCCGTGGCCATGAATGGTATGAAGGATGGCGGCGGTAGGGTACACTACCTACTCCCCTGCACTGGAGGGGCGGATAGCACGACCAAAGGTCGAATATTTATCCATCGCTATTGACTTGGGTGGTGAGGACCATAACTGGGCCTAACTAGATGCCAAGGTGATCCGTACCTTCCTATCTAGTATGATTGATCGGGTGGGCACATGAGGTGATTCCTGACATTGGCACGGACGAAAGCCCCCCATTGAGATGGACAATGGAGGCGCTCTGATGGTAGACAAGATCAGGGCTCAGTAGTGGTACCCTGACAACGGGAGACGACATTTGAGATGAGGTTCGAGAGGCGATTTAGCGCAGGAGCGACGGGGGCCTGCCTTCTGAGGGTTTCTCACCTTTTCATGCTTTATACCCCTCTAGCCCGACGACGGGAGCCAGACAATGGTGTCAAGGGTTACCTTTAATGGTTTCAAGAACGCGACAGTTCAGCACCACGGCTAATAGCCATACAAGAGGTCGGTGAGCTGTAGGAGCTGCCGATATTGCAGAACTGAACTGATGTATGGGGTCTGATTCTCATTGTATTGTCCTCGTCACCAAGCACCACCTCTGACCATGCGACCACAGCGCGTCCAATCTGATACCTAATTCTTCACTTCCCTGGCACAGATGAACAGTGAGAATAGCTTATACCTACACCCTCACAACGCCCCACAGAGTGTGCTTTTGGAGGATTTGAATGTTTTAATGGCCCAAGACACCTAGGAGGAGGCTATCGCAAGGCAGAACAAGAAACGAAGCAAACATTCTCTGCATCGCGTACATAATAAGCCGCGTCGCGTCGCGTTAATTAACACGTGGTGTGCTTTGCTTTAAAAATAGAACACAGGTTATAATTAGCACTTACGCTAGTCATACTCATGCACACAGGGTTATGCCAATGTCAATCAATGTGTAAAGTATATAGATGTGCAAATTAACGTATTTATTCTCAAAAGCTTTTGCATCATAAGCAAAATTAAAGGGCACTTTTAGTCAGAGCGGTTAAGCAGCCGGTCCTCTAAAAATATCGGTACAAAGTTAAACTCATGCTTGATAGGTGTGGCCACTACCAGATGGAGCTGCAAAGTCGCAGAAAGCTCAACTAAGCCCTATAAATACCCGCACTTCTCTGGGTAGATGTCAAGCAATGTCGAGGGACTCCGGACTCTCCATCTCCTCATGCATCTCAGAGCATTCCAGAACTCGTTTGGACCTGTATCAGTTCATCAGAGAGCAAAATTTAGACGACTGGAGTCGGAACGAGCAGCACCAGAAGTGAAAGGAGCTGATGGGAGCTCACTATCTAGAGACAGTTTATGGATCCTAGTATCCTGTCAGATTAGTGAACACTGGATCGTCATTGGTGAAATCCGATGAGGTCTCCACGCCATATTTAAGTGGACTGGATGTTAAAACTTAGTGATTCAATTTTTCACTTTATCTTCCCGTACCTCCCTGTGTTGAGCGCTTAAACGACATGAGATACTTCACCGCAATTTTGTTAGTACTTCTGGGAGGTATTGGAGTGGCCTTGGCAACACCTCTCCAGCTCGCATCAGAACTGCTCGTCGAACGGCAGGCGGTGAACAATGTGTGTGCCCAGATACCCGATTGTAAGTCCCTCATTTCATAATCTATACCAAGTTTCTTACGCCTGTCTTCCAATGACTAGGTACAACGGAGTGTCTCGAGCCAGCGCACACCGGTCCTACCCTCGACGACTGTCGCGTTATTCAGGACACTCTTCGCTACATTGCCCAAGCTGGACCTACAAATACGGCAGGAACCGGTGTAAGTGTATAAGTCAAGCATGATCGTTGGAGGCTCGGCATTAAAATCCTTGAATCCACGCTAGTCCAACAATACGATTGTCATGTCATACAGAACCTGCAAGTCCTTCTTCTTCAATTCGGGTTCTATTCCGGCGCAATATTGCAGGACGAGCTGGGTGCGTCGATGGCGTGCCATTCAGTCAAACAGGCAAAGGTTTGAATTGATTTCTTGTTATTTTTCAGGCCGACTTCTTGGAGAAGATGGTGCCAGAATGTCATAAGCAGAAGAAAGCCTTTGGTGGGCGATGCACCAGTCCGGATCAGAGCTGGTATATCCAGTAAGTTGTAGGCGCATGACGCTTTCCGAATGCATTCATTCTATTTGATTTTAATAGATTCTAATTCCACTCCACTGTTGCAGATTCCAGCACTCTTAATCCGGTCCCGGGTAGTTTTATACATACGCACACACGATTCATCCCCCTTTCCCCATTTCACCCATCTTTGTAGTTTTCCTCCTCTATCTATTTCAAAATCCATCGATTTCAGGGCGTCGCATCGGCATCCGTTGACATCCGAGACTAATTTTGGCGCTCAGCCCCTGATTCGAGGCAGTGTTTCTCAACACGTGGTGGTGGAGCCAAGCCAAAGCTAGTGCCATTTACATCAGTTACTTAACAGTGACGTTCAAGAATTCAATGGTTCATAATCATACCGCCCGCCATTCACCAACCACCTAACATAGATACCAATCCGACTTTTTTTCCTCACTTCTTCCATCCCCATCGCCAGTGCAGCGTCGACGCCAACCTTATCTGTAACTCTTATCGCCTGCATTTTCACGAGTGGGCCCTACCTCTCAGTGTTCCACATTTAAGCCTGAAACTGCGAGTATACACGACACGACACGACACGACACAACGCCCAGAATTTAACAATAGTCGCCAGAGAACAGTTGAATCAAGATGATGAAAGGACTGACTGGGTCGCTGCTGCCGCAGCCACCGAGCCACATCAAGAAGAAGTCATACGACATGCATGAGGTTCTTGGGTCAGGCACGTTCGGGAAAGTCATGGTGCGTTTATCGAGCTCAACGTCCTAAATGAAGTGAGCGTGGGCTAATCCGTTCCTCTTATCGCGTGTCTCTGCTTCTCTGCCAACTCATCCTACTTGACGTCGATGCTCTTACTTGATTTGGTCTTCACATGTCTCTTTCTGTGCGTTGGTGTCGTTGATGTGATGAACACAATAGAAAGCAACATGGCACGTCCCCGTAGACCAAATTGCCACGGCAGAACGCGGCGCCGTCGCTGAGCTCGAGGACGCCGACGGTGGTCACAGCACGCCCAGCAAGAAGTCCAGTCTCTCCATCTCCTACAGCAGGAGCACCACCGGCAGCAGCCTCCCAACTACATCATCCGCCAAGCCTGCATCAAAACCCACGTCGCCTGGACTTGGAGGCGACAGGCGGCCGAGCGGGATCACGAAGGAGGTCGCATTGAAGGTGATCCCGAAGAAGAAGGTCAAAGGGAATGAGGAGAGCGTGTGGTCTGAGATGGAGGTGTTGAAGGGTCTGGATCATCCTAATGTCGTGAGTCTTCGTTGTGCTATCTTCCACCTTGATGCATAAATACGGTGTTTTGCTTACGACATCGTTTTGCGCAGGTCAAGTTCTACGAATGGTTTGAGACACGCTCGAAATACTACCTTTCCTTCGAGCTCGCGGTCGGTGGCGAGCTGTTCGACCGGATTTTGCAGAAGGGCAAGTTCACGGAGCAGGATGCGGTTTCGGTGACCAGGTTTGTTTCCGTCTTCGTTCTTCTGCTCCTTTTTCTCTCCTACGTTGCTGAATGTAGATCATAATCTACAGATCTGTACTAGAAGGCGTACGCTACCTGCATGACCATGCCATCGTACATCGAGATCTCAAGTACGCTTCCACTCTGTCCCTTCTCTTATCCGACGATGTGTCTGACATGTACGCTGAAGACCAGAAAACATCCTCTACCGTACCAAGGACGCGCAAAGCGACATCGTTATCGCCGATTTTGGCATGTGCGTTCTCCCTCTGTGTCCGGGTTACCTTTTGTACTGACTGAAACTCTTTTCGTATTCCATAGCGCAAAGCACTTACACACGCCCGAAGAGCAATTAACCTCGATGGCTGGGAGCTTTGGCTACGTCGCCCCGGAAGTGCTCTTGAAGCAAGGGCATGGAAAGCCGGTGGATATTTGGTCTATTGGGTAAGTTTTATTTACACCTTGCATTCTCTGTTTCCACCGTCAACCGCCTCCCTTCTGGACCCTGTTCGTGTTCCTGACCATTCATCCCGTCGCTATCTTTTGGAGTGAGCTTGGCTGATGATAATCTAGAATCATCACCTACGTCCTCCTGTGCGGTTACTCGCCGTTCCGGTCTGACGACACCAAGGTCCTGATCAAGGAGACGACGGCAGCGAAGATTGAGTTTCATGAGCGTTATTGGAAGAACGTCTCCGCAGAAGGTGTGTTATGCCAAGAGCATCACAAATCAATGACTGTGGTACTAAAGACGAATATTGTCAATGTAGCAAAACAGTTCATCAAAACCCTGCTGAACCCGAACCCGTTGCAACGACCTACAGCGGAGGAGGCACTCAAGGACCCCGTATGTTATCTCTTCTATAGCGGAAGCTTATCGCTCATACACCTTCTTCCAATTTTGTCTGGCCTCTAGTGGCTCACAACACATGAAGCCTCTGTTGAGCACGATCTCTCCTCCGGCTTGCGTGACCACTTCGACCCCAAAGCGCGCTGGCGCGCCGCAATTACTTCCGCGCGCGCCATCAGCCGCCTCAACAGCATCCGAGGCAGCAGCCATCAGAGCTCCAGCAGCGGGGGATGGGCAAATGACGATAGCTCCGACGATGAGCTTTTCCCTCTTTCCTCGGTGTCTTCTCCGGGTGCTAAGGGCGCAAGCGCGGCTGCTGTGGACCCAGGAGACAATGAGTTCGTCCATGTTATCGCGCCACCGGAGGACGACGCACACACGAAGGCGAAGGAGCATGCGAAGGCAGAGGGCCTGCACACGAAGCGTGGAGAGAAGATAGAAGAGAACGTGTCTGCGTGGCAAGCGAACCAGACCCAGACGCAATCGGGACCGAAGGCAGGCAGGCCGGAAAGTGTATTCACAGGCGACAGCACGCCACTGCAGGATGAGCCCGATTCCTCGTCTCCTCGCGCCGCTAGTCATGGCAAGGCTCACGCCGTTGAGGACGACGATGATGATGATGCTGGACCACGCATGCCTGGATCATTTGATATGGCCAGGCCTACTCAACCACGTCAGCAACAGGGCCACAATGGCCATGGTCATTCGTGGGGAGATATGTTGCGCAGGCTGCATCTGTGACCTGTGGCCTCCTGTGGCATTTATTATTGAGCGGTCGGTCTGTGACCATCGATGAGGTACTTTTTTGTTTGTTTTGTATTCAGTTGTTTTTCCTGGCATATCTGACTCGTGCCATTGGGGTTTGTTCTAGTTCTCCTTGTATAAATATGATCTTCTTTCTCTTGGATATTCGGGTCCTTGAATTCATTCTTTCACTCCAATTCTGTAACTGTCAAGTATCAATCGACTGCGTTCAGCAATTCAAAACATCGGCCACTGTGGTTCATCCCATCTGTCTCGCCATGCCTGCTCTGCCGAATCTTCCCCTCAAAGTCAAAGACTTGATCGTCATTGTCAATCCTGCAAATAACGGCCATGAATCAGTAAATCTTGAGCCATTGTCCGCGACGCGTTCCTTGAACCTTAGCATCTGACTTGATTCCCAACTTGGCCAAGGGTCTGTTCGGCAACGAGATCAGAGCTGAATCTGAGCTGGAGCTGAATTTGATGGCATGTCTAGCGCGTTCCCACACTGATAATCAGGCATTGGCTGCTTTGTTCATTGTTCTGAGATGCGTTCTTTCCTCATTTCTCCCTTGCTTTTGGCTTAAAACATCATGTAACATGCCTCGAAGCGGTGTCTGTGTCGTATGTACTGCCTTTATGCCCCGAGGAGCGGTTATATGTGTTGAAAAAATGTGGTAAAGCGGTATATTGGGCTGCTACTACTGCTTCAATGCTCATCTTCACCCCCCTCACTTTTCCTCCTCACCACCTTATATTGATACCTATTCAATTGCGTAAGATGTCCTCTGAAAGCACCGCCCACTGGACCCCCAAAGAAGAGCTTGCCTTCCTTGCCTTTCTGGTTGAACACAAGGCCAAATGTGCATACAAGGGCACATCTTTCTGTAGAATGGTCCAGATGATACGGCTGTAAGAATTTTCCTGAAGTATCTATTGTTCTTATCTCAAAGAAAAAACAGATATATAATATATGTGTATCAGGCTCACACGGAGACCGTCTCATTTGAGCGTTGGAACCTTTCGCCCACATGCCTCACAGCAAGGCCAGTCACAGACACGTAGAGAAAAATTGCAGCTTGCTCATCCAATCCTACATGCCGTGAGTCAGATAAACCACAAACTGTTTGCAGCTCGTGTAAAAATTCTACGAAGACATGTACGTGCATCCAGAGCTCATTCCGCATGCGGCCGTGGTGTCTGTGTATCAATTCTTTGACCCATTCCTCCCCAGATAGCTTTGAAGTATGATATTATTGTTTCCAATAAAACGGTAATGCATAGATAGAGCTTAACAGCAACAATTATAATGTTAGTAACATAGGCAGCGGCTATGAGAAGCTGCCATCTCCGCTGCACAGTGACTTGAGGCATGGCAGAGGGAGAAACCACAATGAAATCAAGCATTGGATTGACAACAGACATAGAGATTGACTAAAAATACACAGGTGGGAAAAGCTCGGAGTACTCCGGCGTGCCATCAAATTCAGCTCCAGCTCAGATTCGAGGGACCCCTCAATTGGTCTTTTCCGATGTCATCAAAAGCACTACATCCTCCGAAAAGACGACCGTAATCAGTCCGCACCGTCGCTTCCAGCCGTTTGGCCGTCGCTTGAGAATCCCTGCTCCGGAGTACTTACCAATTGTATAGGTGTCCTCTGGCTAGAAGGCTTAGTACAAAAGAGATTGAAAAGAAATACCTCCCCAGGCAGTTAATGTCCATGTATTGGCTGCCTTCCGATCAAGGACCATTTTGGGGCTAGTAAGTATGCTATGAACTTGTGTAGAGCACGCCTACTATGTTTTGTAATCATTTCAATATGTCAGTACCGATAAGCACTGCCTTGCTGAGGCTATCGCAGACAACATAAGAAGCTTGAGACATGAATTCTATGAAATATCGCAGCTTCCCTTCCAACAAATATTACCCCATTATACCGCTACCTACTCCCGGTATGAATACTGTGTTAATACTTGGAAGGGCTCTCCCGTTCTGTAGATAGGTATCGGTGGGCATTCCATGGCAACTCCGCCCGCCCCGGCCGTATGCCATAATTTTACGGCATGTTTCTGGATCGGAAAAGACCAATCGAGGTAATCCTCGCTCAGATTCAGCTCTGAGCTTGTTGCCGAACAGACCCTAATACAATAAGTCTGTAAGGCCGGCTTTCTGAGCCGGCGAGCCCACTACCACTGACCTATGTACGAGAGGGGAGGACATATATCACCCATCAAATTCACTACAAGCTTTATGCCAATAGCAATACTTGTACAATTTCGAACGTAATAAGAGAGATATTTGACATGTTCAAGTTTGGGAACAAGCACCTCGCGAACCAACAAAGTGTTTTTCATTGACCAGCAAGATTATACCAGTCAGGACCAGGAAATATCGACTGTCAATTCCGAGTCCAACAACCGCAATATTGGCTGTTTGTTGGCTGTGGTGTAACCATAAGATGGGACGAGTATGCAGCCATTTTGACCTAAGAGAGCAAGTATGCTGGGTATATGTGTTGTGGTGAAGAAACAAAGAGGAGATTGTGATGAAAGGTACATCCAGATGGAAGTATGCAGCGGTAGCAATGCCATTAATGTAGATTGACATGACAAACAGCAAGTGCAGTGGAACAGAGCAGAAAGTGAGCGAGCAGGCGAAAGGAAAAGGGACAAGTCTGTTGCACGTGGGCGGGTGGGGCGTCCGCATGGACAACTCCACAGAGTAATGGAACAATCCGACGTGGCGGACAAAGGCACGGAAATATCCATCCTGCCGACGAATGGCAGTGGGTGGCATCTCGGCTTTTTGATATAAAAGGCAAGTTCATCATGATGGCTGAATATAACAGGAAGGAGCCAAAAATTGGCTGTAGAACCTTGTTTTATCAACATTATAAGACCCTCTACTTAAAGGTAGTGGGAATTGTTCTTCCTAGCAATGGCAAAATATCCCGATTCTCAGAGAAAGGCACAAGCAGAGCTGGATGCAGTCATCGGCCCTCGGAGACTCCCAGAGCTCAGCGATTGTTCATCTCTGCCCTATGTAACCGCACTTGTAAAGGAGACTCTGTGTTGGTAGATGGTCGCACCACTTGGTAAGTGCTAGTATGCTACAAATTTCTTGATAAAACGCGGCTGACCGTTGAAACATCTAGCCATTCCACACATGGCTACTTGTGATAATATTTACGGGGATATTTATTCCAAAAGGCAGCATAGTTATTGGAAATGCATGGTACGTAACTCAATCTGCCATCTCAAACATGGCAATTGTACAGCGTTGAAAATACTGATACTGAAATGCAGGGCAATCCTACACGATGAAAGAATTTTTACAGATCCCGGAGAGTACCTCCCAGAGCGTTATCGGAGTGACGGACAGTTGAAACTCAGTGTACGCCAGCCAGAAGCTGGTGCATACGGTTTTGGCCGCAGGTATCATTCTATTTCGTCATTTCTCAAGCCCAACGCTGATTCTGCATCTCTTGTAGGATATGCCCAGGGCGAATCTTGAGCGATAAAGCGCTCTTTTCAATTGTTTCGTCCACATTGCATACATTCAATATCACTCCTGGGCTTGATGAAAAGGGTGCTCCTATACCACTCTCAAGTGAAATGACGTCGGGGATACTATTGTAAGTGCAACCTTGTGACTAAGGAATGATCAGTTTTACTCTGGAAAGAACTGATAACATCTTGCTTTTTACGCATGGCTTGCGCGAATACTCAGGTATCCGGAGCCATTCACGGTTGACATCAGACCAAGGAGTCCCTCTGCAGAAACCCTTATAAACAGCGCAGTTGGCGGAGGCAACTAGTAGCTCTAGTCAACTTCGGTAAGAATTTGCTTAAAATTTGTTCGCCAGAAATGATAACTCAGTCTAGGCAACTGTGAATGCTCTTGGCAACGTGGCGACCCGAGAAACGAGCGTACATAGGGGCCTCCTTTGTCTGTTGACAGATTGAATTGGGACAATGCATCATCCAATCGCTTCACCTACAGACCTTTGTCATGTAGCGGAAGTCCGTTGAAGAAATATACGTGGGGTAAAACACTAGACTGCTGCTTGGCGGTCTGAAACTGCAGTCATTCTGCATCCAAAGGTAGACCGTCAAATAATTGAAGGAAGTTGACTAGGTGAGGATTGGATGTCTATAGTTGGAATGGATTTTCCCGCGTAGCACGTGATGTTTCCTAAAGTAGTTATCGTTGTTTGCATCCCAACAGTTGGTGGGCGGAAGGGGTAGGATATAGGCTAAGGAATGTTGATTACTAGAAAAAAACATCGTGTATGTCAGGCGGAGCCGTCATGATTAGTCGACGTATAAAACAGAAATCAGCACTACAAAAACGATGCATTACTGGTTGTGCATGGGGCGCGCACAGGGTCGGCGGCCGTCGTCATGGCTAGTAATATTACATTGCATAGGCAGGGCTATGCACAGAGAGTGGAAGTGCGGAAATCAAATCACATCCATTCTACAGAATTCTGGGAAAGGCCCTCTGCAGTTATATATGTCTGAGAACACAGCAATTGTCCGTGCTGCTTTGCAGTTTTCCAGTGCAGTACGTTACACAAAATGGAGAGCAAGCGTCCTACACAGTCATCCTTGGACATTTTTGGGCAAAGGAGTGTCAACTGTGTGAAATATATGCTGTCATCTTGGATATGTGAGAAAAAATCGTGCTTTGCCATGCAGAAATGATGTGATTGGGTTTGGCCGGACGTGATCCGCCACCAAACTGGGTACTAGCAGGCGCTTTCACCGATCGCAAAGTACGTCGGCCCTCCTATGCAGCTGAGCTGGAGGGCCCCGCGCTTTAACACAGGAAATTAGGATGGCATTTAAGGAGCCCAGCTTGCTCCTTTATGCATTGCACGACTTCGACTTCAAGCAGCCCGGAACAACTTTTCCACCACATCGCGCCCGCCATCAAACTCGCGTGAGTACCGACGTTCGGATATGCCTAAAGGTCCTTGTTCCCGTTATATCTTCCTACACGACAGCAATACTGACTGTTCATTAAAGACCCTCGATACTGGGAGCTGGCAGTCGTTTCTGAGGACAATGACTGGGTCTGGTCGCCTGATCTTGTCAGCGCGATTATACACAACATCACCGAGCCGAGGTTCCCATCGACTCCCTTTCTATATCGCATTGACGACAAACGTAGCCAGACGGCTTTTCTCCAGGCTACTGTCACGGTGCGCAACGAGAGAAATGGCCAACCCCTCGCGCAGCCACATTCCAGCGCCATCGTCCCTTTGTGCTCCTTCGCCTCCACATCCATACTTCGCAAGCTCCGGTCTCTTCCATATATGCGCAAGCTAGTTATTCGAGCACCAAATAACCTTCCCTTGTACACTCATCAAAAGCTTCATGTTCTCGACAACATACGCCTTTTTCTGGGATTTTTTGGGCTGCCGATCGTGGAGGGCACGGAGACGCTTCCTCCGCTTCCTGGCTACACTCTCCCCAGTATTGTGTTGCCACTCGATCTTCGCGACGGTTTGGATGAAGTACTTCAGACCTTGTCCCAACACCACGGATTATTCAACATCGAGTTTAGTTCGCCAACCACATTCAGTGGCGCAGGTGTTCACCCTTCAGTCCTCGCTTCGTACATCTGTCCCAGCCTGCAGCTCCTCCAAAGCATACGCAACCTCACGGTACCTGGAGAGCTGGTATGCCCTGAGCTCCTCTATACCCTCTCAGCGCTTCACAATCTGGCCGAGATCAGCATTGTCTCTAGGGGGGCTGGCGACGGAGGATCACGCTTTGTTGAGCTTGTGCTATATTACAACTACACATTCCAGCAATTCCCGGCTTTGCGTACCCTCAATATCGGTGCGCAGAGAGTCTGTAGCGCGAGCCTGGCTCAACTCTCATATCGCTTCCCCAGTGTCCGCATCTCTTAGCACAGTCCACCTCCCTGAGTTCATCATTTGAATAACCCTTGGACTAGGTCCCCATGTACCATTTGCTGTTATTATTATTCACACTCATTGGACATCACCGTTGACTACATGCATTTTTAACCATCCTGGACATTTTAGACATACACTACGCCACAATCTGTAGAACTCACTGTCTCAATTAATTAGTCTCCGAATTATGAAGATACATTGGGTGTTTATAAACTTACAGGGCACATCTGCCTTGCAGTGACGCAAACGGGAGGGCGGCAGACACCGGTCGTCACGATGCACAACCCCCCCTCGCACATTCTTGCGCCCGCAGCGGTACATTGAAGGCTCGCACAGTCATTATCAGTCGTACAAGGTGTTCTGGCTGCGATGACCGCTGTAGTCAAGCATGCAAGAGCAGCAGCAAGTACCGACATTGAGTGGAAGAATCGCATGGTTGATCGTATTTGAAGATGGTCTGGGAAGTGTGAGTGCTTTGGCTGGTCGTTAAACTGTGCTGCTAATCTCAGACGATATAGATCTGCGTTTTATACTCCCGCAATAGCCCTTTCTTGAAGGAGAAATGAAAGTGAGAGTGGGAATCGAGAGCCACACTTCATTGCGTGCATATGGCGTCTCACCAGGGCGCCAACATTTGCATGCGGCATTGACAGCACGACAAAGAGAAAACCTCACGTATGTTCTCGGAAATATCATTCAACGTTGTATGGGTGTAAATAAATATCGGCGTATTGCCATTTGGCAGAACAACTACACTGAGCCAGAGTCCGTTCTTGATTCAATGCTACACATCATTAGCATATCCAAATTCTCAGGAATCACCTCAAGCGAGTTCCAATACACCAGGGAATACCAAGTATATCACAGTGAATCGGTCTAATGAGCTAATCAGCAGCCGGTCATAACCAGTCATATATCCTGTGGTGAGTTGATGCTATTTTGAGAATTGTCAGTCGAGAGACATGACATGACATGTCTCAATTGCTTGACAAGGACGGGTGGTTTACTAGTGGTCACGGAACTTCTAAAGTACATACCCAAGTGTGCGTCCACGTGTACCCAGAAATTACTTCTAGGAACGCCATTCTGCTCAGCGTCCATGGGTCATGATACCACGCGATGCATTGAGAACCTGGGTCCATTCACGAGTTAGTACAAAGACCCATATATCGTATTGTTGAGCGACAGAGACTACCCACTATCGCCGGTACACAACCATGAAGTTCAGCCTCATCACGTCAATCCTAGGAGCTATTCTGGCTGCGAACCTCGTCTACGCACTCCAACCGTGCAAAACGACTGCCGATTGCGCCAATCTCGGGTGCGCTGCGGGATCGAGACTGTGCGAGGAGTCGATCTGCTCGTCTGGAGGGTTCTGCAGCCCGCCCTTCTGCGCCGCTCGTGGACAGTCGTGTCCGGTACGCATTCACGAATCACCATTCATACGCTTCTTATTCTTACATCATGTTGGTTGACTTTTGTATCCAGTGAACTGTTCGCAAGGAACTCGCATAGAGCAATCATCGGGCCGATTATGATTCTGATATTCAAAAATGGGCACTCAACGTTTGGAAATTTAAATTTAAATTTACGAAGAAGGGGAACACCCATCGTACTTTGAAATACACGTCAGGAGATGTCGACACCGCGCCTGAGGCGCGAAGAGCACATGTTCACTACTACTGAGAATGTGAGCGCGTCAGGAATGTGTCACGTCCAAAATGGGTGCTTCCGATTCCCCGCGTATGTACATGGAGATAACCTCCTGCATTGCAAGTCCGTGTCTGTAATCACTTACGTTGCAGCCTTGTGGGCGTTACACTTGAGGCGCTAAACATAGATGAGCCCACGATCAGCAAACCCAAAATGGGTTCCATTATCGCATGCCACTCGAACAATACGCGGTGTCAACAAGCTACGTCTGTATGAAGTTGACTTCAGTCATCCGATGTTACGCCTCCTGCTGGTTTGAAGGGAACATGCACCTCCAGAGGGATAGAGCGGAGGATGGATTAAGCTCTAACAGTGAAGCGCGATCATGCCGAAAATGTCAGATATATTACCATATATGTATATTTAATTGATCACCACGAGTGGCTCAGGTCCAGGAAGGCCAAATGGAGATCGTAGTATCATGCGACTGCTGCATTATGGTTTTCGTACATCCGGTGATACTTCGAGCATAGTGGCTGACAATTCGGACTCGCGGTGTGTGTGCCGGTTACACATGATACTTACTGGCAGTAGCCTGTTCTCGAAGCTATGTACAAACACATATGTATCCATGTATTGATCATTCTCCGTACATCAACACACAGAAGTGCGCGATTTTGTCAATGTATAAAAGTGGCCCATCCCGCCCTCAAACCCATTACTCATCACTATCACTCAACAAGCACTCACCATCAACGGCACCAACCATGAAACTCCCTATCCTCCCCTCCATCCTCACCGCGCTCCTGGTCTCCAACGCCACCTACGTCCACGCCGCCGAGGTTGCGTGTACCACAGACGCCGACTGCCTCGCTGTGCGGTGCCCCAACAACGGACGGCGATGCACCACGACGCGATGCGTGGTCGGGGTCTGCGAAACACCTGAATGCACCCCCGGTCCGGGCCAGATGTGTCGCGTGAGTTGTGGCGTCTTTTCTCTCTTAGGTTTGGGTAATTTTGGCTTACTTGGAATATAGTGAAGTGCAGATATTTGACTTGAAGGTGGATATGTATATTACTCGCAGCCACCGTAGTCGTATGTGTTCGTGCAATGTATAAAAACAAAAAAACACGACACTATTCTATGTGAATCACTGCATTGTTTTGGGGACGAGATCATGTTCTGGCTGGTGTGGCTAGTACTCTACTAGGGCAGTCTGAAGACGGAGACGCGGCTCGTCAATACATATGTGGGCTTCACAAGGAGGGTTCAGCGCGCCAAGAAACTGTTTCCTCGTCTGATATCCGCAGAATAGTCACATCGCATCGGCAGTTCGTGATAAACCAGACCTCTATGCCCAACACAAAATCTATACGAGTATATGCACACCAAAAACGCCATCCACATCCACATCTCCCTACATCTATAGCGCAGGCACCTTGACCGTCTCACTAACCCCTCCCGCACCCACCTCCCGCAGGCTCACCTCCAGCGCCCCATCCAGCCCAACCACCACGCCCACCTCCACACGCGTAAACCACTTGCCCGCATCCGGGCCCTTGCCCTTCGTCTGCACGCCCAGCTTGGCTTTCGCGTCAAACGCCGCGAGCAGCGTCGTCTTCGTGACAGTGCGGTGCTTCGCCTCGACCTCCTCCGGCTCCTCGTCGTCCTCATCGTCTTCTGACGCCGTCCGGCTCTCGACGACCTTCTCGACGCGGATGCCCTCCTGTGCCTCCCATACCTCCACGACGAAGCGCCCGTCAGCACCGGAGAGTGCGACGTCCAGGGACACGATGCGGCGCGCGGGCAGCGCGGTCTCCTTCTGCACCACAGGCACCCATGTGCCCCCCACCTCCTTGTTCTCCTTCGAAGCGTCGGGGAAGAGGGCCCCGATAGTCCGCGTCGTCGCGCGCACCTCACGCGCCTTGTGTCCCGGCGCGAACGCCTCCAGGAGTGCCTTGTCTTCCGGCGCCTCAGAGACCGCGAGGCTCTCGATCAGCGATGCTTGTACGGCGCATCCCCTCGCGAGGATCGTCGTCGGATCGCCAACACCACCGCCGGTGACAGTCCCGCGTGCAAAGGGGGTCTCGACGTCTTCCCGCAGGCCAACAGCAAGGGAGACGCGGTCGTCCAGGCCGGGCAGGGCGCCAGTGCCGCCGACGTACACCACCTCGTCGACGTCGTGCGGGTCGACCGCGGCGTTCTCGAGCAAAGAGGTGATGGCGGTGGAGATGGAGGCGCACACGGGTGCGGCGAGCATGTCGAAGCGCATGCGGTTGATCGCGCCGGTGTAGTCCAGGCCTTCCTTCAGCGACTCGACGGAGCAGGTAGCCGCGCCGGGGGAGGCGGAGATCGTGCGCTTGGTGTGCTCGATCGTGAGGCGCAGTTTGGCTTCGGCGCGGGCGTCAACGGGGGTAGAGAGGAGTTTTGGACTTTTTGGTGAAATCGGCGGCGAAGAACTTGATGAGCTTGTCGTCGATCTGGTTTGCGCCGACACCAGGGACGGCGGACGCGGCGAGGACGTACGCGAGGCCCTCGCGCACACTCAACAGCGTAAGACCTGTCGAGCTTGCGCCGATGTCCACCAGCTCTCAGTGAAATCCGCAGGCACGCTGATGACGGCGCCCTGGATCTTCTTGCCAAGGAAGTCGGCTGCGCTCTGCACGAGGCTTTTGATGAAGATGGTAGCGACCTCCGAGACGGTGAGGGTGCAGGTGGTGAGGATGGGCTCGCTTCTCGGGGTGGGCGCATGGCATGCGACCGACGGGAGTGTGGAAGGCGGATCTGGGAAGCGGTGAGGGAGCGAGCTGGAGGACCTTAACCTTGGAGGCAAGCTCGTCTGCGATCAGTGTTGTGCAGCTCGCGGACTAGTTGGTGCCCCGACAGGCCTCCTCATGAGCGCTTTCATGCTCAGAGTGACGACAACATGAAATCACCGGCTATCTAGTTGGGAACATTCGAATTTCGAAATGAATATACTCGGTGCTCGAATTAGTAACCGGGCGCACGTGATTTCTCGCGTCGCGTCCAAGCAACAACTGAGTACTGACCTTTTACATCGCATCTTTTCATTGCGAGCGCAGCGAGCAATTCTAGGCTTGGTGTGGGGCCGGTTGGGGGCTGGGGGTCTGGTTTCGTTGTGTACAAACAAGTACAAATCTATGCACGTAAATCGTCTGGTCGTCGCCTGTCGCAACGACCGCGCCTTTTCTGCCTGAGATACTTCGCTTTCCCCTAATTTAATGGGATAAGAGTGTTCCTTGCTCACTGGTTTACCTATATGTCAAAAAAAAAAAAATCGGGGAATTTGGCCAAGTTAAGCGTCAGTTACACCCTTGTTGGTGTGGGCTTGTTTTCCATGTACCAGACCCTTTGTAGCATACCGTGTTTACTACTTTGCTGTCGCGTTCTCTCACTAACCGTCGACCGCGTTGCCCTGGTATGAATAGAATCTGGATAGCATAAATGTTACATCTAATGAGTACCACAGTGCCAAACTTTGTCATCCTTTTTCAGGGGAACATTATACTCGAGATGGATGACTACTGATATAGGGTATATACCGCGCCATGCATCTACATATGGATGTATGCATAGCTTGAAGATATATGGTCGCGGTTATGGGCCAACAAGCCCAATTTCACAGAAGATACATGCCAATAAACACGATTGATACAAGGTACAGACTCCGGAGTCAAACCACGGCCCTCATGTTCTAAAATTAGCTGTTATTTATACGATAAAAGGCAATAAGTTTGTCTACTGAATATATGCTTGTCCTATCTATGCTTGTCCATTCGCAGAAAAAACTTTTTTATTTTTCTACCTTGTCGTGAGAATATAATGACCCATTGCGCGTGATAATACTATCAAATTTGCGAGAAAATGGTGTACTGCGCTATTTTTTTGGTGACATGCGCGCTTTTTATTTGATGGACGAATTTTTGTGATGTTGTACGCGGTATTTATTTCGTTGCGTGGTGGTTTAATTCATGTTGCGCGAGCTTTTTGTCTGTGCACGGCCCAATTGCTCACGAATTCACGTGGTTGGGTTTTGGGGTGGCTTAGGAGACTTCAAGCGTAGCTTAAGAAGGCTTAATTTGGTAAATCTCATTCATTAGAGAATCAATGAACAATCTGAATCCCTGAGTTAAGCACTGTTCCATCTCCATACATGAATCCATATGACCAGACATGTCTCAGAGACAACATCTCATTTTCATATCATGTTTTTCCTCTCTAAAATTGTTGAAATTGCGGAACTGCATTCCGGGGGTTCCATCTGCCACACAGCACTGGACTAGGCAACTTATGAGTACTAGTGGAAGACCGCTCACTACGGGAGCGACCAACACTCAAGCGAGAGACAAGAGAGAGAGAGAGAGGAAACGAGGAAGGACCTAAGAGCTCACGAACGACACTCAAGAACAGGCAACGCGTGTGTATTGGAGCAAGCTTGAGATACGACAGGAGAAAGAAAGGTGAAGAGTACTATGTACGATTCAGCTTAAATAGTGGCGTGTCGTGGTGTTGGTCAATATGAGCACCAAAACATGTCGACACCACGTTGAGTGCTGATAATAATATGAGCTCAACAATGAGGCAGAGAGTATATAACACATACATCACGCTCCATGACACAGGGTGTACTCACAAACCTCCAGCTGGAAGAGATCTCTCTCAATGGCTTTTCAGTGCTCGGCCATTATCACCATAGCACAGGGCTCAGAGATGACCCAGTCATCAGAAGAAAAGTGTTTGAAATTGGTATTATTGTTCGCGATGTCGTCCTCTGAGTCAATGAATGGCTTAGACAGGCTTTGATTGGGCAGATTCCTATTGGTATGGATACAAGGAATGCTAATAAACAGCAGAGAAAGACGCTACATAGTCAAAGATGTGATTAAGCGCCCATAAAATGGTGAGTATAAATCTTTGATGTCAGGTATATTTGTTCACCCGGCCAGCACCATCTTCGACGGGTCAGGTGGAGCGTCACCCGAAAATACCCCAATTAGGAAAGCGTTGTTCACCCAGCCAACAGTCAGCCCATCCCACTTCTACACCTGACCCTCCTTGGGGTTATCGGGGGTCCTATAACAAGTAGCCATCAAACAGGTTTCCCGCGGTACTATGGACCATTCGAACATTCATCCCTGCGCTCTTGGGGAATAGGCGGTCGAAAAACCCTTGAGATTGACTAAATAAGACACACTGTATTACATGGGACGCAAAATCAAAAGATTCTGGGGGTTTGACTTGTATATATGTGTGGACAAGTTATATATATGTGGGTGGGAATTTTTGTGGATTTGGCGAACCATATTCTGGATGAGTACGGACATTCTCTCTACCCTACTGGCCGGTATATTGCTGCACTCACAGCGCCAAAAATAGTTATATACTCCTATAAATGAATACGTTACAAATGACCTATCGATGCGGCGCCGCATGTGGCGTTTATGCGCAGGGCAGACCAAGATGCATCTCTCTCTCAGACTTCTAAATTGGAATTTGCATGTTTGTGATGGCTAACCCCAGTTTTACTGCTGTCCGTTGATTGGCTTGCGGAAGGGCCCGCACTTGCATTGTGCGAATTTATAATTATAAAATGCAGATGACTGTGCGGCATGTAAGTGGAACTGAACTGGTTTGCCCCTTCCAAGTCCCAGCTGTAGTGGCAATGTACACGGTAGTGTAATATTGCATCTGATAGGAAACACTATTTAATGCCCTATCTCATCAGCCACGGTACTCGTTGAGCGAGTATGGAACACAGTCCCTCTGATATAAACACTGCATGGCTGAGTCCCATGCGGCTTGGATTGATCTTCTGTGCGCTTACTTTGCTCACTCACACAATTGCACACTTGCGGTCGGACCGTAGGCGCAACCCATCGCGCCTTCCGTTACCCCCAGGGCCCAAAGGTTATCCACTCATCGGCAATCTATTTGACATGCCTACCTCCCAGCAATGGCGTACTTACGCTGAGTGGGCGAAAGTCTATGGTGAGCTATAATATTAGTTTGTCAGAAAGATCCAATGCACTGGATTGACACAAACGTACAGGTGATGTCTTCTCATTCGAAGTGCTCGGTCAGCGCATCATCGTCCTCAACTCTCTGGAGGACGCACAGGAGCTGTTTGAGAAGAGATCGGCAAACTATTCACTAATATACGCTAGTATAATACATGAGCCTGGGCAACTACCCAAGTGAAGGGATGCATCCACAAGGGCAGTTGCCCAAGGGCCTGGGCAGTGATGCATCAGGCCTTCTGCTGGAAATTGAGGGCAAGTTTATGCATGATTTTGGGGAGCTGCCCACTGTGACCCTCACCCTGTCACCCTGGTCACCAATTTTGATGGCCAAAGCTGATGGCCATGATGCCAGACCTGGTGACCTCAGTCACTAAAATCACATGGCCTCATCAAAAATGATGGCTCACATTGAAAATTCCCACGCTTAGTAAAACTTCTAGAATGTGCAGAAAACTTGGACACACATGCCACAATTTGAATCACTGCCTAATTCGGCCTCCATCAGGCTCTAGACCCTGATCTTTGATTCTAAAAATAGATTCCAGGCCACAGAATGTGAATATGAAAGTTGGTCTTTCTGGACATTCTTGGTACCGTTCTGTAGCAATTTTTCACGTGATTCCAACGCACATATTCTCGAAGCTGGGCGCTTAGTGGTTATGGTGCAATTGAGCAAATACACATATTTCGCAAAATAGGTAATTCAGCAATAACTTGCCCATACCATCGTATTTCTGCACGCTCTTTGTATCGGTTTGTAGGTATATCCAGCGCGCTTCGAACGCGCGCTTGACCGTGAATATGCGCTCAGGGGTTGCTATGCTACCTGTGATATACTATATTTGGCAGAAATGCGCCAATTTAGCTGTACTGTGCTTGATTCAGCACATTTCCGGACGCCTCGTATACCATTCTGTAGGGAATCCCAGCGCGCTCCTTATGCACAAAAGATCATGACAGTGGGATGAGTAGTTGTTCCGCTATTTACAAAACAGCTATACTGAGAAAACTGTGCCACTTAGCTGTACCACACTCATTTCTCAATAGTTCGGGACGCTTTTGGTACCATTTTGTAGCTATTGTTTACCGTATTCAGACGCATCTGTTACTGTGGCAATGCGCTTAGTACTTGTCTTGCTATTGGTCAAATGAATACACATCAGAAAATGCAATTATCCAGGGATTCCATAGCATATACTGAACGCTTTTGGACGCTATTTATACCAGCTTGTAGCGGTGAATTAGGGGATTCCAACGCGTCTATTATCATGCCAGCGCGTTAACTCTACATTGAGGAATAGTGAAAATACCGAATTATCACTAATATACCACCAAATCAGCATTTGCATTGGCTAAACTGCACCATTCTTTACCATATTAGAACAAGCTTATAGCTGTGGTATGCCTCTTTCTAAAACATATTTTATATTTTCAGGGCATTCAGTATATCTCTGGGAACCTCACAAACAATACTAGCATTATGTTAGAACTACAGCCCATGTAGTTACAAGCACCACATGTCTATACATCTGCATATCAGTACTCAGATCTAGTGTAACAACTTTGTAGACTTATGCCATTGTATCCAATTTGTATGGCCCATAGCATAATAGAAAATATAAAGCAAAGATCTCAGGGTATGAGCATTTCAGGATTGTAAACAACACAGATGTACTCCAGAGCATGGGTTGGTATTGAGATATGGTATGACATACAGAGTGTTGTTACATATGTTGGGTTTACTTCCACCACACAGCAGGATTTACCAAACTCTGTTCAGGAAGCAGCATATATAGATCAGTCAGTCCCATAGTGACAACCTAGTATCACAGTGGTCTATGATATCTTATATAGTACTAACCATTCCTTACTCACTGCTACCTGGAATAGTCTAAGCTATTGTTAGGGGTTGATAGAAATTTAATTATGATATGTTATATGGTCTTAGGTCCTTGAGGTAGTGTTGAACACTATGTGCATGTGGTGAATGACATTTTGCATTAACTGACCCAGACTCATAGCAAAAGCATTAGCATCTGACAGTATTTGAAATTGCATAGGTTGTACTGAATGCCTTGGAAATATAAAATATGTTTTAGAAAGAGGCATACCACAGCTATAAGCTTGTTCTAATATGGTAAAGAATGGTGCAGTTTAGCCAATGCAAATGCTGATTTGGTGGTATATTAGTGATAATTCGGTATTTTCACTATTCCTCAATGTAGAGTTAACGCGCTGGCATGATAATAGACGCGTTGGAATCCCCTAATTCACCGCTACAAGCTGGTATAAATAGCGTCCAAAAGCGTTCAGTATATGCTATGGAATCCCTGGATAATTGCATTTTCTGATGTGTATTCATTTGACCAATAGCAAGACAAGTACTAAGCGCATTGCCACAGTAACAGATGCGTCTGAATACGGTAAACAATAGCTACAAAATGGTACCAAAAGCGTCCCGAACTATTGAGAAATGAGTGTGGTACAGCTAAGTGGCACAGTTTTCTCAGTATAGCTGTTTTGTAAATAGCGGAACAACTACTCATCCCACTGTCATGATCTTTTGTGCATAAGGAGCGCGCTGGGATTCCCTACAGAATGGTATACGAGGCGTCCGGAAATGTGCTGAATCAAGCACAGTACAGCTAAATTGGCGCATTTCTGCCAAATATAGTATATCACAGGTAGCATAGCAACCCCTGAGCGCATATTCACGGTCAAGCGCGCGTTCGAAGCGCGCTGGATATACCTACAAACCGATACAAAGAGCGTGCAGAAATACGATGGTATGGGCAAGTTATTGCTGAATTACCTATTTTGCGAAATATGTGTATTTGCTCAATTGCACCATAACCACTAAGCGCCCAGCTTCGAGAATATGTGCGTTGGAATCACGTGAAAAATTGCTACAGAACGGTACCAAGAATGTCCAGAAAGACCAACTTTCATATTCACATTCTGTGGCCTGGAATCTATTTTTAGAATCAAAGATCAGGGTCTAGAGCCTGATGGAGGCCGAATTAGGCAGTGATTCAAATTGTGGCATGTGTGTCCAAGTTTTCTGCACATTCTAGAAGTTTTACTAAGCGTGGGAATTTTCAATGTGAGCCATCATTTTTGATGAGGCCATGTGATTTTAGTGACTGAGGTCACCAGGTCTGGCATCATGGCCATCAGCTTTGGCCATCAAAATTGGTGACCAGGGTGACAGGGTGAGGGTCACAGTGGGCAGCTCCCCAAAATCATGCATAAACTTGCCCTCAATTTCCAGCAGAAGGCCTGATGCATCACTGCCCAGGCCCTTGGGCAACTGCCCTTGTGGATGCATCCCTTCACTTGGGTAGTTGCCCAGGTTGATGAAGAATCCTAGCGTCCATGGTTGAACTATTCAGATAGGCCACGGATGCCAATGGTGCTAGAACTGTATGTGTTGAAGTCACGATCACCTGTCACAATCATACATGACTCACGCACTCACTTTTCAGCATGGATTATGGTCATATCTTCGCGCTCCTTCCTTATGGCCAATGGTGGAAGAGACACCGGCGCACTTTCGACGAACATTTTCGTGCTAACGCCGTGTGGAAGTATCAATCTGTCCAAGCTCACGACACAGGGGCATTGCTCAACAAGCTTCTAGCGTCTCCCGAGAGATTTATTTCGCACATTCGAGAGTAAGTCCGGCCATGACACGATTCAAGTACACTTCTCTTATGCTGTTTCTATTCACAAATAAACAGGGCTATCACATCCAGCATAATGAATATTGTATATGGAATCAAAATCAGAGGAGCTGACGATCCATACGTCGTGAACATCGAGGAATCTGCTCGAGAGCTAATTCTTGCTGGTACCCCTGGATCGTTCCTCGTTGACCTGATTCCAGCCTTGAAGTATGTGCCGAGCTGGTTCCCAGGTGCGGGGTTCAAGAAAAAGGCGGAGCACTTGGTAAAGGTGAACCGGAAGGTGGTCGAACTTCCTTTCAATCGTGTCGCTCAACAGATGGTAAGTACATTAGACCTCCATCCGCTGTCACATCTCTGAGAGAATCGATTCTATGTGATAGAAAGCTGGTACGGCAGGTCCAAGTGTGGCCTCTGCGCTGATCAGTGCACTTCCAGAAGGGAACAGTCAGCTATTGGCCGAAGAGAGCATAATTTCTCAGAATGTGAGCGCTGTTGCCTATATTGGTACGTATAGAATAACCCTGCCATGCAATTTTGAAACACATTACTGATAATCTGACTGATTAGGCGGAGTAGATACAGTATGATCAACATCATCACATTGACCATTATGTGATTGACCTGTTAACCTAGACAGTCTCAGCAGTTCAATGGTTCTTTCTAGCAATGGCGATGTATCCTGAAGCCCAGAGAAAGGCTCAGGCAGAGCTAGATGCGGTTATCGGACCTCATAGACTCCCAAAGTTCAGTGATCGTTCATCTCTGCCCTACGTGAACGCGCTTGTCAAGGAGACTATGCGATGGCAGTTGGTTACACCGCTTGGTAAGTGGTTGATAATTTTTGAGACAACGTAGTTGACCCTTCAAACATTCAGCCATCGCACACATGGCCACCAATGATGACGTTTACGCCGGTTATTTCATTCCCAGAGGCAGCATAGTTTTTGGAAATGCATGGTCCGTTATCTGAAACGTAGCAGGGTTGCCTTTGGGGCATTGATATCAACATCCAGGACAATACTACACGATGAAAGAGTCTTCATAGATCCCGGAGACTACTGCCCGGAGCGCTATCTGAAGGATGGGCAGTTAGACTTGAATTTGCGTCAGCCAGAAGTTGGCGCATTTGGTTTTGGTCGCAGGTATAGGCCTGTTTTGTATGGCTATCAGGTCACCAGCTGATGCTCCATCTTCTGTAGGATATGCCCAGGGCGATTCTTCGGTGACAACATGCTCTTTTCAATTGTTTCATCCACACTGCATGTATTCAATATCACCCCATCGCTTGATGCACAAGGTGCTCCTATACCACTCTCAAAGGGAGGCACATCGGGGCTAACATCGTAAGTGCAATAATGTGGCCTAAGGAAGAATATAATTTCTTGTGCAAGAACTGATATCCCTTCGCTTGCTGCGCAAAATCTACAGGAATCCCGAGCCATTCACAGTTGATATCAAGCCGCGAAGTCCCTCTGCAGAAGTTCTTGTGATGGATGCAGTTTTAGGAGACGACTAGCCACGGCTGAACCCAATAAGACTTTGCTTGAAGCACCTGGCGCCTGTAATAACAGCCTTTTTGTCCTCTGTTGGTGTACTTGTCCTGGTGGGAGAGCAGAGGAGAATTTTTTATGACTGCCTCCCCAATTGAGACGCTTTTTGATGTACCCTGAATTATTTGGAGAATTATATATGCAATTTCAATTTGTGCCCATTCTTTTACTACATCTAAATTTGGACGCGACAAACCAATCTATCACTTATTTGCCTGAGCGAAGATGTATGATGTACAAACTGCCCTTTTATTGCATCACATCAGCAGTAACAGCCAGAACATGGCTACATAAGCCATATAGGCATAGATAAAGACACTCCCGGCCATATATTACAACCTGGCAGGATTGCGGATCTAAACCCAGTGGTATGTGGCAAGAGTGCTATCTCACCACATATAAAACCCCCGCATTTGGAGTCTGTTTACCTATACCCGACAACGGTCTGTGCTGGTCAGTTATTGTATGAAGCCTTTACGTGCAGTCACTGATGGGACGAGGGTGCCTTCCGATGAACAAAACCTTGAACGAAAGTCAGAACGCAGATAGATGAGAAAAATACCTGAGTACCCTGTTCAGGACTGGAGCGCAACAGACAACAGAACCGGGAACGCAAAACTGAGGCAACACAGAACCTGGGCAATACGAAGCACGGGCGACACACTGTACAGAACACTGGCAACACAGAAGAGTGGAAACGTCCGGACTCGGAAAAAGGTGATGGTATTGGGGAGTAGGCAACGGATTTAATCAAGACATGGCATTAAAATCTCTAGCTCAAGGAGAAAGAGATTCGGGGAAGGGACACTCAAGAAGCAACCACCATGTATATTGATCGTAAAAGACTGTGTTACTTATCTCTACACCTAGGACGAATCATTGAGCTCTTGTACAGATGAGAAAGTGTATACTAACCTCATTAAAATCTTCGGTATTGTGTACTATGAACAGTGATTTGCATGCAAAGTTGTCTGTGATAGTCGTGGGCAAGTCGTGGAAACCTGGTGGTTGATAGGCTCAACACAAGCCCGAAGGCGCTGTGGGATTCATCACCTGAATGGGCTTGCTTTAGAGGCCGTTTGGCTATCTCTGATATCTTCCCTGTATGACCTGACCGTTTTCATGACCATTTTAGCATCTACACTGACTATAGAAACGTGTGCCTTCAATTGCCGGCCACGACAGGTGCTTGCGCCAACGATCGCGGCAACAAGTCATGATATTGATGCTTTGTTCGTGTCGCTCCTTGTCTAATAAGAGTACATATGAGCTAGGATGCCACGAGTGCGCGGAGATGCAGGGCGTGCCACATATTTTGGGCTGATGACCAGTGACAGACGTCCATTAAGATTTAAAGGAGTGCGAATGCATGTATGCAATAAGCGGTGCACCGAAACTTTAACGACCAACAAGATGGCGTGTAGTATCGAGACGCAGGCGAAAAGACCTCATTGGCACCTTGTTTTTTTTGCTCAGCTGCACGTTGTGTATGTGTCGGCCAAATATGACCAGCTCACCAGTGTACCTGGTAGTTGCATGGTAGGTAACAAATTTACTCTTCAAGTAATTTGGAGCATCCTAAATGATATTATGGTGATGCATGTAGCGGAATGACAAAGCATTCTCTTCCGGGGTGTTTTTTGCATCATTCATAAGAAATAAAGGTGCTCCGGCGACCGAATTTCTGCTATTTTGCCATAGGAAGCGGCAAGGTTGCTTGTAAATAGTACTGGCTGAACATGACTGAACTATCTAGCCGAGCTTGGGTCTACGCGGTGATGCTGCGGTACATAAACACGTAAATTTGCATGTACAGTTATTCGTGCGCCGTGTGAGATGCAGAAAACAAGCAGAAGCAATGGAGAACAGAAGAACGAGTTTCCGCACTCATCACGAATGACGACATGATGACATAGGCCTTAGGATTCGAACAATACTTCCCGAGCTCTTGAAGCTATTTTGGTCAATAGAATCGTTTTATTTGGGTGATTAACAGACAATAAGTATATATATACTCTACGATATGTACTCCACGAGATTTGAAATAAACTAGCTGCGACCCGTGCGATGCACGGGCAGTCTTGTAACGTGTTATCTGTCGCTTTCTGAGACTGATGATATGTACTACGGCGCATGCACTTTCTCAGTCCGGTGTCTGTACCCTGTTGCGACCTATATTAGTATACCAGCAACGCGGCATGGCTTTCTCATTCTGTGGCGCGTCGACGCCTCCCGGCTACTCCGCGGCCATTCGTTCATTATATAGACGTGCATTCGTCCAAATGTGAGGCACACTACCTGTAACATTCACGCTACGATCCTTCTGTACTCAGTGTGCGGCGCCGCATATTTTCTGATTAGCGCTGCATTGCGCACTCTCAAAGATATGGCGAATGCGTGCTGGACTGCGCGGCTCCGCCCATCCAACCATCCACATGACCACCGCAGGTAGCCGCCTTCCATGTTTGGAGAGCAGACCGATACCATCGTATCGCCCGAGCCAGCTACCTGCTTGGGGGCGTCCCGTGCACTTCCGACCCCTCCCGCGCCCAACGATTAGATATACATACTTGATATCTATTTTCTAACTTTGTGTTACCCAGCGCCCACGTCCCTTTTCTTCGCGTCTGATCCTCCTAGCCAGCATGAATATAAGCGCCCACAGCATTTGATGTCAATTTCGTGACCTATTTATAGTATGAAAGATAAGTGCCGTCTATCAGTGTCTCTTAGATGCAACATACATTTTGTGCAGTGCTCGTTGGGTGCCCGTGCTGTCTAAAGACCTTCATTTTTGATCAATTTCATTTAATACACGCTGATCGGCAAATATGCATCCAATGGCGCACAACAGATGTCTGATAGCTTCCATCTTGAGCATTACATAGAACGCGCCTCCAGTTTCAAGTTCGTAGCATTCTGCCAGCGCTGACCGAGATTTTCATATGAGTATTCTGTCATTTTCAATGGTACATATATTATTGCCTTCAGCTAGTGCAGCATGCTTTAGCCTACTGCCAGTATATCTGAGCATAACTCCAGTACAAATGTATGAGGAGCAAGATAAAGGATATCTGGCTATATAGTTACTACTGACTGACATGGGTACTTTGGTCTTGCCACTGCCAGAAAGATTCGGCCCGCCATGATGTGCCATCATGAATCCTGACCTCCTGGACAAAATGCCTTACTACATTTACAGTATGCTCTACCTGAAATTTATCCTCTATTCTACAGATTCATGACATCAACTGAATGGCTTGCTGCTTTCTGCAAAATGGAATGAAGAGTGTGTGCTTGAAGCGGGCTGCCAGTGTTGAGCTGTATTCTGACCAATCAGAAAACGTCTTTGTTGACAGTTAACTGGCCAATCATGTTTCGAGAAAATCAGCCAATCAGATTGCTACATCAAACCTGTTGTAATTTATTATATAGATGTATGTAAGTGTGAATCTTCATGCATTTAACATCAGTAAACTCAAAAAAGAGTTATTTTGGGTTATTTCACCTGGTTTGCCCCTTCAAACCGGTGACCTGCGGTGACCTACGAAGTTCATGCGCGGAGGGAGCCAAGGTCATCCAGTCTTCGATGCTTTGGCCGGTCTCCTAAACGACACCGAGACGCACTTTGGGCGCATCCAGGTTAACATTATTGTCCATGATACGTTGGGATTCTTGAACTCGCTCTTGCTGGATCATGAGACGCAGGGTTGAATGTAAATGTTGATTGCATTGCCATACAATACGAACGGCCACTTCAGATAATTTATTGACATAGTTTTGACAGTGGTTGCGAGATGCCGTCGGGTTTCCTACCTATATACGACTTATGTCAGGTATCCCCACCTGCTGAGCTATTTTTACCTTTCAGGCAGACATGCCTATAACGAGCTATATACGGGCGAGGCAACCCTGTTTAGACCTTGAGGCATCACACACTAAAAATACACAACATTCCAGTCCGTCCCAGAGCTGCGCGACTACATATGCTATATGAAGTATGTTTAATGTTGACTTCCTAGGCTTTTTTGTTGATATATAATGATCCTCAGTGACATCCTGTCATTTTACAAAGAAGAGATGCGCGGGGAAGAGGCTAACTACATTTCATTGGTGGCAGCATCTCAAGTGCTCACCAAAAAAGAGATCTTCACAAAGCTGGCAGACGATGTCGCAAAGTCTGCCAATCAAATCAACAATATTCTGAAAGGGGATTTGGCTGCCTACCATGCGTGGTCCAGGTTCAAAGCTGGGTTGGTTTATTTTCATACATCGTCAGCGCGGTACAAGCTAGATCACCTCCATATGAGATACCGAATAAATAGTGATCAGGGTCTGACATACCATCCACGCTCCTACTTCCACCAGATAAATGCTTTCAAAAGTTCTGAGATCAGAAAATGCCGGGATCCGGGGTGCACTGTTCAAATAGGCCGTTGATGACAAAGCAGAAATATACAGACCTACGTATGCCGTGAATTTAATACACATGTTAAAAGGTGGCGCCAGCATACTTCTCATGCGCATTTGTAAGTGGCCATTTTACCCCGAACAAGGTATGAGTTTATGTTAGGCGCATGACTCATGGCTCTACATCGTTTTAACGAGGTCAATTTCTGCAACAACTGATGTAAAGTCAGAAATCATATACAGATCAATCTAATATTCCGTCCGCGCCTAGTACTAGGATTTAGCGGCAGGACGAACCGTAGGAATTTGCTTGTGATTTCTATCCCTGGGTTCGACAAATGGTTGCACTGATAGACCTTGACACAAAACATTGTAATCGCCATTATTGCTTTCATAGACTTCTCTGTAACTCGTACAGTGGACGAGAAGTCCAAGGTCGGAAGCGGGTGACGATTACTGTGATTGTTGATCAGGTAGTTCAGCATCACGTCGGTAATATCATTCTCTTTGTTGAGAACAGTATTTATGAGCCCATGAAAAGCCTGGAGTATCAGGCGAGTTTGATGTTCCAGGCCCCAGGGTGAGTTTTCTGACTGGAAGCTTTCAATGGCTCAGGCCTCCCATCAAAAAGTTGGTCGTTTTTCCCATAGTGCCTGGACTCTAAAGAGTCTAAGGTTTACCGAGTTCTTTTGTTTGTTCTTGTGTGTACATAGTTATTTGATGTGTGCTCCCATCAATCAATTTTGATTACATCAATAGCCAAACAATGCATCTCCAGTTCAAATCTGCAGCATTCGCTTTATCTCATCCAGAGTCGACGATAATTTTACTTTGAGCGCCTCTGTGCGTTCTACCCGGCCTTGTATATCTAAGGCAATTTCTAGTGACAAGTCGAACAGATCTCGCGTAGTTGGAATGTCGTATATGCTTGGAATATGTGGTTCTATTCACCAAATCGGTAGTTGTAGATATGTTGAACAAAAATAGAGATACAAAGCTGTTCCAAGCTCACCTTCAGACAAATCTGAAAACCCCATTAGAGAAGAAACATCTGATTCGAGGTCTGTCATAGGAAGCATTGAGGAGGCTGGCAAAATGTAAGCATGTCGCCTTGGTGGCTTGATGTAGTCATCAAAGCATCTCTGACGACGACCAATGCGACGTATCATGATGCGGCATACACGACGACTCTCATAACGGGAATAGCGGTTTGCTAACATATGGCGATAATCGTGATAGACCAGTGTGTCCTAAGAAGTGATTATCGAACGTAAGGCTTCTCCTCTTATTGGAGTTGGCTTGGGGAGCATGTCGTTGTGACACAGCAACTGCGTATTTATATGCTTTTTGTACGCGGTGATTATATAAGGCTTTACCTGTCTGACAGTTCAAAGCCTTTATCTTTGTATGCATTGCCGTTTTTATACATCTCATTGGATGGGTCAGACAAAAGTACATTGTGCTGTTGAAAATATATATACGTAAGCGCCAAGACCCGTTGTGTTGTCCGGTTAATACTGAGTGTCTGAAGGTCGCTTAATGTCAGGCTTCAAGTTCGATCCGAAGTCATTCCAATTCGTTTTGATCTCGCGGGATGCGGTAGGTACAACCGGCCGAGTTGACCTCAAGACATCAAGCGACTTAATTCTATCAAGTAATCACCTCCGGAGTGCGACACTCTGTCATCTAGATCCAGATACGTGATTGCTGAAAGTCTGTATGCTACTCTGACAGAAGTCCAGATGGATTGTGGAAAAGAGGACAAGATGAATACATATATATAGGTAGACGTGTTTCTCCTGTATCTTTTCTACACCCCCCATTGAGCAAGTCATGGAAGAGAAGATTATGACTAGCCTGCGTAAATGGAAGAAGCGCCAGTTTATTGACAAACATATCCAGCTGGCAAACATCGCGAAACCTATGCGAGATGGTAAGGAACCTTTCAAGATGGTTTGCATCAATCCTAGACGGTGGATGGTGCGTGCACTTCTTCCTCTCCGTGGTCAATCATGATTGAAAAGGCGTCAGTGTATGAGAACGGATACTGGTCAACCCGCTGTTTTCACATACCCGGTTTGCTGGAATTCAAACACGGAGTTGCGAGCTGGAAATTTTCTGCCCGTTGGTGTTGAGGATACCGGGACTTTCAAACTGTGAGTCCACGTCCAGGTTAAGCGGGAAAGTCAATGACCTCGTAAGTGTGAGGGAAATCTCAGCTTGGTTGTCCAAGATATCATATTACTTTGATGTGAACCTCGATGATGGGTTCATAAAGAATATGACGGTGAGGTTAATTATGTCACAGTTAATTGTCTTTGTACTCATAACTTGGCTAGCTCCTCGAGGACTATATCAAACGCGACGAGAACTTCAATTTGACAGGCAAGCGTCGTAAAGACTGGCAGAATGGTTCCGTCAAGCATGGCAGATATCACATCGAGCACAAATTGTTCGTGCACAGTGGAAATAAATATGCGGAAATTCCCGATAAAGATCTCGATGGGGTTCATCCGTGGTTGGTAGATGCCATAAGGAGTCAATCGCCTCCCCAGAAGTACAACATAAATGTCCCATTCCCATCTTACGTTGATTATATGGAAAGGGAAGGTACGACTTCTATTCTCGATAATACCCCACCTACATTCTCGAAGGGCGACATTGTTGTTATGACTTTTCGCCTGGGATTTATCTTGGGGGCGGAGGACTGGTGGCCTGATATCTTGCCGGATGAGTTCATCAGGGTGGAAAAGGTAGATCGTGACGAAGCGGAGCGCTATGCAAACTCCACTTGGCCTCAGAGAGACCCCAGTGTGCAGCGACTTGGAGTTTCAAGGAAGCCGAGCGAATGGCCGTCCACTGGTCTACAAACATTCACCCATACTTACTCGCAGCCCGCGGAGGATGACCAGAGCGGTACTCCGGCATCCGAACCTGATGATGACTCTCTCTCGCAGCACTCGACGGAGTCGATCAAACGGAGGATCAGAAATTTAGTTGTTGAAGAGGACATGGTTATTGTTGATGGCCATGTCAATCAAGATCAGGAAATGGAGGCGCTAGATGAAGAAACTACGCGGCCGAAATTACGAAAGAAGAACCTGCGCAAGTGATGTGGTCTTGGGTAAGCAATACGGACGACAACCGTTCCTTTCCAGATGTTTGACTTGGCATAGCTGCATTTGATGTGCATAATTGGTAGCGTGTGCTGCATATGGATGGCGGTTGAACTGCTTGATCCATTGGTTATCTGCCTTCTTATTTATGTCAGTGAAATGTGCTGGGTAGTTTGGTTTGTCATGAGGGATTTGATGGTCGGGTTGAATATGCTCTCGGGCATTTCCGATTATTTAGTCGTGTTTTCGAATATTGGTACTTCAATCTTCATTGATGGATGCTTACACCAGGCGTGTGCTTGAATTGAAGACCTAATGGTGCTCGATTCTGAATGCCCTCTAGCGGTCTTCAATTCCAGTTCGCATAGTTCTCGTATATTCCCTAATATATCGATTTGCAATGGTGTCGTCTAGAGACGGTAGTGAATTGATTGCTGTCCCATCAGGGTATTTGACGACTCATGGTATTATGGTACCACATCACTAAAGGTCGCCCTAGGGTGCGGCCTCTCATACATCTCCTGGCGGGCGTCTGGAGACACATAACGCAGCAAGCCTTAAGTAAGCATACTTTTACGAGCAGTCGAAACATGACAGAGCGCAAAGCAAGGTACATGTTAATTATGGTTTTCACTTGCCGAAGCGTGAAGCGAGTGCAATGGTGATATTGGTTACTGATGGAACATCAAGGTCGCTTCATGTGCTGATTTCTTGCATAATGTACATACATGAGCGCTGATCGATGGATACATGTACTTCTACACTTTCACCTTCTTTTTGAACCTGTGGTGCTTTTCGCTCAATCTCCGCCGTCCCCATACCGTCTAAATCATGTTTGTTTCGAAGATGAGGACTTACGAAAGGCTTAGGTCATGAGATTGATTCCTTGCCATTTCTAAAATATAAATTAAATACTTATACTTGCAGGGTGAGGTAATTGTTGGAACGAACTTGGCTGTTATCTGAATCAAGTTTGATTATGTAAACGTTCCGGGACATAAGATGTTGGCGGATACGCGGCGGTTGTGTGGGTAACAGGTGTGTATGTATGCAGGCAGAGACTCTGAGGGCGTTATGTAAAGGACCATAAGCGATGTTCGCAGTGTTTGCTTGTTCTTGTATGATATCGCGGTGCGGAGCACAACGTTGATAAGGGGGTACCAGTATCGCATATATAAACACTGTTACACAAGGATTCAAAGCTGTCGCGCATCCATCAAAGGTCTTATGGGACAGGATTTTCTTCAGTTTGTCAGGGTTTTACATCCTATGGAAGACTTCGTCGTTACTACAGCTCTGATGGATTATTGGAGGGATCAAATAGCTAGTTTTGAGACGATGTTACAGTCAGCATGTTTGGATTACGATAAAGATTGGTCGCACATTGACAATTGGATGGTGATACTGGTCAAAATGGTGTGTATATTCGAATGCCTTCACATATTTCCGTACTTGATATATATATATATAATTATGGTTAGGAAGAAACTGCAAAGCTTCAGAGATTAATCGGTCGCCTTACCGGCATATGTGTAAGCTTGCAGGCAGAAGAAGAAGCTTACAGTCAATGGAATTTGTTGCACCGACGAGTCACATATAATTCAGGTATAAATGGGACGATACTTGCGGAGTATCTTAGGAGTAAAATGGACGATAACTGGAGCACGGACGGAGTTCAAGGGGGCTCTATGTGCAGGGAGTTTTTGCTGCCTAGATCAATCATTCTCCGGCTGAGTGACCATACATTTATATACGACCTGTTGGCCAGCAGGTGGGAGACAGAAACGGTTAATCTTGGAAGCCTTCTCGATGAGGTTCCAAAGCATTCACCTTCGGAATTGTGGCGGATGCCCACGGTGATATATGTGAAAAAACGGATGGTGCGTCCCTACAGGTCAGACCATTATATGCATTGCTGATGAAAAAAGTTTCAAGGACTACACAGAGCAGTTGCGTATCACCATGGACACGCTTTATGGAGACTTGGTCTGCAAATCTGCTACACAAGAAGAGCTCTGGGAATGGCAGAGTTCAATTAGGGCCATAGCTGCAAGTGCTGATTCCGAGACGTTGTATGATCTTCTCGCCCAGTTATCCCGCATCTATACTTGTCAGCGTCCAGAATCGCCAGATATTCAGATTTCGGAAGCAGCACTTAGCTTCGACCCCGTTGTTTGGATACCGCGTCCGTCATACAGTCCACACTGACTATTACCGGAAGGGGTACATGTTCGAAACGAGTATTATTCGTTGATATATACATTACTTTCGGTATTCAATGGACAAGAACTGTATATATACATCCAATACCCGTGACAGAGCAAGCGTTGCTTGTATGACAACAAAGTGATTGTTGACGTGTGGATGCACGGATCGGCTCTGCAGTTCCCGCGTGTGGCGCTACCAACACTTGCCCATACAGGTTCTATTTTACACCGCCTTCGCTATTCGACTCTTCTGGTCTCCCATTTTTTGTACTGATTCGTATATGTGCACTTTGTGGACAAAGGATACTGTCTATGTGAGATTTCGTTCTGCTTATTCGTTTATGAATAGAACCTGACATGACGCGGTTGTATCAACCATTCCATTGGTTGAATTTGCTGTTTCTAATCGAGTAGCTATGCAGTCGACTACTGTGATAAAGACTTTCTACCCTTATACATAACAGTGTTTAGATTACAAACAACAACTTGTTGTAGCCGAGGCCATTCACACCACACTTTGGCGATGTCTTGGATAGTTGAGAACCATGTCAGTAGTTCAAATGTGCTGATGGATAGCTGCATGCGCGTTCCGTTGAAGCGGTTAATTGATGTATGCAGATTTATGATGTGGTTCTGCGGAGTAAACGCGTCGAATATAGGTATAGAAATTGATGCGGTATGGCTTACCAGTTTGTGATTCAGATACGACCACCCATCGTATGTGTCCCATTGCATGGGTTCTCTTGATATGCGTTTCATCAAACTTGCAAAATGTGTTGTACTTGATGTCCATTGGTTTTCAAGTGCCATATGGAGGGCGGTTGCAGCGAATGAGTCTACAATGATTGTGGGTGAAATATATACAAGGCCCATCTGAATACGTGCGGCTTGACCATTGACAATGTTCTCGAAGATGTCCACTAGGTGGTATATAACATAGTCCCGGAAATCTCTATTGGCAGCGCTCCGCGGCTGTACCGTAAGTAAAGCTCTCCAAGCATGCGCACTTTCACAACTCTGTTGTATGGCCACCTTCCTGCGCTTGAATTGAGTCATAGCGCGTTGGAAGCCTCCTGCTCTGTTCTGTATGTGGTATTGATATTGTGAAAACGTGCGTTCTCATGCCTTGACATACCGTTATGTCTAGAACGTGGTTCCAGTGCGGACTTACATCAAGCGTTACTATTTGAACGACTTCATGCATGAGACCGAGAATTGAACTGGATATTTGCGCCCATTCGTTGTCAAGTGCGTTATCAATGGTGCTATAATAGTCATAGTCAAGTCGAACAACTCGCAGAGATGAATATGTGTCCATGGCTCAGTGGAGTATACTTTCACTGGTCATGTTTTATAGTTCTCAAAGGGATGTGGTCAATAAATATCGGCAATTAACTCCCCATCAGTACGTTATACAGTTCAACCAGATCAATTTAAGCGGACAGCGGAGACATTAGATTATGAGGAATTCTTAATTGTGGAAAATCCGTGTACCCATGACATACCGGCTACTTCCCACTTCAAGTTGTCGAGTCACGGATGCGATCATGTGTGTACGTAGGTATAATCAGACTTGTAGGTTTCAGAAAGTCTCTGTGAATTGATAGCCGATAAAATCGAGAGCGACGGTACAATACGTGCGAGGTTTCTTAGTTGTGTGCACTGTTTGTACTGTTCTGTTCACGGCTTTTATTCTAAGGACTCGGAGAAGTATTCACAGCTGAAAATTTCATCCAGCATGAGTCGCCGATCTGGGTCAGTGCAAACTAGACCCTCAACAACTTCTGCTATGTCCATATCTTCCATCATCCACTTGTGACCAATCAGTTAGTTGCCTGAGATTGAAACGTTTTGATCTTACCCGGACTGGTACAGCTTTATTCGCTTCTGAAATGATCTTCTGCGATAAACCTTTGTAACAGATTGGTTTTATGGTGATTTCATCGAATGTACGCGGAAATACGTTCTCTATTCTGGCAGCTGCGGCTTGTGAGAATGGACCGGATATTGCGTTGAATAAGATAGCCTTTTCTCGCTCATACAGTGGGCCCCGCTCGCAAGGGGGAAAGATTGCCGAACCTGTGGCTATCTCGCCAAGGAGACAGCCGAGAGAAAAACAATCTGTTGCATATGTCGCTCTGTGATCTGGAAGTAGCGTACTATCAGAGTCGGCAAACTAACACTCAAATGCCTCACCAAAAATGACTTCAGGTGCACGATATTGGTCGGTGCCTGTCATGATATGTCGTAGTCCTATGTCACCATAATACGACAAACGGATATTTGTAGATGAAAGCATTGGCTGAAAAAATTCAGTTTAAAGCCAAAGCGCCAACTCAATCTCTGAAACACACTCTGTTGACAAATTCACATAACGAATCGTCCCACTGTGCCTGCGTAGTCACATAGGCATCTACAAATTCCACATTCTCTGGGCACAAGTCAGCATGCACTCTCAATTCACTGTGGAGGTCTGTTGGGAGTGTAAAAATTGTGGATGAACAGAGAATGTGATATTCGTACACCTCAACGCCGAAATTAACTGTAAAAATATTTCGTGTATATGAGTATCCGGTAGGGGCCATAGTTTACCCTCCAAGAGGACTTTCGAGAGAGTGCACGAGTTTCGATGAAAAATTAGGTAATGGAGCTTATTGCCGTCCATGAAGTCGCATATAAGCGAACATCTCCTAGAATAATGTGTCAATTCAGTGCTTGCAAGACGCTATATCTACATACCCGTCCGAATCGTGACCTTGATAGAGCCAATTGAGTTGTGCTCGCATAACGGTCTCTCTCACAACGGCCCGGTTAATTACTTTCACAACATGGGCTAGATGTACATTGTCAGGGTCACTTCCAACGACGTTCAGAAGTTGATGTTTCTCGGTCGCCTGTTTGACCGTAATCACACGGTCTGTAACGCCAAGAAGTCATGTCAGAGTGGCTTGAATTGGTATGTTCTCGTGCGCGCACATTTATCCGCTATTACCTGACCGATTGCCAATCTATCAAACGAAATATTTGATTGTGGCATTCAAGTATTAAATGATTGATATTTAATTACCTGGGCCGACCATGTGCAAGCCATATAGGAGGCGGTAAGTTCTCGGGACGGAGAATGGATGCTGAGTCCGTTTTCTGCTGTGACTCGATCATGCAAGCTAGAACTATTGGGTGAAACTCATCGAATGAAGCGTATGCTTTATAAGGACGGAGGGTCCAAGTTATCTCTATGTCAGTACATGTGACAGATATATAGCATTCGCTTGTTGGTATCTAGATTTATGATAAACCGAAACCATAGAAATCGAATAGAACCTGGGCGTCTGATTATGTATTGTCAAAAATTGCCGAGTGATAGTGAACTTTCCTGTCGGCTATCTCTTTACGTAATGTATTGTTGCTTATCAAACGATCAAGAGACTCTTCGTTGACTGTCATAACGTCTTAGGTATGCGTATGGAGAAGGTGTACCTGTGAGTAAGCGAGTCGCATCAACTTGGGATTGGTCATGGGCTGAGCTCTGTGGAAAAATATAAAAGGCGCCGAGGAATGAGTTGAGCACAGTGTGCACCTATTCACCTCCCACTCTGTATTGGAATTTCTGCATTGTATACCCACTGCACTTTCAGGGCGTAATGTCTGCTCATCGGGTGGTCAGTAACGAGACTCTGGGGACTGAAGGTGCGTTTTTAGGCATGCATTACTCAGGCAAATGTCGAACTAAGGTGTATGTATGTAGAGCTGACTCTTTTCGTATGGTCGCCGCAAGATGGACATTGGGTTGAGCAGATGTTACCCGTTGCTCAATTGAACACCTGCTATAAATTATTCGATGTGTTCACCACCACCACTAATAGCTCCTATCAGAAGGAATGTGGAAATGTGACATCTCTTGTTGTGTCTATGGGACTGCGTACACTCTTGCATAACTTCAAATTTCTATCTCTCAAAGATTTGCATCGTCTTTCACAAGTCCATAGTGTGTGGTATTCTGCAAAGAATAAACAGCAGTTGACCAGCGACCTTATTAATCATAATTGCTCGATTCTATGCGGAAGTGTACACATTGTTGTTTTCAAGGGTCTACCCCATCCACGTCCCGTTCCGATGTTCGTAGTTCCCGCATCTGTTCTAGACGTCCCGGCGCAACGGGATACTATTGGCCATGCTTTTTCAAGATTTCGGTCGTCACACCGTGGTGATGCGATAACCACAACTGAAAACCTAATCCAAGAGCCAGATGAAACATCCGAAGTAGCGACAGAGCACACGCATGATCATCTATCAATTCTGTCTGATGGCTCAAAGATGACAATTCTATCGGCATGGGAAAGGGAATTCTCAACAGAAGCCTTATCAACAGTTACCTGCGGGTCGTGTGGGGAAGACGTATTTTTGCATTTGACAAAGTGGCGGCATGCAAATGATACTATCCTCTGCCACCTACGCAATCCAAATCTCCGTGTGGATGTATACCCAACCGACTACGCTTTTGAGTTATACACATATGCAGTTTTGGACCCAAAAGGTCTCGAATATCGAGATAAACTGGGAAACATTCGCTTATGTAATAGGTGCTTGGAAGCATTGAATCGGGGGAAAATGCCCAAGTTTGCATTAGCAAACGATTTATACACTGGTCGCAACTCTCTTCCGGCCCTCATACGCGAGTGCTTCGATAAGGCATCTCCTTTCGAGAAGATGATTATATGCAGAGCTCGTTTCAATAGTATATGCTGCAAGTTCAAGGCAAGCCCAGAGAAGGCTGTTAATGAAGGTAGCAATATATCTCGTCCAGCTATATTGGCTAGAGCAAGAAAGGGGGTACGGGGAAACATCATGGTTGTTCCCTTGGATACTATTCGTATGAATCGAGTAATCCCCCCCGCGTCATCGTCTCTCAAGGATACGATGTGTGCTGTATTTGTTGGAGCATCCAAGCCAACAGCCGACGCTATACTGAGTTCAAAGACGTCACCAGTATTGATCAGAAAGTCTCGTGTGAAGATGATGATCGAATTTCTGTTAGACAAAAATCAACATTATAGTCCAAGTGATAGCGTGTTCGAGTTCAGTAACGAGAATCTACGCAATATACACGGTCATGAGGATGAAGGTGTCCCTAGTTCAGTCGAAATTGGGTTTATTGAAGCAGATAATGTCATAGGGGTATCCACGGCTGATTACGCACCACGGGCTGATCATGAGACGACAGGGTACGAAAATGACGAATTACTTATGGAAAATGTAGGATACACAGATGGAGACACTTCGGCCGAAAATTACTTCTCGATGAAGGCATTAGCACTCGACCGTTGCAGAAAAAAACACCAGTTCATTGTTTCCGGTACTGGAAATACTCCCGTTCCCGAGTTTAATAATCCTAGTATCCTCACATGGCTTTTTCCCCACTTAGACCCGTGGGGTATTGCTGGCTTCAATTATGTTGGACGGAGAATCAAGCTCACATTAGAAGAACAACTGGCACATTTCTTGCGGTCAAGCGATAAATTGTTTCAGCAAGATTCCGAATTCTCATTTGTTTGCTTCAACGTTATCCGAAAGATGAACGTGTCTCGGAGTATCAGATTCTCTGTTTTGCCTTCTATTCATCGGCGACTGGCAGTCGATATGATGTCTATTGAACCAGACATACTATTACAACTAAGCAAAAAATTTAAGCTCAACCCTCTATACAAAACCACAGATGCTAGAGAGCAGAAAGCATGTGACGTGATGGATTCATTGACCATGATTGCTCGGCAAATTCCAGGGAGCAATGGCTATAAGGTTAAACTGCGAAACGAGATAAGGGCTTTAATTAGTTATAGAGGAACACCCACCATCTTTATCACACTGAATCCAGCCGATGTTGACAGTCCCATCGTTCGACTTATTGCCGGAGAAGACATTGACCTTGAAGACGTTTCTAGAGGTGAAGATATGGATTCTTGGACAAGACGTCTTTTTGCTGCGCGGCACCCTTCCGCATGTGCTCAGTTTTTCCATCTTGTGATGACACAATTTATCAAAATTGGTCTAAAATTTGGTTGCGGAACGTCAGATCCTGGGGTATTCGGGGTTTGTGACGCTTATTATGGCACAGTGGAGGCGCAGGGCAAGGGTACCCTTCATTGTCATATGTTGTTGTGGCTTGCAGGGCATTTATCGCCACAGAAGCTCCGAGACGCGATGTCAGAGTCAGACGAGTACCGCAATCGCGTGTTCAAATGGGTTGAATCAGTGATTAAATGTGAATTTCCGGCACAAGACGGACAAATGGGTAGGTTGTCACAGCCGTCCGAACGACAGCGTCATTCAGAGCTTGGAAACCCACATCCGGGTACAATGCCTGCCCCCATAATGAATCCCTACTGCCCGGGTCAACAATACAATTGGTCAACATTTAACTACTATTTATCACAGCTACTCCACGAATATAATTGGCATGTGCATAACGAGACCTGCTGGAAGTATCTCCGACGGGGAGAGCCCCGGAGCGATCAAAATTGTCATCTAAGGATGAATGGTGAAACACGGGAGGAGACGTCACTTGACTCTGAGACCGGAGCCCTACTTTTGAGACGACATCACCCCCGTATTGCTGCATATAACGAGTTGATTACTGTGATGTTGAAGTGTAACGCTGAGGTGAAGTTCATAGGATCTGGTCGAGCTGCGCGGGATCTTGTATTCTATATAACAGACTATGTTACGAAGCCAACTCTACCTGTGCATGCCGGTATGGCAGCCCTTCGCTATGCTATCACCAAAGTTAGTGATAAAATGTCACATTTATCAGAAGGTTTTACATGTCATCTCAACACTAGTGCTGTAATTACCGCAGTTAACAGCATAATGGGTCGACAAGAGATATCTCAACCTCAAGTCATGAGCTATCTAGTTGGAGGCGGAGATCATTACACGTCCGCTAAATTCAACACTTTAAATTGGGGAGAAATTCTCAAATACGTTGACTTTGTCGTATCAGCGCAGCAAATGAATACTGATGTATCGGACGTAATTGTGCCACTTGGAGAGTCGCGAATGACTGTTGATATTCAGCCTGACTCAGTGACCGCCTCAAGTCAAACACTGGATTACATGTTTCGAAACGAAGGTCCACTATTTGAATGGCTTTGTGTGTACGATTTTGCTATGACCGTAACAAAGCATTGCATTCCGAAGAATGTTCTTGGAAAAAGGAAGATTGAAGATATTTCTGGGTCCTTTTCGAGTTGGTCCCATCCTCAGCGAGGGAGTCATTATCTGATGATTCGACGTGATGAGCACATACCAGTACTACTGGGACCCACAGTACCAAATCCGGAAAGATCGAATGATGTAAGGGAAAAATGGGCCAAATGTGTGTTAGTACTATTCAAACCTTGGAGAACTCCGTTGGATTTGAAGGACTATGATGACACATGGCTGCAAGCATACAACAGGTTCGAAGAGAATCTGTCGGCGCGTCATCGCTCGATAATAAAAAACATGAACGCTTTCGCGGAAAGTAAAGACGCTCGGGGAACTATGCCGCAAAGATCTGGGGGTACTGCAATGGACTTGAGTGAAGACCTCGATGAAATGCAGCTTTTAGCCTCTTCTTCCGATCCCTCCACTGCCGATCCCACCCTTTTAACGGAATTTAGTTATGACCAGGAAAACGGGGGTACTTTCAATGTTCCCAACGACGTCTTCCTTTGTACCGACGAGGCCAAACATTGCGGCGAGGCTTTACACCAAATAACTGCATCGAAACTCGGTTTATCTGTTGTCGGGGCGCTCGATGTCTGTTATGATTCAGACCGGGTTACATGTAGTCAAGATTTGATCAATAATTCACAGGCAGTCACGGTCGACGACCTGAAGACGATTGTAGCTTATCAAAGCTTCATGAGAGAAAATAGAACAAATAAAAAGTCCACCAACTCCGAAGAGGATGCACAAACACAAGTAATGAGGCAGCGACCTCTCATTGAAGCATTCATTGATGTCATGACACTCGATAGCATCGAAAGCAGATTCCCCAAGAGAACTGCTGGTGTCATGGTCGCGGATATTGTCACTGGAATAACTGATAAGATGAACTTGTTATCAAATCCAGAGCAGCTTAGAGCATTCAGTCTTGTAGCAGATCATCTCTTATCTGGGTCTGGCCATCAGTTATTGATGTATGTGTCTGGTGTGGGGGGGACGGGAAAATCACATGTGATCAAATCTATTGTCACGTTGTTCACATATTTGGGTATAAGAAGTCAACTGACACTGGGAGCACCAACCGGGATTGCTGCTGTTCTGATAGGCGGTCAGACTCTACATTCGTTAGCCCAGTTAACTCCAGGAAGGAAAACAAAATCAATAGAAAAATTGACGTCATCATGGAAAGATGTGCGGTACTTGATCATTGATGAAGTGTCCATGATCGGTGCACGATTCTTGAGTCAGTTTTCCAACCGACTCAGAGAAGCTAGGTATCATTACCCCGAGAGTTTTTCGAAGCCTTTTGGAGGAATGAATGTTATATTTATGGGAGATTTTGGTCAACTAAAGCCCCCTGCTCAAACTTGTCTCTACTCGCATTCAATCACTAATAATCCTGCGTTCAAAACCGGTAGTTCTATTGAGGGTATTGATGCAATGAACGGCGTTTTGCTGTGGCGAGAAGTAACACAGGTCATCACACTTCAGCGGAACCAGCGATAAGCTGGTGACCCAGAGTACGCCGCTTTCTTGTCACGCATCAGAGTTGGTAGTTGCATGGCCATTCCCCAGACTCTGGCCAGTGGTCGCGTTTGTGACGATTGGCATTATCTATTGGATCGTGTTATTGATAAGCTTGACCTGGAGACGTTGAGGCTGTTTAAAGATGCTCCGATTATTGTTGGTAATAAGGTAACTAGAGATATGTTGAATGCAAAGCGGATCAAGTCCCATGCTGCCGATCTTCAACAAAAGGTTGAGTTGTACTATTCGGCGGATACAATAAAAAGAGCGTCTGTCCCTGCAGGTATTCGCAAGGTGCTATGGGATATCCCTTCATCTGACAACAATGAATCGTTTGGAAGATTGCCATTATTTGCAGGGATGAAGGTCATGGTCACTGAGAATATCGCGTTCTCGTTTGGGGTGGTGAACGGATCAGAAGGTGTTGTGCGGTCTATCCGATACAACGAAGACTCTTGTGGACGTAAAACGGCAGTAGTAGCATATGTTCATATACCAGGATGTAAAATGCATCTTCCTGGCCTTGACCCAGATGTCGTTCCTATTTTCCCGGTTTCTACAAGAATTGAATATGATATACAGTTGACGGCAGGCCATGCGGTCACGGGTTTCACGCGGAAGCAGTTACCACTCGTGCCTGGATATGTGTATACCGATTTTAAAAGTCAGGGACGAACCTTAGAAAGGGCAATCGTCGACCTTTACACGGCCAGGGGCCAAGGCATATACGTTATGTTATCGAGGGTGAAGTCATTGTCAGGATTAGCTATCCTTCGATGGTTTCCTCCTAATAAGGTATTCAGTCGCCTCCCAGAGGAGCTACGCGATGAACTGGATCGCATTCGGATACTCACTGATGTCAACAACTCGCAAATGGATATACAGCAGGATTAGAATGAAAGAATTGGCATGTTCTATGTCAAATCACAACAATCAGCAAGCCCGTTTGGGTTCACACAAGTGACATGTTGAGTAAGGAGGATCTGGTTTCGGCATCAGGAGCGTTCATGTGGTGTTCAACCTATTCAAATACATAAGCTTTGTATCAGAAATTGAATGTCATAAAATAACAACTGCAGTCTGATCAGTATATATGCTATTGCTTGCATGGATGTTGATATTATGATTCTGTACTTTGTGCGGTCAGAGTGTCGTTTATATGAACGCTTTTTTTGTCAAGAATTCCTACTCGTACATTTTATTGTAGTTTTATAGAAAATACGCATATATATGATGTAGAACGTGGCAGATTGTGTGATTATTACAACAAATCCTACCGCCGTGTACGTACAGTGAACATTCTTACTATGAACTCATTGATGGCGAAGTTGCATCAAGGTAGAAGGTTAGTGAGATTGCTTGAACACATGTATAATCTAGTCAAGCAGACATTTACGTAGCCTTACACTGTAGTGATGCGAGGGATTGAACGGTTCTACTACTTGACACTCATTAGAAAAATGTAGTACAATGTGTGTTAAAAGTGTATAGTGTCTCGAAGCCAACACGTCTGGGTACGTTACACACCGTGAAGAAGTACGCTGAGAGTATAATGCACCTTGCAAGGAGTACGGTCAGAATATAGCCAATATTATACACATTACTTTATCACCAGAGTACATTTGACATAATGGAGAGTACGTCCGGAGTACGTCTCACATAACAGAGAGTACATCCAGAGTACGTTGACATTGTAGAGAGTACGTCCAGAGTACGCCTGACATCTTCAAATGACTATGACTGACTACAACGGGCGTATCTGGAGTATGCCGCCGGCGCGTCTTCACCCAAAATAACTCAGCATCACAAAACATAATGCTGGGACTGTAACTGCGTAGACTTGTATTTGGGCAGCTTTCAAATCACATCACAAATCTATATATCTCTATATCAAATGGGCTTTCTTTTGCATATGTCACACTGGTGACTTTCAAAAATTCTGTAGCATTAGGCCTTAATTAGAATGCATTTTTCCTCGACCTGAAAAAAATGCAACTTACATTGACCTCGCCGATAATCTCATCAATAAACTGTTTTTCTATAAGTGGGGGAAAGGGACCTGCATTGCCGCTGTATTCTGTTTCCAATTTTTTCGCCATGTCGGTGAGAAAACCCGGTGTCCCTTCTTTAGCCAATCTTGTGTCCCATCGTGTCACTTTACAAAGAAGATGCTCAACGAAGATAGTATCAAAGCACAGGATCTTTTTATCGCCTTCAGATAAGTGCGTTTCTAGATGTCTGTAGACGCATGAAAATGCAATAAAGACAGGTAACAGGGGTCTTTTTTCTGGAAAACTAAAGCCCAACCCCTGCAGACCCTTAAATGCCCCAAGATTACGGGCTGCGCTGATGAACTGAGCCATGTCATTCAAATCAGGAGACTTGGACATCCCAATTAGGGCCAAGGAGTTGCATAGCTGGAACGGAGTCAACCCTGTCTTAAATCCATTAATTTTCAAGCCCTTCAAGAAATTATGGATCTCCCTCCACTCAGGTTTCTGACCGGAATAATCAGCAATTGGTTGATTGTGAAGGTTTCCGAGCAGCACAACCCACTTATCCTGAATCTCGGGCTTCCAGTATCGCTCAAGCTTCTCCCTGATAGTGAATTTCTGGTTATTTCCCTTTGAAGGATTTAAGCTAAGATCGTTACATGGCTGGCCCCAGACTTGGCTATCATCTACTGCTAGATATCCTGATAGCATTTTTTCAGCTACCCTGCTTGTAGGATATTTGGCAACCAGTGCAATATTTTTGTCAACTGATGCCTGAAATTTGGAGACCATTTCATCCAATGTTGCACAGAAAAATCCGGACTCCAGAGACTTCAGAAATTCCGACGTTCTATAGCCTTGTCCTGTCCCAAACCATGCTAGAAGATTTGAAATACCTACTCCAGTAGTGAGTGGTCTGTCAAGCATGTGCTTTTTAAGAAGAACTGAGCTATGAAGCTTGGCTCGGATAGGGTTTGTGTGATCAGGATTGTGCCTGGATTCACTGCTTCTAGTCGGGTGTACACCTTTGAGGACTCGACATAAGACTTCTGATGAGCAATCTAATTCTTTTGAGACATTCAAAGCCTCTCGAACAATTAGGAATGGCTTTGACATGGATACATTGGATCTGCCTCCAATTAAAAGACTATTAAAGTCGGAAGGAAGACCTTCAGTTCCAGTGCTTTGCTTCCAAGTAGGTTGAGTGGCATCCCCAGTATTTGATTGCCCCAGTACGAGAGCATTGCTCTCTGTTCCCAAAGTCTCCTCCGAAGCAAGCTCAGAATCCGTGGGACTACTGTGGCCTTGAAATAACTCAAACATATGATGATGTTGGAGCTCTCGGAGTCTTCTTGACACACTAATAATTTGCGGTTTGGTTTGGATTGTGGCTTTAATCCAATCTATTAAGGGCTTTAGAGTCTGCTCTTTGCTTTTCAAAACAGAAGCTGAGAAGCCGTAGTCTCGAGAAAGCGGTCCATCAAATAATGCAGCAGGGCTCCTCAGGAAATTGTCAATTCTGGAAGAGGAAAAAATGCCATCGCCATCACAAGTGTGTTGGATAGCCCAAAGGATTGAGCCCCTGCTTAGACTTCTGTCCAGAATTCTGGAATCTGACATGTCCGTATTTCTACCCGTATTTAACCCTCGATCTAGGATGCGCAGTTTGGGTAAGATGATGTACTTGGAGATTACTTCTTCGAGACAGTGTTCGAGGGTAGGTGCAATTTCGAGTTTATTGAGTACTGACTTTGGAACGTCAGGGAGCTTGGAAGGTTTTGATCCGCTCTGTCCAATCAACCCATACAAGTTTGCAGGCAGAGCATCTTTGGCGGTCTTTGAGAGATCAAGCCCAAATGAATGGGTAGGCACAACTAGCTTCTTCTTTAGCTGCTTGTCCTTTCGGTGGTCCTCAAGGATTTGCCACGCGTATTGTGCAATATGGTCGGTAATGTCCGCCAGAGAAGATGACTGGTCTTTCAGATAGCCATAACCATTTGCAATGTATGTGTTCGCAATGTGCTGTGCAGCCAAGGGTCCAGTGTGACTATACCATTCATACACAGATATAAGTGCTAGGCAAATCTCATGTTTTGCTGATCTCTTGATCACATCAACCTTGCGTTCAAGTGTATCAATTGGCCTATAGTCAGGGCCCAAAGCCACTTGAACTGTCTTGAGCCTCAAGAGGACCTTCCCAATAGAAATACCGCTTGGACACTTTCCCTCCTCATGCACAAGTAAATCCCCCAGATTTCTGGTCTCTTCTACTTGGCCTCCCCATTTCTCAACAAGACCCTGCATATTGATGTTTTTGAAGTAATCTGCAGACTTAGGAGTTCTATGAAGATCATCCAAAATATTGACCTCATCCTCAAGATGAGTAAGATCAAAGAGGTCATCAAGGGTTTTCAAGTTTTCTGCAAGTGATACAGAGCTCCCTGCCTGTCGTCGTTTTGCTTTTGGACCAATTTTCTCCTGAGTGGATTCTGATGTAGCATTTATCTCTGCATTTATTGACTTCACAGATATCTTGTTGGCTTCGTTATACTTGTACAAAAGCTCAATACAGTTCCCAAGCTCTTTATCACCAAGCCAAGCTGTTTCATTATAGCCTTTCCACCTAACACACCAAGAGTATGAACCGTCGCCATTTCGCTTATGAGTAAGAATCTCTTCAACCTCATAGACTTGTTCGGAAATCCCAGAAGCAGGAACATCAAGCGACGCAGAAGACTTTCCAGATTTCTTTGACTTCCTCAGGGGTATAATTTTTCTTGAACTCCTAGAAGATGGAGGTTCCATAGAAATGTCGGAAGACGGTCCAGCAGCAATATCTTGCAATGCAGGGATACCAGATGGCAGAGTGAAAGGCGTCTGAAGCAAGGCTATATTGCTGGGGCGAGGCCTTTTGAGGTTTCTGGTCGAGATCGTCTTTGGTAAAGTGATGAAAAATGCTTCTGCTTCGGAAAGATGCCATGCCCACAGACTGGTGAATTTTTGAATCACTCGTTTATCCTGATCCGGAAGGTACTTGGGAGGCAATATACGCTTCTGGGCTTTCCCCTGATGGTCTTGGAAGGATATACTTTCAAAGATCTTTTCCAATTCTAGCTCAAGGTCAAGATTACAGACTTGCAGACTGTTCCAGAAGTTGTAAATAATCTCTCGGGCAAGTTTATTTGCATATTCCTCTTCAGTTCCAAGTATAGCATGCCCGTGGAAGCCAAAGTTTTTTTGTTGGTCCTTGTGGACTTGGCTGGAGCCGTAATTTCCAAAATGGGTTGGTGGTAACACGTTCAAAGATCCAGTCCTGTTGGAGGCTACGTCGGAGAAGTATGTAACATAGGCTGCCCGGTTTTGCGTACCAGCCCTATTCCATGCACTGTTAGGGTTCTCAAGAATCCATTTCTGACGTTTTTCATCATCCTCTGTGGGTTCATGCCCAAAGTGAAGGTCAACCCCTTTGAATACCAGGAACTGTATCCACACATCTCTTTCTCTGATATAAAGTCCAGGTCGTGCAAGGCAAAATGGCCCTGGGTCGGAACTTGGACATATGCGGTAAAGGAGAGTCAAGAATGTAAAGCGACATTTGCAATCTGTCCTATCACAATGAAGGCCGCCTTGAGCTCCCAGAGATTCACCAAGTTTGATATTGACAGATGAAATGTTCAGCTGAACACTTGTGCCATTTGGACCCAGTCCACCAAAGCCAAATACATTGTTAAATACGGACTGGAAATCTGTAATTTCCATTTCAAACTTTGAGATACACTTTGGCATAACAAGCCTATACAATGTGTGCAGTGTTTGAAGAACGGACGATATTTGGAGACGAGCCTCTGTAGTGTTGGCCTGCACAGCTGGAGCAAAAGTGCCCTGGCCTTCGCCTTTGATAACAGTACCTGACAGACTGTACGAGCCATCCTGAGAATGATGATGGAAGCTCGCCCTCTTGGATGATCGATCGTTGACCTTTAAACCAGGCAGTTCATAGATAGGGCTTATAGCAGGTGTTTTCCCATGAGGCTTGCAGCCCCACGTCAGCTTGGCTAGCTTCACTGAATTCTCAAGGATCTCAGAATAGTCTGGATATGTGCACAGCGACTTCAAAGTCTGCGCACATCCCACAGTATGGAGCCGATTAGAGTCCCCGTTATATGCAAAGGCAAAGGGTACGCCAGGCACCATCTCAACCATGCCCGGTAGAGGAACAGACGTAAAAGTGTCCTTCTCAAGTTTAGCCCCTATGTCAGGGGGTACGGCAGTCTTCAATAGGAGCTCACGGTGCAGTAACTTGTGATTAAGATCATAAGCGGCGACATATGCAAAGCCTCTCATATACTTTTGAGACGGTCTCAAGTCATAGCCACCCGCAGGTGCAAGCGGGTAATAGACGTCGGCAGGGGCAAGAGCTTCGGGATTTCGCTGGATCGTGGACTTACCAGGCCGTGGGGCTGTGCACAACTCAGACTCAGAGAACAGGAACTCATCACCCAGTGGGCTGACAATAGGAGGGACTGCTTGGCCAGCAACAGATGTCGTTCCAAAAAAGGTGCGAGTGTGCACGCGTGCTTCTGCAATTAGTTGGAGTGTCAGAGATTCTTTGCCTGCACAATAATCAGTTCACGTACGATGTTCGCTCTCCTGTGTAATCACTGGAAGTTTGATATCAAATGGGGCTTCCTGGAAGTGAGGATTGACATCTGTTGGAAGCGCGTAAACGAACGACGCCCAACAGGTTCTGACGGTTTGGCATACCTGAAAGATCCTCCAAGATTGTCATCAAATAATCTGAACCTTGAGATACCGGGGACCTTGAAGTATGGAGGCTCCTTCCTGAATTACCCCAAATTAAAGTCATGGTCAATTGTCAGAAACATATGCACACCTGAATCCCATGAGAATTCATTCTGATTGTCCGTCAAAATGGTGGGAATAAGCAGATTGCCGCCTGTTACTGCACCCAGACAATAAAACTTATCACATCGGAAGCAGGAAACAAAAACTAACTTGATCCTTGCCCATCATCGTTGCGCCTATGACCAATTTCTGGACTATACACCTCCAATGCGTTCAAAGAGCAGGAGTCTGCACAGTGGAATGGTTAGAATATCTAGAATATCTATTGAACAAGTTGTACAAGGACCATCGACAGTCACACCGGGGCTACGTGCAGTTGCAAATGACACATGACCAGCTCCAAGAGGGACCTCAGAGAGGCGTCTTGCAAGTGCCAAAAGCTCCGTCGCGACATCTTTGCAAGGGGTGTAAGTGCCATACACAAAACAATTGGTGAGTACTTACCGCTTGAGTTGTCCTCATTCTTCCGAAGTAAACGGGCTGCAAGCTCTTCCAAAGTTGTTTTCACCTCAACTTTTGAAGAATGATCAGTAGCAGACCTCATTATTGCAGTATAAGTAGACTTACGCTGACCAAGGCGTCCAGAATCTCTGCAATCGCCGTTGCCATCGCCATCAACATTGTTACAGTTGTCGTTCATTGAAACCTGGCCCAAGCAGTGTTACAATGAGATAAATCATATTGATTGACATATATTCACATACTTTGAAGGCAGTTTTTTTAACCCTTATTGCAATTTGAGCTGGAGTGAGATGAATGTAGCGTTGATCCAACGTTGATCAAGCTTCGATAACGAACAAGATTGTGAGAGAGCGTGTGAATCCTCACGGCCCGCCTATCCCGCACACGCTTGGATTTTCAACACAAATCAATTTGTGTTGAAAATCCAAGCGTGCGCGGCACCAACGGGCCGGTCATCAGCAATCCAACCCGAACACTCATTGCCAGTCATTGCCACTGGCATCAACAACAATGGCCCACCAAACCAACTGCGCAAGCCAACGGAACACATCCGAGTGCACCCGAGTGCATCCCAGCGAGCTCCACCACATGCTCGATCACGTCGCAATCGCTTTCGACACCTTCCGCCGCCGTCGAACATCGTCGAGGACGAGCAGGAACGCAGGGGCTTGCTGCCAGAGCGCCCCTCACGTCATTATGGGGCGTATTGTCACTAGTAAGTCGTTTATTATGCTCTAACTACGCTTACATGGCTCCTAATTGGCTTGTAGCTCCTCTTCCCCCCTCCGCCACCACCAACACCCTCTAGAATGCCCGAGGCTCTCTACCTGCGAACGCACGATGCCAGTGGGTGCCCCCTCGTCCCCCTTGCCGCCGCTGTCACCGTCGTCTGCCTTCGATCCTCCATTCGATAGCAAACCATCGTTCTCGTTGCCCGCTGCCACCGCCAGCGCTCTCAACGCTCAGCGCGCGTTAACGCTCAAACCTGCGAACAAGCAACATCAGCGGGTGCCCCCTCATCCCCCCTTGCTCCCCAACGTCACCGTCACCGTCGCTCGCTTTCAACTCGCCGTTCGATTGCGAAGAATCGATTTCGTCGCCCAACGCCGCCACCGTTCTCGACGCCCAGCGCGCACTACCGTCCGAACCCGCAAACACGCGGCGCCATCACGTCGCAACCGCTTTCGACACCTTCCGCTGTCGTCGAATGTCGTTGAGGACGAGCAGGAACGCAGGGGCTTGCTGCCAGAGCGCCCCTCACGTCGTAGGACGCAGAGCGCCGCTTGATATTAATCACGAAAACACAGACTCACTGGCTGGCGCTTACTATGCCTTGATCGTTAACAGCGAATACGACTGGCAACATGTCACCGCTCCGCAGACACACATGAACAGCCGCGCCGTAGGCTGGCTGCACGGCAAGGTGCGTCTCTACATCCCCAAAGCACGCAGCCACTGATGTAGTAGCCAGACTCTGGGAGGCTCAACAGCAATGAACGCAATGTACCTCGTGCGTCCTGCGAAAGAGGAGATAGACGCCTGGGAGGCGCTCATCAACCCAGACGGCAAGAACGCCAAAGGCCACGGGACATGGAACTGGGAGACCATGTTTTCCTACATGAAGCGCGCAGAGAACTTTACTGCACCGCGACCCGACATCTCCAGCGTCATCGACATCAAGTATGACACAAGCACACACGGGTCAGACAGACCGATGGAAATCTCCTACCCAGCAGTGTAAGTCCCCTCACCCTCTTTTTGTAGCCGGGCTGACAGACGGTAGGTTCATTAACACCGTCGCGAACTGGACACGGGCGCTCGCAGCCGCCGGCATCCCCGAACAAGCCAGCCCCAACGGCGGCGTAACTGACCGTCGGCGCGCGGACGGAGGTGTTGCTTGCGGGAGGCCCGGTGGGGAGCCCCAAGGTGCTGATGTACAGCGGTGTTGGGCCAAAGGATGTGCTGGACGCTGCGGGTGTGCAAGTGAAGCTCGACCTTCCAGGTGTTGGGCAGCATTTGCAGGATCACATGGTGAGTATCGGAGATGCCCTTTCGGAATGCGACTGCTAAAACTTTTGACTTTTCTCAGACTGCTGGTATCGAGTACAAAGCCGTATCAGAGACCGCAGGAGACCTCGCCGCAACCGGCTCCGATTTCGCCAAATCCCCCAAATTCCTCTCCTGCATCAACGACGCCGTCGCATTCTCCAACATCACGTCCCTGTTCGGCGAGGCAGGCGCCGCCGGGTTCAAGACCGCCATCACGAACGAGCTCGCAAACCTCACCGCGCTGGTGCCGAGCACGAACCCAGAGGTCATTGCAGGGCAGAAGGCGCTGTACGAGCTCAACCTTGTGAAGTTTTATGACAACACCGCGCAGATGGAGTTCCTCACGAGCATCATCACGCCTTGGATCGTCGGCATCCAAGCTGCGATGCAGCACCCTTTCAGGTGAACCAAATTTGAGGCTATGGACCGATTATCGCAAAGATGCTGACCTCGCTTTTCCAGTGTAGGACGCTTGTACATCAACTCGACCCCATTCGATGAACCTGTCATCGACCCCAACTACTTTTCGCACTTTGCCGGTACGTCATCACCTTCATTTCACGCACACAACTCTCATCTCAACACACCACTTTTCAGATCTCACCCTCCTCCGACAAGGCATCCGCCTCACGCGCGCCATCGGGGCCGCCTACAGCACCTCCCTCGGCGAGGAGCTCAGCCCCGGGCCTGTCATCCAATCGGACGAGCAGATCAACGCGTGGCAGCTCGACCGCGCCGGCACGCAGTACCACCCCACTGGCAGCTGCACCATGCTGCCCAGGACCCTCGGCGGCGTTGTCGACGCGAGTCTGCGCGTGTACGGCCTCGCGAATGTGCGCATCGTCGATTCGTTGGTGTTCTCGTTCGAGTTTGCGGCTATGGTGGGTGGCCAGCAGGACCACAAGCACAACGAGAAATTCCTGACCCTGTAGAAGGAACCCGTGCACCTCGAATCGCAAGCGTTGTTCGTTGGGGCAGTGTAGCTGCTGCAGAGGCCAACCTTTGTGAGTTTGCCTGTTGAGTGTCTGGGAGATGCTGTGCATGAGCGGCTGTTCCTTGTGCAAATGGCCACTGGCTAGCTGTAGAATGACTAGTGGTAGAGGGTGCTGGTGGAAAAGTTGAGTGAATTGGTGTTGAGCCCTGTGGGAGGCGGGCACTTTGGTACAGACTGATCGATGGAAGGACTGAGTTGGTACGAGCTGACACATGCCCAGGCGTCAACAAATTGGCCATCAATGAGCCTCCAGGTTGATGACCTGGAGCTGGTGGTCTGTTGGCTGCAGGGGACAGTTGGTTGCCTAGAGGTGTACTGGAGGCACTGCCACCTAGCAGCGGAGCAAGCAGGCCAGCAAGCTGAGCAAATATGTGTGGAGGGATGCCAGGGGTGTCGCCCATCGTGTGAGTAGAATGAGTGTGCAAATTGGATACTTGAGAGATTGATTGAGAGAAATAGCGAAAAGAACGAAAGAATGGGGGGGTAAGAGTACGTCGAGAAAAGTGGCAGGTACTTATAGTCTGGGTCATAGAACGCAGCAAAAGTGAGAGTGCGTTTGGAGTACGTTGTTCGGGTAGTAGGAGGCGCACCAGTATGGACCAACTTGCCCAAACCTACCAAATACGGTGTACAAGCTGATACCAGATCAAACTATGTTGTTCGCCCATCAAAATTAAGCATACCAGACATACCTCATCAAACCAGACTTACCTCACTGGGTTGTAAGTGACGTTCAATCTATTTTAAGGTAGGGAACATCCATACCCAACCTACGTCACGTGATTTCAACCTGAAACGTCGCAAGTGCCATAAATTGAAGATTGTAAGGCTTAAAGAATCATTTAATAAAAATCCAAGACCATAGATCTCTGTAGATTACACGTTTCCAGATCCCTGCCAGGTTTCTGAGCGTTTGAGTAAGATTTGAGAGTGGAGTCCCCAAACCAAATGCTGCAAAATCCGCCAAACTTGCCCTGTCATCACTTGGCCATCACGGATGATAGAGGTCGGCATTTCCTGGACTACACCTTCAAGTCTTCAATCTTCCGTTTATTTTAAGCTTGTATGGATAGAAAAGAAGCATCTCCAGAAATCTATGGTGTCCGATTCTTTTATTTCTATCTCATCGAGGTGTAAATTTACCACTCATGGCAAAGGTCGCTCATTCTACAAAGTTCACGTGACGTAGGTTGGGTATGGATGTTCCCTACCTTACTAAGACCTGAAGCCGTTTAACTGGGCTGGCAATTAGTGAGGGTAGATTCTCCAATTGTCAAAATTAATAATATGCTTCAGAGTACGTTTACCTATTAAAAATACATTTGGCATGCTCAAAAATGCGTGTTTGGTACGCTATACTTGTACGTGAATACTTGACGAAATATGCTGCCATACGTTTATTATACAATCGGAATAATATTATTGTTTGCTTCGAACAACGTGTCTACAATCTTGAGACTTTGAGTAGTCGTGCCACGGTTGATGTCAGAAGTATCTTCTTCGCATAAAATGTCATCCTCAGGTAACGTTAGTGGGCGATTAAACCCTCGAATTGGATGTCCGCGTCGATGTCCACCTAACTATTCGCTTAGGCTTCTTGACCACTTGATCTTGTTGGACGGTATTACGTCTGCATTCTGTTCGTATCATAAACGGGATAGAGCTCGCAAATTATGTATGCCGTTGTATACCTTCTTATGCAATAACATACACCGACGTAAGTCTCCAGTCTTACGACACATTATTCACGCCTTTAATGTAGGGGACATGCACGATTGACCAGGCCACACGTGAGGTGACTTCCATTACAAATATCACATGATAAGCTTGCTCTTGAATTTAGAGCTTGAAATTCGGCCCTTCTGTGAGTAAAGTACACATTCAGTAATAATAAGCTCTATACTATGCATCGGCGAAGAAATTTCGGTTGAGTATGTTCCGCTGTGTGAAGTTTGAATGGGTTGGTGTGTTACCGCCAAGGTCACGTGTATGCCTGGTAGCCGAAGGACAGGGAGAAAGGTATTGAATGATACGTCGCCACAACACAATTATGGAAAATCCAACTCTTGAGAGCATCAGACACAGGTTTTGCTAACACGTCTTAGGAGCCATAATTTTGAATTTTGAACGCAAGAGGCGTATCATCTGTGATCTTTGAAACTGTCACAAATGTAGCGTTCATCACATGTGGTCTAGTCGATCGTCCCCTACCTTAACAGCTTCAGATCAACACTACGGATCAATACTGAATCAATATCCTTTATTGAGATACTGCCTTCCCTCGATATCTTAGTGTTAGTATGTTTTTTTGGACTCGATGCTAGTGGAGTATCAAATTCAATGTCCAGTGAGTAAAAAAAATCTAAAATCTAAATCTAAATCCAAATATCCGGCAGGCTGCGGTTGTCGTCCATCATGCACCCTATACTCCTGATATCGAATTTGGTAGGTCCTATCTGGTGGTGCGTATTTTGTTGGCCAATGATCAACCGACGGAATTCATATTACGTGACGTGGTGCGTGCGTGCGAGGGTGGCATTTGTGTAAGGAGCGTGCGTTCTTTACCGTTCAGTACCAGGGTGTCAGTACATGAGACTAGTTTGGGCGTAGGACAGCCATACAGCCTCAGTGCACGCGAGTTATAGAAACAACTGGTAGGCATCGGACTGAATTCTCATGGTACTCTGGACCTTCATGTACTCGTCCATACACTGTTGTGAGATACGTTGTTGAAAAAACCCTTATTATATACAATGTTATGATTACAGCACGAAATTAACGGAATTTGAGTCTTTGATTGTATGCGTATGTATGGAGAATTTATATGTGTGCGTATGTGAACTTTTGTGCATGTGGCGAACCGTGTGTGAACGACACTTAATTGAACATACTACATACATAACCAAATAAATAGGGAGTAACAAAATTCACGACATACATAGGAGTCAACATAAATAAGAAGATAAGGATAAGTGAAATAGCTACAGGGCAATAGTTGCAGGTCAGGCGTTGGACGTTGTGAGACAACACTTGGAATGGTGTGTGTGGGCAATCATTCTAACTTGGCTGACCTAATGAATGGTGAATTTGACATGTGATAACAAATGAATAATACCAAAGTCAGTATTCTCCGGCCTCTATGAACTCCATTGGATCATACATAAGCTCGTCGATTTCCTCGGAGGTGGTTTCATTAGCGGCTTCATCATCAGCATCTTCGTCATAATCAGCATCAGCATCCTCTGAGTTATCAGGCCCATATATGTCGCTATCATCAGACTCCGAGTTGTTATCGTCAGCGTTGACGTTCGTTTCAAGAGACTGTAACGTTGCCACGTGCGAAACAATGGCTGGGGCGGACGAGGTTGATGCATCATGCGTTATAATGAGACGCGGGAGTACAATTGAGCAGATGGCCTTCTGGGAGTCGATTGGGTTTCTAGAACGAGCGGGAGATGGCATCACATAGGCCGCGGACTCGCTGCGAGTTTTGAGTGTGAAGATACCAGTTTTAAGTCCGCCCGCCCATGATCTGTAATGCATATCCATCTATGCGCTACGTGAGCAAGGCTGTATGCGTAAACAACGGAAATACTCACTATCCGGTCCATGCACGGATTCTGTAGGTGGAGGTCAAGACTTTGACCTTGACAGACGTATGGCGCCGCTGTGATTGCCATGTCTATAACTGCTTCGGGTCCCAGCTCCCAGGATGTCTGGAAAACCTCACAAACTTGGCGAGGAATTTGCTTGATGTAGGCGATGGAGCCTAAGTCATGATCAGTAAGTGCTGTATAGACACTATACGGGAAATCTAGTCGACCTTTTCCTCGCATAATCTGCACGCGGATATCCTCTGTCCATACATCGATGGCAGTAAGCCATTCAACTAGAATGGGGTTTATCATGTTGTAGGAACCGGAAAAGACACCATGCTTCTGGATAACACTGATGGAGACAAAATTTGAGTGACATAAAGCTTGATACCGACGAGAGATCTGGCACAAACCTATTAATAGGCCCAATGGTAGAGTCCAGCGAGGCCACATTTAGCATGGCATCCATGGGCATGAGGGACGTGAAGACGGAATTCGCTGTGCCATATGTTGCTATTTCTGTCCGTAGCGTCTCCCAATTATGGAGTCTGTTGTCCTGGGGTTGGCCGCATAGGTTGAACATATACTCGCCTCTTGATAGGGGTGATCCGCCGAAATGCCCGTACGCGCCATGGTCGCGCGCAAAATAAACGCTTGCACGGACGGATGAGTTATAGATGGTCATCATTATCTGCTTCGCAATGTCTCTGGCCTCCGGGGACTTATAGGGTATCTGCAACTTGAGAAGGGCCTCGCCCAGGCCCTGAATTCCAATCGATATGGCCCGTTGGTGGCGGCTGCCAACGCTTGCTTCGATCGACGGCGCTTTTGAGGAGTCAATCACCCGGTTCAAATTGACAGTCAGGGCCTTGGTGATCTCAGCGAGCTCGGTGTAGTCGACTTTACCATACTGTATGAAGACAGGTAGGATAAGGGAGGCTTCGCTGGTCGTGGCGGTTTCAGAAGGTGTGCTGCACTGTGTTGTCGCACCAAATACGTCTCCATGAGTTATCATCCCCATGTTTTGCTGATTGGATCTCACTTAAGGTTGGGAGTTAGTGGGTTGCGTTATTCCGAGTCGGTGGGCGAATGGAAACGTATGATTGGCATTGTCACGGAATAGTAACATTGGTTCTCCTGTCTCCAATTGGCAACGGATAATTGCACTTAACAGGCTGCGAGCGGCGATAGTACTTCTGGGAATTCGAATATCCGCCTCTGCCGCAAGGTACGCCGCATCGAAAGCCGCCCCGTAGCGATTCTCTAGCAAGGGCACATCACTGGGAGAGAATAGGCTCCACTTCACGTTTTGCTTTGCTCTCTGCATGCTGGATGTAGTGTATCAGGTAAGGTAGTAATGTTAGTGGAGTGAACACGTACAAAATATCTGGGACGATCAGTCCATAACGAAGCCTCTTGGACAAAGCTTGGGCTTGTATGGTTTCGAGTACCGTAAAGATGTCTCCATGCCATGCCTGGACATACGCCGCGACCTCGGTATTTGTACCAGTGAGGTCAGACACATTCGCCGCCGCCGCCGCGTTGTACAAATCTAAGAGAGGCGGTATACCGAGTGATGGGATTCCTCCAATATCAGCCCTGAAAATGGTAAGTCTTGTCAGATATCGCAACTTCCATGAAGTAAATGAAACTCACCCTATACTTGGAACGCTACTGAAATTGACGCTTACGGCCCCTCCTGCCGCGCCGATAGCAGCAGTCTGATGCAAGGCGTTGAAAGCCGAGATGGTAGAAGTCGTTGAATTAAGGTGGATCAAATGGGAGGAGGTTAAACTACCACAAGTCGTGCCAGCCTGTACCATCGTAGCGGGAGAGTGGATGTAATAACCGTGCAGGAGGTGTTCAAAAGTGGCCATGACACGGAGGGCGTCCTGTCCATGTAAGGCAATAGCGACGCGCATGTAAGAGTACTCTGGGCGTTCAACTAACTCCCCGTTTCTTCGCAGTAGCATATCGGATTTCATGAGTAATAACCCTGAGCTACGGTTTATGTCAGTTGAATATCGTTAGAACCAGTTGTCAGATCATTTGCTTACTACGAGTACTGAGGAGTGCATGCTCCAGCGACCATAATATCAATATATTCCTGATTTGCAGCGAGGTCGGTCATGAATTTCTCTGTCAAGACGGGGTTCGCTGTTTCGTTGACAGTCAATACAAATTCCACATATATAATTGCTTACTCACGATGAGCAGCGAGATGGTTGCAGGCATCCGAAAACTTAAACGGGGTAGCCTTGCAGATACAGTCCAACTCGATTTGGGCGGCCACCAGGTCATAGGCAGGATGCAACATAGCAAGTTTTGCCGTCGTATCCGCAAGCATGCGCTATGGGTGACCGAAGCTAATCAGTGGAAATAAGAGCTTCTGATGATTTCTGACCTACGTCTAACTTGGAGGACTGGGTCTCTGTAGACAGGACACGCTCCATATCTCCGAGAATCCTGTTTTCCCGATGTGTTAAAATGTGAAGGGTAATTCAAATTGTGTGCTTATCCAACCTAGCTGGGTTTATAAGGGGCTGTTGATCCTTTTTTATCAACTGAAGAAATCGGAATGAGTTGAACAGCCAAAATTAGTGAACTGTTTTAACACTTACGTGATTCAGACGCGTTTCGAGCTGTATTAAAGAACATGAATATGTATACTGATAGAATTCGCAGTGCACAATATATACGGCACCTTAGCGCGCTCGTAGAGTTGCTTTCGACTGCAACACGAGTGTGATATTAGCGCTAGTCCAATGATACTGAGTCGAAACGTACTGACCCATCTGAGTAGAATGTCATTCGAAAGTCAGTAAATGAGGTGTAATTTCGAGAGAATATTGAACTCACTTCTCTTTAGAATAAATCTAGTCGCCATTTTTTGATGCTGTTATAAATTTTGAAGCTGGAGTAGTTGCAGAAGAGTGTATCGAGTGAACTGATTGAAACTTTGGTTTTACTGTGTATATATACGTTTGTCTGCTCCTGTCTCATGTTTGAGGAAGAGCGCCCTTATAGTGACTCCCTGGCTAATCGACTGTCAGGGTCACTTCTTTCCTCGAAAAGATCAGTGAGCCGAAGACACAGATGCGCTATCAAAGCCTTTTCGTCTTCTTTTTTTCTTCAGTCGGCAATGTGTGATGGATATTGCGGTGCTAGAGTGTATTACGGTTCCACTTCAGAGTAGTGACTGTCGTGAGCAGAGCCGGAGTGTATTGTCAATCGTTGACCGTACATAGATGGTCGGGATGTTGTTCTGATGATCACAAGTCACGGAATACTAGCAATGGTACAGTCTACCTGATTCCCGACGTTTGCCGATGATACATATCTGGATTTGGCGAGGTAGTACACATATACGGCAAACAAGCGATTCGCATACATCACAACCATCATGTACTGTCATTCAGTCGGTATATATATATTTTTTGCCCCACGTTCGATCCCGTGCTCGTGTACACAACCCCCGCATATGAAACTCAGCGGCTGACAGGTCACTAGTCAGTGTAAATACGGAACTGTCTATGCCCAGGAACATGTGAAATGATGCAGAAATGTTAGACGATAGGAAGTTGGAATTCCCTTGGGGTCCCTTCTAACAGGCACACACGAATATAACAGTCTCATTTATCGGCCCTTAGTTCTGACCCCTCGCATTCATGCAACCCAGTAATTTGGCTAGTCCCCAATATCGGCACGGGCAGCGTCTCCGTATTGTAGAGTCATTGCCAATCGCTCATCTTCTCGATGTGATGAACCATAGGCATAGATATTCGCCTTTGGAGAAAATGATCATCTCCTCAAGCTCAGAACTGGTATGGTACCTCATGTCTTTCATGGATCCTCGCATCCTGGCTCGATTGCGGCAAGTGTGTAATCTATTGGGAGCTTCCGTGGAATATTATCATACCACTACCTGGAATGTGAGGGCGTTCTTTTCAAAGTATATCGGCAGTATATACGTAGACAACCTCCGAAAACACCTGCGCGACTCTTCGTCCCTGGTATTCGGCCCTGCTGTATTGGAGTTTTTCGACCGCACCGCTCCTGTTCTGAGTGGACCACAAATACCTCTCGAGATTGCGGTACCAACTGGAAGAGCAACTTGGATGATTGGTAATTTTTTGTTTGGCCAGCATTACCACGTCAAAGGAGGGGAACCAAAGTTTAAACAAGAGACACTTCGAAAGAGGCGAGATCCTAATGAATTCGCAACTGGTGATAGATTGGCGTCTGCCGAGAGCTATATCTCATGGAAGTTCACCTTCACCAAGAGAATGTTTTCCACTGGAAAATCTTCGATCATTATACTACACTCCATCCACTGTGATCCGTACCTTCATGTGTTATCCCAACACTCCAGTAAGTCGCAATCAGTTGTTCCATCTCCAAATATCAAGCGAGATGACATTCAATCAGGCGCATTGGTGAATTACATCTCTCACGCCGGTGCTGTATCTATATTCCCGCGAACAACGTTCTCCAGCCGCTGCTCACTTATCGCTAGGTGCGGCTATCTCGCTTCGGATGATGACACTCTCAGTGGCAAGGTGTGGTTGGAAAGATATGCCCAGAAAAATAATATCAGAGTTATTGGAAGCGCGTATTGGCTTGTTCATGGAGTCGAGCTTGGACAAAGGTATTTATGCGACAGATATTGTTGGAAGATCAGATTTGAGGATCTGTGTAAGTATTGAAACATTTGTCACGCATTCCCTTGCGCATTTGCTCTTCGCTTATTCACTGTGTTCTAGGGTCGCCAGGTCCAATCGAAACCCATCAATCATTCCCGCCAGGACCGTCGTTCGAAGTACAAGATTGGTTCTCAAGAACAACGTCTATAGACTCCTATCTGCGCATAGCACAGCCTCGTCTTTGGCAGTATGCCATTTTGCATCTTGGTTGCATAATATTTCATTTCTGACGCCATTTTTACAGTGACTGGGGAATGCTTCGTAATATGCCACCCATATATATGGCGGAATGAGAATATCTAGTTACAATAAACGGAGTCGTCAGATAACAGTTTCAAATAATGTCACCAGTATCATACTTTGCCGCGAAAGCATGTTACTTGTTTTACCTGTTTCAATGTATCAATTCTACATATCTTCTGATTTGCGATAAGAAAGCCAGTTGCGGAGTATAAAAGGTCCACTTTACACTCTCTCATTGTCACTATCTCTTCTCGCAATGTCTCGTACGTCTTTGTGGGCTCAATTTGACGCCATGATCGTGCATCCCGGAAAGCTTCCATCTGATTGCATACACGAAGAGGCGGTGATGACTGAGGAAGAGTTGATCCAAATAAGCGCAGAGTACAAAAGGGTTGGTCGTTTTTCTTAGGCGGATATCCCAAGTGGCTGATGATATTGCTTAGACAAATTCGCCTGGACTCTGTCGAGCCTTCATCTTCGCCACTGGAGGCTCGGTTAGGGGTGTCTATCTTGCGCCTCAAATCGGAAGCCCCTGTGACCACCTTGCCGTGGAACGCTTATTTCCTAACGGCGCTATTAGCATTAAACTGTTGGAGGTACCCGGCACGAGTCTGAAGCTGATTAATGATTGGCGGGTTCTTGTCTCAAGTGGAAAGGTCCCGGCACCAGCAAATGTGTCTGTTCAGTCATATTTCAATGTACATTGGGAGGGTAACATTGTCCTCGCGTGCTATCATAGATCGGCACCTCACTGGCCAAGGATGAACCACGCACCCTTGGCGCTTTCCCCCTTTATTGTTCTTTTGTTAAAGAGGTATGTTGTTCGTTCCTTTTTGATGCCTGTATTGAACTGTTCTTCGTTTCGCAGTTTCCTCCAGATTTATGTGGCTCTTGACAAAGCAATAGAGAACGGCGAACCATAACTTGAACACATTTGATAGCCTATCCAGATTCATTCACATTTTGAATATGCGACTATACCAAACTGTGTCAACGTTGTCTGTCCATAATTAAATGTCGCTTCTATTTGACCGTAATTTTATCGGGTATCTCGAGCCGATGTCACCTAAGGTACACTACATAAACTTACACATACAGGTGGCGGGGCATCAGATATTTGATATCAATCACTGCATTGGCTTCAAGTTTATTACGTACCCTCAAGGAAGTTATATATACAAACATATGTTTCGCTTCTGCTGGTCCGGTGTTTTGACTTCCCTCATATCTATGCTGTTACTTCTACCCGTTGAGATTTTGGAGGAGATTTGTAGTTTCTCCGAATCAACAACCTGCTTATCTCTTATGGCAACGTGTCATTCAGTCAGCGCTATCGCTGAAAGGGTGCTTTATCGTGATATTCTCCTACACGATGGTATTCTTCTTTCGTTTATCCGCGCCTTGGTTAATTCTACGGCGCTTGACCGCCGTATTCGTTGCAACATGGTTAGGACCCTTGAAATTAGGAACTATAGTAATTCTATCATGTCGAAAGCCAACCCGCAATTAAGCAAATTATTGCGCTTGATGCATAGGGTCACTTCACTCAGCATAGCATGTGACAGCGAAGCTGGAGACATCTTTTATATGTTTTGTTCAAGGTCGGGGCTCATTCGCCGTACCGAGCCAACAGAAATCCCGACACTCGCCCCGGTAGATGATGACTGCAATGATACTGCTTTGGCATTACAATGTCTTAGATCGTTGACAGTAGCAGGGAACCTTCTTTTCCTCAAATTGGCACAGGGTCGTTCTATCAGATCGGTCACTACGACCACAATAACAAATATCAATGTTGAAACTGCTCCAGTGACACTCAATAATATATGCGGTGCCAATATGGTATACAACAGTCTTCGTTCCTTATCGATTCCTGCGTTTGTGACAAAGGGGGAGGACTTAATCCACTTCTTAATTCAGCTCAATGGGATTAGTCCTTACCTGGAGGAACTGGAATTAAGGCTCTTCTCTGTCGTTATGCGCGTGAGTCAATTCCATTAGTGTATGGTCAGTATCAGCAAGAATTAATGTTATTGCAGTCGCAGGATCTAAGTACCGATTGGACAAAGCGTATTCCGAATCGTCACCTACGAAAGTTAATTCTACGTGGGAATATTGGAAATATATTATCCCTGTCAGATGATGAGCCGGGGATACTGCATGCTCCGGAGGCAACAGCTGAGCCTTTCTGGGAGTCGCTGCCACATTTAGTTGAGCTTGAGGTAAATCGGAGCTCATGGAAAAGAGAGCCTGGCGGATGGGTATTTCAACTGCAGCCAAAGGTGGGTGATGTGGCACATGATCAGCTTGATCAATTGATGCATGCTGTATTTTCAAGTTTAATCAGATTTGGGGATACCGTTTATGGACATTGGCAATACCAAATAAGTTGTTAGCGTTTATCACACGCAATTTCATAGAGACATGTGCTAAGGCACGTGTAGCCGTTGTAGCTCCACAGAAAATTACACCAATGCAAAAACACTGAAACGACAAACAAAATGTTGGAGACTGTTGGAGAAGCGTTGGGAAACCCTTGCGAGAGACGGCTACTATTCCAATACACAGTTTACGTTCTGATTATGTGTCGTACCGGCTTACCTCACCGATATGCTTTGTACCGAATAATATTTTTCATGTAGAAGATGCTAGTCGCGTATTCACTCCATACAACCAGCGCACCTAGCATCAATAACAAGAACATGTCATTCACGCACAGTCGGAATCCACCAATTAGCGAACCGATGCAGCAAAATTGTCATATTGATCGTTTGACCCAGCAACGACATCGAAATTGGTCGACGGGAATTCCGATGAGTTGTACGCAATGCAATCGAGAATTTTCAAACCATAGGCCCCGTACAAGCGCATATTAAGCCACGGAATGTTACGAATCGACTTCATGGTTCGGAATTCTGATGTGTGTGAGGGTACCTTGATCATAAGTATATTGTGTTCGCGATAATATCAAAAGGTTCGTAATTACGAGCTTTGCTAAATAACAAGATACATAGAATTAGGTGAGGTATGCGAAGGATGAGTAACATGTTTGGCAGGCACCACATAATTACATAGTAGGATCAGTTGTGGATCAGAACGCCAATACCATGTCAGAACTGACTCGGTACTTATCTTCAGATCGTAGATATTCTGCACTACTACTCATCGGCCAAGAAGATAACAGGTCGATGCTGTAGAGCCCATGGTAACCCTGATGGTGGGTTTGCAAAGGACCGTTCAATGGTCACTGCATTTCTGACCATCTTAGCGCCTCCTCGATTAGGTTCTCTCTTCTTGTTTGATCGGGTGCCTCGGACAAGGAACCTCACAGGGCGATTGTTCACATATAACGTTGACGCAGGGTGGTCCATTACTATTGGTTGTCAAATGCATATCAATGATGATGTCACAACGTGCTCACACGGGAATTTGATTTGGAGTGATCTATTGTCGCCAGGGAAGCGGCGGGTACTGGTGTCAATTCCATTTGCAGACTTGATATTCTTTCTATGAATGACTCTATAATCACGTTTGGTATATTTTGTCAACCATTTTGAGGATTTTTCTTGTGCTGATGTTACGTATGATTCACGTTGAATCAAGGTCTGACGCGGAAACACTGAAACTGCACAATCCGCCGTTATGTAGTTCATCACTGCCGCTGAGTGACCATGTCAGAGCCCTGTAGGTAGCTGATCATTTTTACACGTACTTGAATGAAAGTTGAACAAGATATGACTGATGGGGTCAGTATCGACAACAATGATCTGAATGACCCGTTCCTTTTGTTGAACGGGCCAAATAGGACTCGTCTTGAAGTTGAAAACACCAAACAGTGGTCTGTTCGATGATGACCTATTTGATACTGCTTTCCAGAGTGCTGCATTGACCCCCATGTATTGACGAGTCGTGTGGGTAGACGAAAAAGCGTCGTACCCCGCCTGAATCAGCCATCGATATAGTGGTCGGAGGCCTCCAATTCGAACAAAGATATCCAAGTCGCTGACAGGAAACTCAACTCTATCAAAAAATTGCAACGCCTGAGACCCGCTGACTACTGCGCCACAGCGATGAAGAACACGGCGAAAGTCATCTGTGTCGTGAAACCACTTTGTGAAAAAATTATCAAAGTTGAACGTCAAGTGGAAGTAGAACTCTATCACGGCCGCCAAATATTTAGAAATGCGTTTCAACTGAATGATTTCACCCAATGGTAAGCCGTTGAAAAACTGAACAATATATGCGCCATCGGATCTGATGAGGAAGGATTCAAGCACCGACAGCATATCAGTGACGAGAGCGCCCAGGTATTTGCTTGCAAACCGTTACTTCCTTTTTATTCATTCCCCCCCCTCGTAGCACTTTTACAAACCAATCAGGCTCCGTGAGTGTACACGCTGTCGTATGCAGCCCCTTAGCATGCACATTGTCAAACGAGGCTTCTCTTGAATATGCTTGTGTTAACTTTCAAATTGCCGAGTGTCTGACTCTCGAGTATTCATTTAGCCGCGTCATCTGACCTTCATGAGACTGAGACGTAAGATTGTGAAACTGTTATTCTGGATCAGAACAGATACAATGTGAACACTTATACATGCGGCATTTACATAATTCACGTCACTATATTTGTGCCTGCTTTGCGATCATTCATACTAACCGGCTTCAAACATGTCGCCCTATAGGCCACAAAATTCGATATTCCATTCCTAATTCCTCAGTCCTTTCTTATGACCTTCGACCAGTCAACCACGAAGCATATGCGCTGTCGCACCAAAGCTAAATCTTATGATAGTCCTATGTATCGGTGAGCCTCGGACAATGTCCTATACTCGTTTCGGTTTGTTGATGGTTAGGTAGTCCGACGACTCCCTTGGAGCACAACGATCAGAACTGTCTATACCATCTGTTTGTTTTGAATCGCCGCCAGAATCAGCGCGCATGGAGGTTGAATACGATGAACACGGGTTTCGCAACGCAGACAGACTCATCTCACGCGCATCCTCTTGGGCAGTCTTACATTCTGTCTCAATATAGCTCGTTGTCCGGTGCTCTTGACCCTGTGAGTTTACTCTACATGACACCCAACTCATCAATAATTGTTGTAGAACTCTGTTTTACAGATCCCTAGTGAGCAACTCTGAGAGAGTTGAGTGCCAACGTTCATTAGACGTATACTTTTTACAGGAGACGGTAATGTCTATAAGCCTCCGTGTCAGGAGCTGCCATCGTCCATTGACATCTGTAATATTGAACCTGAGGTGATGATATATTTTGCCAGATGATGTGCGTCCATCCATTGACCGTCTGTTTGTAATAGGAGTCAGGCATCCAGTATGCAGGTATGATGTCTGGAAACTGTTACGATGGTTTTTCTGCTTAGATATAACACTCCGATAAGCCCATTGCGATGCACGCCTCTATGCACCGTCGGATGTTGAGGATGAAAGTGTCAGCGAGAAGTAAACTCTGTCTTTATATCCAATCTAATAATATATCTTACATCTCTCATTTGCAGCCCAATATCCACGGCAACATACAGCGCCATATGGGAGGGGGATGTTCCTGACGAGTCAGATGTATGCCCCAAGTCATGTATGCTCATATTGGTTATTGATTTCGATGCGACTAGCCGTACTTAAATTGTGTCAGTGCTGCGGCTGCAAACGAGGTATAGTACCTTATTTCGACTATTAAGATGGTGATTATTCACTTTAGCTATCCCAGACCTCCATTGACGCATCGCAATTCGACATCATGGCTCAATGGAGTAATCAGGCTACAGGGGGGTTTTATATCGGTCAGCCGACGAGCTTATTTTACTATCCGAGTCACTGATCCTATCCACTTTAGATTGCAGTCTTTCAGATGCGTCTGAGCCGATAGTACGACATTTAAATATCCATATACTTATCGCATTATCTGAGACAGCGTTAGCTTTACCCTGGACCATCAGAAAATGAATATCGACAAACGCACTCCATAACCACGCATGATGTGAGTAGGATCATCGCGCACATCATACTATCCATACCCACGTCGGTATTATCAGGCAAATTCCATAAACCAGTGTGATAGCCTACACGCTACGGCGGATTACATGATGTCTTCCAATAATGTGTTCAATGTACGTCGCTAATCAAACCTTGTTCTAAATGCCTACATTCACAAACGCACTGTAATTTTTTTTTGTAGTCAGGCACACCTATTGCTGATGTTGCCAACCCATGTGCTACATTTGGTGGCTCTTTCTTAGTATGTTACGGCGGTTTCAACACTTTTCATTCATTGACATGCGTATAGGATTTTCCTGTCGATGCGCAGCTTCATCCAGGCATCGGACTTGATGAGGGCCAGAATGGCGCTTCTCTCACTGGGTTACAACCTGCCCATCTGCTATCGCACAATGGTATGGTCATTTCCTCTCGTGTTATTGCATATGTCATTTTTGACCAGCTTCAGAGTACGTGGAGCAACCCGATCAAACGAAGACACAGGAAACATACTCCGAGACCTTCGTAAGTTATTTGCTATTGGGTGGAAGTGGGGTCATTTCCGCCTCTCTGACCACCTAAATATCAGCATTCCGAAGCGGATAATGACATGGATTATGGAGATCATAGCAATTTACAAGTGGGGCAGTTGATTAACAATGGTAGTTGTGTTGAGTGAGTGATGTTGATACGACCTCTATCCTAGTTGCTCACCAATAATTCCATATAGCGATGAGATGGAAGGCATTTTTCTCATAATGGATACCTTAATCCGTTTCGTGGAACGGCGATACAGGAATGTGTAGACATATAATTTTAGCTCCTGTGACAAATTGTTGACAAATGAGTACTTTCATATACCCTGTCCTGTACTACTCAATGAACCAGATGAAATTTTGTCGCATTGTGAAAGTTCTGGGCAGACTTGGTCTCTTATTGTACCTTTATAGATTTCTGACTCTTTCGAGTGAAATTCGACAGTCGACTAAGCAGCGGTACTCAGCGGTGAGTGGTTCTAGAGGTTTCGGTAATGGCTGATTGTCCGGAGACTTTGTCGGAAATCAAAAAACGGACTCGTAAGCCCATATGCATTGACAAACATGTGGTATAATACACATTGTATTTACATAAAATACCGGGACTAGCGATTTACGCGTCGAGTTTGAGCGGTTGAATCAGCACAGCAGTAGCAAGGGTATTTATAATAGGGTTTTGAGCGACGACACGGATACAGGTCACTCAGAGCACTTGAGACAGGATAAGTCGATTCATCAGGACTTTGCTGGTATCGTAGGTCCTTGATGTTTGTCTTATTGATGGTGCGGACCATATGGTCAGACAATGTTTTGTCAGATGGAGAAATAGGTGCCCGTCTGATGCGGCGTGCATATGTGAGTAATCGTGGCCACGTAATTATTACGACGATTGGTCAGCGTCATGCCTGTCACGCATTCAATGGCGATTACGCTTGTTCTTCTCTTGTTCAACACTCAGCGCAACCCTCTTCTATGTGGCTAATGTGATGATAACCGCTCTAATATAACACCTTGGGTCGACGCAAGGACCTTATCGTGCACCATGATCACCTCATCCTCCAAACTTGTGCCATCCTCAAGGTGCCGATACCAAATGCCAGCGTGGCAATCAATGCACACTGCCAACTGGGAAATACGCGGATATATTGGATAGTATAACATGACGGAGTGGTGCTGGATGGTCCAGACGGTGGGCCCCCGACGTGCGCTCAGCATGTACGTGTCGACGACACGTTCAAATTCACCAAATTTTCCTGCTCTGTCCTCAAAAAGCACTTATCTTTCGAAGTCCATATTCTCCACCGCCTCGCGTATTTAGGCAAACCCATATTTCGAACATCCTCGTTCCTATCATTGGTGAGTGCTCAAGTTCATCGTCCTTTGAACATTAAACCATTTTCTCTTTCCATTACCATACTTGCTGATTTGTATGTGCCTCGTCTAGTTTGTATTCTTCCCATTGGATGATCCGCCAATCCGCTGGCTGTTCACGATGCAGTGGTCCACCTAACCCTAGTCGGCTTTTCCTACACCGTCATCGACCGCAATCATACTCTCATCGAGTACCCGTTGTCGATCATCTTTCTTACCACCGCCATGGTATTACCACATAGTGTCCCTCCTCGTCGATGCGACTACATGCGTCAAGGTTGTACCGCGTTTTCGTACATCGTCTGGAGCGCGAATCGATCAGGTCAATATAAGTCGAATAATTATCAAGCAAGTCCCTTTTCCTCCGTGCGGGATTTCACGACAATAGCTTCGTGCTCATCGTATCCCTAGGCATCGTCAGGTTACTCGCGTGTACCCATCTCATGGAATTGTATCAACTCCGTCTTTGAACGTGTGAGTATATTTTGTATTCTGCGGTCCCGATACCTCTATCATTCATTGCCATATCATGCTGTTACCTCAGTATCCATTCTATGCGCATTCAAGTATCTTGTTGCGTCTCTTCATGTCTGTTTATCCCCCGTGCTATCGTTCAGTCTACTTTCTTTGCATATCTTGGGTACATATTTTCGAGACTTTCCGACCCTCACCATTGTTAAATTCACCAAGACCCCATCCATTACACTGGCGTGTATCATTAGTATTTTTACTTCTAAATACCATTCTATTAACTCGCCACCCACGTCACCAGGGGCAGCCTTAGGAGCATAACAAAAAACGGATACACTTCAAATACAACACAAGAAAATTAATGCAATACCATTGATAAACGGAACACAAGTCCAGGCGGAGAATGCGCATGCCTCAGTATGTTTATGAACACTACTCGCGGACTGGACTGCATACCCTACTACTTCGTCATTATTTTTTTTATATCACTGGAGTCGAATACACTCAGTGCACGAAAGACAATTTTAAGTATTTGTCATAACTAGCTATTCCCGTATCGACTGAAACGAGAACAGTCGATCATGTAGGGGCGTGTCATATCGATACTATTTGCGCGTGCTGTGAAATTACCAAGGATTCAGGTAATTGTCAGACACGAAAATTTTTAACAAGACCTACTCGTGAACGGGCATACACAATTGAGTTCAGAATTGATATTGGGACATGTTCGAAGGCCCTGTACGCACGGAGACCATCGTATCCTCGCTCTACGCACGAGTAACGCGATATCATCACATCGAAGATGTTTGCTGGTACAGTCCGAATGTTGTATCGTCACCATCCGACGTATGCGCGGAGGCTGTCGGTTCGACCACAGGAATTGGTCTATGTTGCTGGAAGTCATATCAGAAAACAATCTGTAGTGGACACAGTGTACACTCACGCCGTATACATTGAAATAAACGAGAGATGGTGATTCAAACATACCTCAATCTGATTTTATGCTATATAATGCTTACGTATTCGTCCCGGAGACAAAGTCGGAATCGACGGTGGAAAACATTCGCTAAAGGTACAATCACAACTTAGGTACACTCGGGGTGTTTCAGCAACATCATCTCCAGATGTCACAGGTGCTATCCGAGCAGTTGTGTCGGTTGAGTGTTCCAAGGTCAGAGGGCGTCCTGAAACAGGTATTATAAGCGATCGGATGCTCGGTACCGTTTAGTATTGAAAGCCTGACCTTGGCGCCAATTAGTGCCTATGCGCCACTGTCGTACGTTACATCTCCACTTCAAGTTCCATTGGCCGCAATGATCCCGCTTCAGGACCGAATCCAATACACGTCAGCTCTTCTGACACAAGAACGACAGACAGATTCATGTATGTAAAATGAAATGTCAGTTTGCGCCTGGAGCGCGGCATAGTAACATGCTGCGGGACGGGAGTTAATAAATATCTGAGTAAGAGCAAGACCATCTAAATACATCACAGAGTATCACGTCGTCAATGGCAATGTTCATGCAAAATATCTATGTGCCTCCAGAGCTTTTTGACGAAATTTGCAGCGTGGCAGAGCGTCAAAGCATCCTTTGCCTCATGCGCACCTCTAAGCAGATGTATACCGCAACAACCCATAACGTTTATAGGACAGCATCAGTCACGGGGTTAATGGCCCGAAGATTATTCGCTACGCTCTCCTCAGAAAGCCCAAATGCGTTTCTTTATGCAGCTTCCATTCGGCATTTAACATACACAGCTACCAATCTTGAGGACGCCTTTATCACTTTTCAGCTGTTTGTACATTCGTTACTAAAGATGTGGCAGCTCCGCACATTGGAATTGGTTGTGGGAAAATCTGTGTCAAGCTTCCTCACGGTGCAACTGAACAAAACAGGGGTCAATCAACAGTATCGACACTTGATCGATGCAATAAACCCCAGGGCAAAAATAGACGCTTCCATTCGATCACTTCCTGCTTTAAAATCACTTATCATCCGCGGTGATCATAAATTAACATCCGTTGCAAGATGCCGCCAATTGACATCCGTCACTATAAGCGTACCCATGTCAATGTCTGATTTGCATGAAGTGTTGCACAACTTGATGGAAGGCAGCGACAATATCAATTCCAATCCCCACCTGAGGACGCTGGAGCTTAACTTTTACAACGGGACAACCAACGAAACGGCACTAGCATTCATCACGGTGGCACGACTGTTTCCCTGTCTCACCCATTTAACACTCCGCATCCCACTACTTAACCCGCTTGTAAGCGTTATTCGTTTACGGAACATGTCGCATTGGAAATGAACCTATAATTCCCAGATGCTCATCGATATTATGAGAGACTCTGCTTGTTACTTTCCAAAACTGCGTGTACTGTTCGTCAACACCAATACGGCAAAGTCTTGTGGGTCGTATGTAGTGCGAGAACCTCGGTATTTGTCTCCTGAGGGCAAATGCAGAGCATTTTTCACGCAATCATTAGAAGAGGCGGGTCAAATGCGCCCTTTTCTACATCGTGTGCAGTTTGGATTACAAGAGTGGCATAGACTTGTTGTTTCAAGCAGTTGGCGAGCAACCACCCAAGATATTGAAGGAACATCATGCCACTCTGGGAGAATTCTCCAGCTTTTGTATTCAATGAAGTGCAAAACAGGAAACTGGTGCTGGATAACTGGTGCTGAAGAAGATATATATGCCTTGCTGAGTGAGGCTAAGTGAATGTCATCTACATGGCACATAATGATGTATTGCACAAGTTGTAAGCAGGTGGTGTATATATTTTGTTTTATGACCGGAAGCTGAATTTCGTTACTCAGACTAGATAACACGCTGCGCTTGAGGCGAGAGTTTACATGTTGGGGCGCAATCCTTGACGTGGTATGGATGATAGGCATATTTATACTTCTGTTGCTTTCGCGGGTTTGTACTAGGTTGATCTTTGTTGCTTAAATTGATAGTTTGTCGAGTTAGACAGTACGGGAAGAGTTATAAGTATCGAGAGTAAATTTGATTACCTCTAGGGTTAGCGCTTGCATGTGCGGTATTGATCTCATGCAATAGGATTTGGTGATTTATTCATACGGATATTTGCACAATGTAAGGCGCGGCAAGAAGTTGTTAGAAGTCCGCTCAATTTGGCCCGATGGTGATTCAGCGCGTAGGTCCTCCTGGTCACGTGTATTCGTCATTTGAGTTGGAAGGAGCCCTATTGGATTCTAGGAGCTTTTACGTAGACCCCCATGAACATTTTATACCAAATATATATATATATACACCAAGTACGTACTTCGTCCGAATACATAGAATTTATGTATACACACGGAAGCGGACAATATCTGTGTCAAAACGTCGGCTGGTAAGTTACAACACGACAAATACCACCCGATCACACTACTAGAAGGTCGTGTTAAATTTGAAATTGTCATGACGTGATGTGATGGAGTTGTAGCTGCTTCAATGACACGCGAATTTGCCGAACACATGAGGAACAGACAAACCTGATCGCGGTGACTATGTAAGTGATGTTTCTCTTTCATTCCTTTCCAAACAATATATATGCATACTCCGAGGTCGTCCAGTCTTTCATGTTGGTCAAATATTGTCTTCATTGCTCCATTGAAGTCCCAACAATTCTGTTGGAGTTGCATTACCCCGCCCATCTGATTTCGTAGCTATGGCATTCTGAATGTGTCCAAAGATGCTCTTGTGGGCATAATATCAATCCGAGACGGACTGCTTGCGGTTGTAGCAATGGTGAGTGTTGCTGAAGGAGTGTGGCGATCAACTGCGATGCATCTTCGAAATGACGAAGCTTCATCAAATCCTGTCTGAGCGGCTTCAAACGCGGCTGAGCCCTTCAAGACCACATCTGGATATTAAAACTCTTGCTATAGAGGATGACATAGCTCGTTGGCGTAGTGGCTTATACAACATTATGTATTTCCACCGTTTCAGCATCCGATTCTGCGCAAAACACTACGTAACGTCGACTGGGATCTGTGTACAATCAACGCGAATCAAAACAAAAAAAAAAAGCCAGCGGATACGCTAATAGTGAAGAACTAAAGTCAGAAGAAATAGCATGTAAATATATGGGACAAAGCTGACGGAAGCTTTTTTTATAAAAAAAAAACGGCCTGATACTTACGTTACCCACTCGCTGTAAGTGTGATTTTTTTTTGAAAATGGTCATATTGAGCACTGAGTATGTACTATGACGCTGGTCAGAATATGATCTTTTGTATCCAACCTCTATAACTGGTTTTTAGCTATGTCATGTAGGTCAACGCACTGATTATTTAATGTATCTCGTAGTCAGCAATTGTACTAACCGATCCATCAAAAAATCACGGCACAGACCTGCTGTGTAACACGAAAACACGTCAATCAAGAATCAGCAAGAGGATCAGAGAGTTCTAATACGTAATGGTGGTCAGATATAATACACCTCCATATCACTAGTTTTAAAATTCATAGTCAATGCTTGATTCCGCACTTCTAACACCCGTTTTTGAGATGATAATCTAATCCCAATTGTTTATGTTCTGTTTGGTTCACCTATCCTCAGTCTCATCATTACTTCGGGACTTCTCAGAAGAACGGTTCAGGTATTATGGTTTGTATTTTGGTACTCACTCGGTTCTGTCTTATTGATTACACCAACCAAACTCCCCAAATAGTTTTACTAGTACGGGATCCAAAATATTGTTACGTGTGTTGCTCAAAGAAGTGCGAACTTGCCACTGCGGCTTCTGTCGTACAGCTCTCTCAATACAGTGTCTAGATTTGGATTTTGTCAGTGCCTTGAATCATCCTGAAAGTGCAATTTACCTAACCATTCGCTCCCAGATTTGAACCCCCTGCATGAATTGGTTCGATGTTTCTCGATCGATCCAGATTGCCGCGAGCTGAGAACAAACATAACTGCTCATGGAATGTTCGCTTCCTATTCCATACACTTGATAAGTCTGTACGCATATAGACGTCGATGGACCCCTAACATTTGCCGATGTGCTAAATATGCCAAAGGCGAACCCTAACTGACAGGTGACAAGCTGAAGCGACTCTTATTTCTACCAGCCAGTCATACAAGTTCGCCCTTGTCCTCCATTTTCCCTCACCTCAGGATAGTACCCATGTCGATAATCCCCGACGCTGATGAACATGCGAGTTCTAACTTTGTAGTTGGTACGCACGGTATAGTTCCAATGGTCTATTCAAAATGCTGATTTTATTTTCGTTATAGTGAGGCCTGCCACCTGCATCCCAGAGGCACCAATACAATCACCCTATGTGGTGGATGTCGGTGGCTGCACATTCCGCATTGGTACATCTCCTTTCAAGAAGAAAGGTGGCCGCTTGTGTAAGTCATCCTGCACTTATTCAAAACTCGACATCTAATACCTGGGTTGTAGTTCACGCAACACCATTCAAAACAGCCAATATAAGGATCATGGTCACGGTGGAGCAGTTCGTCGAAGAGGAGGAACTGATCACTTTGGAAAATGGTAAGCTTTAGTGCCACTTTATCCTGATACGAGTCACGACTAATATCTCACATCTCATACCACCGCAGCACTTGCCCTCAACTATGCTGACGCTACTCTGGACAATGTTAGCATCAGTGAGAGAGTGTTTGTGTCGGAGATACACAGATTACGTGAGGATGTGGCCCACCTGTTTACTCGAAGAATCAAGCTTGCAAAAAAGTTCAACCTCGTCGTCACCAAATTTTTCTCTCAAATCCATCAAGCTACTCGGGGGAATAAGGTTCTTAGTACAAACTACCTTCGCATCAAAAGGATTCTGGCGCACCACCTTGTCTGGGAATCCTCTACAAACTCTAACCTGGCCATTATTACGCAACGCTTGCAAGAGCTGAGCGATGAGAACACTTTCTTACTATCACGCAATTCTTTTCTCGAAAACAGATGTGATGCAGTCGAGACAGCTCTCTTCATTTGTTATGCTGATCTTGATATCCCTTATGATTACTGAACGACTTTAAACACTGCTTTCAATATATCTGTCTGTGACTTCTGATAGGGGATTAATTGTTTCGCTGGCCTGGTGTTTGACTCTTCGATGTAGGTATTGAGAATGACGTTGTCAATTATAATCATTGACACACGCACGCACTTTGATTACGGATCAAGACTACAGGGGTTCCAACATTAGAGCGGTCTTGTTTCGTAACACTTGCGTTACCGGACAAAGCGTGTGCTGCCGCCGGCTTTATTTGGAACAGTACTTATGACACAACCCTGTGTTGTCGGTTTTGGTGGTTATGTCCATGTTCACTGCTATGCTGCAGAGGTTATATGGTTCAAGTTATATACTGTATGGAAGGACAAAATGTGCCTCAGATATTGTCAATTTACTATAGTATTCTATTAGAAGGGAGTATGATGTTGTGTCGTCTATATTTGTTATGTGAGCGTAATGTCCGATGACTTGGTTAAAAATGTCAGTTTAAATGTCTAGACTTTGCATCAAACAATCAAAGGAGACATGGAGCTATTGCAGACTTACATAGTTTACTCACATATCTGCCGGTAACATGAACATGAACAAACACTGCATCTGCACTGCATACGTAACCAACTAAACTTTATGCATACAACTTTGCCGTTTGGTGGCAATTGTTTGATTGATGGCATCTGGCAGCAAAAATGCTTGGAATACTCAAGCATGCCAACACCATTGTATGCTTCGCTTGTATGCTTCTATTCCTTGACATAATGCAGAATGCACGATCGAGCATATACAAAACTTGCATGTCCCATTATTTGGCTAAACCTTATGCCATCAAGTATAATATACTACACAAGACACGTGCAACCCATCTTGGGCTTACTTAATTTAGAACAAAAAGAGACTCTGAACTGTTATTATGTCTTCTGTGACACATAAAACATGCACATATGGTACAAGGCAATAGAAGCAGCATTACATGTTTCTGAAGACATAGCAACAGTGCAAAGTCGGCCTTTGGTTGTAACCGGTTTCTCTGTGGCTTGAACCAAGTTATTACCGAGATCCAAATCTGATTTTGACCCAGGCTCACTCATTACAGGCGCTATCTCCGTCTCTGCTATCACACATTAGTCTTCCAATTATAATGCATCCCAGGGGCCAACTGCCGAACTGCGATGGAGTCGGATCTGTGTCATAAGCTAGCAACTGCTTGTTATGAATTGACAAACTGCGACGGAATCACATTTAGGGATCCATGCGGTACAATAGGGTTCAAAGCTCCATACAGTCTCACAGAATGGTTCCGGCACTTGTTTACTGAATGGTGGCACTGATCCAAATATGCTATCAAATATATGTAGACGTAAAAATGATTCCATTGATAGAACTTGTATTTGTCATGCATTCCCTCACATTCCCCCCCCCTGAAAGAAAAAAAAAAAGAAAAAAGATTTGGCGATGCCGGCCTAAGTTTCAACAGTTTTGCCGCTTGCCGCAGCGCCACACGCATCATATTTATTTATGTCATGCTTTTTGTATCCTATTAAAGGGCACTACGGGCTTTCCATTTATTCCACAATCTCCAGTAAGAACGTTCAGTCTCCAATACATTGTGATCATCGCAAGAAGTCATTATGCCAGAAGTTAGTGGTATACCGGTGAGTTGCTGTGCACTGTATCCCTCACTCCCCGCATCAGATCACCTGAATATTTTGTAACATTATCTAGAATGGAACGGTTGTTATGTGGGATGCAGATTGGATACAGGGCTCCGTAACCTTCCATATAGGGAAAACCACAGGAGTGGTACAACATAGTTTCCTCCATGGGCCTGAGGTGAGTACAATAATATTCACAAATGCTAACGAACACATTGATGATAAGCTGAGAGCTTATAGGACACACAGATCCTCTGCATACGTGTTGATGTTCCTCCTGGTGGAGCAGAGATTGAATACACCACTCCGTATGACAACTTTCCTGCACTGATACATCATTGATTCTGACTGCTTTTGGGTAATAGCGCTAATATGGTTGTTTCCTGGAATGGTCGTCCTCGCTTTCTTGTCCACGGGCCGTGGGCTGTTCAGCACCGATTGTGAATGCACCGATTGGATTTAGAACTACGTGTATCATGTGATCTGTTTACATACTTCAAATTCAATAGCCGTCTTGTCCTATTCAAATATTTAGCTTTGGTACGGCACTACATCCCTTGAAGCGCCTGGCCTAAGTCAACATGTCGTCATCTATATAAATTTCGGGGCTTGACATCTGCGTGAATATTGACATGTAGGCGGTAGCAATATGCGATGTTCCTATCATTGCTATGTGACACGCTTGAGTGCATTCTGATCTGCGACTGGCTACTCCCTTTTATTCCATGAACTTACCACAACTACTACCTCCAAATCCCCATCATGTGTTCTATGAGCTCTGACAACGACTTCATTCCTGTTCCACCAACTTTACTATCTATAACCAAATGCGACATGACCTTGGCAGAACGTGCAATATATGGCGAAACATCGCAGAAAACTGAACCCATTAAAGGTGTGCGGAATCTGTTGGTCTGGAAGTACTGAATACATGTAACTGATCATTCTTACAGCTGCGACTGATTCCAAGAAGTCGGACCACACAATCTACTACCATTGTAGACCATTCAAATATCTGTGCGCATCTACCAGGAGGGCCCAACAACACATCAAAACGTTCTTTTCTATCGATCGCGAAAGAAAGGCAGCATCTGTCAACACTATCAACGCTCTCGTCTCTGAAATCCGCGACCTCAGTGCTATTATTGCCAGTATCCAAGCAGAAAACATCAATCTTCAGGAGCGTCTAACTTCTACGGAGGACGCTATGAAATCGGAAGACCACATACTCAGGCACACAGTCCTCGATCTCGAGTTTGACAGGACCTTGAGGGAAAGCCAGTGGCAGGGGATAATAGCTGCGAGGGATAAGGTATATGACGACTACTTTCAACAAGAGCATAATGAAAAATGTAGGCTCGAGTGGACGATCAGGGACCTGGAGGGAAAATTGCAGAAATTGGAAGAGCGGTCGTGCAACGTGAACATGATTTGATTTCTCATACTCCACGACCAGCTTGTCTACTAATTCATATGGTTTATGGCTGATAGCAATTTTATACTGTATATTCGTCTATTACATTGTCAAAGATAGGATTATTATGAAGTTGATATAGTACAGAACAATATTGCAACCATGTCATTCATTTAGGCAAGTGCTTATAATGATCGGCCCACTTTGATCCATATAATCCACATACATCGTAAATCAGAGTGTGATCATCAACCATACATTTGCTCACACCATGTGATCGTCCAGTCACCTGGGAAATTGCTGGGAAATATGTCCACAGACCAGGCGACAGACCGACCTCAGACCGCAGATGTAACCAGACTCTACCAGTGGGCCAGTACAGTCACCCAAGCACACTCACTAATGTCACGTGTATTTATGTGAGTGCGTACACTTATTGCCGCTCTCGACCTGGTCAAGCATGCCAGAATGTAGTCTACAAGCAATGATGCACTGAATGGGTTTCTCTGGATTGATGTCAACTGTCAAAATTTTGTTGGCGTGTAAGTGTTGAGACTCTACGCAATTTGTTACAGCAAACTACAGAAGGCCATCAAGTCCAGGCATGCCCAGCAGGGCAATACCTAGGAATCCTAATTGGGAGATCAGGTGGCATTTAGGCCTAAATAGGCGCCTACAACTCAAGGTTCGGACCTGTCGCGATTTATTAGGTTCGTCCTCCGCTATTCAGGCTCTATTTAATTTCTCTAACTTCGCCATCCATTTCTCCATTCATCCTCGAATTATCTTCCTTGAGGGACGTAAACGTAAGTGTGTACTTTAGCCTTTTCCATCGCATATACTTACAGTGGCGCTCATTAGTATTGCGCGTGAGTCTTCGCATGCCTGCTCAAGAATATGCTATTGTAAAAGATCCCATTGACTCATGGCAATCAAATGTCGACGCAGTATAGTTTATCACATCCTCCGATAGCCAACGAAAGCGATTCAGATTTGTGCACTCGTAAAGAAAGTTGAAACAACGGGCTGGAGTAACAATGTCAACGGCCTCACTGACACTCACGTGCAGTTTTAATGAGTGACACCGTATTGGATGCGTGGTCGGGTTCTGCGAAATACCCGACCGCACCCCCGGACCGGGCAAGATGTGTCGCGTGAGTTGTGGTGTCTTTCAATCTCTCCTGGGGTTGGAGGGGGTTGGGCGAGACCGGCTAACCGGTGATGTGATAGTGAAATGTGATATGTGAATGCCAATAATCAAATCGACATGTCCATCGAGATGTTCAACGATATTTCCCAACGCTGATAGTGTCAGTTACTCGTTAGCAGCGTACCTGCATGCAGATCATGATGTAAATCTCCTAGTCGTACATGTTGCCAGAGCAGACGAAGCCATCTTCTGATTCAGTGTGGCTGGGATTATGTGAAGCGACGGTACCGCAGCTGGTCAATGTATGCGATATTGAGTGCATAGAATCCCAAGGCTTCACAAGGAGGGCCGAGCGCGCAAAGCAGCCTCCTCATCTAACATGTGCCAAAGTCGCACCGTTCTGTCAACAACCAGATCTCTATTCCCAACACATGAAATCTATACGAGCATACGCACACCAAAAACACCATCCACCTCTACATCTCCCTACACTCATAGCGCAGGCACCTTGACCGTCTCACTAACCCCTCCCGCACCCACCTCCCGCAGGCTCACCTCCAGCGCCCCGTCCAGCCCAACCACCACGCCCACCTCCACACGCGTAAACCACTTGCCCGCATCCGGGCCCTTGCCCTTCGTCTGCACGCCCAGCTTGGCCTTCGCGTCAAACGCTGCCAACAGAGTGGTCTTCGTGACAGTGCGGTGCTTCACCTCGACCTCCTCCGGCTCCTCGTCGTCCTCATCGTCATCCTCGTCTTCCGACGGCGTCCGGCGCTCGACGACCTTCTCGACGCGGATGCCCTCCTGCGCCTCCCACACCTCCACGACGATGCGCCCGTCGGCGCCAGAGAGCGCGACGTCCAGGGACACGACGCGGCGCGCGGGCAGCGCGGTCTCCTTCTGCACCACGGGCACCCACGTGCCCCCCACCTCCTTGTTCTCCTTCGAAGAGTCGGGGAAGAGGGCACCGATCGTCCGCGTCGTGGCGCGCACCTCGCGCGCCTTGTGTCCCGGTGCGAACGCCTCCAACAGCTCCTTGTCTTCCGGCGCCTCGGAGACCGCGAGGCTCTCGATCAGCGATGCCTGCACCGCGCATCCCCTTGCAAGGATCGTCGTCGGGTCGCCCACACCGCCGCCGGTGACAGTCCCGCGTGCGAAGGGGGTCTCGACGTCTTCCCGCAGGCCCACAGCAAGGGAGACGCGGTCGTCCAGGCCAGGCAGGGCGCCGGTGCCACCGACGTACACGACCTCGTCGACGTCGTGCGGGTCGACCGCGGCGTTCTCGAGCAAAGAGGTGATGGCGGTGGAGATGGACGCGTACACGGGCGCGGCGAGCATGTCGAAGCGCATGCGGTTGATCGCGCCGGTGTAGTCCAGGCCCTCCTTCAGCGACTCGACGGAGCAGGTGGCCGCGCCGGGGGACGCAGAGATCGTGCGTTTGGTGTGCTCGATCGCGAGGCGCAGTTTGGCCTCGGCGCGGGCGTCAACGGGCGACGAGGAGGGGCAGACGGCCAGAGGGGTTTTGGACTTTTTGGTGAAATCGGCGGCGAAGAACTTGATGAGCTTGTCGTCGATCTGGTTTGCGCCGACACCAGAGACGGCGGACGCGGCGAGGACGTACGCGAGGCCCTCGCGCACACTCAACAGCGTAAGACTTGTCGAGCTTGCGCCGATGTCCACCAGCAGCTCCGTACGATCCATGCGGTCGCTCCAGTCCGCGGCGGTCGTCGTCGCGACGGCAGCAGCAGACTCATCCAGGAGCTGCAGGACATGCACGTCCGCGTCCTCAGCGGCCTTCTCGAGCGCTTTGCGCTGGCTCTCAGTGAAATCCGCAGGCACGCTGATGACGGCGCCCTGGATCTTCTTTCCAAGGAAGTCGGCTGCGCTCTGCACGAGGCTTTTGATGAAGATGGTGGCGACCTCGGAGACGGTGAGGGTGCGGGTGGTGAGGATGGGCTCGCTCCGGGGGGTGGGCGCATGGGATGCGGCGGGAGTGTGGAAGGCGGATCTGGGAAGCGGTGAGGGAGCGGGCTGGAGGACCTCGACCTTGTAGGCGGGCTCGTCTGCGATGGTAGGGTGTTGGATGATGGGTGCAGAGGTGGTGCTGTTGGCTTCGCTTTGGGGGATCTCGGAGAATCTGCATAAAATTAGTTTGTGTTGTCCGTTTTTCAATCGTCAAGAGGAACGCACTTTTTGCCCAGTAGGTTGCGGAACCCAACGATGGTGTTCTTGCCGTTTTTCACCAACTGCTGCTTGGCCTGGTTTCCGATGTACTGCAGACAGACAGAAAATAGTCAGATGAGGTATTTTGATCAGCGAGTCAAAGCACTGTTTTTGGCATGTTCGACGCGGTCCACTGCTCGAGGAATCACGCATACAACCATCCTGAGCAGTCTCCCCGTCGTTCTCGCGTTGTGCTGCAGCCCTGGCTTACTGATGGATAATTGATAGATGAACGCACCATCTCCTCTCCATGGAACGCGATCGCACAGGCAATCTGGCGTTCACCATCCTCATTGGCAATACATTCCGCCAATCCCTCCTATATACATCAACCAAACACGAAAAAGGTCAGTATCTGCCCCGCATCCACCAGCAATCGTTACACACCTTGGTGAAGACAGCAATCGAGGCGTACGAGTTGCCAAAGTTGATGCCAACGACGGGGGGAAGGGTGGACGTGGGCGCCGCTTTCTCAGTGGTGGTGTCGACAACGGCGGGCGTCTGAGCGCGCGATGTTTTGGAGGACATTATGAATGGTAATGAAGGAGACGCTGCAGTTGAACTAAAGTTAGAGGAAAAAAATATTGACGCACGTGTGAAGTCACATGTGTGTTACCCCTAACCTCAAGGCAGACCACACAGGGGCTCAAATCGCATGCGAGCGTTGAGATCTGAGATCTGAGAGCCCAGAAGAGAGTGTCCGCACCGAAATACTTCAAGATGCTCTGAGGGTATGTTTTTAGGCACTAAGTTCTGTGGATTATAGTAGATGTATGCCGTGAAAAATGTCAACGAGCGGACAGTGGGGGAAGGGAAGAAAGAAAGTCTGGGATCGAGAAATCGAGTCGACGAGGACTTACATGTGAAGACAAAGGGTGACGTCACGCGGTATTGCGCGAAAGGGCATCTTGTTAGTAAGCGAGTAGAAGGAGACCGAGGAGGCCATGACAGGTGCTACAAGGAAGAAACACAAGTTGTAGGCGCCTAAACTTGGTGATGGGAAACACGTGATGCCATCAAAATGCCGCCTGATTGCCTTGTTAGGTGGCGCGAAAACCAAGAACTCTTGAGGATAAGTCATACTATGCATATATGCAATCCATGTAACACATTTGGATACTAAATTTGTGTAAAATACCTCTTTACAGCGGACATTTCAAGATATCAGTACTTTGTCATTCACCGCTTGGTGGCAGTTGCCACTCATTACAGCTAATGGCAAAACCGTAGACCGCTTTCGAAATTTCCGTGTGTGCGCCTTGGTTTGGTCAAAACAGAAATTAGCGATAAAGCTGCAAAACGCTCACAGGCTTGCGCGAAACACATTTATTTTCACTTAAAAAACCTATTTCAATCATGGTACTTTACGCTGTTCATAAAAATATGCCAATAGCTCCAGTGGACTGATGCTAGACATCTGGTCAACTTCCGGAAAATGTTCGAGCAAGGTCTATCTTCTCTCTGACAAATAAGGGATATATTCATCTGTCTTGTTCATTTGAAAGTAGTAAAAGAATGGGCGCAGATTGAAGTTGCATACATCATTCCCCAAATAATTCAGGGGACATCAGAATATGGCTCAATTGGGGAGCCAATAATAAAATTCTCTCCTCTGCTCACCCAAGTACACCAACAGCGGCCAACAAATACTGTTGTTACTGGTGCTAGGTGTTTCAAGCAAAGTCTTAGTTATTGCTAGTCGTCTCCTGAAACTGCATCCATCACAAGAGCTGTTGAAGAGGGACTTCTCGGCTTGATATCAACTGTGAATGGCTCGGGACTCCTGTAGATTTTGCGCAGCAAGCACGGTATCATCAGTTGTTGCACAGGCAACCATATTCATTCCTAGGCCGCAGTGTTGCACTTACGATGTTACTCCCGACGTGGTTGCTTTTGAGAGTGGTATAGGAACACCGTTTGAATCAAGTGCGGGGGTGATGTTGAATACATAGAGTGTGGACGAAACAATCGAAAAGATCGTGTTGTCACTCAAGAACCGCCCTGGGCATATTCTAAAGGACGAAGTATCAGTGGCGTACTTGAAGACCTGCTGAAACAGATTGATACCTCCGACCAAAACCGAATGCGCCAACTTCTGGCTGACGCATATCCGGGTTTAAGTGTCCGTCCTTCAGATAGCGCTCTGGGCGGTAGTCTCCGGGATCTACGAAGACTCTCTCGTCGTGGAGTATTTTCCTGCCAGATGCTAATGTCAGTGCCCCAAAAGCAAACCTGCTATGTTTCAGATAACGGACCATGCATTTCCAAAAACTAGGCTGCCTTTGGGAATAAAATAACCGGCGTAAACATCATCGTTAGTGGCCATGTGTGGGAGGCCTGAATTCTTCAGGGGTTAGCCACGTTGTCCCGAGAAATTTTAACTACTTACCGAGCGGTGCCACCAACTGCCAACGCATAGTCTCCTTGACAAGTGCATTCACGTAGGGCAGAGATGGACGATCACTGAACTCTGGGAGTCTATGAGGTCCTATAACCGTATCCAGCTCTGCCTGCGCCTTTCTCTGAGTCTCGGGATACATCGCCATCGCGAGAAAGAACCACTGGATTGCCGAGATGCTCTAAGTTAACAGGTCAATCGAGGAATGGCCAATGTGAAAATGTTGAGCATACTGTATCTACCCCGGCTAATCAGTCAGATTATCAGTATTTTATTTCCAAATAGCACGGCAAGGTAACTCCGTACGTACCAGCATAGGCAACAGCGGACACATTCTGAGCAATTCTGGTTTTCTCGGCTAATAGCTGCCTGTTTCCTTGCGGAAGAGCACCTATCAGGGCAGAGGCCACACTTGGGCCCGCCGTGCCGCCTTTCTATCCCGTAGGATTGGTTCCCTCAGATATGCGACGCCAGATGAGGCCTGGCTTAATGCACTTACCACCTGTTGAGCAACGTGATTAAAAGGAAGTTCAACCACCTTCCGGTTCACCTTTACCAAGTGCTCCGCCTTTTTCTTGAACCCTGCACCTGGGAACCAGCTCGGCACATACTTCAAGACGGGAATCACGTCAACAAGGAACGCTCCGGGGTTGGCGGCAAGAACGATGCCTTGATTGGATTCCTCGATGTTGACGACATATGGATCATTAGCTCCCTGGATTTTAATTCCGTATACAATATTCATTATGCTGGATGTGAGAGCTCTTTCATTTATGAATAGAGACAGTGTAAGAAAAGTGTACTTGAATCATATTATGGGCGGGACTTACTCTCGAATGTGCAAAATAAATCTCTCAGGAGACCGCAGAAGCCTGTTCAGAAATGCCCTTGTTTCTTGAGCTTGAATAGACTGGTACTTCCACACAGCGTTAGCACGGAAATGTTCGTCGAAAGTGCGCCGGTGTCTTTTCCACCATTGGCCATAAGGAAAGAGCGCGAAGATATGCTCAGCGTTCATGCTGAAGAAATGCGCCTGTGAGTTGTGGATGATTGTGACAGGTAATTATATCCTCAACACATACAGTTCTAGCACCATTGGCATCCGTGGCCTGTCTGAATAGTTTGCTGATCTCTTCTCAAGCAGCTCCTGTGCGTCCTCCAGAGAGTTGATGACAATGATGCGCTGACCAAGCACTTCGAAGGAGAAGACATCACCTGTACGTTTGTGTCAGTTCACTGCATTAGACCTTTCTGACAAAGTAGTATCATGGCTCACCATAGACTTTCGCCCACTCAGCATAAGTACGCCATTGCTGGGAGGTAGGCACATCAAATAGATTGCCAATAAGTGGATAACCTTTGGGGCCTGGGGGTAATGGGAGGCGCGATGGGTTGCGCCTGCGGTCCGACAGCAAGCGTGCAATGATGTAAGCGAGCAAAGTAAGAGCACAAAAGATCAATCCAAGCCGCATGGGACTCTGCCATGCGGAGTTGATATCAGAGGGAGTACGTTCCATGATCGCTCAACGAGTACTCGGCTGAGGAGGTAGGCCCTTAAGTAGTGCTTCCTCCCAGATACCATATTACGCCATCGTGTAGATTGCCACTATAGCTCTGCTCTGCTTGCATGCCGTACAATCGCCTGAGTATCATAATTATAAATCCGCGCAATGCATGTGTCGCGTGCGGGCCTTGCTGCAAGTCAGTCAACAGACATCAGTTACGTTGGGTTAGCGATGACAAACGTGGCAAGTTTGTTCGAGAAGTCTGATTTAGATGCATCTTGGTCCACCACGAGCATCCTGCCTCTCCGCAATCCTTGCGGCATGGGATGATGTCACAAATGCCACATATCTAGCCGAATCAGCTGGTAATTTTTCAGAAACTCAAAAATAGGAATCTATAATTATTTGTGCGTAAAATGGAGCAATACACCGGACAATAGAATTTCCCGACACATCCAGAATGCCGAAATGATGACCTATGCTATATAATTGTGTAACGCCGACAAGCGGCAAGCCCGCTACCCTCTATGAAGATATAGGACACTCAAATACTGATTAAGTAAAAATAAACGCTCTCGCACAGTACATGGACCAGCCGAGGTGGCAAATACATACATGAGAAGAATGCGTAGCGCAAAGAACAAAAAAAACAAATGTGACAATGTATCTAAGACGCTTCAGTGGATGAATTAGCAGCGTCTCCTGCGTCCGAGGATTCTTCCGAGGAGGCAGAACACGATACAAGGTCGGGAATTTTATCGCAAAGGACAGCAACGTTGAACGCTGTGACAAGGGGTCTCGCAAGAGATGGTGGCTAGCGTGTCATCATTGATTATGTTATCAAACAGAAACCTACAACATACGTCACGAACATGTTACTGCATCAGTCACCAAAAATAAGGAGGTCTAAACCCAATACCTATGGGTAGCGGGATTGATGCATCAAATTAGGTATGTTTCACCCAAGTTGAAGCAGAGCGAAACAAGTCCAATACTAAAACAGGATTGTCCCTCTTGGCCTCTCTCCCAATACCGTTTTTGCCGTTTGACTCATCACTAATCTCCAAGCTTCGCTCCACCTGACTTCATGCACCTGAGCATGAGCACCCACGTTTGAAATCTGAATACGGACCTTCTATCAAGAAACTTGCGTCATGATAGAGATAACACACTTGAGAAAAAGATGGCTAAGTGTAGAAGCTATTCCCGTCTTATCTCGGGCTGTGAAACCTCGTTATCCTTGCGATGACCTGGATAGAGAGGCGAATTTTCGGAGCCTAGCACAAATGGAAGTCTGTAAAGAAGTTTTTCTACAACATTTGATTGGGAATTCTTCCTGACTCAGCAAAAAAAAGCCCTGTTTGGTGGCGTACTCCATTATGGGCGGCTTGTATATACCCCACGACCCAGAGACCTTGGGTAAATACAGCAAATGTACCATGTGTCAGAATCTAGTGTGCGTGTCGAGACGCCTTCGTAGATTACGTAATACGATACCTGTACATGGTTGAGGAAAGACCCAGCGGGGGTCGCACGAGTATATACTAAACTAGTGGAAGTGGAACTCAGCCAGTGGGATTCCCACGGGTCAAGTGCCACTAATTGGTGAGCGGCATGCGAGGGCCGCCGCTAGTGCCACACGTCTGCAGTAGCACCATCAAACACTTTTACCTCTAATACCAGTTATTATTGTCTCTACGTTGATTTCACGCTGTTTTCTAACTATTGGATATTCTGTTTGTCATATTGGTGCGCTGAAACAACGTATTCAATGCGTCTGGTATGTTGACATCCCCCAAACACTCTGTTACACTACTCCAAAGGCACTGCGATTCTACAGTGTACGCTTCTCGGAATCGCCTGCATGAGTGATTTATCGGATGTGCAACTTGACGTGCGTATCCCCCATTTGTCCCGGACCAGCAATGACTGTGGCGCTTGAGGACGCTCAAAGAAACAGTGTCAATTGGTATTAAGGGCTGGGTGAAATGATTGATTTGGGGAGAACATGATTTGCTTGAGGGATTAGTTACTTGTTATTCGTGTTTCTAATACAGGACACATTTGACCGATATAATGGATTTATTGTTTAATTTGAAAAGGCGCACATACTGCCTGACATTGTTATTGTTAAGTCAATCAAATCTGCGCAAATTTGGGCAAATTTGTAACTATTGCAAGGGAAACTAGTATGAAAGTGAATTCTGGACATGTAAAGGAGGTTTAAGACAAATATTAATGGCATTTGGAATGATACAATCCCTTTGCTGGATGCATGAGTAGCTACTCGATGGGACTTGGCTTCGACTCGGTGGTTGGGTGTCACCAATGCCAGTAGCGGCAGAGGGGTGCAGTGGAACTCGGCAACTTCCGGCAACTTCCACTTCCACTACTTTGGGTGCGACTCACCATGTTCGTGTTCGTCAATCTTACTTGTCGCTTCGTCTTGCACTATCGTCGGTCAGCTCTTCCATTTTCCCATCCTTCTCTGTTTCTGACACTATGTACTCGTTGAGCTCTTACCGCAACATTTGAGAGAACTCGGGTCTGAATGAATTTCTACTTCGCGATACATATATAGAAATAGCATCAACTGTATTTTTTATTCGGTTTTATTCGGCACCCAAAGCCACAAATATCACCATTCACATGGCCGACATGTGGGAATTGTGAGCATCTTTCAATTCCGCAATACTAGTACCTCATTGTAAGGTTATAATAAGGTGATAGCATGAGAGGCTTTGTTTTGGGTTCCTTATGGAGGAGGGCCAGTGGCCCGAAGGTAGCGCAATCTTTTCTCGCCATGAATGATGATCTTACCAGCTTATGTAGAGACGGTCACCCGGCTGGGTGTGCCTCAAAGAGCCAGTCCCTTCCGGGTAGGCAAGGGCGGGGAGGTATGTGAACACGTCGACGTATCAGATACTCGGCTTATTGGGCACAAGACTTGGTACGAGAGCGAGATCGAGATCGAGACGAGAACGAGAACGCGAGCGAGAACTGGCGGCTGGACAATACAGGACAGGCAGAAACAGCGATACAGACAATATGAAGTGGGACCGATGACACACAACGATGTAGGCGACGTGTGGCGATATTCTTGCGGCGCGGTGTGGTCGTTGGAATGAAACTCGGGTCGGATTTCACTGAGGTACGTGCATACATCGAGTGCATCTTAAATACGTAGTCTACCGGCCGATAATTAACTTTAAGAATGAAGCAAACAAGAAAGACATATCGTAAAAGATGGAAAGTGACTCATTTTGCATTATGCTGCGCCACGAGCATGTGCGTCGAATGCGGGGATGAATACAATGTCGGTTCGTGTTTGTCGCGATCGTGGGGAAGTGATGGCAGGTATCACTGGTGTTCCATGTGGGCGCGCGCTTGTTCCGAGGCCAGGGAAGTACCCTTCCCTACACTTACCTAGTGCTAATAGGAGAGTTCTCAACCCTTTTGTAATGTACGTGAATATAGGCCTTATATGGAGAATGTATATCCAAATGTAGAATGCAAGCGAACCGAGAGGTAGGAGGAGTTGTTCCGTAAATAGACGCCCTAGACCCGTGGGAGAACACGTAGCCGTGGGCCAAGCCTTGTTAGAGTGAGTGTGGATTTGGCGTCGAGGGCCGGAGAGGGACAGCAAGAGTGTAGTATATCGGAATACAGTGTGCTGACAGAGTGACGGATGGCAGCGGAAATGTGGCGAGTGACACGGGAAAGCCATCATTCCGTAGTCAGCGCGAGCACACGCTCATTATCGCACCATAGCCACAAATGTCACCATTTACATCGGCGAAACGTGAGGATTGTGAGCATTTTACAAGTCCGCGATACTATTATCTCACTGTGATGTCATAATAAGGTGACAACGTGAGAGACTTCCCGTTTAAGAGGCACATGAACAGAGCTCCGAAATGCAGGTGAAAATGCCCGGAAAAGCTTCAATGCCATACCTCAAGGTTGCCTATTAGAGTGAATACATGCTTTATATAAAATTGTAGCGAGTGTGAGTCAAACCATGCTTCCCATAATGAAATTTTGTCATTGCGGTTGAAAGGTTCAATTGGAAATTTTGAGTAGATTAAATTATACCTCAAAAACAAAGTTACAACAAAGAAAGGTTCCCAAGAAGACAGAACGTATGACATGGCGTGACAGCTTGCACAATGATGTCTGCTTGCCTGAGGACTTATTCACAACCATGCGGGCGTCTATACCGTATGCTCATTTTGGAACTGCTCCGAAAGATAAGCACAGATAGAGAGAATTAGTATACGTCACCAGCGTCTCTGATAGCGCGCTCGTTGATAATCTTGACAGGCCAACAGCCGTTAAACGACATAGAATCTGTTTGCCAGTGATTAACACTGACTCAGCTATAACGTCCGCCGCCAGCCTATGACCAAGTCAGACCAACCCACCCCAAATCAACTTTTTTATTTATTTGGCGCGTGCCATCATTTATGAAAACAGCTATAAAACAATTGCTGCACTGGAGATGGACTATGCACCTACCATTTCCCGGAGACTCAAACTAATTCCCTGAAATCTGGGCCTAGAAAATTGGGTGCGGTGTGCAATATTTCAATCAGTGTAGCACCGCGGGAACTCGACCAAATAATTTCATTTTTGTCTCCAGCGCTCATCCTCAATAAGAAGAATGTATATTGACAGTATGATATGTAGAGGAGGTGTATGTGCAAAGATATAACAGTGAAAACGGCAGTGACAGTCATTGATGGGACAGTAATAAATGTGCACATGGTCTGCCATACTCACCAAGCACTCATATAGCACACTCCATGACTTCAGAGCAACTCCATTCGGAATACACACAAGCTTCAGCCTGAATGTCTGGCTGACTATAGATAGTCTTCTTGTAGATGACAAGACAAACTAATAGGGAGATTAATAAGATACATTCCGTGGGCATTCGATGTGCTCTTCATCTATATCCTCAGAACCTCACATGAAACATCAAGCTGACAGCCGCATAGAAAGCAACTCAAGTAAGTTCTGTCTAGAAGCACCGAACTCAGATGGAAGAGAAAATAGATATTAATATAAATAAATTCCATATATTCCCTTCAAATTTATAGGCAAATGCCCGCAGTGTGTGGCCTGCAAGTTTGATTTGGGTGCATTTTTGTCTGCTACACTATTCTGCGTTTCGGTGCTCCAAGTTGGGCCATGGGGTAATGTCATAAATGACACATGTCGTGTGGAAATATCAGGTAAAACTTTCAGCGAACAGAGATCTACAGAGATACAGAAATCTATAATTATTTGTACGCCGTGTGTGATGCAATATGCCGGCCAATAGGGAAGAGACTTACTGAGAGAGAATTCCCGTACTCATTCGAAAGGTCAACATGATGGCCTATACTATACTATATGGTGCTAAATTAGGTATCTTCCACCCAAGCAGAGCGAGAGAACATCTGGCTAACCAATACTAAAACATGATTGTAGTCAGAATCTGGTGTGTGTGTCGAGACGCGCTTGTAGATCTTCATACGATACTTGTACTGCGTTCATGTTTGTCAATTTTACTTGTCGCTTCGTCTTGCAATACCGTCGGTCAGCCCTTCCCTTTTCCCATCCTCCGCTATTTCTGGCACCATTTTCTCCTTGAGTCTTTACCGCAAAATCTGAGAGAACGCAAGTGAGGATGAACCTCTGCTCCGCAATACAGATATAGATATAGCATGCATCAATGATATTTATAATTCAGTTTAATTCGGCACCCACAGTCACAAATATCACCATTCACATCGGCGACATGTCGGAATCGTCGGCGTTTTGTGGTTCCACATTACTATGTTCTCATTGTGCGGTTATAATAAAGTGATAGCATGAGAGGCTCTATTTTTTCTGGTTCCTTGTAGTATCTGCCCAATGGCCCAAAATTGAAGCAATCCGCTCTTGCCATGAATGATGATCTTCAGTCGTCAGATTACCTAGTGCAAATAGAAACATTCTCAAAATGTACATCAACATAGGCCGTATATGGAGAATAACTATCTAAATGGAGAAGCTAAGCGAGCCAAGAGGTAAAAGAAATTGTTCCGTGAATCGACAGGAATCGACGCCCGTCCAAAGCTCGTGGGAAGCACATATCCGTGCGCCAAGCGTTGGTGTGTGATGTCGATGTGGGTGTTTAAGTGAATGTGGAACGCGAGCAATGCGACGGCGTCGGGACCCGGAGAGGGACAGCAGGAGTGTAGTATGTCTGTGCTGACAGTGAGTGGCGGATGGCAGCGGATATGTGGCCGTGCGAGTGATACGGGAAAGCCACGATTCCGTGGTCGGCGCGAGCACACGCTCATTATCGCACCTACAGCCACACCATTCACATCCGCGACACGTGAGAATTGTGAATATTTTACAACTCCGCGGTACTATTAGACGCTGATCGCTCACTTTCGCTGCGATCAAGCCGCAGTGATCGCTTGATTCCATGCAGGCCACAATCTCGGAAAATTATCAAGTTATACACAGCCGTGTTTGAGTTGTTTTAGCACTAGCTGAATGGTGGTCTATGGTAGATAAAGTGTCCAAAAATCGAAAGTAGACACAAAGTCACATCAGAGTCGATTTCGGGCTCTGGTTGATTCTCTGTAGCGCTGGCACGGCTACCATTGCGTCGACGAACCGTGCATTTACTTTCGTTTTGCGGAACATAAGGCGCGGGCCGTTTTTTTTTTCTCAAAATAGAAAGTTCTGATCTGAAAGTTCCAACTTGACTAGGTGGCACAGTATATCGTGAATAGCTCCTCCCATGTATCTCTGACCGCTACGGATTTTATACTGTTGGAACCGTAAACTAATATCGTATCGACTGGTCAAAGAATATTGGGGAAAGCTCAACTCGTCCCGGAGTTATCTGATATTTAGTTGTGGCCGAATAGTTATTGATGGAATGTCAAAGTATTTTCTAAATAGACTCTCATTTCTTGCTCAATTGCTACGAAACCCTCACAGACGTATAGCCCTCATCAATGCGCATTGAGAGACAACTCTGCTTCATTTTTACCCATGTGCACACGGATTCTCCAAGCTGCTTCATATTGCCATTACCTGGAAGTCCGAGTCCCATCGCTTGTGAAATGGCACAAACAGTCAAATACCTTTGAGTGATCATCGAGTTGGACTTGGGTTGGACCTCTCAAATTAATGACACGACGCGTTGGGTGTGTGGGCTCAGGCTGTGCAAAACGTCCATCAAATAATTCATATTCCGCACTGCCGCCCAGCGGCAAGCGTGACAAAACACCAGTTCGTATCCTTCTCAAATCGGTCTTGGAGAGGAGAAAAAAAGCCATGGATATGTTTGGGAGAGCTATAGGAACCCATAAACCTAATTTTGTGTTGTCAAAGTGAGTGGAAGGTGCTCATTTCGAAAAGTAAGCGAGGTGGTGATCTGAGCGAGGTGCTGGGTCTCAATAGTATTATCTCACTGTGAGGTCATAAATAAGGTAACGGCATGAGAGACTTCGTTTTTGGTTCCTTCTAGTATCTGATCAATGGCCCAAGGTGGCGCAAACCACTCTTGCCATGAATTTCGATCTTCAATCGGCAGCTTACCGGCTGATGTAAGCGTTCCCAGCCCCATTCACAACAAATTCACAAGGCACATGAATATATCTGAAAATGCCGGGAACAACTTCGGTGCCATACCTCAAGGTTGCTTTTAAGAGCGAATACATGCCTCATATGAAACTATAGCGAGTAAAAATCAAACCATGCTTCCTGTATTGGAATCTGATCAATGCGGTTGAAAGAATCAACAGGAAATCTGTGCAGATCAAACTATACCCTCAAAAACAAAGTTACAACAGAGAAAGGTTTCCAATGACATGGCATGACAGCTTGCACAATGATGTCTGTCTGCCTGAGGACTTATTCACAACCATGCGGGTGTCTATACCGTATGCTCAGTTTGGAACTGCTCCGAAAGATAAGCACAGATAGAGGGAATCAGTATAGAAAAGATATGGAAATTAAAGTCATATTTTAAAAGTCATAGTGGTTCATCAGACGCCCATCTGCTTGAGTGCTGTCAGAATAGGCGCTCGACCTCCAAAGACTGTGTGGTGTTACACAAGGATATCAATATCTTGAGTTCCTCACGTCTGATGGCTCCACCAAAAAAAGATATCTTGACAAATATCCAAAATGTCTTGGTTCGTTCGACGTCTATGATGGAAGCCCAGCCTCTGCCCGATTAACAAAAGCGGAACATTTTTCGTACATACCCTGCCTATGACAGAACTTTACCCACCAAGCTGTGATGGAATTCCGTTTTGGCTATTTCAAGCCATATCATAGATTCCAAACATGATGCATGACGCATCATGATGTGAACTTTAGACGCTTTCGGCCTTCCTGCCTACTCTTCAAGCAAAATCAGGTGAATTTGGACCTTCGCAATGAGAATCTTTGTAGGTGAGATTGGCGCTCTTCCTGATCGTCAATTCTTACTGGCTCAACTCGGGTGCCTATTCTGGCGGGTATAAAAAGTAGGGGAGTTTTATCCCTAGTGGATCCTTACTTTCATCTTCAGAGCTCTGACGACGTCGACTACTCTCGTCATATATCGGCCACCAACTCTTGCACTATGCTTCACGCCAACCCTTCTCGTCAAATCCGCCTTCCTGACCTCTTCAAAGGTTGTCCCCTCACAACCTCAGTCAGCCCATACTACAAGGAGGCAGCTGAAGAGTCCAAGGCTTGGATCAATAGCTACGATATCTTTAACGACAGAAAGCGCACTTTTATTGCCCAAGCCGAGATCGAGCAACTCGCCTCATATTTTTACCCGTTCGCGGGATACGAGCAGTTCCGTACAACCTGTGACCTCGTGAGTGCTTATTGTCTCTCGACCATAATATTTGTCTTATGCAATAATGATCCCTCTAGCTCAATCTCCTCTTTGCTCTCGACGAAATCAGTGACGAGCAAAGTGGAGTTGGCGTACGCCAAACTGTGCAAACCTTCGTTAATGTCATGAAAAACTCGGGTCGGGACGACGGCTCCATTGTGGCCCAGATCACTAAAGAGTAGGCCACATTGTTGCTATAGTGAATCACGATTTCTGATAGTCCAAATTAGCTTCCGAGACCGTTATCGTCGTCTCGCCGGTCCTCGTCAGGTCCAGCGGTTTAATCGCCTTGGCGAGATGTATGCAGAATGCATTTCCGCAGAGGCTGAGTTCAGAGAGCGAGGCGAATATCCCAACTTGGAGACCTTTATTCCCCTTCGACGCAACAACAGCGCCGTTCTTCTGCCCTTCTCTCTGGTCGAATACGCCCTAGGAATTGATCTGGAGGATGAAGTGTATGAGGATCCGAACTTCTCGGCCGCATATTGGGCAGCGTGCGATTACGTTTGCTGGGTAAATGTACGCAGCAGCCCTTCTTTATTGACCATTCCGGAACTCATGTCACGCACATATAGGACTTCTGTTCATACGACCTCGAGCAGTCTCTAGGCCAAGAAGGCAACAACATTGTTGCCATCATGGCCAAGGAGAAGAAACTAACCCTCCAACAGAGCGTGGATTCTGTCGGAGCCAAGTGCGACGAGTTTATGAAAACATACCTGGATGCCAAAGCCAACCTTTCGCCTGCCCTCGGACCAGACGCGGCCCAGTACATTGAAGCTATGGGATTATGTATGGTTGGAAACCTTGTGTTCGTCTCACTCTCATCTCTTGACAAGGTCTCTACTCAGTGTGCCAAACACTTTTTAGATGGTGCTTCGAGACAATAAGATACTTTGGTGGCCACGGGCAACAAGTCAAAGAGACTGGCATAGTAATTCTTCGACCTCATGCGATCCCCGAGGATCATTTAAAGTCGGCAGATTCGTACGACGAGAAGTGATTGCTCATCATATCTGTATTCACATGTATTTGTTGGCTCTCTTCCCCACACAGTTTATACTTTTTCGATATGGAATGCACAAACCACACTTAGAAATTTCTATCTGATCTCATGAAATAGAACTATTCACATACGCCATGCCAAGATTCTATCAAATGGATGTATTGATACTTTTCCTGCTTCCACAGAGCTGCAGTCACCAGTCAAGTCCTTTCTCCACCGAGTCTTCATGGAATATCATCGTCACGATGGTGTATTCACTGCAATTAACCGTTTACACATCGGTCTTTTAGCCGGCATCTATTGATAGGTGTCCCAAATTGGGATTATGGGCGTCCTGACACATGACAGACATGTTGCACTGCCCCGCGAAGCAACTCATGATCAACGAATGTTGAATCCCGATCATTATTCATTTATTTAGGTGTAACTGTACACGCTCTGTCAAGCACACAGGAGTAAGTCCGTAAGGCCGATTTTTTTTGTCTGAGCCGGCAATGCCCACTACCTCTACCAACTATACATTCACTGCCTCAGTATGTCGTCGCAAGTTATTGAATTTTATAAGACATCTCCAAGTTGCACCTATGTGTATCAAGTTCAGAAATTTTTGTGCTATCATGCTCACATGTTAGATGAATGGAAATATAGGTATCTGTATACTCACAAACAGAATCACCGCGGATGTATATTGAGCGTGAGGTCAACTGACTCGTCGATGGTACGGGGGCCTACTTCCAGCGCATCGGGAGCTTGTCCACACACGCATGCTAGCAAGAACCACAGAAAACATGCAAGGCGGTGGCCGACGTAGTGTACCCCCGTCCACAGCGCCTTATCGAGCACGAAGCTCGCCAACGTCTGTGTTATTTTCCGCTCGTCTGCGCACAGCGCAGTGTATGCCCTCGCACCCAGGCGCTCATTGACATGCAGGACCCTCAAAGCGATACCCAGTCACTCACCCATCTACGCATGCACCCTTCCCGACCCCCCTTAGCCCATCACCATTCGCCTGCGCCCTCCTCCACATCTCCACCATAATCACCGTTAGTCGCCGCTGCACCGCATCCTATCCACGGTGCTCTTCGCATCTTCGACAGCCTCGACTCGCGCCGTGTTACTTCGCACTCCCACATAGTTGGGTCCTTCCGTTGCCTTGCATATCGTCCATCCTACGTAGTCCCGGGTCTGCGGCTCCACGGTCGTGCTGTCTCACACTGCAGTATCAGAGATTCGGGGCTATTAGACGCAAAATCTGTTAACGGCAGCGCTGTGCATCTGTGGGCGGAGGACCTAGCGAGGACGGCGAGGACAGCGAGAACTCCGACGATTGAGGAAGGCTCACACAAGGCTACACGCAGCACAAGGGGGCGTAGAAGGTGAGTCATTTAGCTAGGTAGAGTCTAGACTATGCATTGGTGTGTTCGATCTGCGCAAGTAATGCGGTATGGTCGTCGGCGCAGTAAGATGGCCAGATGGGAGGAGTTCAAGGTTGAAAAATGCAAGAGATCGAAAGGGGAGAAAAGGAGATCGCCTAAATTAAGTTGGTGATGGGAATGCGCGTGACGCCATCAGATTTCCCAATCTTGAGCGCCGCGAATTTCGAAAGTACTTCCATGATGGTCTGTCCAAATTCCAAACCACAAATAAAACGTATGTATGTCGACGGACAATGAGGTGTTTATATACGATCACTTGCTTTGTCATGCTTCTTCAAGACAATTCAACAATAGATTTGTCTCTCTCTCCTTTGAATGTCACAGGCACGAAGTTACATCACATAGTTCTACGGATACGGAAGCGTGCCATACAGATACCCATACAAATACACTGAATTCCATCTGAAGCGGGCGATAGACACTGGCAAACTTTTACCAAAATTGACTATAATCAGTCATCTCCTCCGACTGCTTCCTTCACAAGTGCTTCCACAGCGGTATTCCTCGGCTTGATGTTAACTGTGAACGGCTCAGGGTATCTGGAGAATTTGTGCAAATTATTCGTGAAAAGCAAGATACCATCAGTTCTCGCGCAAAGTGACACCAGTAGTCCCGAGGCCACAGAATTGCACTTACGATATCACCCCCGAGGTCATCTCCTTCGACAGCGGTATAGGCACACCTTGATCATCGAGCGGGCGAGTGATGTTAAATGCATGCAAGGTGGAAGAAACGACTGAAAAGAGCGTGTTGTCACTCAAGAACCGCCCCGGGCATATCCCAGAGACATGAAGAATCAGCGTTAGGCCATAGAAACTGTCAAAATGAACTGATACCTGCGACCAAAACCAAATGCACCAACTTCGGGCTGACGCACACTGAGGTCCAATTTGCCATCTCTTAGATAGCGCTCTGGGCGATATTCTCCAGGATCTGTGAAGACTCTTTCGTCATGTAGGATTGCCCTGTATGGCAGTATTAGTATTTTCCATGCCGTAGAATTGCTACGTTCGACAGACATACCATGCATTTCCAATAACTATGCTGCCTTTAGGAATAAAATATCCCGCGTAAACATCATCACCAGTAGCCATGTGCGTGATCGCTAAACATTTGAGAGATCAGATCCATTCTATCAAGAAATTTCAAGGACTTACCAAGCGGTGCAACCAACTGCCACCGCATGGTTTCTTTGACAAGCGCGTTCACATAGGGCAGAGATGAGCGGTCGCTGAACTCTGGGAGTCTGTGAGACCCGATAACCGCATCCAGCTCTGCCTGCGCCTTTCTCTGGGTCTCGGGATACATTGCCATTGCTAGGAAGAATGATCGGATTGCTGAGACCGTCTAAAAGAAGTCAATTAAATACTGATCAGTGTGAAGGTGTTAATCCTACTGTATCTCCTCCACCTTATCAGAAAAATTGTATCAGAAAAATTATCAGTATCACATTTCGGGAAGCGGAAGAACGGGGTTATTGTGTACCTACCAATATAGGCAACTGCGGTCACATTCTGAGCAATCCTTAATTCCTCCGCTAAGAGGTGCTCGTCTCCTTCGGGAAGAGCCGTGATCAGTGTACCGGCGATACTTGGACCTGCCGTGCCCTCTTTCTATTGCGCAGATTCGATTCTGTTAAGGAGGCAACAACAAGACGTAATGGTAGAGAATATTACACACTATTTGTTGAGCGACGTGATCAAACGGAAGTTCGACCACCTTCTGGTTCACCTTCTTCCAGTATGCCGCCTTTTTCTTGAATCCTGCACCTGGGAACCAGCTAGGCACATACTTCATGGCCGGAATCATGTCGACGAGAAATGACCCTGGGTTGGCAGCAAGGCTAATTCCTTCGATGGATTCCTCGATGTTGACAATGTATGGATCGTCAAATCCGCGTATTTTGATTCCATATGTGATTGCCATTATACTGGACGCTAGAGCTCTTCGATTTGTAATTCAAGACAGGATTATAAAACTGTTCTCGAATCATGTCATGGGTAAAGCTTACTCTCGAATGTGCAAATCAAACCTGTCGGGCGACTGCAAAAGCCTGTTCAAAAACGCTCTTGTTTCGCGAGATTGGACAGACTGGTACTTCAACACAGCACTAGCACGAAAGTGCTGGTTGAAAGTGCGACGGTGTCTTCTCCACCACGGACCATAGGGAAGAAACCCCTGGACGTAGTCAAACCCCATGCTGAAAACGGTGCATGAGTCGGGGTTCATTGTGATAGGTGATGTTAATGATAGCGTGAACATACAGTTCTACCAGCATTGGCAATCGGGGCCTGCTTGAATAGTTTGCTGATCTTTTCTCAAACAGCTCCTGTACGGCTTCGAGAGAGCTGAGGATGATGATGCGCTGACCGAGCACTTCAAATGAGAAGACATCGCCTGTACGTTTGTGTCAGTTCATTGCATTTGACTACTCGTGGACAGAAGTAGCTCACCATAGACTTTTGCCCACTTGGCATAGGTAAGCCATTGATGTGAAGTAGGCATACCAAAGACATTGCCGATTAATGGATAGCCCTTAGGACCTGGGGGTAATGGAAGGCCGGACGGATTGCGCCTCTGGTCCGAAAGCAAGAGAGCAACCCTATAAGTGAGCAAAGCAACAACACAGAAGATCAATCCAAGCAGAACCGAGCCCTGGAATACGGAGCTCATGTCAGAGATAGTGTTCCCCATGGTTGATCGTTGAGTACGTCAGATCAAGGAGACGGGCCATTCATGGTGTTTTCTACCACACGAAAGTGCTGATACATCATCGGACACGTCATCGCTGCAGATGGGATATGACATCATGAAAAATGATAAAACCTCGTCAGGGCAAATAATGTGCGGCCTTTCAAATGAGGCCTTATTGACGGTTGATATTACCTTATTCAAGATCACAGCCTTATTTGGCTTCGCGACCAGGCTTATTTGATGCACAGAGCCTTATTTGCCTGCCACATCTGGCTTATTGGGTGCACCCAACATTATTTGACAGCCAAGTCAGGCTTATTGACCACACGAACCATATAAGTATGGCAGCACTTGAATAATGAATCGGTTATGGCCCGGTCAATAAGCCAGGCAAGAATAATATCAATGAATACGTATTTTCTCAGCAAAACTAGTATACTGTCCGATTTCGACTACAAGTTCAAATCACACATCACCGTGACGGAGGCTTCTGAACTGAACTAAAACGGCTTTCGTCACGCATTACAAAGGGCATTGACTAGTAAAAATTAGGCCACAGCCACCAAAGAACCCCCCAAAAAAATTAGGACGGTCTAGCATGCTTTCTAGCCCATCTGCGGCATTTTCATATGATTCGGAGCTGATTTTGTTGGGAAATCCTGATGATAATTGATCACTGTGGCACGCAATATGACCTCGTGAACTGATTTCTGGATACGTTCACGCTGTCACGCATCACCCCATGAACATGTGGACAAAATTTAACAGTATAGTTCACTGATACTAAAATAATACCGTCTTGGGTACGACTTGCGCTTCATTGTCAAAGTTCAAACTGGGTGAATTTGGCTTTGATTCAGCTGGAAGTGCGGAAAAAAGGACAAAGTGCAAGACTGTGTTACTCATAATGCTTGAGAATCAGAAATAGTCTGACCACGAATGAGGAAGCTAAAGCGAGAGAGTGACATCTATAGTGGCGGATTGACAATTGATTGAGAGCAGCTGTGGACTTGAACAAATGGAGGAACGTGTTGGCTTACGTCATTGAAATACGATCACGTGGAGGATGTCGTTTAAATGATCTTTGATTCTCGTCGAGTCTTCTTCAACTCTCCTCTCTCCTCTCTCCCTCTTTCAAGCCGCAGCTTCCCACTCCCTGGCACCAAAACGCAAATCATCCCGCATATTGCATACCGGGTCTGTTTCATACTTGTAAACAGCGTTCTAATCCTTTATCTCACGTTTGCAACTACAAACCGAATTATTGAACTGGGGCGGGAGAGGGTCGCGAAAGCGAACCCCCAAGCTGTGGGCAACCATTATGAGGTGAGCTCGATGCACAGCACACCTCTGCTGGATCTGACTCTTGGTTTGCGGTGACTTGCTGCCGGCCCGACTTGTCCTCGGATCCTTCGCCGTTTTCTGCGTTCCCCATCCCCCATCCAGCCTCGTCCAAAGCTCTAGCTCTGGCATCATGTTGGAACTGACAGGTGCGCATACATTTATATCTGTGACCATGACTCTACCTCATCGCAAGGGATGCGCATATATGCTCATCCCTGTCATTCATTTTCTCGTTTGGCGAGACAACGGGCGCATATATCTATGTTCCCGTTCAATCGGTATTCACTTGGCGACGTGAGGCAGGACCCTACACAACATCTCTTAGGCATGTGCAGTCTCTTTTTCAACTTCACGCAATCCTGGTGATGGTATTTATGTCCCTAGGTCCGAATATCTAAATCCTTCGCTTGGAACAATATGGCCGTCGATCTTTTGACCCTTTGGCGTGTATCTAAGCCTGGCGCGACTCAATCCACACAAATCCTCCGACTGTGAGCTGTCTTTTGTCTTCCATATCAGATTTTGGTTTTGTTTGGAGATCCCATATGTCAATTGGGCTCGCGATGACCGCTATCCTTCATCACCCGTATGCCGGATCCGTGTGGTGCTCCATAGTTTACTTGATTCGCGCCTTCAGCTTCCAGAGCGAAGCGTAGCATGGCGAGCGACACGCTCTTGTGATGTGGCATTAATTTGTTCTTACCATACAATTACCGAATATAACGATTTAAGTGCATATATTCAAAGGATTGGAAAATCAAACAAGCCCCTAGCTGCAAACGTGTTCAAAAAGCTGCGCTGACCTTATTTAACAGGCCGCCTTATTTGCCTAACCAGGCTAATTAGGGTGCCGACTCAAATAAGTTGGAGTTGGTTATTGAACTCGATTAGGCAGGCCGGCCTTATTGGGGCAAATTGAGCCGAATGGGCGTCCCGCTTTTTTCATGATGGATTTGATGACAATTATACACTATTCAGCTAAGCTGCTTCCACGGCAACAGAGAATTTCTGTGTTTTCGGTGACCGGTCATGAGGATCCCCTGACACACGCCGCAACGTGCCGGGTCACTCCCACCCACCTTAACAGAGCCAAGAGACACCGGACACGACCTTGACATACAGCTAGAGACAAGGTGACGCCTCGTTGTCTGCTTCTCAAATTTGCGACGCCATCTCGGTCACTCGTCGACGTTCGTCTTCAAGCTTTGCACCGCCCCCTCTTTGCACATCTCCATGTGCAGTCGCACGTAATTGAAGTAGATCTAAATAGAAGCACTCTTATACTTGTCAATCAAAAATAGTGATTTATTGCATGTTCCTCAAGTCTGCACAGTGCTTCTACTCTGCGGATCGAAATTCAAAGCTAGGAATGAATTCGCAATGTGCGTATCTTAATTCCGCATCTGCAATAGCCTTACGGTAACGAGAAAAAAAAGGAGAATGCCGAGTGGCGCTGAATAGTAAGACAATTATTTCCTCAAAAAATGAATTAGAAACTGGTGTTAATTTTTTGACATTCCACTTGCCGTATTAAGTAGGAATGGTAGCCGAGACTCGGGTAAAGAGATTTGGGACCCATTGAGACAAACACTACAGACTGACAATCAATAACCAGACACAGTAAGTTTTCATGCAAACCAGGGCTCTGCAAACAATCCCCCAGATTGATTTAATTCATTGAGGTTGATAAATATCCATTTTTCTCTTCTGTACGGGAATTGAATGAAATGCGTGGGGCATACCGATAAGTGTCAATGTCTTTTCGTGCTCAGTTTTTTTAGGGTGGTTCGTAGCTCAACCCCTTTCTCCTTTAAGCGAGAGGATTTCAATGATTAAATCAGCCGCCTTCTCCACAAAACCATATATCGTGGCGGACAGGTGCGCGCTGACCTGCGTCGGCATTACCGTCCACCACACGCAAGTTGATGGTATCGTATACACTCGAGACGTTTTCAAAAAAAAAACAAAAAAAAAAATTGAGATCATCGAACTTACCACCGAGGCCACGCCATATCACAACCGCCGTGCCGAGGGAGTGCGCAACGGGCTGGAACTTGGCCTTGATCTGTGTCTGCCATGCAGTGTCAGTTCCTCTCTGTGGTTAGGCACGGCGGAGCCGGGGAAGGTCTCTTCAGCCGAAAGCAGGCTGAAGATAGGCCACACCAGTCTGTTGAAGGCTCATAACAGTTGAGATCTGACATATGCCACTTGCTATGTACCCAAAATCTTCCGTGCCAGGCGCGCACCCGCCACCTGAATATCCAAATCCACTTGGAATTCACGTCCAAGCAGAAGTAGTTCACCTTGGTCAGGCACTTCGTGAAGGGGTCTTCGGTCCGCACAAGATTGGTATTAACGCTGATGGTTGAGGAATGGAAGATGAAAGACTGACAGTGTTAGTGACGCTGCCCCTGCTAAACGGCAGCAAGTTCCAAGCGAAAGTGCCGAGCGTACTACAACACACTAACACCATATTAGCACAAGTCTTGGCTCCTTCAACAAACCTGAAGAACCACTCGCACAGGATACCCAATGTCAAGAAACAGATTCATTACCGGTGAAGTCATTCTCGTGATTAAATCCGCCTGGATGATATAAATCGCCTCTAAACTCACCTGGGAGGGTGCCCGCGTCGCCACAGACGACTGGATGCGCGGGGCTGTCGTGCTGCCAGCGAAGCCCGGGAAGGTTTTGTACCTGTTTGGGTATGAGGCAGCGTCGGTGTGTCCGCTGCTGCCGACGTCAAGACGATTGCCAGGTGTACCGAGGATGCTCATGGAAGCAAACACACCTGTTCCTGCAAATTCTTCCCGCCGTCATGAGATCAACCGTCGTTGTGCTCCGAGGATATGCTCCGCGCCTGATCATCCTCTTTTAGGGGGCCTAGTCATGAGGCTAGGTTGTGATTCCCCAGATGACCAAGGATAGAACTGTTGCCAATGTCCAAGAGCAGTAGCAGGTGTCCGCATTGATTATGATGCACCGTTTGCACATTTATTACTAAGCCATCAACATATGTCATACATAGGTTTTGCACATACATATCCTTCCACACAGGCCGTATATACCTCCCATAGTCCAGCTAACCACTCTTCTCACTCAGGGTTATCGCGAGGAATAAAAATGGCATTATTTGAGTAAGTTCCCACGATGCCGCACAGGCTGCAAATTCGGCTGCCGCACACGTTTTTCTGGGCTCGAATTGCAGGGATTTTTTTTGTGAAACCGGGAGAACATAGGTGCATAGCACATACATAGCCTGGTCATAGTTTCATAGCTCTAGCATATTTTTTGAGTGGCCCGTCGTCGATGCGTTAACTTTGGGCACGATCAGCGAGTCACGTGGGTAACCGACACGTGAGAATATTCCGCTCAACGAGCGCCTCTGCCTTCGAAACTCGTCGATGACGCCTCATCTGCCTTTAACATCTAATTTTTTTCACTTATTTCTGTACAAAGTAATACCGAGGATGAAGGATAAAATTTAATGGTAATTTTCGACCACTATCTACTCATCAGGGATTACTTTTTGAGCAACTTCATCCCCTACCTGCCGTGTAGCACGAGGTATGTACATACTGTACACCACTTTTTAAACCCGCAATCTCCTGAGCTCAGCAGTCGTCGTTCATGTTTCCAAAAGAAATTGTCACGAATTTCTGCACGGCTTCGTGATATGGATGCGGATTGCAGTCATCGAGAAGGAATCGGCTCATTCCATTCCAGTAAACCCTAGACCAATCGTCGCTGCATAGCTCGGGCTTTTTGCATGAGTTGGTATGAGTAATCTCGGGTGGCTCACACGCCAAACCTCATGTTGACCTCATGTACCCAACAGCTCATCATGAAAGCTTCACGAAGGCCAGGAGTCAGATTGAATGACTACCGTATCTATCCACCAATCAGACCACAATAACGTGTAGATGTGACATTGAAGGCAGATGAGGCGTCATCGACGAGTTTCGAAGGCAGAGGCGCTCGTTGAGCGGAATATTCTCACGTGTCGGTTACCCACGTGACTCGCTGATCGTGCCCAAAGTTAACGCATCGACGACGGGCCACTCAAAAAATATGCTAGAGCTATGAAACTATGACCAGGCTATGTATGTGCTATGCACCTATGTTCTCCCGGTTTCACAAAAAAAATCCCTGCAATTCGAGCCCAGAAAAACGTGTGCGGCAGCCGAATTTGCAGCCTGTGCGGCATCGTGGGAACTTACTCAAATAATGCCATTTTTATTCCTCGCGATAACCCTGAGTGAGAAGAGTGGTTAGCTGGACTATGGGAGGTATATACGGCCTGTGTGGAAGGATATGTATGTGCAAAACCTATGTATGACATATGTTGATGGCTTAGTAATAAATGTGCAAACGGTGCATCATACATTGATGGTTAGTATATTCTCCAATAAACGTCTGATAGAGAACATAAATAAAGTACCTGGACAACCCCAGCCGTAAAGATCTCTCCTCTCCTCGCAAACGCCGTGTATCTCGTACCCTCCGCCACTCATTGGCGCAAATCGGATTCCAGTGGCGGCGAGGGACAGGCTAGTCGCATCCTTAAACCACACTTGGGCAAAACCACACTTGGGCGACAAAGTGCTTGATGAACGTGAGCTAATTCGTTCTCTGACCCCCGGTCAGGTAAGGTACGCTTGCATACAAGGTTCACTCAGCGGTAGTTCAGGTCGCTCCAGTTGGTCGCCTACGCACGTCCAGGCGAGCATTTTGTTACGGTGTCTACGAACCCAGGCTGTTGTGGCCCACCGTACTTGCGCCGCACACCGCGTCTGAGTATGTGACCTTATCAGGGCTATGCAGTCAAAGGTTTTTCCACTTGTGAGCATGGGGTTGGTTGTGGCACTGGACGCTTGGGCGCGCGTTGAGAAGAAGCTGGACAGGAGCGTGAAGAAGCGCGAGCACAACAGGTGCCAGTGGCATTTGAATTTGAATCTCGATTGGATCACGTGTTATCTGTCGCTAAGATTACTTGTTTAAGTTGATCATGAAGATGTCGTTGCCCTTTGCACACACTTGTACCCCGCGCCGTTCTACATGTCACACCTTCTTTTTAGACATATTTCGTCTCTCTGAGAATCTCCCCCAAAAAAAATACATCCCAATAGGGTCCCGCCACCTGTATCAACACGGCTCCTCGCCTCCTCACACCGTTCCTACTGCAGAAAAAGGTCCGTGTTCATTTGATGAGGCACAGTCGCCAAACAGTCGCGTGGACATGATACTACATTGGCTAATTCTGGAGACACCAAGACCTGGAACCCGAATCCCAAGACAACTACATTGATTGTTGGCTGAAAGGAAGCGTTATTACAGGCGATGGGAATGTGAAACGTATTCTTACCAGCATTGACTATGCCCAGTCATCTCCTACAACTGCCTCCTTCACAAGTATTTCCGCAGAGGAACTTCTCGGTTTGATGTCAACTTTGAATGGCTCGGGATACCTGCAGATTTTACCGTTGTGAGTGAGTTACAAGCAAAGAATTATTAGTTCACGCGCTCGTAACGTCAATATGGCCTCTAGGCCACAGAATTGGACTTACGATATCACCCCCGACGTCCTTTTCGTTGAGAGGGATATGGGATCGCCTTTGTTATCAAGCGACGGAGTGATAGTGAATGCATGCAATGTGGACGAGACAATTGAGAAGAGCGTGTTGTCGCTCAAGTACCGCCCCGGGCATATCCTAGAGAAGGCGAAAAATCAGCGTTAGGCCTCAAAACCGGTCGACACTGTTGGATACCTCCGACCAAAACCAAATGCGCTGACTTCTGGCTGACGGACGTCGAGGTCTAATTGACCGTCTTTCAGATAGCGTTCTGGGCGGTACTCTGCGGGATCAGTGAAGACTCGTTCGTCGTGTAGAATTGCCCTGTATGTTGGTACCGATGTTTCAAATCCTGTAGAACCGCTAAGCTTGAAAAAATGACTGAGCAACATACCATGCATTTCCAAAAACTAAGCTCCCTTTTGGAATGAAATAACCCTCGTATACATCATCATCAGTGGCCATGTGTGTAACAGCTACAGGTATCCACCGTCATGTGATACACCTAGGATAGGGTAAATTTCCCGGTGATCAACGGTATAGCCGACGGTGACTTTGTTCCGTGTCAGACAGGGGAACCGATGTCGGCCGGCTATCAACATAGTTACGGTGCATACTGATCCGGCCGACAGGCTACTGTATAGCCGATCCAAACAGGTCCGGCCGTGTTGCGGGGGGGCCGCATGGATGCCGCAGTGCGGAGTTTCCATGAAAAGGTTGGCAGAGCGGCAATGCCGCTGAGATCAAGATGGCTGTAAACAGGGGCTCGGAATAGGCGGCTCCTGGTACAACAAGTCAGAGCTGCACTGCATTGTGCATTACAGTTCACACATTGGAAGGAGGATTCAAATAGAAATGGATTACAGAATAATCATATCGTACCCAAACAGAATGCTAAGGATGGATGACCCATTTCTATCAAGTAACAATTAAATATACATGTATTTATACAGCAGAACTTGACTATTCAAATAGTTTGCAGATGTTATTTAACCTCGTATACATCGGCGGAGCTGCGAAGATCGGAGCTCCGCCCTTGGATTGAAGTGGGGCCTATGATCGGAGTTTCCACCAACATAGTAGTAGTGGGGTTTGAAATTTTCTACATTACCTCATATATGTTGGCGGAGCTCCGAAGAGTGGGGCTCCGCTCTTGAATCAAAGTGGGACCTACCATCGGAGTTTCCGCCAACATAGTAGCAGTCGAGTTTGACATTTTCTACGCATTTGCAGCCTCAAATTCAAACTATAACAAGCATACAAATGTAGAAGCAAGCACTGCAATGGAAATACAGTACAGACATAATATGTATATGCACACATAGTTCTACAACAAGGTTACACAATTCAAGCACCTTGAGCATGTTGATTAACTTGTCTTATCATAAGAGGCATCCTATATGCAGAGATAACAGAGAGACCGCACTGCGGAAATTCCGGGTAGATTGCGGCAGCAGGGTCAGACAATTGCTCTGCATTTGCATCGTCCGGCAAGGGGATAAACAAATGTTCCCACGCTCAAATTTATCGATGCGCGCGCTCGGAAATGCCGCTATGGATGCCGCATCTACCAATGAGGTCCCAAGATGACATATTATGGTAGGCAGCGTCCATTGGTATATTTCAATTGCCAAATTAAGAATACTGCCTATGACACAGACCGATAAAATACCTAAACAGACAAAAGACGTGTATGTGTGTAAGATACAAGGATAGAATTATAAATACATGTGTTCTTGCTCATCTGAAGACACAGAAAAGCGAATCCAGTAGTATATATAGCATATCTGGCTTTAGATTAAAGAGGGTGCACATGAATTCACAATTCTGATAGATTTACACTCTGTTCTGTAGGCATTAGAATTTACAAGCATAATTACATTTCCCAGACGCCTAATTCACATTCAAATTGACTGAAAATCTACTCAGGCACTGATAGGACATCAAAGTAGAGGTCTACCGTTTTGAATTGGTGTAAAATAAGTTCGGAGACACAAATGTGCAACATGTAACATCAATTGATATATGATGATCGAGTACAAACAGATCAAAATTAAGAGCGATGTGTTTGCACTGAACACAAAACTGATAAAAGGCTCATAACTCTGCTTCCTCTGGCCCGTTTTCTATGTCACATAGCTCGTTCGATGCGTAATTTTATGGGCTACAGATTGGTTATTTTCCCGGAAAAAGCGTATAGAAATTGATGATAGGATGCTCCCAATACATGATTTTGACCAAAATTCAAATATCATGCAGGCACATTTTCACCCATATCATCTGGTTCAGAAAAAAATCAGCAGTATTCGGTTCAAACAGATTCATCTCTCGATGTCATTTAAGGGGTGTTTTGAGTATTCAGGGATTTTAACACGCATACTTGGTCAGGCAAGTTGAGTAAATATCTCTATATAGACTCTATAGAATTAGACACCATTCACAAAAAAAATCGGGGCTCTCCGGAAAAAACTCATGTCTGCAGAGATCAATAATTTTCTCTGACGGCCTCCGACCTAAAATTATGGAGTGCTTTCGGAAACTCCAATGCGGAAACTCCGAAATATTCATAATGCGGAGCAAAAGCGGACTCCGTTTTAATTACTTGGAGTGGTCTGTGACTCGTACAATATATATAAGCCATATTTTGTGGAACCTCCAGTGCGGAAACTCCGAAATATTCATGACGCAGAGAAAAGGCGGACTCCATTTTAATTACTTGGAGTGCTCTGTGACTTGTACAATATACTGACTGCACTGTTCACTCTCACTCATGCTGTACCCTGGGTTGTTGATTTTCTCATATTCTTCGGAGTCTCCAGTGATGAATGATCTTGATTCTTGGGTACATACATGGATCCTATTTTGTAGACATGACAGTACTCCAACTTAATTCCAGTGAGCAGATTATCTGGATCTAAAGATTTCAAATTCCATACAAGAAGCGGACTTTCCTACCATCTCTGCTTTCTAGAACTCAATATGACACTGTTTCTCTGTTTCTGAGTGTTGTCTCATGCATAATTGTGCATAACGGCCCTCCAATGTTGTCCTATGAGGCTGAAATAGAATGTTCATGAATGGCGGCAACTCCGTTCAGGATTCCCGCCACCTAGGTATGTGTATTTCGGAGTGTGGCACCTCCGGCGCTCTATGCGGCCAAGTCTGTATGCTACCGTACATGGTTACAACTCGACCGAGCCTGTGACGTCGGCTACATTGTAGTACCCCGGCCGAGTCGGCTAGACCCGTCTGATACGGAACAAAGTCACGTTCGGGTATCCTGTATAGTACTGTGGGATTTTACCTATCATATGTGTGTGATACACCACTAAGCGGTGATACACTTTGACAGTAAATTGCCTGTAGCGCCTCCAATTGTTGACTGATTACCTGGTTATTTTTTGCTGTAGGCTCACATACATCGCATGTACACAGATGTACTGTTTACACGTTTTTAATGTAGCTCAAACATGTATTATATCGATAGTATAACAACATGTATTTTGTCAAGGGTCTATTTTGAAATTTGTCAGACAGACTATGTCGGATTTCCGTGGACTTGGGGTATATAACCAGTGAAATTTTGTACTACCCTACTTATGGAACATTTCGAAGTAAGTTTCATAGAAATCGGTTCAGATTCCAGAAATGGCTGAAATATGGAGCCTGCAGAGTTCAATGTATATTGCTGTACTGAGGCAAGTAGTGGTTTTGTAATATCATTGTATTTGTTGCTTTTTGCTCTCTATTCAATGCCATCCAACTGAAATTTCCCTCTGTCTTGCCTGCGCACTCGCCCTGCTCATGGTAGGCCGTGCTAAGTCTCAAGTTTTAACCAGAGAAGGGGACCAATGCACGGTACGATCTCATTGCACGCGATGCGTTGTGAGCAATGCAGAAAAGAAATCACTAAGAAATCACCCAAGGAAACTATTGGGTGCCGTGCTATTTCCGAGGATATTAGAAAGGTGCACTATCGAAATTCCACTGAGAATGTAATTTTTGTACAAGCCATGGCCACCCCGCAGTGTTGGGTACAAGTGAGAGCAACTCGTGAACAAGCTGTACACCCGGTGGAGGCTGTCAAGGCTCGGGAGGGATCAAACAAGAAATACAGAAAAGATGCTAAAAATTGCCGTGACTTCAACAAGACGATTCAAGATGCATGCAAGGATCCCGTCACCAATGCAAAGGAGGAGAAATTGTCGCCGCGGCAGCTCTGTGACACCTATTCTGTCACGCCAAAAAGCCACTATTGAAAGACTTTTTTTTAGCGTCCTCCGACGCGATATTAAATATTGGAGATTACACTGGTGGCTCCGATGACTCAAATATCTAAATCGGCGGGCAGGACGCCGACAACAACGGCAACGACAATAATTAGATGGTACGTTGGTAGCCGGCCCGCCCATGCCGCGCGGTGTATCATTGCGTCGTTTTCGTTATTTTTGTACCGGTTGTCGTGTTTTCCTCATATCTCGCGCTGTACTCACTCGTTCTTCATAAATCCAAATATATATGGTACCCCTCGATACCGTGGACCTACTGATATACTTCTTGCAACCCTATGCGTGGGTTTCGAAATTCTATTCACTATCTACAATTTTGGTGTATCACATGATGGTGGATACTGTAGCAACCCGACCAAATGATCATGTCACACATCACAGGAGGCTTTGTGCAGATCACTTTTGCGCACTTGTCACGGTCACACTGGCATTTTAATCACTAATTTTGGCTATTATTGGTCTCAAAAGTCAAAAAATCGCCCAAAATGGGAGTTTTTCACTCATTGTCACGCTAAAATTAGAGGTTTGTGCACTTGTGCAGGTCGTCAAAACCTGTCACGCGCTAAAGGCCTTGTGCATTTGGTCGGGTTGTTACAGTACCTGTACATTGAACGATTAGTCACGTTCACGACGGGTATCAAGAGAGTTCAACGACTTGCCGAGTGGTGTTACCAACTGCCAACGCATAGTCTCCTTGACAAGTGCATTCACGTAGGGCAGAGATGAGCGATCGCTGAACTCTGGGAGTCTGTGAGGACCTATAACCGTATCCAGCTCTGCCTGTGCCTTTCTCTGGGTCTCGGGATACATTGCCATTGCTAGGAAGAATGATTGGATTGCAGAAATTGTCTAAAACAGGTCGGTCAAAAACTAATAAATGTAAAGGTGTTGATCATACTGTATCTGCCCCACCTTGTCAATAAAAATATCAGCACTCCGTCTTGAGAGGAGGAAGGTAAGGTGACTCTGCACATACCAAAATAGGCGATAGCGGTCACATCCTTCGCAATCGTTCTTTCCTCAGCTAGAAGTGGCTCATCTCCTCCTTCGGGAAGAGCCGTGATCAGCGTAGCAGCCATACTTGGACCTGCCGTGCCTTCTTTCTACAGCGAAGAATCGACCCTCCAGATTTTTGACAGCAAGATGGGTTAAGATATAAAGCACTCACCATCTTTTGAATGACATGATTGAAAGGAATCTTGATCCCATATACAATACTCATTATGGTAGATGCTAGAGCTCTTTTAGTTTGTGAACGGGGACGGGGTTAGAAATGTGCATGTGATTCATGTATCATAAGGGACAAGGCTTACTCTCGAATGTGCGACATAAGGCTCTCGGGCGTCTGCAGAAGCCTGTTCAGAAATGCTCTAGTTTCGCGAGCTTGAATGGAATGATACTTCCACACAGTGTCAGCACGAAAATGTTGGTTAAAAGTGCGCCGGTGTCTCCTCCTCCATGGGCCGTAAGGAAGCAGCGCCAGGCCCCAGCTAAAATTCATGCTAAAAAATGCGTGTCTGAGTCGCGCATCACACCAACAAGTAAACAGACTATCTGAGCATTAACATACAGTTCTAACAGCATTGGCATCCGTGGCCTGTCTGAATAGTTTGCCGATCTCTTCTCAAATAACTCCTGTGCGCCCTCTAGAGTGTTGAGGACGATAATGCGCTGACCGAGCACTTCGAATGAGAATATATCACCTATACATTTGTGTCGGTTCATTTCTTTTGATTCCTCTGACGAAGTAGTGCTAACTCACCATAGACTTTGGCCCATTCAGCGTAGGTGTTCCATTGCTGGGAGGTCGGTATATCAAGGACATTGCCGATGAGTGGATAACCTTTAGGGCCTGGAGGTAATGGAAGACGCGATGGGTTCTGCCTACGGTCCAAAAGCAAGCGCGAAGTTTTATAAATGAGCAAAGTTATAGCACAGGAGATCAACCAAAGCTTCACTGGGCTCTGGAATTCGGAGTATACATCAGATACAATACGTTCCATGGTCGCTCGATGACTACTTATTTCGGATGAAGGGTACAGGCATTAAATAGTCCTTTGCTGTCACACAAATATTCACATCGCCGTGCACGCTGCCTGCGTGTCTGCGCTGTGGGTATGATATGGTAATAGTCCAGCTCGAGATCTCACGGTGATCTGCTGGGATACAGCAATATATTGGTCAGATATGACGACACAATGACACATGCTGCAAGAGGTGCTTACTGCTTTACTTTGATACTATTTGTGGATGCCCAAATTACTTCAAGAGGAAACTCTCCCTATGAATGGGGAATTGGTCACGATTGGGCAACACCTACTTGACACAATATCCAGCTAAATAGCGAGACAAGGTGGGGTCTGCCTCTTGACACTACCATGCACTCTCGATCGTCGCTTTTACAGTTTCAGATCGTCGCACATGCGCATGTGCTTTGCACCTACCTTAAAACCTTAACGGCCGTCCGCCGACACACTTCAGCCTAAAAATATGTGGCACTCAATGTACCTCTGGGCCCTCATCGCATTGTAGTCCGCGCACGCATTCCCATGAGACAAGGTGTAATACAGATAAGCCTCATCAGCAAAAAGGTCACTGGAATATATGCCCTGAAAAATACCATACATAGCACCCGGACCAATATATAGTCCTAAGTAATGGAACGTTCCATTGATAGATGTTATGTTCCACACAATAATTATTTTAATTAATGTAATACCTGGGCTAACGTTTACATGGCCAATACAATATTATTTCTCACTATACAGGACAGAACAAGACCTTTGATGGCAATGTAATCCCTCACAACCCTTCGCTAGGAATTGTATAGCTACAATGTATTACATCAGTGTGTACTTTTTGCTGATGCTTTAACATAGCAAAATGTTTCCAAAACCATTGGCGGATATACTTACCGTGTCCAACGATCGAATCCACATGTACCCGTGGTTCGTCTAGGTCCTAAAATGGTCTGAAAACGGCCCACGCTAAACAAAATAATCAGAGATAACCAAACTGTGCCCCCAAAGAAAGCCTGAAGCATCTCATCCATGCGAATCACTCCTCAGATGTACAGTATACAATGGCTTTGATTTTATTGAGGTTAATATACACTTCTCTCATGCATCTATACCAGAGTCCAATGAACAGTCCAGAATCACAAGTATGAGGTATGTAGGTGAGTAACAATGTCTTTCATGGTTAGTATTTTGTGGATGGTTTGTCGCTGGACCCCTTTCTCCTTGAAGCCAGAGGTTTTCAATGCGATGCCTTGATCAAATCAGCCGCCTTTTCGGCAATACCATATATCGTTGCAGAAAGATGCGCGCTGATCTGCGTTGGCATCACTGACGCGTCCACTACGCGCAGATTGGTGGTATCGTATACACGGAGCTGAGCATCGACGACCCCTGTAACAAGTGAAAACGATTCATGAGCTTTGTCAAAGGTAGAAATCGAAGTTGTGGAACACACCGCCGAGGCTACGTCGCATCATAGCCGCCGTGCCGACGGGATGCGCGACGGACTGGAACTTGGCTTTGATCCACGTCTTCCACGCTGCGTCCGTTCCTCCCTGAGAGTTATTAGGCACTGCGGAGCCGGGGAAGGTCTCTCCACCGGAGAGCGAGCTGAAGAGAGGTCATATGAGTGTGTTGACGGCTTAGCACAGTTAAGATCTGACGTACGCCATTGGCTTTGTACCCAAAATCTTCCGTGCCAGGCGCGCACCTGCCACCTGAATGTCGAGATCCACGTCCACGCTGAAGTAGTTTACTTTAGTCAGGGGCTTTGTGAAGGGGTCTTTGCTCTGTAAATCGTTGTTACCAATGCTGACCGCGAAAAATGGAAGATGAAAGACGTACAGTGATCGCGACACTTCCTCTGCTAAACGGCAGCAAGTTCCAGGCAAGGATACCGAGAGTACTACAGCGCACCGACGCCGCACACATTAACTCAAGCTCCCTCAGTAAACCTGAAGAACCACTCACTCAGGATACCCAATATCCAAAAACAGCTCCATCACCGGGGCATTCATCTTCGTGATCAAATCCGCCTGGATGCCAAATATTGTCTTCAAACTCGCGGCATCCTTGCCGAACGCGGCCTGAGAGGAGGCCCACGTCGCCAAAGATGACTGAATGCGCGCGGCGGTGGTATTGCCAGCAGTTCCAGGGAAGATTTGGTACAGGTTCGGGTAGGCGATGGTATCGGTGGGTCCCTTGCCGCCGACATTGAATCCGTTGCCGCGTGCGCCGAGGGTGCTCATGGGCTGCGAGAAGAGTTTTGTATTCAGTATTTTGTAAAATGAACTTGGAAGGTAGATAGGTTGGTGGATGGAAATAAACACACCTGTTCCTGCAAGTTCTTCCCGACCGTCTTGAGGTTAATCTTGGTCGTGATCCCTAACGGACCGAGGATTGCACTGTCACCAATGCCGGAGAGCTGCATGAGAGCGGGGGTCTGCACATATAGTCAGTATATTCCGAGTAACCGATCGTGATGTATCACAGCAAAAACGCACCTGGACAGCCCCAGCCGCAAGGATCACCTCTCTTCTCGCAAAGGCCGTGTATCTCGTACTTCCGCCACTCGCTGGTGCGAACTGGACGCCAGTGGCGGTGAGAGGGAGGCTCGTCCCATCCTTGAATAATACCTGGGTGACGAAATGCTTGGTGAGCGTGAGCCAATTTGTTCTTTGCGCCTCTACGGGCGTGAGGTACGCTTGCACAGAGGAAGAACGGTGGTCGGAGTCGTGCCAGTTTATGGTCTACATATGACAACGTCATGGTCAGCATCCGTCTATTCCGCAGAAAACTGCGATAAATGCGAAATGATACCCACGAGCGGTGTTACAGATACACAATTCGGCGTTCCACCGTTTAAATCCTTGAACCTCTTAATACCTGTTAAACTAACAATGGTGTCGATGAACGCAGGCTGCTGCGGTCCGCCGTACATCGCATTTGGATAAGTGACTTGGACGGGGCCCGAGAAGCCATGGTAGCTGTTGATAGACTGGGCGCCTTTGGATTGTTGGTCGGAGTTGGGTGGGGAGAAGGTCTCGGACTAACATTGTGTGCAGCATAAGTTAGTGAGTTAGTTGCAATGGCGAGGCAAACGGCAACAGCGCGTACCTTCTTCATGTAGTTCCACAACCCAGCCCAGTTCCACCCTACACTTGCCTCTGATGGCTCGAGCAGCGTCGACCACGCGTCGTATTGCGCATTTAGCCCTCGTGTGTATGCAGCGCCGTTGATCGAAGCTGATTAGGGTAGAAATCAGAACATAGGCCTTGTCGGATAGACGGGCAATGAAACACTTACTTCCGCCACCGAGCGTCTTACCCCTGCCATTCCCCAAAAGAATTCAATGTTAGTACAAGAAGTAACCACCTTCACCACAAAAAAGAGTACGCACCCCAACATCGACCGCCCCTGATCCGTCGGCCAACTCCACGTCAAATTTGTCCCAAACGCCGACCCATACTGATAAATATCATAAATCAGCGGGTTCTTCCTGTCATCTCCCCCCGCTTCGATCATCAACACTGTCACGCTGGGGTCCTCGGTGAGACGACCAGAGACGACGGCGCCAGCAAGCCCTCCGCCGACGACGATGTAGTCAAAGGTTTGCCCGTTCGCAAGCGCGGGGTTGGTTATGACGCCAGATGCCGGGGCGCGTGCGTTAAGGGGGGGTTGGGAAGGAGACGCGAGCGCCACCATGGGAAGGAAGGCGATGGTCGCGATTGTTCGTAGGGTGCTGACTGCGGGCATGATTGCGACTTCAGACTGCGATAGTCCCCGTACAGGCGTGAAGGTCCCAGCAAGTGCACACAACAGATGAAAGCAAAGAAGAGTGCGAGTTCACCACTGAGGAAGGGGAGCAACGGAGCAAGCGCGACGGGGACTCAGGCCGCAAATCTCCAGTATTTGTATGCCTCCGTCAAGGTGCTTGGCGTCGCTAGTGTGGCGAAGCATAGCCGCCATGTATGTATTCAGTAGAAACAGAGTTGGTCCGAGTCTGGGGCTGCTTTGACATATCAATGTCTCAGGTTGGATTCAAGGTCTCCAAAATCGCCAAAAATGCCGCTTTCAACGCAATGAAGGGAAACAATCATTCATCTAACCAGCTTTGTTCACAGTCTAGAAGTTCTGGTCCCAGTTGTGTGGACGCGTGAGTGGTGTGTTGCTTCGTCGTCGTTCGTTCTGCGTGCCGACGCATGATCCCGCCGCTACGGATGGAGAGCGGTTTTTGGACGTCACCGTACATGAGTCCGTGTTCTCTGAACGACGCTGTATGTAAACGCGGCTTGATCTGGCCGAGTTTGTTTTACGAACCAGCTCTTGTTAGAATTCTTTGCGATCTCCTGCGGAAAATGTCGAATTGAGGTTACATAGCTGGCAGGTATAACAGTTCAGAGGACCAAAGAAGAACTGTCGAGCAGGGAGAAGAATGAGAATAAGCCTTCCGAATCAGAAATTCATTACATACATTCATAAAACACAGGGCTTTTCTTTCATCATTAGGAATCAGCAGATCAACCTGCCACATTCAAAGGGGGGCACGCCCAAGGCACACGAGCAAGAAATTTCTCGTCATCAATCATCGTTGACGTTGAGGTTGACATTGAGGACGCGTGATTGCGTGACGGAATTATGACAGAAGTTCCCAGCACCACTTCGACTCTCAGCCTTGCTCTTACCCTCCGTCCACTCATCACTCATTGGAAAAGTAACGTAGGTGATGCCTCCTGAGGTATACTTTCTCCGTGGAACTTACTGCACGCGAGAACAGGTAATAATTCCATACTACGTGCAGTTCCCCACAGAGAGATCATTTGTTCACAACTCTCCTGATCACGAACCCAAAGGCGACCCTTTCAATTATTTCCTTGAACCCTTGCTTGAGGGAGATCGAAAGCAACGTGATGCATGGAAAGACGAAGTGGAGTTCATACTTATATTTGTATGGTCCAATCTGAAATCTGAAGATCCAGATTATTAACGAGCATGTTGCTCGACACAATGACAGTGGCCATAGCATTCCGTAGTATCTTGTCACTAAATTTGTATTCGACCATTGGTCTTGCAGGTGCTATGGCTGGACAGACTAGCTCTACAGGTTCTTTGAACGATAGGGAAAATGCTCTTCGGAAAACGGCATGTGCGGAAATGGCCTTGAAAACACAGAGAATGTGAATTGAGTGGCCGGAAAGTCCGTGTCAAGGGCTGGAGTAGGAGGTAAGATTGTTTTAGTGTAGTGAGAGGCTATCAATTAAACAATACAGGACTATGCTCGTAGCTAGGAGAATGAAAGGTAGATGAAAGGAAGTTGAACAAAGTTAGTCAATGGTCAGCGCCAGTAAATATCAGAAATATTAGCCACCCCGTGGCCGTCTGTCACCGGCCGCAGATATACTATGTGTGGTTGAAATTGTATATCATGCAGGAGTTCACAATCGAGTCGGATTCACAAATAGAATTATCCCGGTACAATTGATATCCATATCTAAAAATAGGTAAGTTTCTGTAGAATTCGTGTTGCTGGTTGCCGAAAACCGGCAATGAACCAAAGAAATTGGGGAACTCTTTCATTCAAGTCAAAGTACTCTCTCCATGTGAATCACTCTTCAGATGTACAGTATACAACGGCTTTGACTTTATTGAGATTAATATACACTTCTCTCATGCATCTGTACCAGAGTCCAAGGAATAGTCCAGAATTACAAATACGAGGTATGTAGGTGAGTAACAATGTCTTTCATGATGAGTACTGTTTCCCACCCAGTACATGGCCATTTTTGGAAGAACGTTGAATCCCCAAATATATAGGTCTTATTTCATCGCAAAAACAGCTGTAGTAGACTTTCGCGCATATAACCTACATTCTGGTAGAGTCTTAGATTTTTAGAGTACTGTATGAGACCTACACGAATATTTTAAAACGACGAGTCAGAAAATGGCCATTCCTTGGCAGATGGCCACCTGTGTGAAATCGCCTGATTGGCTGCCGGCAATGATGCAATACTGCATTTAGCATGATACACTGATAGCAACTCGAGATCAAAACTCACCTGCTCAGTCAGTTTTTGCGATCTTTAGTTGATTCTTTCTGCAAATAAGATTACAAGTAGCAGTGAACCATATCAGACAAGCTAATTGTCACTTACCGCGGGTAGAGCGTCACGCAATTAGACGAAATTCCTCCTCCTCTACCATTGATACCCTTAGTGGCCGCGTGGTCAAAATCTCATCAGCTGCCACCTCAGCATCCTCCGGTCGGTCAGGGATAATTAGAAGTAGAATGCAGGGCTAAAGACGTGGTATTGTATCATAAAAATGGGCCAAATGGCCTTCTATTCATTCTAAAAAACCAATTGCCGCTGGCTGGATGCCCTTAAGCCGGTTGGTAAGTACACCACGAGTGACTTGGTAAATCCTTGCTACCTGACATATGCTGAGCTTGCTTTAGTCATTGAGGTTGACTGGAGACGATTCATAGGCACGTAAAACAAGCTGAAGATGCTGTTCATCATCCATGCCTTCGAGATTGGGGAGGAAAAGGGGCGGGATGAGACATTGCAGAGAAGCTTCGGAAAGTCTCCAGAATCGGCACAAATGAGCTTTGAGGGCCTTGGGAAACTATTTGAAGCTTTCTATGTTTTATAAACGCAAATTTGGCAAGAGGAATTAACATCAGAGCTGATGTGCAATTTAGTGAAAGATGTAAGATGTATTAGTGCTTTTGATCAGGTTATGCACTGATATTCTCTCAAAAAAGGGCATAGATATACTCATGAAATCCTAGGGCATTACTTTGTATCATTGAATTTGCGGAATAGCGAGCGTATTAGAAACTCTTCTTTCGGACATTTGGGGTAGGGAAAACTAGCCGTTTTTAAAGCTACGCAATTTACGCTGCATAGAAAAATCATTAAAATTTTTTAGAGATGGCATTATACGCAGAGGTATCTCTCCTAAAGATATCAGAAAAAATTAGAGCAATCCAAAGCGATGTGCTTGCGTAGGGACATCCACGATCTATCGTGATATGATGTGCTATATTTAGGTAGTGTATCTTTGTTTGATTCACAGACGCGTATTTGCATGCCAGAAGGGAGTCGAATTTTCTCTCAGGATGTAGAGTAGCTCGTGGGCTTTGAGTGGTATGTTTTTTTCTAAGGTTTCCCGTCAAGTTGAGCCCACAAAAAGAGCGTATATGTCACTGGTGTGCGAGAATGCTTAGAAATCACGCTCTGATGCAAAAATTTACGGACTAAATCTGTGATATCTCGGTCAAATCTGTCCCTATTCGCTCGGAAATCTCTAGGTGTGCTGCGATAGATGTCTCGTATTATAATATGCGAAAATCCCCATACAAAACGGCATACAAGGGCCATAGTAGCCCAGTGGCTATCTACCAGGTGTGGCTATGTAGGGGGTGGGAAACAGTAATTTGTGGATAGTTTGTTGTTGAACCCCTTTCTCCTTGAAGCCAGAGGTTTTCAATGCGATGCCTTGATCAAATCAGCCGCCTTTTCGGCAATACCATATATCGTTGCAGAAAGATGCGCGCTGATCTGCGTTGGCATCACTGACGCGTCCACCACGCGCAGGTTGGTGGTATCGTATACACGGAGCTGAGAGTCGACGACCCCTGTAACAAGTGAGACGGTTAATGAGCTTCGTCGAAAAGTAGAAATCCAGGTCGTGAAACGCACCGCCGAGGCCACGTCGCATCATAGCCGCCGTGCCGACGGGATGTGCGACGGACTGGAACTTGGCCTTAATCCACGTTTTCCACGCTGCGTCCGTTCCTCCCTGCGAGTCATTAGGCACTGCGGAGCCAGGGAAGGTCTCGCCACCGGAGAGCGAGCTAAGGCGAACCAGATAAATATATTGCGCAGTGTATCACAGTTAGCATGTGACGTACGCCATTGGGTTTGTACCCAAAATTTTCCGTGCCAGGCGCGCACCAGCGACTTGAATATCGAGATCCACGTCCACGCTGAAGTAGTTCACTTTGGTCAAGGGCTTCGCGAAAGGATCTTTGCTCTGCGCAGGGTTTTTAATAACTCTGGTAGTTGGGGAATGGAAGGTGAAAGACTCACAGTAATGGCGACACTTCCTCTGCTGAACGGCAGCAAATTCCAAGCCAGGATACCGAGCGTGCTACAACGCATCGACGCTATATCAACAAAAAGCACCAAACCTCTAGACCCAGCCACTCACTCAGGATATCCGATATCCAAAAACAGCTCCATCACCGGTGCATTCATCTTCGTGATCAAATCCGCCTGGATGCCATAAATGGTCTGCAGACTTGCTGCGTCCTTCGCGAATGCAGCCTGCGAGGAGGCCCACGTCGCCAAAGACGACTGGATGCGCGCGGCGGTGGTGTTGCCAGCAGTTCCAGGGAAGATTTGGTACAGGTTTGGGTAGGCAATGGCATCGGTGGGTCCCCTGCCCCCGACGTCGAACCCATTACCGCGTGCGCCAAGAGTGCTCATGGGCTGGAAAATTAATTCGGTGTTTATGACTGTCATAGGATGAGAAGATTGGTTGAAAGGGGACACACCTGTTCCTGCAAGTTCTTCCCGACCGTCTTGAGGTCAATTTTGGTCGTGATCCCCAACGGACCAAGGATCGCACTGTCACCAATGCCGGAGAGTTGCATCAGGGCGGGGGTCTGCACTTACAATGAGTATATTCCGAGTCACCGACTGCAATAGAACACAGCAAAAAACGCACCTGGACAGCCCCAGCCGCAAGGATCACTTCTCTCCTAGCAAAGGCCGTGTATCTCGTACTTCCACCACTCGCTGGTGCAAATTGGATGCCAGTGGCGGTGAGAGGCAGACTCCCATTGTTGAATAACACTTGGGTGACAAAATGCTTGGTGAGCGTGAGCCAATTTGTTCTTTGCGCCTCTACAGGCGTGAGGTACGCTTGCACAGAAGAAGAACGATGGTCGGAGTCGTGCCAATTTATGGTCTACATATGATAACAACATTATTAGCATTCCTCTGTTCCGCTAAAGAAAGCGGTAAATGCGAAATGATACCCACGAGCGGTGTTACGGATACACAATTCGGCGTCCCACCATTCAAATCCTTGAACCTCTTAATACCCGTTAAACTAACAATGGTGTCGATGAATGCAGGCTGCTGCGGCCCGCCATACATCGCGTCCGGGTAAGTGACTTGGACGGGGCCTGAGAAGCCGTGGTAGCTGTTGATGGACTGAGCGCCTTTGGATTGTTGGTCGGAGTTAGGTGGGGAGAAGGTTTCGGACTGGACATCGTGTACAGCACAGATGGTTGAGAGTCAGTGAGATAGTGAGGAAAGAGGGAAGAGCGCACACCTTCTTCATGTAATTCCACATCCCGGCCCAGTCCCACCCTGCGCTCGCCTCCGACGGCTCAAGCAGCGTCGACCACGCGTCGTATTGCGCGTTTAACCCTCGCGTGTACGCAGCGCCGTTGATCGAAGCTAATTAAGGTAAAGATTAGAACATGGGATTTGTTTAAACAGACGCGCAATGAAACACATACTTCCGCCTCCGAGCGTCTTACCCCTGCCATTCCCCCAAAGAATTCAGTGTTAGTAAAAGAAGCAACCACCTTCACCACAAAAAGGGCACACACCCCAACATCGACCGCCCCTGATCCGTCGGCCAACTCCATGTCAAGTTCGTCCCAAACGCCGACCCATACTGATAAATATCATAAATCAGTGGGTTCTGCCTATCATCTCCTCCCGCTTCGATCATCAACACTGTCACGCTGGGGTCCTCGGTGAGACGACCAGAGACGACGGCGCCAGCAAGCCCTCCGCCGACGACGATGTAGTCAAAGGTTTGCCCGTTCGCAAGCGCGGGGTTGGTTGTGACGCCAGATGCTTGGGCGCGTGCGTCAAGGGGGAGTTGGGAAGGAGACGCGAACGCCACTATGGGAAGGAACGCGATGGTCGCGATGGTTCGCAGGGTGCTGATCACAGGCATAATTGCGGCTTCAGACTACGACAGTTCCAGAGCGTCCCAGAAAGCGCAGACAACAGATGAATGCGAGCAAGACAGAGGAGGTGCACTGCTGAGGGAATAAAGCAACGGAAGCAAGCGTAACGGGGACTCCGGCCGCAAAGTCTCGAGTATTTGTATGCCTCGGTCAAGGTGCTTAGCGTCGCTAGTGTGGCGAAGCATAGCCGCTATGTATGTATTCAGCAGAAACACAGTTGGTCCGAATTCGAGGCCGCCTTGACAGATCGATGTCTCAGGTTGGATTCACGGTCGTCAAAATGCTGCTTTCAACGCAATGAATGGAAAGAATCATTTGACCAGCTTTGTTCGCAGTCTAGAAGTTCTAGCCCGAGTTGTGTAGACGCGTGAGTGGTATGTTGCTTCGTCGTCGTTCGTTCTGCGTGCCGACGCATGATCCCGCCGCTACGGACGGAGGGCGGCTTTTGGACGTCACCGCACTTGAGTCCGTGTTCTCTGGACGACGCTATATGTAAACGCGGCTTGATCTGGCCGTGTTTGTTTTACCAACCAGCTCTTGTTAGAATTCTTTGCGATCTCCTGCGGAAAATGTCGAATTGAGGTTACATAGCTGGCAGGTATAATAGTTCAGAGGACCTTGAGAACCAAAGAAGAACTGTCGAGCAGGGAGAAGAATGAGAATAAGCCTTCCGAATCAGAAATTCATTACATACGTTCATAAAACCCAGGCTTCTCTTTCATCATCAGGAATTAGCAGATCAACCTACCACATTCAAAGGAGGCACTTCCAAGGCACACGAGCAAGAAATTTCTCGTCATCAATCATCAATCATCGTTCACGTTGAAGTTGAATGTTCAATGTTGAGGGCGCGTGATTGCGTGACGGAATTGTGACGAAAGTTCCTAGCACCACTTCGACTCTCAGCCCAATCGCTGCCTTGCTCTTACCCTCCGCCCACTCATCACTCATTGGAAAAGTAGCGTAGCTGATGCCTCCTGAGGTATACTCTCTCCATGGAACTCACTGCACGCGAGAATAGCTAATATTTTCATACTACGTGCAGTTCCCCACAGAGAGATCATTTGTTCACAACTCTCCTGATCATGAACCCAAAGGCGACCCTTTCAATTATTTCCTCGAACCCTTGCTTGAGGGAGATCGAAAGCAATGTGATGCATGGAAAGACGAAGTGGAGAATATACTTATATTTGTATGGTCCAATCTGAAATCTGAAGATCCAGATTATTAACGAGCATGTGCCCCCCAAGGCTGGCCTCTTTTCGGCTGTAGTGACAGCTTTTATCATTGAGAGTTATCAACAACTACGCCCGGACCCAACCGATGTTGTCATTAGTCTTCTCCAGCAAATTGTCAGCGGGACATCGAATGTTGCTAACGGAACACTGCCTTCCATCTCTGGATCACCTGCGTCGTTTGCTGTTGCGCGCTCCAGCATACGCGTCAACATCTTCTGGTTCACTAGCCTGGTTCTTGCTCTGACGGTGGCCCTTATCGGAATAATTACTCTCCAGTGGCTCCGCGAGCATCAACGGTACGATAACAGCCTCACCCCAATGCAAATATTTGCAATCTTCAACGCGCGGTCGGATGGCCTGAGGAGATGGTATGTCCCGCACATATTTTCGGCGCTTCCCCTCCTCCTCCAGAGCGCTCTCATTCTATTCTTTGCTGGAATAGTGGATTTTCTGTTCACACTCCAACCCACTGTCGCTATTGTTGTCTCTGTGGCAGTTGGGATACCTATACTATTCCTGATTGCCACCACTCTTTTACCGACTCTACAGCTCTACACCCTACAACTTCCCTTCCTCTTATCAATCAATGACAATGTGCCAGCGCCATGTCCGTATAAATCACCTCCATCGCTCATCGTGCGTCGTGCTGCGGTGCGCTCCGAAATAGTATTTAATTGGTCTGCAAAGACCTTTGCAGCAGTATACCTTGTGGTGATTTTCCCTAGATACCTTATTGTCGCCTCGTCGACGGTCACATCCATGGTACATCTATCCTGTCGGAGAGCATTCATTGAAGTAACAGGTTCCATTCGCCGATCGTTTGACGCAGTCGCAGATGCCCTTCCGGGCCTCATCCATGCCATCTATGACGCTCAAAAGACAGTGAAATTGCTACTTTCAGCCATCAAACGTCGAGTGTTGCCGAAAGGTCATCGTGCACCCGTATTTTGTGCTCGTTCTACATTTCGGAACGACCTTTTGCTTGACGTTCGCCGTCTTCGGGTGCACCTGCACAATACCGAATGGACATTACTTGACGAAGCCTGGCTTGGCGCACGGACTTCTTACTGTGCGGTTGTGAGTGATCCCAACCCACCAGTACAATTCTCCTCTATTTTCCGCTTGGACATGAACATTCTCCCAACAATTCACGACTGCGTCCAAGGGCTGCAATTAATCATCGACAAAGGTCATGTCAATGGCTCTCGCGGCGCGGAGGCTTTCTACCGTTGTTCAGAACTCATTTCATTAACTCAAACCGAGGAATGGAAAAAACTCATTAGTATGGGTTCCTCCATGGACAATCAGCAGAAACTATTCATGCGGAGTCAGTGCATCTCACTCACACGGATCCTCGAGCCTACGATAGAGACCGGAGTTGCGCAACTTCCTCCCAGTCTCCAATATGCTGACGCGTCACAGGAAAACGAGTTTCCGGACTTGTCTATTCTGCGCACCGCTTGCCTCGTAGCCCTCAACTCCCGGGTTCTCCTTTCCAATAGAAGATATAGGCCTCCAATCAACCTCTTCATGCGATGGAATGAGTTGCTCTATGAACTTGTAGCACCACGTCTCCTAAGAACTCCAGAGATGATATTCGACCGCGTTACTATCACTACCAGGTCGTCAGTTGTACCCACTTGGATGTCATCTCGGTCATCGCATTTCAGGAAAATGGTCAATCACTTTACTGGTGTCAGTTGGACACACGGTAAGTCAACCGTACGCTAAATCTATATACTGGTTTATTAATCTAATCACGCAGATATGTCACAACAATGGACGTCTGTTCTTCAGACTATTATTCAGACGATCTCGAGGGAATCAATCACTGTCCAGACCCAGAAGTCAAATCAGCTCATCAAACCTTTTTGGGAGGATTACCCAGACCTCAGGAGCCTACTGCGGTTCATTCTGATTTTCCAAGTCGACGACCACATTAAAGAGACGCTTGTTTCCCTCCAGAATCTGCTCACTACGGAACCAATCCCTGGTCGGCCGTTTGTGATGATTTTTGCGTGTTTCTACATACATGCACTGGTAAAAGTCCGCTGCCATGAAGTCAAAGAGTTCAGTGCGCTCCTGAATACGGTCTGTTTGATCTGTGGAGGTGTCAACAGCACGATATATCCAGGGTCTTACTTTGCATGGGCGGGATTAGGTGATGCCATTAAATGGATCCACAGTCACCAGTTAGATTTGAATGAAGAAGCAAAACTTGGTACACCAGAAAGGTCACCAGGCATCCCTTGACCTAGCTAGTCAAGAGCATCTTCATGCAATTTTTCCTATAGTCTGTAGTAATATCAATTGATTGAACGTGCTCAAATTTAGCATCTTAATGATTCCTAACAACTTGATAATAACGAAGTCACTAGGCGCAGGCAGAGGCCCTGCAGGTGTGCGTCAATGTGTTGTGCTATATATCAGTGTTGTACTAGACGTCTGACGAGCTTGCTATCTTTGCCAATCTTTGCCGCCTCTTTGGATTACAAATCCAGCCCAATTAGGCGCCAATGCACGGCGTAGTCGGGGCCGGCAACTACTTCGACCCGGTCCATATTGGTTACTGGGTTTCAAATGACATTTATAGTTTCTGCCTCTATGATCTCAGTCTACCCCATCTTCTCCCCCACAGTACTCCGTGCTTCACGCCGCACTATTCAAGGGCAAGCTCATTAGCCCGCTTTCAACCTTCATTAAATCACTCTTGTCTTTAACATGTCACAGTACTCATCGAAATGGATCAAAGTGACGGAGCCATACCCACACGTTCTGCACATTGAGCTCGCCCGGGGACCCGTTAACGCGTTCAATGTTGAATACTGGAAGGCATATAGAAAGGTGTTCGCAGATCTTGTCGCGGACGGGTACGACGTGCGCGTCGCTGTTGTTTCGTCTGTGTTCCCAAAGATTTTTACAGCTGGGCTTGATCGTGCGTGCACTCTTTTCCACTTCAAACATGTTCTCACTTTGCCCACCCAGTCCATGATGCCTCTGCCCTTGGATCCAACGGAACCTCCGATGACGGCCTGGACACGGCCAGGACCGCCTTCGCAACGCGCAAGATGCTGGAAGCTTTCCAGCATGCCATCGGCGCCCCAGAACGTGCGCCCTTCCCCGTTATCGCTGCTTTGCATGGCCACGTTGTCGGGCTCGGCGTAGACCTCATCGGCGCGTGCGACATCCGCTACGCGGCTGAGAACGCAGTGTTCAGTATCAAAGTATGTACCTCCGCGGACTTAAATCCTACTTGCCAGCATCTCACAGTTACATAGGAGGTTGACATTGGCCTCGCACCCGACATCGGCTCACTCGCCTTTCTCCCCAAGATCACTGGCAACCATTCTCTCATCCGCGAGCTCACGTACACTGCGCGCTCGTTCTCCGCATCTGAAGCTCTCTCTATCGGTCTCCTCTCCAAGGTCGTGAAGGGCGGCCGGGAGGAAGTGGTGCAAGAGGCGCTGGGATTGGCGAAATTGATAGCGGGCAAGAGCCCCGTCGCCGTATCGAGCGCGAAGCATTTAATTACACACAGCCGTGATCACAATGTGGAGGAAAACCTGAGGTATACAGCCGCATGGAATGCCGCCGCATTGTTGACTAATGTGAGTATAAGTTTCTTTGGGGAAGAGTCGAAATCTGATTCTATACTGGCAGGACCTCACGGAGAATCTGGTAGCAAGGAACGACAAAAGGCCGCCGAAATTTGGCCCGCTGTCGGTGCAGACGAAGCTTTCGAAGCTGTAAACAGGATCGCCGAATGTATAAATTGTACATTAAAGACCACCAGATAGCTGGCGCTCACCTACCTCACGAGGCCGCATGTCAAATCCAGCGAGTGTTCGGCCACCTTGGGCCACTAGTGGATTCTGGTCCCTAGCTGCCTGCCATCATCTGCAACCTCAATCGCGCCATGGTTTGAAAGGCTTCAATTGCCACCTACAACAAGTTGGGACGCTTTTTCAACAGCGCTCGTCAGAAGTTACGACTAGTGTCCCTTTCATTGGTGGTGTAGTTGGTAACAGATGTCGTTCAACTTCTAGGCTTGAGAACTGCGCTCAATTGCCTCGTGAACTCATAGCCCAGTACATGCTAACTCACTGCTTGACGCTGTCAGAGTTTCCTTGTGGGCCCTGCCCTCTCGCAGGATCCCCACCATTTTGATACGCGGCTTGGACCGTATGAGTCCATCTTGTAAATGTAGACTATCTGACTATCTGACTCTCGCCCACTCATTTCTTCGTCTTCTCTGGATCTGGCAATTATTGCATATTCTGTGTCCCATACAGTTGGTTTCCAGCCGCAAATATTCGGTATCTATTCCCCAGCTCAGGAGGATCATCGATAACTGAAGGTATTCTATTAGGTGGATTCTAGGTATTAAGGCGTTTATAGAGGTATGAGATATGCTTAAACATGGTACAAATGAGTATCTAAACAAAGAAAACAGGCTATTGTCTATGAAACGAGGAAGTGTTGCGACGACGGGGATACATACTGATCAACCCTTAGTTTGAGGAGCCTTGAACCAGAAGCTGTGTCACCACAGATGGTTCCTCGATAAAGATGGGGTCAACGTCCTTCCATGATTTATTCCCGCCCTCCCTCCACACCCGTTCCCGCTCGACCCAGTATTCCACTTTATCGTCCGGTGTGCGCGAAGGGCTCCATACCCGCTCACCAGTGTCCCCATCAGTCTCTGCGGTAAACCAGCGTGGGCGGTGAGGTGGCATCGACCCATCCTCACGCGCTCGCCTGATAGCACGCTGCTTCTCTTCCTGGTCCTGCTTGAGCTGGTTTGCGAGCTCATACTTCCCCAGCTCGAATGCGCGCTGATCCGGGCGCAAGCGACAGTCGGTCGGCGCGATGTATGGTCTGAGCGACTTTTGTGGGCAGTCGTTGAGAGTGATGGCGAAGGGTGTAAGATTGAATGGTGAGCCAGCAGGTTTCTCAGAGTTTCGCCAGAGGAGGATATGTTCAGGGGTGACAGAGGGTGAGTTGGCACCGGTCATCGAAATATCAGGATTAAGGGACTGCCTCTGCCCGTGACCCGTAACTTGCTTTGCGACAAGTTGCGAGTTCCAGCGACCAGCAATATCATATGCCATGTTCCCCTTCGCATCCGTGACATGGCCAGAGATCTCGTAAGCGTCTCGTCCTCGCCATCCTCTAGGCTTGAAAGTCAAAATACACTGGTCGCCGGTTCGATGATTAGTAACCTGAGTCAATTCAAATCAGCCGTTTTCCATTGCGCAATGTCGCACAGAGACGTACAATCATGTCTCCATAATGATCAATTGTTGGTGATCCCAAAATGAAGCCAGATACATTCGTCGTGACCTTCTTCCAGCTGTAATGTTCCACAACTTTGCCCTTCACCTCCTTACTTTGCCACTTAGGATAGTGAGGCGCCATTTCCTCCGATAGGAGAAGGTGGGCATGAGCGACGCCCGTAGGCCGAATCTCAAAAGACTTGCCCATGAACTTGTTCTGCGCGTCGACCTCGCCATAATAGTGCCATGAAGGGGACTCGGCCCAGCACGCTGAAATTGGCGGGTGATGGCTGACTTGCTCGGAAACGTAACGGTATTGCCTGTCAGGCCTGACGTATTCAAAGGTCTCGCTCTGGTAGAGGTAATAAAAAAAATCAGCATTCAGAGAATATCTCTCACTGACGATGACGTACCAGCATAGGATTGAAAGGCTTGGCGATGCGCCCAATGGTTGATGAATAATTTGACATTGCGAATGCAGCGACGAAGGCGATACGCCTCAAGGGATCTTTCTCATGAGCAGCAACATCCACTAGAACGAGAAGAAGTTAACGATGTTGACTAGACTAAATAAATGATGAGCAACATACGGCACTCCGAGAATTCCATATCTTCCGCCTAAACCACGAATTAGGGCGATCAGAACATTAGATACGAAAAAAGGCAATTAATCGCACCATTCTTTGCAACATACTCGTCGGCTCATTGAAAAACACAGGGAAACTAATCTTGGTCAAGTCCTTGCCAATACTGTGCTTCAATACACTCCACAAGCTCGTGCTCGGTCGCTGGTCGTTCCCAAGGGCCAGTCGAGAGCGCAGCTGCTCATAGCCCTTGTACGGCGCAACGTCCACCATAGACAGTGTCGGGCCCTTCTCCATTGGCACAATCGATACCGCCGACGCTGCTGACGAGGGTTCTTCGCCTCGTCTCTCTTCCATGTTGAACGCAGATGCGACAGCGCTCATAGGCGGGCTTGTCAGTTGCTCGTGCACAACAAGATTGGGCAAGTTGTTGTGCTCGATCGCATCGAAGAACTCATCTTCCTCGTCGGTGTCATACTCGTCGTCGTCCTTCTGCTGCTGGAAGTGTTGGGGTTCTGGCATGCGCACCAGCGATTGCGCCTGTAAGGGGGCTTGGGATAGCTGTAGCCCATGTTGTGGCTCAGGCATGGCAATGCGCGCCGGAGGCGTCGCAGTCGTAATGGTGTCGCTGGTAGTAGCCCGTGACGGCGTCTGCCGAGGAACAGGTAGGGAAGGCTGCGACTTCTCTTGCTTCAGGTATGCAGACAAGGCTGGGACGGGGGGCGGGGGTGGCTGGGGAATCGCAGGGAAGTTCGCCTGGCTAGCGGTGACGGTTGGCGGCGGCGAGGTCCCATCTGGCATGGGCGACGGTGATTCTTCAGGAACAGACGAAGGCATACTAGGGAACATGCCCGCAGGACCCAGGCCCAGCATCGCCGGGCGCTTCTTCTCAGCGATCGGATGCAGCGAGGGAGACGCAGTCGTGGTGCTGGAGGCACTAGGACCAAACACCCTGCTTCCGCGACGTCGACTGCGGGTACGCAGTTCTTGCTCGAGTGTCTCTCCTTCTTTCACCACCACCGCGAGACTCTCCTCCCAGAACTTCTGCCTCGACCTTTCTTTCTTCAACTGTTTCGCGAACCACTCCTCCCTCTCCCGCGTCATGTTCAGGTACTCGTTGAGTAGGTGTTGGGTGGTATCGAGGGAGTCCTTCAGCGCGTTCTGGATCTCGATGGTCCTCCGGGACGAATTCGACGCTTGGGGCATGATGAGATTCGAGAGCAGCTGCGAGCTCAGTTCCAGTTGCGCTGAGGCTGCGTTGCCTTGTAGATCAAAGTTGCGATGGGGAGGAAGTTTGCTTTCAGACCCATCTGACGACGAAGCCTCACCATCGTTGTCCTCATCTCCACCATCATGATCCGTTATGCCCAGGAACTGCGACGGTGGTGGTGCAGCAGAACTATTCTCTTGCTGGATCACACCCGAAGTCGCGTCGGTGATTGACTTTGCGTCACGTTCCCTACTACTCCCCCTTCCCGCGGTGGATATACTCTGCCTGTACAAGGTGCTCGATCTTGCTTGAGACAGTGTAGACGGCGTCGTTCGGACATCGCTGAAATCGCTCTCCGTACTCCGTCTCCGGGGGCCCTTGCTGATAGATGACGCGTCGCTATCCGTCGCGGCCGCGCCTTCCCGCTGCTTGCACCACTCGATGCTCTTCCCGATCGCCTCGGTCCACCGGTGCGCCTCCACAGGGTGGTTTGCTTTCATGTACCACTTCTGCGCCGAGTGTTGCACCGCGTGGCTCCGGTTGTGTGATGGCAGCGAGCTCACCTCGAACCGCGCGCGGTCCCCGATGTGTAGCGCGGCGTTCTTCATGGATATCGAACCCCTGCTTGCCACAGTTTCGTCATCCTGATGACGAAAGTCTGTCGCGGTTCTTTAGTGGTGGTCTATTTCTGTGATTCACTGGGGAGCTTACATGAAAGGATGCCGTTCTTGAGCACAAACCAGCGGGTATTGTAACCCTTAGCGACATTGGTATACTTATTCAAATAGCCCTTAAGCGTCGGTGGCTCCGTTACGGGCGCAGAGTTGGATATAAGGGTTTTGTCGTGGTTGGCGACTGCAGCATTGTTAGCAGAGTACCATTTATACGGAGGAGTGACGCACATTGTCGGAGGAAGACCTTAACACGGTCGTCCTTGCCGGCGCCTTCGTACGCCATCTTTCCCTTCCGATTCCGGACGAAGACGTCTGCGCCTGCGCGCACAGCAAGCTCAATGAGCCGAAGGTCCTTCCGTCGAGCAGCTTCGTGAAGTAAGGACATCCCAGAGTCGTTGTCCAAGTAGGAAAGGTCGACGAACTTGACCCGCGGAGACTCTAGAAGATGGATGAGAGACGATGATGGAGGCTCGTTTGGTGGTGATGAGATGTAGCTGTGCAAAAGCGAGCGATACGATGCATTCAGGAAAGAGCGGGAATCTGGACTACGGTCAGCGGGGTATGAATGGTATCGAAGACACTCACCATCGATTGCCCGTATAATATCCTTTCCTCTGGCCAAATCCTTACAAGTCTTACCATGTCGGTCCCGTAAACCATCATCGATGTTGTCTTGTTCCAACAATAAATTGACAATATCCAGGCGTCCCAGCGACGCGGCAAGATGCAACGCAGTGGTTCCAGAGCCAGGTGGATGGACGCCATTGGGCGAGATGGCGCGGTGCTCGAGTAACAGACCAACAGTTTGCACTAGGGGCCGCGTTTTAGTGAGCACTTGGCACAGCATCGTCTACCACGTACCAGATCCGCAGCGTACAGCAAGATGCAACGCGGCAGCGCCAGTGTCGATGTCCCCGTCGACAGACTTGCGTTTATCCTTGCTTATTTCCGTCAAAAAAGGGTGGATGACCGAGGCGTCCCCTGTGCGCCGGCTTTAGCAGCGGTCCGCTCAGCATCGAATGTGGATTACGCACCACTGCGAAGAGCCGACAGGAGCTTGACCTGGTATAGAGGCTCAACCACTGCTACGAGTGCGCCTTCAGTACGGGTTCCCTGTATTTCATGGATGACTCACAACTGGGACCTGCAAGCGGGGTGGCTTCCGCCATTGTAGAGAATAATTGAACAAAGTAGAGAGGTGTCTGACATGACGGCTTTCCGTAATGCTGGCTTTGGGGTAAAGTCCCACGAATCACGCTGTTCGCCGCATGCTCTCGGTGGCAATAGTCATTGACTGTTCCTGTCTGTTTCCGTGTAACAGTTTAATCGAGACGATCATTTGTATTGAACATACACGTTGGCCTGAGTTGGAGTAGTTCTGCTCAGAGTCATGAATTCTGGCAATGTCAACCTCTCTAGCCAAACGACTGTGTCATTAAAATACACAAGAATCAGAGGCCTGCACAAAAGAAATCAAGCAAATAAAATAGTATACCACGGATGCGTATAGCTTTGAGAGCTCGTATTTCCTTTGCGCCGGGATATGTTGTGGAGATAAAGAGAATCCACAACTAAATGTGTGAAAAAAAATCGTTGTGAATAGATGCTCATGAAGGATGTTCGAATGAATTCAATCAATCACAGTGTAACATCAATCCGTCAACTCACTATAGAGTCGAAATTAATGGCTTTGGAGGGTCAAATCAGCGTTAAAGTAAGGGATGTTGTACCTTCACGCGACTTGGCTACGAGCCGGATGATCACGAGGAAGATTTGATCACGAGGAAATAAGCGCCCGTGGATTGGAAGCGCAACACAACGGGTCAATAGAGTGCAGGTCAATAATTGAGAAGTGTGACTCAACGGCAAAAGAAAGTCGCACAAAAGGCGCGGGGCTCAACGAGCATCCAATGACCTTCACGCTGCTCATATACACAAAGTGCATTGAGCCCCAAGGGTCTGTTAGCTGTCGGAGGACGACGTGCGATTTGTCCCAATTAATATTGAGTACGCACCTGCTTAATTAAGACTCTGTCGCAAACTTGCTCATTTCTCGAACTTCCAAAAATATGGAGCAAGCCCGTTTCTACAAGTACCTCCGGCAGTGCTTTTCACCGCAGTTAAGAATAGATCCTCCCACTCAGAGCTCTACTTGGATGTTGCTGTCAGTTAATTCGGCGTCGAAGATCGTGCCTTACAAAACAGAAGTAAAGGTTGATGATATATACAATAACCTAGACACAATGGATGCTCTTCGTCTATGGTGTTCATTAACTAAAGAAAACTGCATTGAAAGAACTCAACAGCGGACTTGCGACAAGTATGTGGAGTCAACTCGCCAAATCCAGATTCCGCAATTGCCGGTTCAATTCGTGTGTACACGATTCTTACTTGTACATTCAAAACAGGCCCTCGGGAAGGTCAGAACATAAATCCGTTGGTGTAGCTTTAGTATCACCTGCGGCGCAGTACTTATTGGTAAACGGAGAGGCAGTACAGCCAAATACAGGTGTCATTATCTCACTTGAGTCATTGTGATTCAATGCTGTGACCGGGGCCGAAAATAGATATAGGCTTACACTAGGCGATGACAATGTCATCTCAAGGCTTGCTGTATTTCCTATAAATTTGTGAATGGAAGGTATTCGACGGGAGTTGAACCTACGTAGCCCCACGACATCAAGGGACATTGATGCAATCAAAAGAAAACTGCCAAGACATTTCCTTTTTCAGTGAATATAGTGGGTGAGGAGTCTTTCTGTTGCACAGCAAGCCAATTGCTCATAACACAGAGAGAGAGAGAGGCTTGCGGAAAGCACGACCACTGCTCCCCCGCCTATTACCCTCTTCCTACTAGGCTTGCGACCTCGTTCGTGCTGGCAACTCAGCGATCATATCGGTGATTTCACCATTTATGGATATTATGGGTCCACATGGCCGGTGGTGGTTTCCAATTGGATCTCGCCACAATGAAACTTGTGCCAAAGGCGACTACGGAAGAGTCGAAAGTCAGAGTGTCACAAACACTGGTCAGAATTTTTTTTATCATGTCCAGTTTATTTGATTGATCTCTTCTAATGCCATCGTACTTGACGCAATCAGTTTCAAGGGCGGAGGAATTTTCACCGAGCAACCCAGAGAAGAGTTCAGCGCCAGAAGCAGCATTACAAAGTCCATTTATAGATCACCTTGCAGACGACGCAAAAGTCTGGACTTTATACCTGGAAGCGACAAAACCGAAGGGAGAGGAACTCACGAGGGTTTGGAACAGTGATCTCGATACAATTTTGATTTTCGTACGTACCTAGTGTTTACAAATGAACTTGCGTGTATTCACGAACACCTCAGGCCGGTCTATTCTCTGCCATTCTGACGGCATTTCTCATTGAAACTCGCAAAAACTTACAGCCGGACTCTCAAGATCTCACAAACCGTTACTTGCATGCTCTTGTCGTTCAGCTTCAGAGCCCCAACCGACCACATATGAACGCGTCCGCCATAGAGGCGGTATTTGAGAAGTATACTCCATCCACCGCATTTCGCTGGATCAATGGCCTGTGGTTCGTAGCTTTGACCTTCAGTCTCGTTGGTGCATTTGGTAGTATCCTTGCGAAAGGATGGGTTGCGCAATTCATCCCAATATCTGCCGGGGTTCCCATTATCGACGCGTATAACCGACACCGTAGATTTTTCGGGGACGATCAACTTCATCTGCGAGCCGTCATCACCGCCCTGCTTGTTACTCTACACGTCGGATTCTATTTATTCTTCGTTGGCCTCGTCCTTCTTCTCTTCCAGGACGACATACGGATTGGGGTCTTCGTGACAATCTTTTTGACACTGACAATGCTTCTGTACCTTGGCTGCAGCATGCGGCCGATTCTCAATCCTCATTCACCCTTCCGAACACCCCTTTCTGGGATGCTTCCAATTGTAAGCACTCTGCTTTCAAATGTAAACACGGTCTAATGAATAATGGGTAATGCGTTTATAGATCCCTGTACTCCTACTACCTGTTATTCTGATGGGTGATGTTCTTGGTCACGTCTGGCTCACTCCAAGAGAACGACGTTACAAGATGAAATACAAAGAAACGGAACGCCCATATACTATATCAGATACCTTTTGCCGCTGGCTCACCGTCACACGCACGCTTTGGACGCGCCTTATTGTGGACGAAATGCGTGCGTTCTTCCGATTGATCGATGTTGCAACACCGCTTCCCTCTGAGACTGGAATCGACGTTCTGGTCGGCCTATTTGCTATTTCACGCACACAACATAACTTGGATGATTGCATTTATGCTTTGGCCGCGCTTCCAGCTACGCCTCGATTGCAATATGCTCTGCACAGTGTTGATCCTCTGCCCGCACTCATTCGCAATGTCGTCGACATCTTCAGTGATCCAAACAAGATGGAAACAGCTGGACTTCCACAGGCATACCTCAATGTTGTCCTCTCGCTGGTACAGACCACATATTCTAATCTTGATTGGGCGCCAAGGAGCATAATGCCCCTTCTTGAAAAAGATGGCGTACTTACACCTTCTGAAACCTGTCCTACGGAGGTGCTTGAACTGATTTACTGCATTCAAGTACATGTGCGTGTGCGCTCCGGTTTTTTACTTCCGGACAGCATGATTACAGAGCTTTCAAATACTGTTATGAAATGCACAAGCCCACACCACCTGCATACCCTGCTATGACTGCCGCACTCTCAAAGCGGCGGGTGGAGGTGCGCGGCCACTCGTCCCAGCGTAATTGGCACTGGTCGGACGAGACCGTGGGGCGACGACGTGGCCACCGTCGAGACAAGAAGGACGGGTCGAGCGGCAGTGGATAGGGTCTGGTTGAGAGAACGCAGTGCGCGGTGTCAATGTCGGTTGTGCGCGGCGCGGGTGATGTGGAACGGAAAGGTGCACGGCAAGCTCAGTGAGCCGTAGGCCCTTCCGCCGGACAGCTTCGTGAAGTAAGGGCGTCCAGAGTCGTTGTCCAAGTAGGAAAGGTCGACAAACTTGACTCGCGGAGACTCGAGAAGATGGATGAGAGACGGTGATGGAGGCTCATTTGGTGGTGGTGAGATGTGGCTGTGCAAAGCGAGCAATGCATTCAGGCATCCACTGTGAGCCCGCTTCAGCGACGGTCCGCTCAGCATCGAATGTGGATTACGCACCATTGCGGAGAGCCGACAGGAGCTTGGCCTGGTATAGAGGCTCAACCACTGCTACGAGTGCGCCGTCAGTACTGGTACTCTGCATTCCATGGACAACTCACAACTGGCCTGCAAGTGGGGTGGCTTCCGCCATTGTAGTGAATGATTGAACAAGGTAGAGTGGTGTCGTCTGATATGACGGCTTTCCGTAGTGCTGGCATTGGGGTAAAGTCCCACGAATCACGGTGTTCGCCGCATGTTCTCGGTGGCAATGGTAAATTGTAATGGTCATTGCAATGACTGTTCCTGAAATGGCTGTTCCAGCAAAGAATAGCGACCTGCTCAAAGGATGGAGGATTAAACAGACAAAATTGTGCCATTGATATGTGTAGCTTTGAGATCCCGTAATTTCTTTCCGCCGAAGGACGTCAGGAGAGAGAAGAGGGTTCACAACGGATTTTGTAAAGAAAACCTGGTCGTGAATCAACAGGATATGTTCGAACGAACTAAGAATCCATCACAATATAACAGAAACCCGCAACTCATTGACCATCAATTTTTCGCGAGTTTGAGGGGTTAAAGCAGCACTGAGTGAAGGACTATTGTACCACCATACAACTTAAGCGCTGCAGCGCTAGCCTGTGATCAAGTGGGAAGCATAGCATGCGAAGACCGCTGAGCCGCGAGCTTGAGAGATGGAGGCCTGAAGGCAAAGCACCTATTAAAGGACCCTCGGCTGCTGCTCATATACATGCAAGGCACAGACCTCTAACAGTCTGTGAACTGTCAGTGTCTCGACTGGGCACGCGCCTGTTCAACTAGGACTTTCACACTAGCTCGCTAATCTGTTGAGTGTTCTAGAGAATTGTTGCGACTCGTCCGTCTCGGTAAGTATTTCTGGTAGTGGCTTGTGTTGCAATTAAAAATAATCGCTGACGTTCGTGGATATGGGGAGGCAGTACAATCAGATTCATCATCTGACCCGGGTCATTTGTGACTCCTTCACAGCCTGTGCTGCGATTCGGGCTGAAAATAACTATAGGGCTCTACTAAGGCTCATAACAGAGGCTTGGGGAAATCATGGCCGTTGTTCGGTCGCATCTCACCCTCCTCTCGCTAGGCTTGGGCACCTCATCTCTTCTATCGTTTTAACGGCCTTCGTACTGGTTGCATTGGATAGCTTGCCGCTTATGGATATGATGGGTCCATATGCACGATGGTGGTCCGCCATCGCATCTCGTCATCACAATACCAATGCAAAGAGCGACCCTGGAAAAATCGAGGTTCACAGCGTCATAAACACCGGTTAGCAGTCACTTTATTCATTGAGTTGTTGCCATTTTTAAAACTCGCGCTAATGTCGTTATGCTTCATGCATTCAGCACCAAGAGCAGAGCAGCGTGGAACAAGTAATCCCAACAAGTGCTCGGCTCCAGAACCAGCTCTACAGAGTCCATTTACAGATCATCTTGCAGACGACGCAAAAGTCTGGACTTTATACCTCGAAGCGACAAAACCAAAGGGGGAGGAACTGACAAGGGTATGGAATAGTGATCTTGATACCATCCTGATTTTCGTACGTCTGCCTCATTTTACATCCTTGATTTATTTTCATAACAAATTCAAACAATTTGTGTCGGGCGAATACAACAGGCCGGATTGTTCTCCGCCATTTTGACTGCATTTCTCATCGAAACTCGCAAGAACTTACAGCCGGACTCTCAAGATCTCACAAACCGTTACTTGCGCGCTCTTGTTCTCCAGCTCCAACGCCCTGACCAGCCGATGAATGTGACTACAATAGAGGCAACGTTTGAAAAGTACATTCCATCTGCCGCATTCCGTTGGATCAATGGCTTGTGGTTCGTAGCCTTGACCTTCAGCCTTGCCGGAGCATTTGGGAGCATCCTTGCAAAAGGATGGGTGGCACAATTCATTCCAATATCTGCAGGCGTTCCAATTATCGACGCTTACAATCGACACCGTAGATTCTTCGGAGACGATCAGCTTCATCTGCGAGCAGTGATAACCACCCTACCTGCCACCCTACACGTAGGATTCTACCTGTTCTTCGTCGGCCTCATTCTGCTTCTCTTTCAAGATGACACACGGATTGGCGTCTTTGTGACAATCTTGTTGTCATTGACAATGCTGCTGTATATTGGCTGCAGCTTACGGCCCATTGTCAATCCCCACTCGCCCTTCCGAACGCCCCTGTCAGGCATGATTCCAATTGTAAGCGCGCTATTTTTGATTGTGAGGCTGATCTCACGAGTTATGGACATCACATCTGCAGATCCCTGTACTCTTGTTGCCGGTTATATTTATTGGAGACACTCTTGGTCACTTCTGGCTTACTCCACAAGAACGACGCTACAGGAAGAAGTACAAAGAGGCAAATAGGCCGTATACTGCGTCAGAGTCCCTTTGTCGCTGGCTCACCACAACACGCAGGATGTGGACACGCTATATTATTGATGGTATTCATGCTGCCTTCCGCTTGTGCCACGGCACAAAACCGCTACTTCCTGAGACAGGAATTGACGTCCTGGTTGGTCTATTCGCTATGTCACGCACGCAGCAGAACTTGGACGACTGCATATATGCTCTGGCAGCACTTCCGGCCACTCCTCGGCTGCAATCTGCTTTGCACAGTATTGACCCTCTACCAGCACTCGTTCGAAATATTATTGATATCTTCAGTGATCCAACTAAGATGGAAACCGTCGGACTTCCACAGGCATACCTCAATGTTGTTCTCTCACTGGTACAGACGACGTATTCATCCTTGAACTGGGCACCAAGCGGTCTCATGCCTCTTCTTGAGACAGATGGAATACTCGCACCAGTGACGACTCATCCTACCCAGGTTCTCGAGCTGATTTACTGTATTCAAGTACATGTGCGCGTGCGTGCTGGCTTCTTGCTCCCTGACAGTCTGATTGGGGAGCTTTTGAATCTTGTTATGAACTGCACTAGTCCATACCACCAGCAGTTGCTTATTGGGGCATCTTTTACACTTGCAGCAGTTGACAATGGGAAATTGATTGAACAGCTAGTACTTGATGGTGAGTCATACTTGTGCTTCAATTGATAATTTATCTCACCTCTAATATAGAATCAATGTCTCAGTCATTTCTTAATGTTGAGATTGGATCCATGCTTGCTTCAATGTTAAACCATCCACAAACACAGATTCAGAAGGCAGCTCTTATCTCAATATCAAAGCTGTGCATCAATAGCAAGTATTATGCTATTTCAAATTATGCAGGGTGGCTGCTTACATTTCTTTTTATTCTCAGAGGAGATCAGAGAACTGTTAATTGATAATAACATTATTAAGCTTCTTCTGGACCATATTTCCAACAGTAACTCCCATTTGCAGTGTGAAATCATCTCAACATTCTTGGCTTTTGTCATACATGAACAACCTGTAAAGCAGATACCAGAATATGAGGATCATGATGGTAATTATTTGTAATTGCTCTTGTGAACAACCATCTAAAAAATTACACACAGAAAATTACAATGGATTAACTATCAAGCCATGGATGGAAGGCATTTTCAATTTACTTCTAGCTGCTATTGTGAGCAAGAAACACCTCAATATCCAGGAGACAGGTGTTTCTACTCTTGCCAAGTTCTTGAATTTGGGTATGCTATTTGTATTATTTTGCACATGCTTTCTGATATGGATATACACAGAATATCCTAGACGAGAGTTTCTTCAGCTTGGGCATCTTGATGCACTGCTTGGAATGCTGAGTATGAGTGAAGATATTGGCTCTCAACTGGCTGGTTTGAAACTATTGAAAGTCCTGCTTAATAATGGTAAGAAAGTTTTTTCTCAGCAGATAAAATTAGTAATTAGAGGTGCATTTAGGTGCATTACATTCACAGGATATGTGTACCAATATCAGTCACCAATTATCTATTGTATCAGCAACCTGCAGTCATCTGGTCAAAAAAGAAATTTTTGACTTCCTTTACTGTTGTGTTGCATCATCCAATGGTACACCTCTTTTTATGTTTAAGACATTCTACTCACATCTGGTTAGCATACACTAGGACTATTGTATCCCAGAATAGTCTGAATTATGCATTCAAGCTACATTCAGACCCTTGGATAGCCTCTGAGACTATGAATGCAGTTTCCAAAATAATCCATGCACTTTCAATTCAAAGTAACCCCTTCATTCTGGTTTTCTTTACACCAATCAAGCTAAATTACTTCACTAGAAAATACTGCAGAAATATTGATGAAACCACAAGTTTTATCATCTCTGCTCAGTGTAGTCACTACTCCAATGCCAAGCAAACATAGTCCTTTTTCTATGATCCTTGCTCAGAAGACACTACTAAATCTATTCACAAATGGTAAATTTTTATCTTAGATTTATAGTATGTGTTGCAGAGTTTTCTGACTAAATACTCCAGGCAAGCACAATCACACTTTTGAAGAAAGGGTGTTTTGGGTCAACAAGTCAGAGAAAATAACTCTTTTTTGTAATATCCAAGCCTACTTGGAGGCAGCCTTGCATACCAGCAAAGACATTGTAGATCCTATTGCTAAGAAGTTTTTGCTGACTTGCTTGACTTATAGTAAGTCTCATGTTCAGATAGTTGATTATTTCTTATACAAGACTCAAAATCTACAGGTGATCTCAGGCAGCTAGTATACAGCTCCAAAGTGGTCCCCAATATTGGTCATCATTTGGCAAATAGTGCAGGGCTTGTTATCAACAATTGTCTTAATATCCTACTGGAAATGGCTTCCTATAGTAGGATTTGGATTATAATGTTTGATCCAATATTACTGATCTACTGAATTTATCCAGAAGACTTTCATATTGCAATCTGTACACCTGCAATTGCAACAGCCTTGCTAAATATTCTTGAGAGTAAAACATTCAGATTAGCTGGAAAATCCCTTTCACTGTTAGCCATGTGCTTCCAGAAAGGTGAGTTAAATCAGTAAAAAATAGCATCATGTATTCATCCGAATATTTTCATGTCTAGATATTAATTTGTCAAGTCTTCTACCAGACCATATAGGGAATACACTTTCCAAATTACTCAACAAGCCTTGTCATCAACACAATCTGACTGGGATGACATTGATCCTTCAGATCTTATTATATGCTCAATCTTCTTGTGGTGAGTGATTGCAATAATGCCATTTTCCATATTTTTTGATCACACTATTATGGGTAGATTTTCTTCCACAAGCAATCATCCCCAGAGTTACCCATATTTTTACAACTCTACCCCATCCTCAGATCCAGAACATAGCTGCAAGAATTCTGAAGATCTGTGTCACTCATGGTATTATTATTTTTGTTGCACAATATGAAATTTTGTCCTGATTCTCATTTTTTGTAGCACATTGGAGACCAGTTCTGCAAAGTAGCAACACTTCCTCCAAGATTCTGCATTCAGGATTGATCACAGACCCATCATTCCAATCTGTGGCTGTGGAAGTCCTATCATGCTTTGCAGAGTATGGGCTTATTGAGTCCCAGGTTCTCCTGGACACACTGGATTTGCAATCTATGGAGGAAGGCCACATTCTGGCTATGCATACAGAATTGGATTTTAAAGAACGCTCAGACTTATACAACAACCAACAGGATCTGTGGGGAATGAGGGACACTGATAGTGAGATATATGTTATTGATAGCTTATAAGACTTTTTTGTATTTTATTCAAAAAATTCGGGTATAAATCAAATGTGTGCTACTCGTTTGCAAGCACATAGCTCAGTATTGCTGTTACTTTTCCAATATTTCATGTGCATCAAGAGTAGCATGCATCAGCAATTTTCGATAGCCGCCTATTTTGATATAGTTGCGCAAAGTCCTCCTGAGCAATGGACTGTGCCTTCAACAATGTATCCACCCGTAGACTTTGATGAGGGCGATCAGAGTAGACCCCCAGGCGGTAACCAGGAACTCTGATGGATACGGTTATATTCAGCGCACCATTAACGCGCGCGTTATCGCAGCTCGTCATGAACGCTCCCAAGTTATGGTGAATTATTTTTACTGGAGCAGCAGGCATCCTGGAGAGTCAAAAATCAAGCTATGGAAGCGCAGATACTTACAGAGACAACCGCGCTGGTGCAGCCATCCGCGTATTCTGATGAGAGCATAATTGAGATGTAGCTTCCAAATCGCCTCGAAACTCAAAGTGACGCTCCTCCCATCACAGTCACTACATAAATACTCAAGCCCAAGACTCGACGATCGTGAAATGACACGTCGGGGCCATATGACCGTGCTTAAAATGCTGGTATTCTTGGCTCTAGGTCGTCTCGTCATTCATACAACGATCATGGCTCCTGGGTGTTCATAGTCCCGAAATAGTATACAGGATCACGATTTGTATGTTTTAGCTCCGAATTCATCAAGAACGCAGTCAATGGACGTCAGCTGGGAAAAGAAGTGTCCACCTGACGCCACAATCTATACACCTATTATGCTGACTGATGATTGGAACCCATACCCACCATTGGGAAGCATTACTTGGGGAGTATAAAAGGCGCAGTTGTGTTCTATCTCCTTTTCTCACCGCCCACTTCATCTCATCCATCTAATCAACATGCCTACTACGTTCACTCACGAATGGAACACGCCCGCGCACAAGGGCAAGACCTCTTTCAACACTGGTCTCTTTATCGGAGGAAAATTCGTCGATGGATCTAACGGAACCACTATCGAGTGAGCCTCTTTCTCAAAGCCCCTAAGAGCCGGTATCTTATCAATGAGATCGCTTTCCCACCAAGTGTCATCAACCCGAGTACGCACAATCAACGCTTCGCTTTAACCTGCAAACCAGTCTCTGACCTCGTTACATCGCAGCCAACGGAAAAGTCATCACCTCCATCTCAGAGGGTGTCGAGAAGGATGTCGACATCGCTGTTGAAGCCGCACAGAAAGCATTTGACACCGTCTGGGGACTGAACGTCTCCGGCCACGCACGCTCAGAGCACATCTGGAAGCTCGCCCAAGAGATGGAGAAAAACCAGGCGGAGCTCGCTGCGCTGGAGGCCTTGGACAATGGTAAGCTATCTCTGACATGTCGTGCGTGCATGGGTGTCGCAGTGATTGACAGCCATGGATAGGCAAAACGTTCACCTGGGCATATGGCACCGATGTGGCGTTTGCAATCCAGGTTTTCAAGTACTTTGCTGGATGGGCAGACAAGATCACCGGCCAGACGATTGAGGTGCGTTTTCAGTCAACCTGACGACAATCAGCGGCGCTGACAGTGTATCACAGACTGACGAGCGGAAACTCATTTACACCCGCCACGAGCCCATTGGTGTCGTCGGGCAGATCATCCCTTGGAACTTCCCTCGTGCGTTCTGCTTTTTCTCATATGAAAGCTCACACTAATTTCCCCGAAGTTCTGATGTGGGCATGGAAGATCGCACCTGCCCTCGCCACGGGCAACACCGTCGTCCTCAAGCCCTCCGAATTCACACCCCTCACAGCAATCCGGATGTGCTCCATCCTGCAGGAAGCTGGCATCCCTGACGGCGTCGTCAACATCGTCACTGGATACGGGCCGACCGTCGGCGCTGCTATCTCGTCTCACATGAAGATAGACAAGGTTGCGTTTACCGGCAGCACCATTGTCGGCCGGAAGGTCATGGAGGCAGCGGCGAAGAGCAACTTGAAGACTGTTACTCTGGAGCTCGGAGGCAAGAGCCCGAACATTATTTTCGATGACGCGGACTTGGAGCAGGCGGTGAATTGGACTGCGCATGGTATTTTGTGAGTTACGCGCTGAGACCCTAGGATAAGATGGGAGCTCATTTTTCGGTATTATAGCTGGAACCACGGCCAGGCGTGCTGCGCTGGATCGCGTATCTTCGTCCAGGAGGGCATCTACGACAAGTTCATGGAGAAATTCGTCGAGAAGGCCAAATCCATCAAGATTGGCGACCCATTCGCGAACAACATTGATCAGGGCCCACAGGTCTCGCAGATTCAGTACGATGTACGCTCTTATACCTTTTCTGCGTTACTTTCGCTTGACAAGTGTAATTTGCTGTTCATTAGCGCATCATGGGCTACATCGACTCCGGCAAGCAAGAAGGCGCGACGGTGCTGGTCGGGGGCGAGCGTCACGGCGACGAGGGCTACTTCATCAGCCCCACCATCTTCACCAACGTCAAGCCCGACATGAAGATCGTCAAAGAGGAGATCTTTGGCCCAGTCGGCGTCGTGATCAAGTTCAAGGACGAGGCTGGTTAGTCGCTCTGCTTTCCTCTCGTTCTCCCTCCCTTCACTTCGCCTTGCACTTGAACGCTCATCCTGACATGACATTTCTCTCTGATGAATCTGCAGACGTGATCAAACAGGCGAACGACACCGTATACGGACTCGCCGCCGCCGTGTTCACTCAAAACCTCAACCGCGCCATCGAGACCGCGCACAAGCTACAGGCTGGCACCGCCTGGGTCAACTGCATCAACCACTTGCACGCACAGGTACCCTTTGGAGGCTACAAGCAGTCCGGTATCGGTCGTGAATTGGGCGAGTATGCGCTGGCCAAGTACGTTTTTGGTTGTTCATTTCTGCTCATCTTGATGATCTGACCGACTCTTCTAATGAACTGCAGCTATACCAACGTTAAGGCTGTACACATCAACCTTGGAATCAAGATGTAAATGGCCGTTATGGTCGTCGAGTTTGCACACTTCTTGAGGTTGGACTTTGCATATGCCTTGATCGGATTTAAAAAGCAGGATTGTATTTCTAAATGTATATATAAAATTCACAACCACGTTGACTTGCTCTCTATATGGTTCTCAGAGACTCAGTGGACCAGCAACGAAGACTGAATGATGCAAAGTGCTATTAGCTATCACCGGGATAGATGTAAGCACGTGGAAAAGCCACTTTTGGTTTGTACAGAGGCTGTTCTGAGTACGAACTCTTGCCGACCACATGAGCAACGAGGAATAAACTGCGCCCTACAGATATTCAAGTCTCCGTTTTGCTCAGCCTCAGCTTACGGCACAGCTTTTGAATCGTTCAAATCGCACACTATAGTGATATGACTCATGCTTGCCCAAGCCATGCACTGCAAGCAGGTATTTCGCGACCAGTCGCCGAATGAAGTCTTTTTGTGCTCTGTACATTGACAGACCCGATATCATTAGGAACCTCCTTTGCAGGATCCTGAACTTTCAGGTGATATCAATGGAAATCCATTCCCATTTTGTGACCATACGAATGTACACCTGAGTATCGCAAATCATTTGTATACGGATACATACACCTATCTTTAGAGTACTTGAATGCTGAATTGAGAACGAATCATTCAATTAGTACACTCTCTCTTGCGACGATGCAGGCACTCACGATGATGCGCCTATCGTCTGGTCAATGATTGTTTGCAACGCATTGTTCGAAGCGTCGGCGGCCACAGGGCAAGTAAGGTTCACCGCGCGCCTCTGCCAAGATCGTTCGCCTTGAATAGTGCCAGAAGCACTCCTACCCATCAAGTATCGTCTTCGGGACGCAGGCGTTGTGGAAGAACCGAAGCATTTCTACGGGCTGAATTAGCATTCTGGATATTTCTCAACATGAAGCGCCATATAGTAACCTTGAAAATCTCAAAGTCCTTGTTGAAAAGATTGACTTTGGTATTCGCGTCAAATAGGTCGAAGAAGCTCCCCGTGGCGCCCGCATTTACGTCTAGCGCGGCGTCGATCTCGAAGCAGCCAGAGAAAGTGGCACTCCCGGAGGACTGAGAGGGAGAATCGGCATTTGTGTTCGCTTTGTCGTGCGTGCTCAATGTCGATGTCGCAGTTGAATTACTTGCAGTAGCGGTCGAGGTCGCATCCGCACTATTGCTATTCTTCGCAGTACCATGAGCTCCCGAGGTCGAGTTTGCGGCACTTTGAGGATTCGCAGTACTCGTGCTGGTATCAGTACCATTTCTAGGAACGGTTGATGGTGTGGGAGCCGGCTCTGGGTGATGGCGAGGTACAGCGTGAACTAAAGCGCGTCTCCCGATTGTTGTACTCCCCGAGGCTTGGGCGTTCGCCGTCAATTTCATAGATGTACTGGCGTCGAGCTCGAGGAAGACACTGGCATCGACAACATCTCCGAGAGCAGATATCCCGAGATTGAGCGAGGGAATGAGGTGAGCCTCCAGGGTCCCGGTGGCCGTGGCGTTTGGACTGGCAGATATGAGGAGTGCTATACGCCAATTGGGTGATGAGAAAGATCACTTAGCAGGCAAGACGGGGGAAGGAAAACATACGAGTGTCCTCAATATTGAATGCTCCTCCATTCTTGCCATTGGCATTAGGCGGGAAAGTCAGCTGCGCGTTTACGATGTTGTATTTTATGCCGATGGACATGTCGAGGTTCACGTCCAGCGACGCCGTAGCTTGCCCGTCGATCTTGAACGAGGGCCCAATGGTGAGAATCCTTTGTGTGAATATATCCGAATGAGCCCAAGGTCCTTTGTGAAGAGAATGTGGAGACCTACCCAGGGAAGTCGAGTCCCGGGATTCCGACCTCAAAGAGCGGGATCTTCCCAGAGTCGAGGGTGCCGGACGCTTGGGCGTTCATCAGGAGTTCACCATCGAGTTCAGCATTAAGGTCTGCGGTGGTAAAACTGAGATGCCGCATTTCAACGCTGATGGCAACCATTGTACTTACTAACAATGAGAGCGAAATCTGACACAGCAGGGGGAAGCACTGTCCCACTGGCTGCGATTCCGATGGAGGCCACAGCGTGAGCCTTTGCATCGACATCGATTTTGACACCAGCGTCGACGGGAGGACATGAGATCTTCTGGTCGATCAAATTAAATGTCTTGTCGATATCGAAGGGAGGCAGGTCCTTATTTTGGGTGACGTTGAAGTCATTCAGAGACGAAATATCTGGTATATCGGATAAGGAACAGCATTTGTGAAAGAACTAATCAGAGTGCGCACCGTCAATGGCCCCCGTAATAAAGTCGGAGAATGCGCCCCTTGGATAGATCCTGCTGATTCTCCGGCGCTGCTTTTGAGGTGTTGTATCGAGGTCACCACTGGCTCCTGGGACATTTGCTGCTCGAATAGCGAAGTTGACTGGTCCCGTGGATCTATCCCCGCAGCCATATTAATGATAAGAACAGAGCCTCTGGGAGCATGCAAAATAATATACGTACGGAGTCTTCACGGAGGCCCACTTAGTGGTTAAGGAAAGGGCTTGTACCTTGGGCTTTGAGCCATCGCGACGGGCAAGCGAGGAAGCGACGTTGGCAGGAATACTTTGATCGTCGGGAGTGTACGACTTAGTAACGACAGCGAAAGCAGCCCTGCCGCACTGGAAAAGAGTTAGCAACATCATTCGCAACGATATCGGCAATTAGGATACTCACATTTTCCGGGAGACGGACGACCTTTCCGATAGCGCCTGACGAGCCGCTGTAGAGATTTGCACAACTCGAAGAGCTGTTGTTCTTGCAGACGAGACGGATGTCCTGTGGGAGCGAGTCCGATGCACAATCTAAAATCTCCCATCCCGCCGCTGCGGTGATATCAGAAATGGATCCCTGGCCTCCCCACTACGAGTAAAGATAAGAATGATATAAGTAAGTGGGTCAGTTACAACCTGTTATGTGGACGGACTATTTTTAGGGTCCCAGAAGATGTGCCGTTCGTCGAAGGCAAATCTGAGGATCATTGTGAGCATTGAGCACAGGCCAAATGATATGACATGGTCCAATCTGAGCTCACCGTACTCGCAAACACCAGAGAAGCACGGTTTCGACCAGTCGTTGGTCGCTGATGCGGATCCACTGAGTAATAATCCAATAAAAGGAACAAATACAAACATGGCAAAAAAAAAAAGAAAGGAAGTAATGGAAATGAATGAATCAAGTGACCAGCCTGGGTCAGAGAAGAACGAAGGGCGAAAAATGGGGGAACGACAGAATGGGATACCCTGCTGAGGCAAGCGCTAGCGGCCAATCTTATACATATACAAACGCTGTTGCTAGGCGCTCGTTGGTCGTCACTGATGTTGTTGATCAGCATGATCAAGTTACTTGACGCAGTGTGAAAGAATACGCATGATATTACGAGGCCTTTTACGAACACTGAATCACTTGAAACGTATTTTCTGCAAGTAACGAAAATCAGAGACGGACAATTGGGCATCTAAACAAGTTGCCACATAAGGCATACCTGTTCAGAATGTGAGTCGGTGACCTAGAATTGATAAAAGCACATAGAGTTGCCCACCAACTTCATGCTGACTAGACGGCTTATCACCCATCGATGTAACAAGCCATGGCTAATCCAAGTTGGTTAGCACCAAGTAGAAGCGAAGAACCTCCAACGGGGCGTGCGCTCTGCGAGAGATACTTGGTACAATATTAGTGCAGCTTCCGATACATCCTCTGCCTTATAACTCTCCACGACATTCAATCTCATCCGTAACTCGCTGTAAGAACTGAAGCGCGAAGAGGGTGTCAAAGAAAGAAATGGGGCGAATATGCTGGGTTGACGTTTTGATTAAAAATCTGGGAAGAACAGGTTGGTGTTGATGAAAAATTCCAAGGTGAGAACAAGCTGCTGCAAGCTGTCGGCCGTCTCCGAACACGTGGCGGCATGGCCATCAGTTCCCACGTTGCATCTCGTTCCAGATTTGGTGAATGTCGTCTAAGCATTCATTCACCCAACATTCACCACAAATTCACCACCAACTTCAAATTTGCTTTAAACTATCAACTTTATGAGCGTGTCTATCAGCTAATTACATATCGTGATTGACTGACTTATATCTTATTTTGCCTAGAACCTGTTTATTCGTATCTCTTGCACCAAACACGTTACACCATAAGCAACCCGAAGAGATTCCAGCCTTGCAGTTTGCTACATATTGTCTTCTCCCTCGTTAAAAAGCAGCAGCCACAAGACTTGTTCTAAGGTGCGTTCGGATAGACAATCGCTGCCGGCTAGTAGCTGGCTAGTAACTTTGATGGCACCTCGTGATGTCACGAGTGACATCCCGATTTGGTACTAAGCCATCACATCCCATCTGTGATAGTAGGTAGTAGTGTGTTTCGCTCATAACTTGCTACAATCTCCATTGTTCTCCTTCATTCAAGTCCCAACAGATAGCGAGGAAAAATCCTCACAGTGCAGTGCTCTTTTGGTGACCACGTATTGTCTGAAAGTGGTTGGTATTGCTGCAATATTATATGCTGAACCCAATTACCGGCGCCAACCTTATTATACATCTCGGTTGCGCATGGTATAACGAGCGCGTTTACAGATCATATATATATTGATAGGCAAGACGGAAACCGAGTGTATGAAGGGTGAATGGTTAATAATGGACGAGGCGCGACGAATTGCCGCAGTTGTGCGCGCAGCGTCACAGGCTGGTCACAAGCACGTGGTGCCATCAAAGCTACTAGCCAGCTACTAGCCGGCAGCGATTGTCTATCCGAACGCACCCTGAGCAAATAGTCCCAAGAGGTTCCAGATCCACCGATCGCGGACGTGGTTGCTGTCACCCTAATTGGGATTTCGGCGTGATCCGACACACGGCAGCATGCGGCATGGTCATTTGTCATTTTGGCGGCACGTCGGCTTTCATGGGCAAGCTGCGCGCATTTTGTTCCCTCGTCCTCGACTCATGCTAAGTAGACAAACTAAGTAGCATCATTAAAGCAAGGTTATATATGCACTATAGAGTAAATAGGTAGAATACTTTAGATCAAGTGTTTGTGCGTATAATGCATCATGTGCAAAAATTACGCAGAGCTGTACTATGATTACCACTGATTCGAATGAAAGCCATCGATCTGCGAGAATTATGAAACTTGTAAACATCGGAGGAAGTGCCGGCGGGTATGGTAATAAGAATGTGTCGATTGGAACTGAATAAAGGTAATTAGTGCAAATTCGTGGGCGTCGAGGTGAGTCACCATGGCCAGCCAGCATTGACGGGATGTACATGCGTCAAGCATCATAGTTTGCAAATGATAAATCATGTTGTTAGTGCAAACTCAAGCTCACTGTAATTCTGCGCATGATATTTTCCCGCAAGCGTCAACTCCACCATCTCGAGAAGCTTCTGGTGACTTTAGACACGGAGCTTCGCATTCTTGAATATGTAGTGCAGGGCGGGGACGTCAGAGGTTCCAAGCATGTGAAGGAGCATAGCCCAGGTCCGCTTATGTTCATGAAGGCGGGCAAGGGCTTTGAAACGATCTATCAAGTTTCTATACTCCTCGGCAACTCCAAGAATGACCGATCAAGTCGATAAATTGAGCGCCCTGCAAACTCTCGCACATCCTCGACGAGTAGTAGCGCGTTCACGCAGTTTTGACAGACTCTTGATGTACTGCTGAACGTCCCCAGGCAGCTGGACGAGCGAATATGGATAATGAGCTGTGGAGATTGACAGCTTCAAGTCTATAGCCTGGTTCTTGTTTTGATGTGAGATCGTGAAGGGGGAATACAAGGGGAATAGGTATGTTAGATATGGACATCTGAGATCCCACTCGTAAGAGAAGCCTGGACATAGCTGGCATGCTTCAAGAGGTGGTGTTGGTTTATTAGCAATGCTAGAGAGCTTGATCATTCGTTCTAAGAATCAAGTGAGTTCTCGAACACTGAGGTGAGTTCGAGGTACATACCTGCTAACTTCTTTTACAAAGCTTGCTTGCTGGGTGGTTCCAGAAAGCTTTGGCAGTTCAGCCATCGCGCCCACGATTGCCATATTCACAGCATCGATTGCAGAGAACCTGGCGGTCGGAACTCGAGGCGTTGCCTTTCGAGAGAGGAAGTCCGTGATTCGAGAATGAAGAAAAGAAAAAAGAAATATGGACAGAGGGAACGAAATGTCATTCATAATAATATGAGACATTATTTTCAAAGTATTGTGAGTGGGATATTGCGAAATTGCCAAAAACGCGCTGCAAGAGGCCAACGCGTCCTCGCTATCCGATGAGGGACAGTTGAGGGACAGGTGAGGTTGATTGCAAGCAGCTGCCGAATCCTGCCAGACAAACTGACCGTAGCCAAACATGACACGCCTACCTTCCTTACTTGGGGGGGAGGGGTACCCCCCCCTCCGTGGGAACCATGTCCGCGATCGGTGGATCTGGAGCCTCTTGAATAGTCCCTATGTGCACGCACTTTGAGGCTCAGACTTCTTCCTAGTCAAAGAGCCGCACTTTTTGACAGGTCAGGCTCTGCCCAGCCCTTTTGCCGGGTTCCACTGCACCGGAGCGATCTCCCTCCTTATACTCACAGTATACACGGCCGGCTTGCCGGAGCTGTGTGCATGTTCAGCCGCAGGATTCCGATTTTGATATCCAGATATTTTAACCGGCGACTGAACGGATAGGCAGTGTGTGTGCTTGATTGTGTGACAATGTTCATCAGTGACTGCCAATCGGTGAGTCCGGCGTTCTTGTCCGTGTTAGATTGCTTGGCCTTCAAAGGTATCTTCTCCAACGCGCTTTCGTATAGGTATTGTGAACCACAGGATGAGGGCCAAACTTGAAATAACTATAAAAGAGAAGGAGCAAGGGAAGACTTGGAAAAGCATCCAACTCTAACCCTCAGAAACCCAGGCATACACACAGCTGCGATGCACGCGACAACCAATTCTTTATTCCCGCCGAATCTCGTGTTTCCAGACGCATCAACGATTTACATTGAGTGCACCCCGCAAGAGATCGTGGGACTCGCGCTGCCGGATATTCAGCTAGGAGTGATGCGTCTCGTCGTTGGAACCGACTTTGCGCAGCGACCAGCCTACCTCGGTCAGCACTTTGACGCCAATTTAATGGTCGTCTCTCTGCTTGATATGGTTCTCGCTCTGTATGTTCGCGGACGCGACGATGTCCACTCGTTGATAATCTACGTCGATGCTATAACCAGCCTCCATTGGCAGGGCTGGTTGCAACTTGTTGACCCGGCATGCCTTCCCGATAGCATCATCTCTTTGGCCATTACAGCTTCTCCGTCCTATAGCTTGGCTGATATTATGCAAGAAACACACTCCTACGAGCTCGACGAGCGCAAAATCTCCACCAAGGTGCTTTACGAAGTCAAAGCCTCTGTGGATGGACTTTTTCTTTTAGCTGGCAATCCGATCGCGGGTGTCATGAACTCTCTCAAGGTCACAAGGCCCGTTGACCCCCGGTTCTTCAAGGACTATTATCATGATCATATTCACAACCTCCAGAGCTTCCTAAGCGCTGCATCCAATCTCAAGAAGCTCGAAGTGCCGCTCTATTTGCGTCATTCTCTGACCCCCCTCCTTCAATTCTGTCAGGATCTGCGTAGTCTAAGTTCTATCGAGATTCTGTCTTCGAATGACTTCAGCTACGACCATTCAGATTCCTTCGCTCCTGCAGAAACGGACCTTCTCAAGGAGACCTTTGCTTCAACGATAACAAGGCTTCCCAACCTGGAGGCTTTGACTTTTCCCGCTTTTCTCATGACAAAGCAACTTCTCCTTGCCTTAAGTAGCCTGCCCAAGCTCGACAAACTCGCCGTCTCTGCATCTCCTGGACTCGAAGCAGAGAGCGCAATTGTTCAAGCCTCATTAGTCTTCAGGCGACCCCTCCCAAAAATGCAGACATTGAACTTATTGATCATTGAAGTGGGCTCGGAAAGCGAGGTTCGCGTGCCTTTGCACCAGCGGACGAAGGCCGTGGCGCCTAATGCAACTATACAACGGAGTGTCATTGGATTGAAAGAAACAGCTCATAATCCCGATCTCACCTTGCAATTGCAGCAAGCCACGGGCCCATCCTTCATAAACTTCCGCCTTTCTTAATTCGTTAGGCGGCCGCCTCTTTTTACTATCTTTGTTTCACTGCCTTCGTTCATAATTTGTACATTGCCGTCTCTTTCTCCCCGAATTATGGTACATTTGTAGTGCTTTGAATATCTCTCACTTGTGTTCGGTGTCACCTCCTCAGGCTTACGTTTCTTAGACATTATATCGCGACACTCCAATTCCAAATTATTATAAAGTGCCTAATATGGTAGCGAGCTGTATATGTAGCTAGTAGCCTCTTGTGGGCGCATTACTGTATCCATCACTGCAATAAGCTTTGACCAGTGACCCTTTGGACAAACTTCACTGGTTTTAGCTCACTCTTCACCGACTACCTGGCGATCTTCGTTCTATCTTATGACGATTTTGTGCCTAAATCCAGTGTTAATATCATTATCCCTTCAAATGACATTCTGGGCAATGAAAGGCGTGTCGTGTCTTTGTATTCCGCCGGCAACTGTCATCGTGTTTTGCCATACAATTTTTTTTTACTCGCCATAGGTCTGACACTCTGAACGTGAGCTCACCCTAGTACGGTCAAGGTTGTTCGTAGTCTCGAAGCTGTCATCAAACGCAACTGTAGATGCTTTGGTCATTATCCAAGGCAGTTGGATTGTACGACAATTATGGGGGTATTCAATTGGTATTCAAACAATGAAGGAGGGCTGTTCATTGACAACACGTATTTATAGAAGGCGCAAATCTTTATATAGCCGGCGATGCGTGGTGGCATTCTTGGTCCACTACTGTGGCACTCAAGTGGCCTCCAGCTTGACTCGGTCAAACGGGCCCTGGTCTTGGCCGTAATGGCCTCGTCGAGTCCGACACCCAAGAAGAGTTATATGTGGGTGTCATACACAAATTAGGGCCGCGGAAGGATCACAGAACAATAAAACATTGACCCCGGAGGTAATAGTGGCCTCTGGATGCTGTGCTCTGCATTGCAAGCGAATGGGGGCCCTATGGGCCCCTGTGTAGACACTCCGAGGCCAGTCTTGGCAAAATCTTAGTGACCATTAGTGAAAGTTGTGCGAAAGCATATGCATGTCACAGATGTCTTTACTGTGATTCAAACTCCGCTTAGGTACTGGATTTTACTTGACGTGGTAAGCGTAAATGCCGGGTGTTCAGGCCGACTTCACGAGCCAAGGCCAGGAGTGGGAGTCTGATTTAGGGGTGTTACTCAAGGGCGGAATTTGAAAGCAACTAGCTAGTACCTAGCAAGCAAGTATGTAACTCATTGCCACCTGAGAAAGTTTCATTTGAACACTATTGACACGTTTGTCTTGACACATTCAAAGCTCTCCAATATCCTCGTTCCATCCCTAAAGGTTGTTATTTCATGATCAGATCTGAATTGAGCCAGAGAATTTGCCTTACCTCTGGGTTTTCAGATATGAATTGCCTCATGAGGTCCTCGCACTCCTTACTATCCACTACAATGACTTCGACGCCATTCTTTTTGAGCAGCTCCTCGCCTCCAAGAAAAGTCTTGTTTTCCCCTATTACAACACGCCCAATTCTGTAGAGCAGAATGGCGCCAGTGCACATGCTGCAAGGACTGGATATTAAAAGAGAGCGTCAGTTCGCCAACATCCCAGTTATCAATACATCTTTTACCTGAGGGTGGTGTACTGGAGACATCAGGTTAGAGTTCATTATATCCTACGCCGCGTTCGCATTTGTATAGATACTCACAATTGTTGATGTGCGATACACCTCCGGTTTCAACCTTCCTGCATTCTCCAGTGCCGATATCTCGCCATGAAGGGTAGGCGACGATTTCTGAATGCGCTGATTGTGTCCCTTTCCCAAAACTCTGTAGCCATCTGGGGCAGCCTCATCGCGCGTCAACAAGACAGATCCTATAGGAATACCGCCCTCTGTGGCGCTTTTGCGCGCTTGCTCGAGGGCAATATTAAGCCCATGACGATCAATGGAGGGCCAATCTACTGCTGACGACATGGAAAGAGGTATTGGAAGACGTGCTCCCTATCAAGATTTGTTATCAGAAGTGAGAAGACAAGGTACGCTGCGACCCGATAAGGCCCCGCCTTCCCACAAGCGAGGAGTCTCTATCAAGTACCAGAGCTCTTTGCAAAATGATCAGAGGTTCAATAATTCGGACGAGGGATTCAAATATATGTACATATGCGTAAGTTTTCGATAGGGTACCACTATTCTCCGAAACCGCTTATCCCAAGGGTTACTGGATTCTTCTCCTTTGGAGGAATGCAAGTGTGGATGTTCTGGGAACCTGGAAGAGGAACTAGGCATCGCGTGGTAAATTCAGAATTTCTGATTCAATTTTACATAACTGGGAAATAAATTCCACCCATTGCACATGAAAAATGATAGACCAAGTACAACGGTAGAGTACGATTCCAATTTCCAACAGTCGGTCGTTGATTGGTCTGAACCGTGCTAAAAATAGCACATTCCCAGATCAGCGCGGCTAATGCCGGCACCTATAAGGATCAGCAGCTAAGTGCAAGCCTTGTTTCCGTGGATTATACGTGGGCCAATGGCTTGAATTGGTCATAAATAATTAACCCGCTTCATCTGCACAGATTGAAAGGAGATTTTTGGAAGACTGAGTTGTGACTGACCAGATTTCTCTCACTCAACGTCTCCATAGTATGATCACGCTGTCTGAAATCCAACTGTAATCACAACTGGTCCACTTAGGTGAGTTAGGCACAGATCGAGTCAACCCTCTATCCCGCAGACCGGCGGCGAACCGTGCCTTCTAGTGTCCAAGCTGAGAAGCAGGTAAGGTGCCAGCGTCTCGATCATTGCCACCCCTTCGTTTTAATTTAGCTCTCTCATCCCGTCCTTGTCGCCGCCGACATCAAATAAATACAACTTCAGTGTGTTACCATGCGCAAGGGGCGATTCGGTCAGCTTTGAAGAACGATCATTGTCTTCTGTCCTCGATTCAATCTTCATAATGCATTCGATATCGATTGAATCGCTCATTGCCCAGTGCCCAGGTACCCAATTGTCCGTGCCACTGATGGTGTGGTGCAGCTTCCCATGCTTGTCCAACCCGGTAACGATCCTGTAACAAGTGGACTCCAGACCATGCAACAATTTACGTGTAACTTGCTCCTTTCAGCGAGTTTTTAGCTCTACGTCAACACAGAAAGTAAATTAGAACTGCTACATAGAAAGTCTGAGGATGGGTCTCCGATCAGACGTTCTAGGTGCCACTCTTGCCATGCACATCTGAATATGATTAATGATTAATCTCTCTCAGCCTGCTACTTCGTTGTGATTACTCAAATGGCCGCATGAGCAGTGCGCCTCCAATTCAGTTGTAGATGACACTCTTTCATTTCATCTTGACTCGAGGTTTGATAAGCACGAATTCACGCATGATGCATGGACCTTGTGGAAGTCTTGGGATAGTGAATGTATTCGATGTATTGAAATGCCACTCGCATACCATCGTTCTACTCTTCTGTACGTCGAAATAGATTTACATCCATCGGCTCATATTCCGTGGTCGGAGGAGCATTCGTCTCTGTTCCCTCCGTCGCTTCTCAATCTCTCAATTTACCCGGAGGAGAGCCACTGCTCAATACTAGCTCGACGATGGAGTCAATGATTATATGGATGCAGATTCCGATCAGCGCCATTTGCAAATTCCAAATCAATTACTGTGCTGTAGAGCGTACACACGAAAGCCAAATTCCGAGGGACAAACGATGATAGTTATGTTCCAATCATAATAATAGTCCATTCCCATGCAGAGAGAGACCAGTGAATAGCTAAGTACGACACAGCAAGACATAACAATAAATGAACAAAACAACAAAATCGAGAATGTAGGCAACAGTCTATGGAAAAAGCGGCGAGAGGATCGAGACTAGTGCAATGGTGCAGATGAAACGATGGATGGGTAGAGTGTAAAGTATACTGAACGTATAAGCAGACTGAGAAGAGGTGGCCGAGCTCTAGAAAAATGTGTCGATGAACAGGGTATCGCAGTCATGAATAATAGGGGTAAGCATCCACGCGAAGAAGGTATAAACAAGATCTGAGAATGTGAATGAGGAGGTTGAGGAGGGTTGTGATCAACGCTCCAGCGGATTTGCACATCAAATGAAGAAATGAAAAAGTATTGCGGGAGCGCCGGGGGGATCATAAACAACGTCACAGCGCGCAGGACAGAATAGGACAACACATCTGTTAATGGGTACCAGATTGCGATAGCATGCACATTCAAGTCTAAGGCGGGGCCTGACTCAGAGCGTGGGGCGCGTTCGTCGGCGTGCGTCGCGCGGTCTCCGGCTCGGCATCACTCCCGCTTAGGCCTCCCACACCAGGGCCCTGCGCATTCATGCTGCCGGCATCAACCGCACTTGAAACGCAACCACCACCACTAACAACAAGGCCGGCCAGCGCAAGGTCCTCGCCAGCGTCGAGGTTGTATTCTCTATTTTCAATTCCTGTACCAGTATCAGCCCCAGCGTCGTGAATTTCGCCTTCTAGATCATGAACCATGGCCTGTACCATGGGCGGTGGGGGGAGATCGATTGGTGGAGGACACTCGACGTCGTCACGAACCATAGTCACGTCTTTCTCTGTAATGTGTTGTGTCGATATCAAGCCCTGTGTGCCGCTTGAGTTCTGAGGCTGGAACAACCCCAAAGCGCTGCGTCGCCCCCGCTCGCCCTGGTCCTGGTCCTGTTGCTGCTGGCTCATATCATACGTAGAATGCAACTCCTGCAGCGCGTATCTTCCACTTTCGTTTGCCTGACTCTGAGCTGGCACTGGAACCTCTTCGCGCGCGCCGTCGGAGGTCACTGATGGCTTGCTCTCGTTGACAAGATCAATGGCACTTTGCTGTCGATCATCATTGACGTCGCCGAGCGCCGCCGCCGGCATAATCTGGCGCTGTTGCGGGCCGCCTGCGCCTGAAGCCATCATCGTCTCGGACATCGAAGGCGTTGGCGTTAGCGTCGACGACATCGCCAACGATGAGGCAGCGTAGAGGTAAGTCGCCGGTGCCGGGATAGGAGAAACAGAGGTATCATGGGAGTACCCCATCGATGGGCTAGTGAGAAACCCGACTGGGGGAGGAGGGTGCGATGGGACTGGGTGGAACGCTGGATTCGTCGACGCCGATGGGACCGTTTCGCCTCTAGCATCACTTTCACCACCATCACTGCTTCTGCTACGATGGACAATCCCCTCGACAGCCTCGGCAAGCGCGTCGTGGTGCGGGTACTACTAGTGGATCAACGTCAACTTGTGTTCATGCACAGGAAGAGGAGGATGAAGGAGAAAGAGAGGGAAGAAGGACGGCACACGCACCTGTGGGATGCGGGTCGTCCGGCTGCCATCGTCGTCGGCGCCGTAAGGGTGAGTGATATTATTGCTGGAAGGGCCACCCTGGTGTTGAGGCTCATCTTGGTACTGCATATATGCGCCATGTTCTTGGTCGTTCTGCTGCTGGTACCCGCCACTCTCGCCGGGCTGTCCATGATACGAGAAACTCTGCTGCTGCTCATACCGAGGCTGTTGGTGGTAAGTACCACGCGCGTCGAACACTGGCTGGAAGACCTGCTCTTGGGTAGAGGTCATATATGCGCTTGCACTCAGGCTTTCGTGTGCGTGCGGTGTCCCGCCTTGCACAACGCCTTCTGCGTGCGCATGCGACACCGTGCGTAAGGGTATACTGTACGGGTACGCCCTGGAGGTGGGTATATGCGCAGCCAATCTTGTTTGCGGTGCCTTCTGAACGCTCCCGATGCCACTGGTGCCTCTCAGTCCCTGCCCTAGACCGAGTGAATGGGTATGCGGTGAGACCCCACGCCGTTGGGCCATAGTCGCAGATGAGGTCGAGAATGATGAGACATCCGACGATACGGATGATGACAGGGAGGACGGCACCGAGGATGCATGAGCAGACGAGGAGGAGGAGGACACGGGCGCTGGTGCCTCCACACCCGCACTTGGGAAGGTATAGGAGTACGGCGAAGGTGAGACCGATGAATTATCAGTGAATGTCGGTGGTCCCCAGCTATATGATGTGGCGCCTTCCACGGTAAGCGGAACCGGTGCAGGGATATTTGTAGACGGAAGACCCATACCTAGTGCGATGGGGGGCGGCTGCCCACCACTAGGGAACTGATTGTGGCTCCTGCTCGACGATAGGGCGACGCGATACTCGCCTGGTGCACCTGCAACTGAATCCTGACTACTCGGTGTGCTCGAGTTTTGCTGTCTCTGGCGTTGAGCCCTTTGAGAACTTTGTAAACTGGCTACAGCAGCTGCTGCCGCTGCATGACGACGCCGCGACGGGGGGACGGAGCTCTCTCCTCTTCCTCCTCCTCCTCCCGCGGCACCTGGCGACGTTCTCTGTTCCTGGGTATCCTGCTGGTATTGTGCCTCGTCCAAGCTCATCTCAGTATCCGCGTCCGACCTCTCCGGGGCTCCACCTCCGCTCCCACCGTCTGGGGCGTCTCCGGTGCTGCTGCTACTCGCGCCCGCTGCACCCCCGGGGCCGTTCTTCGCCTGCTGCCCCTGGCTTTGCTGGTTCTTAGGTTTATTCGGGCCGCGCACTCTGCCCTCTTTCGCGTACTCGCACACGAGACCGCGCGTAATGCATCGCTTGCATGCTGGGTGCTCCCCACTGCACTATGAACGTGAAACAAAGTCTTCGTTAGCTCAGTTCATTACTGCTAGAGAAAGTGAATTGGCGAGATCTATAAAGGGGGAGACTATGACCACTAGCTATTGCGCCGAATGCTAGCCGCTATCATGCAGCCAACCCACATGCCAATGCCATCACGGAGCGGATGCGATCGAAAGAGAAGACCGAGCACTAAAAGAGCAAAGATTTTGACACGGTGGCAAGGGGAAGGCAACATCCGTCGCTATTCTCACCACCGTCCCCGTCGCTGACGAGGACGCCTTCACTGGCGCCTGAGTGGCTCGATACTGGCAGTGACAGCAACAGTGATCGCTCATGCGACATTGATGCCGACACCGACGTCAAGGTGTTGATCAGCATATCGGAGAGGCTAATGCCGATACTAGTGCCGATATGAGGCTAACGTCTAAGATGATAAAGGTGACGGCCCCGCAACCATCGAATTCAAGGCAAAAAAGGGATGAAAAAAGAAAGGGGATGAGAGACACACCTTGGCCTTCCGCGTACGACACTTCTCACACGCCTGTGCGGTGCGTAGGCGCGGATGTTCAGGGCTGCGGTAGAAGATGCCTGTGGTGGGGTCCAGGGATCCAGCGAGGCTGAGCGGGAAGCGCTGGCTGCCTATGTTACTGAGATGCGGGTTATCGTTCGCGACGCTGGTGAGGAGTGAGCCGCTGCTACTGCCTACGTCTACGCCGAGATGTTGCTGATGAGCATGTGAGCCGCCGAAGGAGTTGGGGTGAGCGTTGGGGTCGGAGTGGGATGGGACATACCCCCGCCCATGACTGTGGCGAGGCGGGCTTGTGGTGCGCATGGAGCTGAGGCCCATCCCGAGGCCCATGTCCAACCCGCCACCTAGTCCCGCACTGTGCATACGCAAGCTCACCCCGCTGGGCGTGGACGTCAGGCGCGTGGTCCCGGCGCTGTGCCGCTGTGGTGGCGGGTGCTGCTGGTCGGCAAGGTCGTATAGTATGCGCTGTTGTTGCTGGTGATGTCGCAGGCTTGTCTCCATTGGTACGGAGAGGTGCGGCGGGGAGACGAGGCGCGAAGGTGGCGGGGTATATTGAGAGCCGTACTGTGAGCCATACTGCGACTGTGAGCGTGAGGGGCCCTGATCCTGAGAGTGAAACCCTGATGCGGAGGAGCCACCATATCCAGTGGAGGTATTCGCCGAGTGGCTCGCGTAGGAGCTCCCCAGGGCATGATATGAGTGCGCAGAAGATGGGGTATTGGCGTACGCATCCCCAGCCAAACCGCCCGGGTGAGACTGTGCCTGGTGTCGAGACGGCGAATGAGAGAAAGGGAGTTGATGCAGCTGGTGCTGTTGGTGCGGCTGCGGGTGTTGCTGTACAGAATGGTTCTGGCCATGTTGGCGCGAGAATGTGGGGTTCTCGCTCGGGTTCTGGTGGTGAAAGGAGAGCTCAAAGGAGGCGGAGATGGCAGCGTGCCGCTCGAACGGGGCTTGTCCGGCGGGGAGATCCAGAGGAGGGTAAACCGGCCAGTCGCCTGGGCCTTGGCTCTGACTATCTTGGTTTGAGTGATACGGATCCATGGGTGGGGAAACGCGGGAGTGGGTAGAGGCAGTGATCTCAAGGTCACCTTCCGCGCGGGTGAACAGCGGGTGCTCGCTGTCGTGGCAAGCGGATACAGCGGAAACGGAGGCAGAATGTGGAACAATCGCCTGAGTATAGAACGGTCTGCCACGGGGCCCTGCGTGATCGCCCGCCTGGCCGTCGCCTGCATGTCCCTCGGCAGGGTGATTTTCTGTGAAGACATAGGAGGAGGAGTTGAAAGCCATGGCTGGAGCGAATCAGACTGAGCAAAACAGGCCAAGTTATCTATGTAAATCATCCACTGCCAGATCCCAGATTCCGTCGGAGGGTTGATTTGAACTGAGCACTATTCCTGACCTCCAAGCGGGCGTCTATTGGGGCGTCCATGTCCATTATTTTACTACATTATTCGCTGGTTCAGGTGCGGCACTTACCGAATCGGGGTGCTGGCTGTCTCGGCTAACACATCGCAGCACCTCCCTTTTCCCGCGAATGCCCAACTCTACTCACATCACACACCAGCCCATATCCTCGAATATAAAATATAAAATATAAAATCTAAAAACTTAAAAGTCAGTCCGTTAGTATTACGCTCGCACCGAGTGCCGAGCCGTTCTCGAGATAACATCGATCGGGGAGATGCATCAGCATCGCCTCCTGCGATCTCGACACGCAACCAGCGCATTCACTCAATTATGTAAAAATGACACCCATTTCTGCCGACGTGGTGAACCCCTCGAAACTACAAATAGTGGGCGCGTCCGAATAAAAATGGAGGCACGGCAGTCTGTTTGACACGCGTGGAATCGCCATCATGTAAATGAACGACCGCACGGATGCTGGCCAGGCATTGCTAGTCAAACGAACAGCAAATAGATAATTAGCTTGACTCTTCAAGTCGACAACCCCCGGGATAGAGCTCTAGCTCAGAGTAGATACAATAATGAACCAGGATTTGATGATGGAAGCGCAATGCAGCATGTTAGAGCGACTCGCTATTCTGGCAATCAAACACTACTACACCATTTGCCTTTTTTCCTCTGGCTCAATATGTCCTGTATAAACTCTACATATATGCATGAGCAGGTTACTTGGTGCAACAGAAGCGTTGTGGGGAGAACGGTCAAGCCATTTATCCCATTTATCTACCAATGCAACTGATTGACTGCACTCGTACAATCGCAGCGAGTGATCATAGTAAATATGCAATACGATGAATATCATCCGGTACATAATCCACCGAATTCACGTCAGACAACAGTCTGGCCAGGCCATGTGTCTCTCTCCATTGCCCACCATCAGTCATTGTTCGATGTGAATGGTATCGACTCAGTGGCGCTTAGCTTCCAGGCTCCAGTCAAGCTGTTCTGTGGTATTAATCTATCAGTGATGTGGCTGACGTAGGTTCCGAGAGCCTGGGGGACTCGGGGAAGATTGCATTGAGAAATTTCCCTCATACTGCCGCATAACAGAAAAAATAGTTGGCGAACTCGACCTCATATTGTAGACCCTATATAGATTATATCATCAGCAGTAAAACACCTCAAGCACAGAACTTGCTCGTGTAATATCACGCATACCCAGTCGTCGTGACACCGATGAATTACGCAGTCGGCGTTTAATTCATCTAACTGCCCAACTTGAGTCTATTTAACCATATACTCGACTCACACACGTTGACATGCTGTTTTTAAGTGTTCGAAATAGTGTATCACTTAGCGTGCTAGGACTAATGACAGCAGGTGGAGTGACTTCATAGGACCACATGTCATTATAGATGCTCTATCATGTGGTTTGAGTATCGCGGGCGATGAGACTTAACACAGCGTACGCAATGAGAAGATGCACTCTTATAGACCGCTTATATCAAGAGGGAAGCCACTTGTACGTGTCTTAAATTCTTATTCTGCTGACCTTAGAGGTCCATGGTAGGATGTTGATTCTCCTTCATGAAGCAGTTCCCTGTCCCGCAAATGAAATTTATGTGCGACCCAAGCTATTATACATGCTAATTTCCCAGAATCTCGGTACATGAATTGGGAGGACCTTGGAAAGTAACTGACATCGTCTCTATGTCATAGCGCTGAAATTTTGAGCTAAGACACGGAGGCTCCACCCATTTCCTATCAACTTGAACGCCGAAACCGCAACTGAGTCGCCGTTTATCACACGAATGAGCCAAAGTCTTATGGACTATTACAATTCCATTTTATGACAGTATCCCCCCTCTACCAACTCTCTACAGTCTTCCGAAGCCTTGACCGAACAGTCCATGAGAACAACGGCACATTAATTACCGGCGTTTAAAGCCTGACTGAACACTCGACCGCCTGATTGAGCAAGTGTGACTAACAAGCCAGCGACCTTAAGGAACAAATAATTATGTGTGCAATGCCGATGTACACAAATTGATGTGTGAGCGTCAATACCTTGGATTGACCAATATGTATGTATAACTGTCTAGACCAACATCGCTGAAATCACCCTGTGCCTGCTTATCATGAAGAGGTACGAACAGTATCAATCAGGCTCCATGCGTCAATCCATGGACGCAGCGTTCCTATCTGCCGTTTACGTGCGCAAAACGTGCACCGAAGCCCGAAGCACACATATAGGGGCTCGTTCTTCGACTTTGAACGCCGGATTTGATAAGGCGCGTTCTTGGGCTGATGCAACGACACTTAAACGACAGTACATCTTGAGCGTCGTCAGAATCAAATCAGAGCGAAGTCAAAGTACTTTCAAACTAAACTTCGACCGTAATCCAGTGCAGACTGCTGTGGGATGGTCATGCATGATGACATCATTTGCTTGGCCCCTTGGCGTGTGTAATGTGGGCGCGTCGCGCGTCGCTTATTTTGGGCGTGGAGGCGCACGCATAGCCGCGTGTGTGTACGTGTGCGTGTGAGTTTGGATATAGCTAAATCAAGCTGGCGTCTCGGCAGAAGAGGGAAGTGCAAATATGGTGGAGGATGCTTGAAACAAAAGCTGAGATAATTGATATTCTATCGTGGAAGCTTTGGATACCATGATAACGCCCACTTTTCCAATTCATTCCGCATCTAATATTGCCCCTCTTGAAATCGCGTACTCAGCGGAGCTTTTGTGTGGAGGATCAGGTAGTAGACGGCACTCAGTGAAATATCTATACATCCATACTGTACTGCGATGGCTAGTTTCCTAATATTCCCTTCCCGCAAGTAAGTGAGAAGTACTGATCAAACCGAGATAGTATAGCAGGCAGAGGAGTAAACATCCGGTGCGAATGACACTGTTGATTATTGTTGATGCGACTTCTGAGATGTAGCACGAGAAATTCAGGAGGATCAGACAGTGAACAGAAGGCTATCGACAGGGCTCGTGTCTTGAGAATTAGCATTTCGATAGTATTATCGACCTTCCCACGTCGTGAACCGCAGAAGCCGAATGAAAATTCGAAGATTCGATTTGAGAACGCAACGTACAGATTTCTGATGCAGCTCTTTCGCCCTGATCTTCGAGCGACGGAGGACACGCCTCCAAGATTTATCCTTTATCATCCTCCGTATGCGCCGCCAGTTTCCCGCCACAAAACAGATTGTACGTTGCCACATCTTGCATAAGGAGAGACTGTTCGTTGGCATTGAATTGCAAGAATTAACATCTGGCTTCCGTAATCTGGGTGTCGGTATGGAAGGTCAAGTATAGATAGTGCCGAAAGAGACAGATTGAATACCGCGCACGCGGCCATATGTCACGTAAAATTCAGTGAATTCAGTAGAAGAATGTGCGGACATGAAGGGTTCTGACAGATAGTAATTGATGGGTTTTCTCAAGGATTCATAGAACCTTAATTCTTTATAGCCATTTGGCTCCAGCGGTGACTTGGTGTGATTTCCAGTCTCATTGATGACGCATGGGTAGAAGTCCAGAAACTGACATTGTCGAAACAGAACTCTAGACGAAAGAAGTGGCGTAGCGTTCAAGGTTAACGAGCGCCCCTCCCATACTTACTAGCGAGATCGCCCAGCGTGGAAGCTCTTCATAAACACATCCCATTGTGCAACGATATTGGACGAAAGGGCGCGAACTTAAGCCATCTTCCGCGAAGAACGCCAGCTGACCTAGCTGCGCACAGATCGCAAAGTATAAGGGACACCTTCGAAATAAGTATCATGCCGTTGCGAGTACTACCATAACCGATTGGGAGATGTTCAATTGAACTGTGTTGTCTGTGAAACGTGCTCGCTAGAGCTTTCGGTGTCCAATGTTCAAATACTACTAACCTTTTCAGCTGACTTGCATTATTCTGGCTTGCAACAACTGTGGAGGCAGGTCTGGTTGAAAATCAACCGACCACCAGTCGGCCCACCTCATCCAACCCTATCCATTGTGGGTAGGAATACTAAACTATTGTATGTTCTGAATATAGTTCCGCTGTCACAACTCAGCTCCACCCCATCTAATCCAGCCATCGGTTTTCGCGCTCTATAAATCCTGTCGTAGTTGGGGAATGAGGCCGACGATGCAATTACATGGCCTCATTAAACGCACAGAAGCGCGCTAATGCTATTGAAATCCGGCTGGGACCCTTCTGGCGTATGTAAGCCTCCTGAATCTCTGGAGATGCAACACCTCATTTTACCACAGCACGACTCTTATGGGATATAGCTCGGCGTAGTAGCTTACCGCTTCGAATTCTGCTTCGCGGCGATAATTCGATCTGAAAGCGGGGCGCATGTGTCTGGAGAGAGATCGCGCGAGGTGTTTGCCAAAGTGCGATGAATGTGCCAAATCAACGATTTTGAGTATAAAATCACGTATAGCACTCCTAGAAATGCCATCATTTAGGTTACATTTTGAATATATGAATTGGCAGGTGTCTTGTGGCGGAGACATCACCAGTAACGCTACATCAGCGTTATACGCCATAATGTGTCTGATGCCTTGCTGACATGCGCGTTATTGTGGTGTCTTCGTGCTATTCCGCCGACTGCGTTAGAAGCTGATCGCCAGTGTTTCGTAAAAGCAACGCGAGCGCCGTGCAGATCTGTGGAGGTTTACCGAGGGGCCACAGGAGCCTAGATGAGAACCCGGCGAATCTTACCACAGGGCGGGACGGTGTAGGGTCGTAAATCCCCTAAATTTACCCTACAGACTGGTAGTGAGATCGGATATTAGAAAGAATTTTGGAAGTAGAAGTAGCCCAAAGATATATACAAGATCTGACACGGTCGGCCCTCAATCCAGTATTCTGGGACAGTTGGAGTGTCATGCTATACAGAACCCCTCTCCTCTGCAATCTCTCTAAAAGGGATACAGGTCCTGTCCAATGACCTTCACACTATCCTTGATCAGGCTGTCAACACTCTCAAATCCAAACATCTTAGCAATGTCTCCAGCTTTTTGGAGAGCACTTTGGATCGTACTAGTGATGAAGCGATGCTGCGGATGATGTATCTATGTTTCAGCCACGGATACAGCGTTATTATTTATTGAAGGGGACACCGGACCTGGTATGGCTTATGGTCCTTGTCGTAGTATACAGGCCACCGGCTAGTACCGTCTTTGCATTTCTGACCATACATGAAGTCCTTAGCGACGACAATTGTGAGCTCTGGTTGTTCTGCGACTTTCTTGTTCTTAAAGCCGTGGAGCATGCTCAGTTGTACAAAGATAACTCCTTGCGTCTCAGCGTCAGTCTTGCCTGCACCGTCTAATTCCCCCACAGAGAGTCAACGCTAATTATGAACAGCATAATTTTTTTGCAAGACTGACCGTGGGTTTTCGTTATAGTGAATGTGTTTTGAATGTATTTCTCGGACATCGCAGCAAGACCCCCGTTCCATTGGGGCGGCTGGGTAATATTCTCTTGCAGATTACCCATACATTTGGAAAACAGACGACCGTAAAGACGTTCTTGTCCGTCGACGTTCACTTTGGCGCGCGGAAGTGTGAAGGCATCGTTCTGTTCGAGGGAATGCGCCCCTCTGTTCTATTCTTTGATATGCAAGGAACACCTGCGACTGCAGAGCTACTCACTTCCATCCTAGATAGTTCATTTTCAACTAAACCGTTCAGGGTCTCGATTTCCGATGCTCATTTTTCATATTCATGGAATAGTTCAACTGTCGTCTTGCACAAGGTCCTTGACAAAAGGCAAGAAGCAGAACGGAATTCCTTTGAGCCAGGATTCAATGTACAAGTTCGCGTTGGCATTTACGGTGCGACATCTCTCCCTCTGAGCGTTTCGTCTCGTTTCTACTCACGAGTATACTACGCAGACTTTTCATTCGATTATCGCAAAGGCATCATCATGTCAAGCAAGCTCCTGGAACCAGATAATCTTGTCATTATTTCCTGCTGGGACCCGAAAGATCCTAAACCTGGGCCTTATCTCCAGCTCGTTGTAAACGACACCAAGGACCAGGGCGTTACCATCGATTGCGGCTTGACGATTATTGGCTTGATATTCAACAACATCCAGATCCATTCTGGAAAGACGGTGAAAGGGAATGAGCCGTGCTTATCAGTCAAGCTTGACTTCGAGTCTTCTTTTATTGCAGGAGGGAAGTCGCAAGAAAGGCGCCTATCACACTTGAATCTGTGACTGTCAACAAGACACATATCTGCTTCAATGGCGTACCCTTCAGCGACATCGTTGATGCGTTCAACGGGAAGCAGCTCATCATGATGGATAAGATTAAAGAGCTCAGGTCATTTTCTTGAATGCATTTTGTTTCTCGCTGATACGTATTCGACAGTGCGCTGGACGAGAACAAATGGTCTATACAGGCTGTTCCGCAGAATCAGCCACCAGAAGAAGCTGGGAAACCACTCGGCTGCTCGTTCAATATATCTGGTTCTTGGAAAACCATATTCACGCCCACCAAGGATGTCATGACTTTGCGTATCGCGCACAAAAATTGTTACCCTATCACTTATAACCCACTCCCAGGAAGCTAATATGGAACCGTTCAAATTGGTGACGAACATGCCTCTTTCATGGGAAGATATATGGAAAGAAATTGTTACTGCCATCGCAAACGCCATCGAGGAGTATGTAACATCTTTACTATGTAATATCAGCCGCGTCGTGTTACTCACACCTTAACTCTTGATAGACAACATCGATCAGCTCTCGAAGATATTAGCTTTCCTTGCCACGAAATATGCCGGCGAGAGCTGGCTTAAGGTAGCCTTGAAAACCTGGCTTTAATTTGCCGCAACCCCAGTGCACCGGTTCCTCCACCACACAAAGATGCTGAACCACAACTACAACCACAGCTGCCGAAGCACGAACACGAGCCCGATTTCGATTCCAGTGACGATATTGATGGCGGTCCCGCAGATGAAGCAGGACGTATCATCCGCAAGGCCTTATGGGATACAGTGGTTTTTGTGTTTGGAAAGAAACGGTATTACCCTGGTGGACCTACTACATTCAGGTTCAGAAATCAATTTGATTATTGGAGTATACAGTATATTTCTATGGGTGCATTCTTTTCTTGTCAATTCTATGAAGTCTGGACGGAACACCTTGGGGTCATCGACACGTTAATTAAGCACCTGCAGCATCCTGACTCATTATAAGCCAATAATTAGCATTAGCAGTCGACTAAGGAAGTAGATGATATTTATGACTTTACATGCAATTTACATGTTCTTCGAACAACCTCTACAGAGACGCGTAAGGAATGCAGAGAGCCTGAACGCTTGCTGAACGCGAGATTTTATGTTAAATATTATTACATAATCACGGGGTCAAATTGGTCCTCGACAACAGAACACTCCTTCTCCCAGTCTTATTCCTACATGAATCCATGACTACTGCCTGCACCCTGAACGCGTCAGCTTATCGACGACAATGGAAAGTGACACAGCTCAAAACTCCGAATGCAGCCACAAATCTGTGCTCAATGCATCTACGAATTCCCATCGAGACATCAATCAGGAAACACAACACGGACGGGCTCTAGAAAGAAAAGAGGAAAGGAGAATCGCTCGGGAAAAGTCCTCAGTATCTCCGGAAGCAGAACTCGTACGTCTGGTCCTGTGTTTTGCAAAGATTGCTTAAATTTTTAACTTTATGCCGATCCCTGTTTAGGCGGACGCGTTGGCAGTCTCGTCAGAGGATGGGAGAGGAGAGGAACAGCCGGAGCGTGTCAATTCACCTGAGACGGTGGAACAAGCGCAGGTACCGATAAATCTGGTACCTTTCAACGATTTTTAGAGTAACCTTGACACATCTGCATTTCAGACAGACGCGTCAACAACCGACGCGTCTCCTATGTTTAAACCGTTACCCAACTCAGTGCTGCACAAGTCGCCCGCGAAGAAACCGATCAAAGAGCCTTTGTTCCGTCCCTCTCCACCGTCTGATGAAGAAAGAACATCTACCCAAAACAACGTGATATCCCTTCATCCAACGAACCCAGAGGCTGCAAGCGACAACGACGACGCCATCGTTGTAGAGGATATGATATCTTCCTATGAATCCCTGTTCACCCCGCCCGCATCCTCGGACGACGATACCCCCTTAGCCTACATTCGAAAGTCCAAGTCGAAGAAGCCACCTCGGTATGTCATGACCCATGTTCAAGTCCCCCCTCTCCGTCGGCCAAAATCCGATTACAAGGATCTCAAAGATGTTTTTCCTTCGAAACTACCTCGGAAGAAGACTGTGCAAGTGCAGGCTCATTCGTCCTTGCTCGCAGCCCTACAATCCCAGATGGCGCATAACAGTGAGATCCACGACGACGAAGATATGATTGTGGAGGAACCGCCGAAGAAGAATAGGAAGCCTGTTCAGAGGAACGCGGTTGCTGGCCCCTCTAGGCTACTGCCTTCTTCTGACCCTCCGAGATCGAGAACCGGACCAAAACGGCGTTTCATCGAGTCTTCCTCATCAAGTGACGACTCCACGGCTGGTCGAAGTACTCGCGCAGACCCGGTCTCAAAAGCGAAAAGCGTCGAAACTAAACCTAAACGACAGAAAATCACTATTGACTTGACTCTGGACGAGGACGATGAAGGTACGCCGGCACCGAGCACACCTCGTCGTTCGTCTCCTAGCAGAAGGGCTACATCTCAACCCAAACGGCAGAAATTACCCAACGTCGATGTTAGCCTGAGCCCTATCCCAGGCCCCAGCGCGAAGCAGTCATCGCCCATCACTTTGCCCGCATCTTCAGTATCATTTCGTCGACCGTCTTTCGATTCACCCAACAGCAGCATGCCTGAGCGTGAAGGGCTCCAGCTCCTTAATCTCCGGTTCTACCAGTATCCGCACCCCTCCATCCTACATGTCAACACGCAATTCCATCGTCAATGGTTCCATGAGACTGCCGCCGAGAACGTTATGTCTTCGTCTGTATCGAGTTCGACCATCGGAAGCGGAGAACGACACGACGACGCTGGGGTGTTCAGGTCGCGATTTCCATGGGGTGGGCTGCGAGGAGGAAGTTCGGCGCGCAAGTATCTGACCCTTGACGATGATGTGATTTCACTCGGTTATGCATCGTTAGGGTTTGAGGACGACGACGCCGACATTGACAGTGAAGACGCCGACGCCGATGTTCCGGCTCTAAAACTAGAGAGGCGGCTGTCTTTCTCGCCAGTGGTGGAGAAGGAGGTGAGACCTGTGAGGATCGACCTTGCGGCGGAGTTGAAGAAGAGGAAGCTTGCCAAAGGGAAGCAGAAACAGAAACAGAACAACCTGGCCTCCCTTCTGTCAGGCCACAATAGGGATCAAGAACGACCGGTGGAGAGTGTAGTCCAAGCCACATCGGGGAACAATGCACCAGAAACTCAGTTGGGTTTACCATCTGTCGGTATATCGGACCTTGCTGCGTCAGGCTCTAATCAACTACCCTCTCTTTCCCTGCTTCCTTCAACGCAACATCAGCAACATGTCGATTCACAGTCGTACCTTACTTCTTCTATGCCCTCTGTGCCATACCCTATTCGTCGTCCGCTGGGCAATCTTGGCGTCTTCATGCATGATTACGCCGCTCGCTCTCCATCTCCTGACGCCCATTCACAAATTGCGTCAGGTAGTCTACCCAACGTCGCAAACGCCTCAAGTCTTGCCTCTTTCTCAACAGCCGTTGGAGTCGACGCAGGGGCCGACCCATATTCTAAGCCCTATTCCCTCACCCTTCAGCAGGGGCCATTAGCCGCAGCGACCGACACCACTGTCATGCCGCATTTTCACCAGTCCGACGAAATTCTACTAACAGCGACCGGAAACGGAGCGGGCCAACACCTTGAGGTGGACGCCATGTTTCCCTCCGGCACCGTCTTCAACGGTGGCCTCGCTGCTTTGAATGAATCTTGGATGACGACTGGCCAGCAGTACCTTGCTGACTATGGATACGACACTGTGGATCCAACGCTCATTTGTGGTGGATTTACAAACAGTGACGACGGGGCCGTGCACTCGACAAGTGCAAATGTCCTGGAATTTGGGGAGAATGCGAAACTGGGGAGTAGAAGCGGGACGGGCGAGGGCGTGATTGGTGCCGCTGGCGGGGAGTGCACCAACTCTGAAGACGATAGGGAGGAGGCGAGCGAGGTGTCTCTGCTTAGTGATGCCAGCAAGGCTGGGAGTCTTTTCAGCAGTCCGTCGGGCGCATTGTCTATCAGACCTCCATCTCTTTCTGCTGGTTCGTCTTCATCTTCCGGCTCCCCGACGTCGTCCGTGGCTCTTGTGCCGACCTCATTGACTTCTATGGATGGATCACCGAGCTCCCAGTCCTCTGGATTTTCACCCTCGAAACCAAGCCGATTGGAGACACCTGGCTCTCCAGACATTTCGCCGGTGTCACTGACTGGTGCCTCGAACATCATCAGTGAACCCTTGATCGTAGTCGGCGAAGAACCGTTGCGTGTGCTGGTGGCGCAACACGAGTCTAGTCCCTTATCGGATCTAACCTCGATTTCCGACGACGGCTCTGTAGCAACTCCTGAGCTGGCTGAGACAGCTGTTACTCTCCTAAAACCCAGCAAGCTTGAGGTGGTCATCGTACAGAAGCCACGGAAACCTGCTCCCGGATGGGAAGAACACACTCCAGACAGTGACATTTATTGCCACCAGTGCCGCTCTAGGAATTCTCATCCAAAGACGAGATGCGCATGCAAGGCGAAGTACTGTGGTAGATGCGTCAGTGTTCGGTACGCCTTTTATTATTCACTGTCTATAGCATTCATACTGATCGAAGTTTTCAACTTTCTTGCAGACCAAAGTACGTGCAGATGCTCAAGCCCGGAGACAGAGTGTATTCCTGCCCCCGATGTGAGCAATGGTGTACCTGTTCGGCTTGTTGCCGGAAGCGAGGGGAGACTTATGTCCCTGCGCGCGCCCAAACCACTATAAATTCTCCTTCTCCTGCTGTTGCTCCTCGTGTCCACAAGGCGTTCTCTGCTCGCCTACCACCTGCTCCTGCGCCACCACCTTCTCCTCGTGTTCAAGTCAGAAAAGCATTTCCTTCATCACGTCCTTATGCGTCGCCAGATATCGGCAAAGAATCCGTTTCTCCCGTAGTAATAGCTCGGCCGTCTTCGTTCATCGACTCGGGTCCTAGCTCCCTGGTTACTTCGGAGCCACTCGCACCAACGCCCCAGAAGAAATCGAGAGTCTTCATTGGTAAAATTCAGCGGTCTTGGGGACTTGGTAAAAAGCCGCGCACCCGCGAACTGAACCCCGCCCCTCGAGCTGTGTGGCCGGAGAACCCAACTGGGCCCTGTACCGTCCGGTACTATGTTGGCAGCAGTCAATTTTTGCAGCATAAACAACTGCACCTGGAAAGCACAGACGATCTCCTCGCTGGCCTGACCTCCGTTGCATCTCTTGAAGACTCTGACACCGATGACGCTGATAACGCTGCTCCGGCAACCGAAGAAGCCCCTCCGGTGAACGGTACGCATTGATATAGCTCAGTGCGAATCCAAAGCCAGACTAATTCTTGACATGTAGACGACAAATCCAATCGCCCTCTTTCAACTCCTGCAGCTCTCTGTGATCGAGACGTCGCTCGAGCCCTATCAGCTACATATGAATCTTTGGGACATACTGTTATTTTGAGTGAGGAATGCCGATGACTTCTTGCGTGAATTCTTTGCATCAGCTTTCACCTATTCACCACATTGTATCATAATCACACATCTTATCTTGCTATCTTTGTGGCTGTCTCTACCTTCGGAGTATATATATCGTCTGGCCGTTGCTTTATACTATGTAATATGTGGTATGGTATGGTGTGGTATGGTTGTTCTTGCTATACCAAGCGTTCCGACCGCACATTGTGCCATGAGAGCACTTAAACCCATCCCCCTTGTGATGATTAACTTGCATCGCAAAATGTGCTATGTTAGACGATACATCCTGAGTCCTTTAAACGTAGATATCAAAGATGTGGAATGTATGACGTCCACGGGATCTCAATGAATGCTTGTCGCGGCAACGCTCTGAGAGAAGAGAAGGCCAACACGATCAATATTAATCTCGAAACCACATACAAAGGTATCGCCCAAGCAAACGCCGTTGAGGGAATGGTATACCGTGGCGTTCCTGCATTCTGTATTACATTGTCAAAAAGGCCCAGAAGGACAACGAGTGCTGGGATTGTCGTAATTGCCACTGCAGATGTACGCCATAAGATAAGTTCTGGAAAGCTTGGGAAGGAGGAGTCGGACCACGCGAGCAGATGTACTGCCCCGAAGATGACACCCATGATGGGACCTATAAATACAGTTTCGGTCGTTTTGTTGCGCCACTTCTGATATGCATAGAACATAGGCACACGGAGTGCATTTGGAGGAATGGACTCCGATAATGCCATTTTACGCAGGGGAAGCAGAGAGCAATTACAGAACCTGGCAACGACGGACAGAAATGCGCTGGGTGACGTTCGTGGATGATGAGAGTTGGATCGGAGGGATTCCTCTTGCCTCCAAATGCCATGCCTGCATTGAGTCGTCCATACCTCTGTAGGTTCGATATGCGGTTTTTCGCCAGGCTGTATATTTTCAGCGCCACTATCTGAGTCGAGAATGAGTCCCCCACTACCCACGTATTCTATGCTCGTTCCAACGTCTCTTGTGGTTACTCGCAAACGCAGCGGAATGGAGAGCTCTACGCCCTGTGGCTTCTCCCACCAGATGGCATAGATTGCTGCATTCAATACTGCGAATGCGAGAGAAAAGATCTCAGCCGGGCTGAGAGGTAGTCCTGCCTTCATCCTACTGAAAATCTGCACTGTAAACCAGGTTGTTTGGAACACGACAATACTCTTCGAAAGGCTGTCGGCTTTGCTTCTGGTGCGAATCTCGCGCTCTGAGATTGCGACCTCTGAAAGAGATATCGCTTTGTCGCGGAGAAGCTGCGCGAGAGTATCGTAGTCGAGGACCTGTCGTGGCTTTCCCAGCGGGTCGTGTAGGACAAATCCTCCCATTTGAACGAAGAAACCATGAGTATTTGACCAATGGTAACTCTGGATGAGCTTCAACCCTGAATCAGAAACACTCTGTGGACCACGCAAGAAGTTCATAAAGCGCCGCACGAGCCTTATGATGGCTTCAAAACTCCTTGTCGATGTCCTTCTAGCGTCCCCAAGGTCTCCACAAAACTCCAGATTATACATCTCTGCGATTTTCTGAGCAGCAAAATACTGTCTTAGTGCCCACATCGCCACAACCTCTGGCGCAATTACTGCATAGATCATGGTCATCAACTGGCGTTTGACGTATTGCCAACCGGAATCGTCGGCACCAGAGATATTGGGATGAATGGAGGTCCAAACACAGAGAAATATCGTAAACATGAACCTTGAATGATATTGGCCAGTGAGCGGTAGTTTGGATCGTCATTGGCCATTGCAATTGGGGGTGTGCTGACCCCCAAGTCAATGGGCGATGGTGGCATCGAAGTAGTGGCTGACGTGGAGGGAGTCGAATAATGTACACAAGAGTTGGAAAAGGCAAGTCCAGTGAGCGGTGGGCTGTGCAGGCAATCAGTGAACCATCCGACATTCCCAAACACTGCCATCCAGCCTCAGCACACCGCCTCATGTCCACCACATGACATGAAATTCTCTAATATCCATGTCCTCAGTGGGCACTTGAGGTTGATGTTAGAGTCTGACATAATTATGCCTGCAAGGCACCTTGTCTGCACTTCAGTGCAGCTTTGATGGGATATGTCGTTGAGCTTGCGTTAAGCGCCCACTGGCCATTGGCTACCAATTTAAACGATACATACTGATGCTGACGTAATACGAAAGTTCTGTTGACCATCAACCGGCTTGGCGCTTGACTGCCTGCAATCCGTGTTGAAATTGAAACTTGGTTGAAACGATAACTTCTTGTTGGCGATGGCGATTTTCTGCTCGAGTCAGTGTGCCATCTCAATCTGCTCTCCGTGTCAACAGCTCCAGCATTCGCAAGATGAAGTCGGCGTGGCCCGAGAGATTTTGCAAGCTGCGGAAGTCGCCCTCCGCGATGCCAAACGATGTCGAGCAGCTCATCTGGAAAGCATGAACATGAGGAAAGCAGCAGTTACGAAGCTACCTCCTGAAATTATGCGCACCATCATCGACATCTACATGAAATTTCCGGAACATGATTTGGACCCTCGGGAGTACTCCCCTTCCCGTCCTACGATAGACCACGCTGGTTTCGAGCGGTTCGCCGCGGTGCCCCTCTTCTTTTCGGCGCAATCAGCCAGCACTGGCGTGCCGCCGCCTGTTCCTATGTAAGGCTTTGGGAAACGATAGTCGTTCCTCTGTCTTGTCCAGGGTATAAGCATGGTCCTCAGATGGTTTCTGAGTGGCTCCAAAGGGCGGACGACCGCTCTTTGTCCATCCAAATCAACGACCACCAGGATAGATCCAATGGAAACATGCTTCCCGGTGGCAGACTCTGGACTTCAGTGAAACTGCCATTGGTGTTCTCGCAAATTTAGACGATGGCAGCTGCCTTGATGGGATGCAGCTTCGCCACCTCTGCCTCGCCGGGTACTGGAACGATGGCGGATTAGGCATTTTCAAACCGCTGCTACGCATGTCTAAGCGAGTTCACCGCCCGACGCACCTCAACCTTCTGTCTTTCATGTCTCCACAAGACATCAACATCGACTGGACAAACCCTACTCACCTTTTTCGCTGAAGGCATGTCTCGAGAAGAGCTCTTTCAAATTCTAAACCCTACCGTGGCGCAGCCTACGACCTGGGAGACGCAGGTCGGGCACCAGTTACACCACTACATTTCCCTGCGCTGGTTTCGCTGTCACTGCATGAATACGAGACAGAGCACAACAACACGCATCTCCTGCTCCGCTCCATCATTGCACCTGCCTTGCGTGCTCTCTCATACGATGGCGCCGACTCGGACGTGGGCTTCCCCGACATACCGATCTTAGAATTCATAATCCGCTCGAATTGTCGCATCACCGAACTCGAGCTTTTCCGCACTGGGCTCCAAGACGACGATCTGGAGCTCTTCTTGCGGTCTATGCATACGGTGGAACATTTGAAGATCAGGCTTGAAAGCGACCACGATAGTCATCACCTCCTGACTTGTTTGTCTGCAGAGAGACTGAAGCTGGAAATCACGCCCTTTCTGCCGGCGCTCCACCGCCTCGAATCAATGCATACTGGCCACTGGCCTCAGCTCAGCTGGGCCCCGTTCGTCGCCATGTACCCCACACAACCCGGCGACGACGCAGTCCGCGCGAACATGAAGGTCAAATACACTGTGCGTTACCGCTCGAAGTATGGGAACCACGGGTATACGAGTCGCGATAGTCTCATGGATCGCCCCTCCTTGACGGTCCTTGTTCGGTTATGGAGATCGTTTGGCATCACCTGCGCATTCAATCTTGAAGATGATGGGTCTTCTTTGGGATCATTGTATTAACCCGGAGCACGAGTTGGACTTTTTGCCAAGGTCGTTCCATTCTAGCCAGAACCTGGACTCTCTGAATCCTCCCACTAGTAGTGACTCGGAGTATGCAGCAATGTATGACGATGTAGTGGCCATGTCGAAGTTGCGACTTTGAATTGAGCATTATTATAGGTGCTTGCGCAGGGTTTCTCAAGTCATATGCACTGTTGATTTTCACTGGGAGCACTCTCGTGTGCACCTGGAGCAGGTGATGACGCTACCCGATTTCGATATCAAGGAGCAAATTACTGCGAAATCGGAAATCTATAATAGTTTTGGTCGCGATGGATTCAATGATTAGTGAGAACGTGCTTTGTTTGCCAACCTACTCCAATGATCCTCCAGTCCATTTCATACTGCGATAGTTTGTAGACGCTCGTTGTATGGCCATGTGATCGGACGACGTCAATTTCTGAGGCCATTACTCATAATCACATCCAACATTGTCCATCCCACTCACTATCCCCCACGCCATCTTACAACACATGATGGACCCGACCCCTCAAATCAGAGTTTCTGGAGCAGAACATGAATCTGTCTCCCGAACTCACGTCGCTCGCAAAGAGCTTGACGACGTAGAAAATCAGTTGGCAGAACTCAAAGCGCGTCGGTCCCTCCTTCAGGCAGACGTGAACGCCACCACGGATCCACTCACCCGACAAATTCCTCTCGAAATCGCATCTTATATATTCGAACTCTTCCTTATGGCGCACATCGCTGAGGAGGATTGGCCCGATTTCCTAGGTCGATATATCCCCTTTCGCCTGACCAAACCCGCAGCACCACTACGATTGGCAGCTGTTTGTAAACAATGGCGAAACATTGCATGGTCCTTGCCTCAGCTCTGGACGACGTTGGTGGTTGACTTGCACTGCAAGCACAGTGCTTTGGGCCCGGAAATTGTCTCCCAATGGCTCATGCGCACAAAAAATCTCCCTCTGGTCATTAAAATTGGTACCTTTGGAGGAGTCCAGAAATGCTCGGAATGCATCACCGCGAATGGGCAGGCCATCATTCGGACTATAAATCGACATGCTTCACAGTGGAGGCTCCTCGACTTCACATCCTTACCTTCCGGATTATTACAGGAGCTCGACGATTCAAAGTCAGCAGGAATGGAAACGCCATCCTTGCTGCAATACCTCCTCTTAGGAGATGACTCTGACTTGCCAAACTCGAACGGAATACCGATGGACCAGCTCCTCCGTCTATCGAAGCGCAATCATTGCCCAACCCACTTGCGAATCGCATCATCGATACCCCCATCTCAAATCAACATCCAATGGACACATCTGACCCATCTTGAATTGAGTTTTTGCACCGTTCCTGCATCCCTCGCCATTATCTCTTTAGCATCCATCTCTCCCCTTCGATCGCTTGCGCTTGTTAATTTTTTCGGCCCAAGTGACGAATGGTGGGCTCTGAGTAGACCAGTAGTACTTCCAGATCTCCTTTTCTTGTCCATTGACGACCCTACACCGGCCGGGTTGATATCACAATCAATCCTTAACTGTCTTGAAGTACCTTCCCTGACATCATTGCACCTTGCCCGCGATACCGAATCTGAATCGAGTGGCGATCTTCCTGTTGCCTCTATCATATCTCTTCTCGGCAGATCGAACTGTATGCTGCACTATTTCACTTTGATCCACTGGCCTGTATCTGACTCCGCTCTTGTTCAACTTCTCAACAAAACACCCACCTTGACCACTCTCACTATTGATCTACATTGGACCAGTGATCCTCTCATTCTTCTGAATCGATTATCCCAAGCCGATTTCACTACAAGTCATGATCCATTCTTGCCCAACCTACAGACTCTCGACCTTACTTCTCCTCTACCCGTCTCGTGGACTCCTCTTATCGGTGTTTTTGATTGCAGCCCTGCTGACATCTCGGACGCAAATCACCTCATTCAGCAAGCTCCAGTGCGTAGGAACCTGCAGATGACATTCAGTTTTTGGTTAGAAGACGACAGTGGCGATTATTTTATGGATCGATGCAGTCTCCTCAAGCTAATATCCCTGTGGTGCGATCATGGTACCGATTGCTCTGTCCGGTATTCCTCAATTTACCTTCCGCGTGAGAAGTGGGCCTTGGAAACGCCCCTTGGGCCTCTCTATTTGCAAGAATGTTACGACAGGCATTTCCCGCAAGGTGATGGTGATTTAAATAGGACCCTATACCAGCGCTTGAAGACGATGCCTGTTTTCAATGCGCACGCTCTATGGCAAGTGTTATCCAGGCTCCAATGTCAATTATTTTGTTGAAGCAGAGATTTTGTAGAAGACCTCGCACGCGACAGGTGGGCTGGATGGATCCCCAATCAGGGGTGTGTAAGTGATCGTGGAAACAATACGGACTTTGTGGAAAGGGAAGGCTTGGGACTGCCCATTTTTTTCACAACACCTTGCACAGCACCGCCAATGCTGTCGTCGGAAGGATTTTTTTTACTGCTATCTGCAGAAAGGTATTCCACCTAGGCGCGCTCTACCACTGAGCTAAGAGGGATATGTTAAAAGACTCTATTATGTTCTGATTGTGTAGGGTAGGATTTGTGCTGTGCCACTTGCGATTGTAACACATTTGCATTGTTGGTCATTATGATAAAAGGAATCTTCTTTTTTACGATTCAAGATTCTGACAGACAGTAGTCGCACCAAGCCATGTAGCAAAGACTTCCATTGCTTCCTTTACAGATACTTTCCTTACATTTTGATGCCCAAGTTGAGGTGAACGGCCTTGACATTGGTGTAACTTTGAATAGGTCACAAACAGGTCCGATCGTGATTGATCCATAGTGCACGTACTGGTCTAGCGCATATTTTGCCATCTCCCGCCCAATTCCAGATTGCTTGTAGCCACCGAACGGCACTTGCGCTGTGTATTCGTGATAGCAGTTGATCCAAGTCGTGCCTGCCTGTATCTTGTGCGCCGTCTCAATAGCGCGGTTGATGTTCTGCGTAAAGATGGCGGCCGCAAGTCCATAGACGGTGTCGTTGGCTTGCTTGACCATATCTTTCTCCCAGACGGTTCAGAGTTTTAGCATGCCAGTTTCGACAGATTAATACAGCCAGGACGCACCGGCTTCGTCTTTGAATTTTATCACGACGCCTACTGGGCCGAATATCTCCTCTTTAACGATCTTCATGTCAGGTGTGGCGTTTGTGAAGACAGTCGGTTGAACAAAGTATCCCTCATTTCCGAATCTTTCACCACCACAAATCACAGTTGCGCCAGCTTTTTTGCCTGAATCGATGTAGCCCATAATACGCTGTGCAGGAAGATCAAGGACCCTGTCTCAGCGTAAAAACGATGTGGACAGCGTACATCATATTGAATCTGTGATATCTGAGGCCCTTGGTCAATGTCGGTGCCGAACGGGTCACCTAATTTGACCGCTTTTGCCTCTTCGACTAGTTTTTCCACGAACTTGTCATATATCGCTTCCTGGACGAAAATTCGAGACCCCGCGCAGCATGCCTGTCCATGATTCCATCTACGCGCACAATTGATCATTAGCCGTCGTGCAGCACAGAATATGGTTCAAGGTGCATACAAGATTCCATGCGCAGCCCACTTTACCGCCTGGTCCAAGTCCGCATCATCGAAAATAATATTCGGACTCTTGCCGCCCAGCTCCAGGGTGACCTTCTTCAAATTGGACTTTGCCGCAGCCTCCATGACCTTACGGCCGACAATCGTGCTGCCGGTAAACGCCACCTTTTCTATTTTCATGTGCGACGAGATGGCGGCGCCTACCGTGTCGCCGTATCCTGTGACAATGTTGACAACACCATCCGGAATGCCTGCTTCTTGGATGATGGCACAGAGCCGCAATGCCGTGAGAGGGGTGATTTCGGATGGCTGTAGAGAGTCAGATTGTAGCATTTGAGATGGATCCACTTCAGTATGTACCTTCAATACAACTGTATTTCCAGTAGCAAGAGCAGGTGCGATCTTCCAAGCCCACATAAGGACTACATCAAATTGGTTTACTGAATAAAGTTCCGTTTGGCCGTTGCATTAGGAAGTAACACTCACTAGGTACATTCCATGGTATAATCTGGCCAACGACACCGATAGGCTCGTGGCGGGTATACACCAGCTTCCTCTCATCGGTCTGTAGCGTGCACAGAAAGTCGCCGGTAATTAGTAAGTAAGCGACAAGACCGGATAGGGAAAAGATAGGGACCCCTATCGCTTAATATCTGATCTAAAAATAGGGCATGTCTTCAGTACCCACCTCAATCGTTTGCCCAGTGACCTTGTCTGCCCAGCCAGCGAAGTATTTTATAGCCTCGATCGCGCCCTCGAGGTCAAACTTCTGAGCCCACGTGAAGGTTTTACCTGATCGTTGATGCAATGAAATTAGTTCAATGGACGAATTCAACAGAACATTGTACGTGAACCTGACCATTATCCAGCGCCTCCAGCGCCGCAAGCTCGTCTCGGTACTTCTCAACCGTCTCACCAAGACGCCAGAGAGCCTCTGAGCGTGCATGTCCAGAGGCGTTGAGCCCCCACACAGTGTCGTATGCCTTTTGCGCCGCTTCTACTGCGAGGTCGACGTCTTTTGCTGTGCCTTCCGAGATGGAGGTGACGACTTTCCCGTTCGCTAGTCAAATGTTAATCCAGCAGAAAATCAGCATTAAATGCTACTGTATGTGGTCTCGATAGGAAATTGCTAGGGCGCTCACTTGGATTGATCACGCTGAGGACGATAGTATGGGGCGAGTAAGTATGATCAGTCAAGGAGGAATAACTCGGCGATGTGCACTGACTCGATAGTAGTCCCGTTTGACCCATCCACAAACTTGCCTCCAATAAATAGGCCCGTATTAAACGAAGTTTTCCCCTTATACATGGGCGTATCCCACTCGTAGGAAAACGTGGACGGCATCTTGTTATTTGGATTGAATGTATGAAATCTAATGCTCGTCGGTAGGAGGGTGTGCGCTTGAACAGCGGGATAGCACGGGCTCCAAATGAGTCCTTTATACTCCAATTCTCATCGGTGGCTAATACTGGTACTCTTAGAGAATATTCGTTGGAGTCTAGAAGCCTGATGGCCCACAATGGAACCGACATAATCAGCGAATATGCCCAGTGGGAGTCTTAAACTCCCATTGGGAGAGTCAGCTGCACAAGCTGTGTCGCCGCCGAGTGATATCGCATGGAGAAGATCACCCAGTTGCACAGCAAGATTCTCGGACGCCATCTAAAGGTTAATCCAAGAATAGACGAATTGTATGGAAATGCTAACTATCATCAGAAACATTCAGATTTTGCCTTGAATTTCTTCGAAAGTTCATACCCCGCTTTCTGTTCGACAGGTATGACCCTGTCAAAGAGACTGAACCACAGGAAGTGTGCGTCCAGCGATTTGTCAGTGAAAATTCAACCGGCCCCAGAAGATACAAGCGACTTCGCCCCAAGTTGACAAAAGTTTGACCAGCAGACTTGCATGACATCCTTAGAATCAGCCCGCTTCAGTGCGATTTTCAACGCAATTATGAAGTCGTGAAAATAATGCTGAATCTTGTAAGTAATACTAAGAAAAAGTAGGGAAGATAGTAAGTCAGAATGTCGTGAAGTCAAGAGACGCAAAGACGAGATACAATGTATGCTTGAATGTTGATGATAAGGCGTGAAGTAAGCAAAAGCCGTTGTTTATACGGCGGCGGCGGATGAACAACAAAGAGAACTAAACTCCCCATGCATACCGTCATTATCACTCCATCTCTCCGTCTTCATCTTCGTCAGTGTAATGCATTATGTCTGATGAGGGATACGGGATATGATGTGTGACGAAAGGTAGTGTCATTAATCGATTACTGGTTCTTGCATTCTTCTGGGTTCACCTGCTTGCGGCCTGCTGCCGCGCCACCACGGCTCTTGCCACCACCACGTCGGCGAACGGGAACGTCGTTATCTGAGTCAGACTCCTATAGGAATTGGTTAGCAATCTATTGATCGAACACGACCAAGATACGCACATCTTCAACCTCTTCGTCATCGTCAAAATCCTCTTCGTCCTCATCATCATAATCGTCCTCTTCATCAAAGGCCTCGTACTCGAGAGCTTTGCCAGTGAAATAGTCAACGGCGCGGGGGATAACCTATGAATCGCCCTCGTGAGATACATGCCCCGCGGTAGCTGCGATTAAGAAAAAGTACCTTTTCTTTCAGGTCCTCGCCAATCTGGTAATCCTCTTCGAGCTTCTCCTCAAGCTCCTCGAGCTCCTCATCCTCAATGTCGCCATTTTCGATGGCCTCCTCTGTCGGAGGAACAGGAGGGTTGAAGAAGTTGAAGAACGAATCAGTGGGGCGGGCCTTGCGAACGAGACGAGTCCTCTGCGTGTCTACCCAGACTGGGTTAGTGACATGAAAGAAGTGGTTCAAGAAACACGTACTCTTATTCCTCTGCTTCTTGATCTCAAACTCCTTAGTGAGATCTTTGTCCTCCTTCCACTTGATGGTGGTACCGATGGCGCGATCGTAGACAAAGTCGCCACCGTATCCAACCTCCTCCTGGTACAGGTACGTCTTCTCGAGAGTCTCGTTCTCGAAAAAGTCATTGGGGCTAAAGACGAAAACAAGCTTGAATCCGGGCTTGCTGCTTGAGTTGGGGGCTTCCTGTAGATACTCTAGGCGCAGATCGACTAGGTGTTTGAGCGCCACGACATCGCGATCAGTGATAAGCTCATTCAGCGCAACGTGATTGCGGAGGGTGGTGAGCCAGAACTCGGGGATACCGGCGGCTGCGGGGGTGATGCCTTTGGGGAGGTGAATGTATTCGTCATCCTCTTTGGAGTCGACCTGCTCGCCAGCCTCTATCTCTTCGGCGGTGGCGGTAGCCTTGCCATTGATGATGTCGTGGCGGCGTTGGTAGAGGGGTTTTTGCAGCTCGAGGTACTGAAGACCAAAGATATTAGTTCGCGGTTGATAGGAAGACAGAGTATGCGTTCCGGCAACAATGAGCCGGTGACGAAGGGCAGAGGGTTTGAAAGAGAAACATGGTTATAAAACGTGGAAGACACGTTGACAGAAGTGACCCGAACAAGATGAAGGGGCAGAATGGCAGGCAAACAGGTCGTGATTTACAGAACCAACGTCTTTGAAACGAGGCATGATACCATGGCGTACATGGCGATTGCACGATGCGGGAAAGGCCCGATACTCTCCCGGAAGCACGACAGGCATCTCACACACCCTCAAACCAGCGGAAAGAGCTTCATGAACGTCTGCAATTGTAGCCAGAAGGAGAAGAGAGCAAACATCCGATCTGCAACGCCAAAGGCAGAATGACTGACGTCGAGCTACCCAAAACAAAGAAAGGCTTTAAACAAGAGAGGAGAGAAGGAAATCAAACGAGATGGCGCGATCTCGACGCCAGAAAAACCCGCGATAAGACAACGGTGCCCCCAACATGCACACGCCGCGAAAAATCGGTAAAATCGAAGGGAACCCTAGAAATTCGTACCTTCTTCTCCAACTCTAAGCACTCCCTCTTGTACTGATTCTGGAGCTCGGTCTGCTTGACCTGGACACCTTTGAGAGCCTCGACATTGGCTTTGATGTCATCGGGGAGGCTCTCAATGTATCCGGAGCTCTTTCCAATAAGATCAGCGAGCTTTCCCTGCACCATGCCGAGCATATGCTGCTCGAGACCAGCGAGCGATGGGCCATCGCCAGACCCATCGCCACCTGCAGCCTCTCCCTCGTTGTCCTCCGAGATGTCTGGGACGGTGGGCCGCGAGAGACCCAGAGCGATCGGGGCCTGGGTCAGAGGGGTGTTTTGAGGGGTGGGTGCGACAGTGCCAGTGGGGCCGCCGATGGGGACGTTCGAGGACATGGTGGTCGAGGAAAAAAGGGTGAAGACAAGAAAAAGTTGCAGGGATTGGCTTGCTGATCGCGATCGAACAGATGGTTCAAGCGGAGTCTCGGAGTCAGAATACTCGGACCGGCCGTTCCGAGAACCCGGATGGCCTGTGGTCGTTGTGTGGTCGTTCTCGACTGGTCCTGAACTTTGCTCGCTTGAAGCTCAGTGGTTGCTATATACCATTATCATGCCTTCTTTAAATAGCAGTGTCAACCGTTCGCGAAGGTCTATACAAAGGCTTTCATTCGAGTCAAAAATAAAGTTTCGTACAGTCCAGACTGCTTTAAGTGCTTGGCTATCGTGTAATTTTCCAGGATATTCAACGAGTGGTAGGATTTCTGTATGCACGAACTTGCGAAAGCCGCGCCCAAGGCCAGGTGAGTACATCTGGTGGTCGAATTAAACTTGAGTGCTACTATTAACTCTCGTGGCCTTTATATGATGACTCAGTACTGCTGGTATCTACGCTCGCCTTACGGGAAGGAGTGGAAGCGAATGACGTCTGCTCTTTGGCTGCTCTTGGATGGGATGATCATCACGCCTGTAGTTTGGTTGCCTGTGGGTGAGCGTAAAAGCCGCGTTGACGAATGGAGATGGCTGGCAATCATACTTACTCTGAGTTGCCGATCATTCTTCCCAAGGACCTACAATGGACAAATTCAAATAAGGCCCTTTTCGGCAGTCGCCGATATAATATATGCAAAGTGCTCTGCGTATGAGGCGATAGTCTCCCCACCACATTTTTTTCCAGCGGGATACGAAGCGATCGAAGTTCCAGCTCAGGATGGCGTCTAAAGTTCAGCTAGTTAATCAATACTCATGACTGAAATTACGCGAAAGGCTGATCATGAAAGTATATATTGATGGTCACCAAGATGACAACCGTTGCGCCAGTATTCGATATATATTGTTGGACATTGCGCTGAGCGGAACAACGTCCACGTCGGAACGCAGATGCTGTTCGTACTTCGCACTCTCTAGTCATTGCCAAAGAAAGTCCTGTGAACGGTGTGTGCAATTGGTAATACGCCCGGGGGCACCCTCGCCGTCGAGCAGGATGTCGCACAAAATATTGAACTGCTTCCACGGCAAAATAAGCTAGTACAGTTCGTGGGCGCTCATCAGGCTGTCGCGCTCCATGAATCCATGGGCCCAGGTTGTGATAAGTACCTCACTCGGAAGGTGATCTTCAAGTTTTTGCGTGTGGGGACCTCAGCAGCGGTACTACCAAACCGATCTGTGTCACCAAATATGGAGAGGAAAGGCCACCAGCCTGGCCTTGGCACGTACCCTGAGATGTTTAGACGAGACAAAGCAGGAATAAAGGGGCGTACGTCCGTCTTCAGAAGCCGTGGTGATAAACAGTAGAGGAAGCTAGATGTCCAGTCGTCCTGCAATCGAATTCGATGTTCAGATCTGTAACAAAGGGAACTTCTCGCAAAATATGATTGTGTCACAAGAATACTTATTGCAAAAGTGTTCCTCAGTCCCGATGACAAGTAATGCTGTAGCGAAATCTAGTGAAATGAGGTCAACGAACACTCCGAAAACTTATAATTGTAGCTTTGACATATTGACCATACAGATGAAACTGTCTTAAATGATACATGTAATAAGTGATAACCTGTGAAAACAATAGAGTTTAGCGTCCACCGAGTTGGTAAGCGGGCGAATTGACCCAAAAACCGGTAAACCTGCGATACGCAATAACCGGTAGGATTTTCCGGTAAAAAACATGTAGGGTATAGGGCCAAATCCGGTAGGATTAGCCAAATTTGGCGCATCTTTTGTGTCAATTCAGGCCTTTTCTGGGAAAATAAGGCTCTTGGCTGCCATATCTGGGTAGTATCATATTTTCTCTCTGCTTCTGGTGCATGTATGGAGAACTAGCATAAGTAATAGATCACGTGTTAGCTTGCTGGTAGATGACGAGCACCAATAAAATTCCCTCAAGTTCAGGCAAGTTTCTGATAACATAGATGCTAGGAAGATGTCTAAGAATCATTGACGATTTTTTGTAACTAAAAAATGCGCCGAAGATGAGAAGAAATCTCAAAGTTATTGAAGCTATTTTCAGATCATTCCGTCGAAATTGATAACCTGTGATAACCAATAGGCTCAGCTGTCCACGGAAGGGTATCATTTAAGACAATTTCATCTGCATCTGAAGGGAGCCTGTGTGGTGAGGTTGAGCTAGCGGTGGTAAATTGCGTGGTCATTGTGATGGTAGTGAAGTCGAAAGTTCCGAAATCGCTCGGTAAAAGATTGTGGGATAGTCATGTATGATCAAGGTTGAGACCAGCCCAGGAACTCACTAATAACTTGAATTACAACTTGCAAGAACCCGTAATCTCAACTTTCTCTGTTTATAATGCACTGGTACATTACTCTAGGAGTGGGCTCTTTTTGATGGGGAATTGGACAATCAATTCATTTGCACATCAATCATTCGGCCGCGCTCAGCACTCAAGCCTCAGATCTGGGGGAATGTCAAAACCACATTATCGAGTGATATCACTCTTTGAAGTCAGTGCTGACAGAGACGGTCCCCCATTCGTCCAATTGTGTCAGTGCGTCGCTCGATACGGTCTTCGCGACATTGAGTGCGTCGGAACCAAGAACTAGACTGGTGGGGAAGGGCTTTCCCGCAGCACCGCCTTCCCCTCTGACCACGTCAATGATTACTCTGACGCCTTCAGCCGGATTTCCGGGCTGCTTTCCATTGTACGCTGCAATATTTTGTGTGGTGAGTGAGGCTGTTTATTGAGCTGTACTTTATTGCGCACCTTGGAGAGCCTGTTCCATCTTCTGGGAAATGGCAGCGTAGTCGGCGATACGCGATACCTCAGGTGCCCGCTGATCAGCTGCAAGGAAAGACGTCCTAAAGTAACCAAAGTCTAGACAGGTGCTACGAAGGCCAAGTGGCGAAATCTCCTCGTGGAGGGCTGCGGAGATCGCTAAAAAAATATTGTGCCACTCAGCGATTAAATTATCAATGGATCACTAGATCAAAATTATCAAACCAACCTCGAAGGGTCCACTTAGTCGCACAATAGAGCCCGAGGTACGGGGAATGTCTGTCGTTTTGTCAGCATCCTTATCTAGGGAAAAACTACACATCAGTGCATACCTCCATCCACCCACAGAGCCAATCCAGACCACCGTTCCTGTTTTTTTCTCACGCATATATGGCAAAAACGCGCGTGCAACGTTCAAAGCGCCAAACACGTTTGTACTAGAAGTAGAAGATAAGTTGATATGTTCTGCCTGGGAGCCTCGACTTACTTGAATTGGTCCAGTGTTTCTTGAGGTCTAGCAAGAAAGGGGGATCAATGACGTACTCATCCATCAGAGAGCGGTCATTTTCTTACGTGCTTTCTTCTAGAGCACCAACGAGAATGTAGCCTTGCAAGTGACCATTCAAGACCCGATTCTATGGCGCAGAATTACTATTCACTTACCAGCATTGTTGACTAAAACGTCGATCCGACCATGAATGTCTACTGCCTTCTTGGCAACCTCATGAAGAGTCTCCAGTGGAGAAGTGACATCCAGCTCAAGGACGTCTGCGCCTTTTTCCTTGAGATCACCCAGCTTAGAAATGGAACGCCCACGTCCGGTAGCTATGACCTTCTCGCCACGAGAAAGAGCTTCCAGAGCCAACTGGCGCCCTAAGCCTGACCTAATACAACTATCAGGTTTAGAGAATCATGTCAGGGGATAAACCAATCGTACGAAGTTCCAGTGATAAGCCAAACAAGCTGAGAGGGCATATCTGTGGAGAGTAAAGGTAGGATAGAAGAGGTACAATGAATGTAGTTCTTGTCTGAGCACCCATATTTATATGCTCTGACTGAATGATTGTTATCGCCTCTCTCTCACATTATCGATAGCGTTGCATGGGTATGAAGATAAGAATCACCAGGATACTCTTGTCAATGTGGTAGGAGTGTCAGTACACCGCACGGCCTAGGTAAAAAAACAGCAGAGAAGGAGAGCGGCACCGACTTCGGTATAGAGAAATGTCCGAAATTTAAGAAACGTCATAAAGGCGAGAAACGTAGGAATAAAGAACTACAGAAAACAGGAGCAATCACACGATTGCAGCGGTCAACGTCCTCGAAAGCGACTTGCTGTCAGCAAGAAACTCGGCCAGTTCCGTGACGGGTACACAAGGATAGAAGAAGAGGAGTACCAGGCAAAAAAGTAGTAGATGTACCAAACTAATCCCATGTTAAAGACAACGGCTCGTTCAAGTCTTGCTTTAAAGCAGATACCACAAACTTCTGCTGCTGTTGAGCGTATGACCATGTTGTGAGCTTCTTCCCATTTAATGAAACAGAGTTTGGCTTGGAGGTGACACCCAACACCGTAATGGTTTGCAAAGGCTGAGTGATTTTGAAGCTTCCTTGGGCGTTTGCAGTGACCGCCTTCTTTGTCGCGCTCAAGGTCAAAATAGAACTTGGTCCAGGAGGACTGCTGACACCGTCGTCGAAGTAAACCGTGCCATGAGCAAGACCCGAGGAAGATTGAGATATCAACAACGAGAAGGGCCCAGCCTGCGTTTCTTCAATCGTGTACGCCGGTATGGCGTGCAGAAGCAGGGCAGCACCGTCGCGGATATGGACGTTGATGTGTCCTAGGGGTGCAGAGAGTGTCGTGGGCCCACCAACAGTCGCGTTGACCGTTTCGTGAGTGTACCAATCGCGCCAAATAGCACTAGTCCCACCAGGGAATATTCCTAGCGTGCTACCATCAGACAGGTCCTCGCGAAAAATTTACTCGACATTTCTCACCGGATACTGTAGATACTTGGGGTTGGAGAACGGGAGTGACCAAAATATCGCGGCCTATAAGAAACTGTGAATCCACACCGAACAATTCTGGCTGGTTTGGGAACTCGTAAAAGAGGGCACGAATAGGCGGTGTGCCACTTGTGGAAGCGTTGGCAAACAGCGTGTACTGCACACAAGAAGTTGAAGCTTAGACAAGTTCATAAGCGGGGAATGTAAAAATATTTACCCAGTAAGGGAGCAGGGAATATCGGACAGCAATAGCGGTGCGCGATGCATTTGCAACGCTGTCCCACCGGTATGGTTCCTGGGATATCGCACCCTTGATGTTGTGATTACGGTAGAACGGTGTAAAGGCTGCGAGTTGCATCCAGCGATTACACAGCTCCTCGTCAGTATTACCGTCTAAAAGAAACCATCATGTCAATGCTTAAAAGGTGCCGAGAGCCACATTCAGAAGGCACGCACTAAAACCACAGGTATCCGCCCCCACAAAAGGTATCTGGAAGAGTTGGAACTGCAAGATGCCCTATTAAACGCATCAGCGATCTCAGTTATCTTGTGAACTAGTTCAGATTTGCAGCTTACGGCTATGCTGTACCGGAGATACGACCATAAACTGAAATTATCGCCCAGCTTCGGGAGAAGATAGACTCAGAACAAGCTGAACAAAGAGAGCATCGGACGCAAATCGACGTACCCAATGGCCTGTCCATTTTCCAGACGAGGGAAAGGTGGAGCGACTGATGAGGAAGGGTCTCTTATTGGGAATTACGTTCAAAACAGCTTCATGAGTCGCCTTCTCTTCCATTAGCCCCCAAATGTTGTGAACATCCAGCTCAACTTGGCCATCCGCATGGGTAGCGTTTGTCGCTAGTGCGTGAATTGACAACCGGCCGTTCCCTGCGAGTGTTTGCGTGGGTCAGCAGTGTACTAGCAGGTCAACTGATGCCTGATGATCGCACCATTATGGATGGCATAAGGTGGGGTATTCAGATCCACATTCTGCTGCTTTCCCGCGCCAAGACCACGTCTCTGGATAGTTGAGAGTGCGCCCGAAGCAGCGTCAGGATGACAGGTCGACGCGCCATTGACAGTCATATTGCCGCTAGGGCCAAACAGCGTCGCGTTGTAGCTATACAGAAGCACTCATCAGCCTTCGTCGCACTGTGTTTAGCAACACGACATTACCATTCTGGGAAATCTACGGAGGAATATGGGGGTCAGCAGAGCACGTCAAGCAACGCAAGAACTCAATGGATACGACGCGTAAAAATAAATATCTTTGCTAACCTGACACCGGATTGCCCGGCTGCCCCGGGAGAAGGAAGGGCACACTGGTGTTGGAGATGTCCGCGCCAGTACCACTGAACAAGATAAAATAAGCATGAGATAGAAGGGCGCAGTAGACGCGGGGCGGGGCGAGGGGAGACAAACCAAGATCCATCGCAGAACGAGCTGGCCTCGTTCATGTCGAGCCAGATACCATCGAACTCGATGCCCGATGCAGTCCAATTGTGGAGGGCCTCGGTCCACCATTTCTGCGCGTTTTTCGAGAACCAATCTGGGAAAACCTGATGGATGAGGACGGAAGAGAACATTGGCGTCCCGGCAGAATGTACTAAGAAAGGGTGGACGCACCGTGAACCCCGGCCAAACCTGTCCGATATACTCTGAGCCATCCGGATTGGTGATGAAGACGCGTCTGTGAGGGAAAAATCACGAGGACAGTGGGCGTTAGCACTAGAATGCACCGGAAATCAGGTATTATGAGGTAAATTCGAAACAAACTCACTCTTCGACTCCCTTGGTGTAAGGATCGTACTGACGGCGCAGAAGGAGCGGGTGAGCGGTTGAATACTAGTGCGGGACGGAGCACGTACGATGTCAGTGGCATTAACCTGCTTCGCAATGGCTGCATCAACAATCGGAATGTCTAGAGAATCAGATGTGATTGGTCAACATCGTGCTCGTCGCCGAAGAGTAAACTCCATACAGTGCTGCTTGTTAGCGTTCTGTCATTATCAGAAAACGTCAGAGTATGTATCACTCGTTCTATATATAAGGAGAAGAAGAAGGTGATCATGACATACAAGTTCTCGTATGAACGCCCTCATCTGGTCCGCAGGGAAGCTAACCGGGTCAGAGGTGAAATCTCGGACGGCATGGTAAAGGTCGATATCATTCCACATAACTGCACACGAAAGAAACACAGGGAAAGTCAGGTCATCAGACTGTGGCCGATGTCAGACACGGATGGATCACTGCACGGACCTTCAAGGGGTATATTAGCCTTGCGCATGTTGGCTACCTGGTCCCAGACGTCCTGAATATTCTGGTATCCCCATCTGATCGCGAATGGCAGTTGTAAGCATGTTTTTCATCAAACCTTCGTCCATTCACGATCAATGTGACAGAACTCTGACATAGACATACCGACAGAGATGGAAGCCGAAGCCCCAGATTGGCTGCCAAGTGGGCAGTCCGACGAGCGCACCGTACTGCTCGATCACTGTGTTCGGAGTCGGTCCAGACAGGAAGTAGAAATCCAGGGTCCCCCCGATCATCCTATACTCGATAAGAGAGGTGTTGGAAGACGGAGGAGTGACAAGTAGGATGTCGCCTCCCGAAGGGCTGTAATCACATGGTTCAGATCACAGTAAAGTTGCAAATATGCTATCACTTGCCTGAGGAGGAACACTCCATGGGACTGTGAGGTCTTGGTAGAAGGATCGAAACGATGTTCGAGATAGATAGGATGTGATCCATATCTACAGCCCCTTTAGTAAAACTCTAGAAGTGGAGCACGAGAATGGTCCCTCACATATTCTCATCGACGGGGTCAGCAATATCCCTCGCCCACATCGTCTGGATCGTTTCATTGATATTTCGTCTGTAGCCAGAGCTGGAGACAACCTCGCCCAAACCATAGATGTTGGTATTGACGGGAAGAGCAGAAGTAATCTAAGTATAGATTAGAAACAACGTAATTTTGCCTAATCTGGGCAATGGACTGGGTTTTTGGTACCTGGAGGTACTGGTCCTCAAAGACCAGAGGAAACGCGGGAAGAGCAGTAGAATTATCGTCCGGATTGAACGCTGGAACAGGCGTTTTCGGGAGCGACGCAATGCGCGTGTCGAATAGAGGCGCCGCATGGGGCTGCGAGCGGCGCGTAATCCAGAACGCAAACGGCGAGGGATCGTAGTTGAACACCAGGTCAGAATTACTTTTGAACGACTTTGTGGGCGGCGCTGGGCGTTCGACCACAGAGTCCGGCAAGGTGTATTGTTTGTTAGCCGTATCGAATATATTGACGTGGAGCCTTCATTGAAAAGTCAGATTGCATGAGGCTTTAAGTTTTAGCAGTGGTTTGCGCCATACCGGGAAGTCGTTTCGTAGGTCACTTGAATTGTGAGATCTGGCACGTCTGATCCGAAAGCATTACACGCCGAGCCAGATAAGCCCAGACGAGCAGTAAGACCGAAATTGTTCTCCTGAACCGAATTCAGTTTGTAGCCTATTCACAGATTGCACAACCTTGAGCATTAGTCACAACTGAAATGATAAGCCGCTCTCACCAGGGCATCTCGAGACATCAAGGCTATGTTTAACGCCGTCAGTTTGGTCAGACACTGATTGCGTTGGGAGAGACGCTTGCGTTGCAGCCTTGACGAAGTTCGGCACGAGCCATAAGCTCAGCGCCAATGAACTAATCGTTGTGTACATTGTGGAAATGAGAAAACGTAGATGGGTTGTCATCATTGGAAACTCACCTTTATACGGGTCTTGGAAGATGCCAGGTCTGTGGCGAGTGACCTACTTCTCGTAAGAAATGGGGCGCGTGCGCGTGGCGCGTCATTTCTTCAAAACTATCCTCATCTAAATTCGGCCATTGGCCGACGGTTATGTTACCTGCTTCTCGAGGTACGTTGCACAAATTCTTTTGCCTCAAGAGATGCCAGTTGATGTTATGGATCTGCCCGGTCGGCTAAACATATAAGAAAGGAGAGAAAAGCAGTACGTAGATGTGCGGTATAGGAAAAATTGAACTCACCTACTCGGCTTGCAGCGCGTATGTACGCAATCGTAGAAGGCCCCACGCATGGATTCTCGGCTTCTGTGACATGCAGATGATGCAGAAAGTGCAATATTAATAGCTTTGGTATTCTTCAGCTCCGAATCTGTGGATAAAATAGACCTGGAAGGTGAAAACACGACATCATGGGGTATCGGGCAGCAACAGTTCTTTTTTTCAGCATGTACACTGTCCAGAAGCGAAACGGCAGCCGCCAATACAGCGAACATGAAAGTATGAATGAAGATGGGTGCAAGACAGACAAACTCGATGAGGAAGACAAGAAAAAGCAAATCTCTGGGGAAAGACCTGCCCGAACATGAATGCATTATATAGAAGACATACTACTCTTTCGGGTGGGTGTCATGGTTATTAAGTCGCCCAGGTATTACATCACGATGTGCATTGCAACATCTCCTTTTGACTGAAGTCGCAGATAACCGCATCGAAACCTATGATATTGCGAATGACCCTATAGATGATAAACTCGCAGGTCACCGAGGGGATGACCATGAGATCCTGACAACGTTGAAAAGCCGTACCTCCACGCGCGAATGATTTCCGTACCGAGATGTAGACAAAACCAGAGAAAAAGCAGCACGACGATGACCTAATTCCTGAGGTCTTTAGTCGAGAGCAAACTTCAGTCTTCCAGCTCATAGTTTAGTAGGGTTTAGTTAACTCGACGAGTATCCTCTGGCATCCGAAGTCCGGTGCGAGATTGTCGCGAATGGTGACGCAGAGAATAATGTTGAACGAAAAAAGTTACAGATAGAGAGTCCAAACAGTTTGCAAGAAGAAGAGGTAACGCCGCCGCCAACGATGGCAATAATGTTGTGAGCATGAACAGGTTGAGCAGTGTCAGCATGATGACAAAGCAAATCGATCACATGTCAATATATCGCGAGGCTTGACTGCAGTTCTGTCAGTTCGAACTTCGAACTTCGACGGAACTTGAACCAAACTACGTCTTTGCTCCAACACAAGCCTCATTGGTCCCAATATCCAGAGCACAATAGATCTAATATCTCCACCACTTAATCATGGACCGTAGAAGTCGGTCCATCATCAACGAGGAGCTGGGCGAATTGGAGAAACGCATCCACACACTACGACTACGCGAGGACGAAATCCAGGCAGTAATCGAGTCTATGTACCGTCTCAAAGATTCAGTGTCCACGGAGCGTCTAGGGCTGCAGAGAAAGGCGCTGGAACTGCAGGCAGAACGTGAACCCATCAACTGGCTGCCTCCCGAACTCCTCATTCATATTTTCACTGCGTTCTGTGACCTCGATTCCACAGAGAACACCCAGCGCGCGCCCCTCATCCTCTCTCATGTCTGCAGGAAGTGGCGGAACATTACCATACACACACCACATTTATGGAGACGCGTGCTCATGCAGATGTTCACCGAGAGCGAACAGGACATTGTGCAGACACAGCTCAAGCACTCCGCGACAGTGCCGCTCGAAATCGCGTTCAGGAGCGCGCGCAGGAACATGCCCAACTCGGAGGTGCACCAGGTAGCCAACCTCCTCGTCGCGATCAAGGCGCACCTTCAGCGAACGGAACTGTTCATACTCCATTGCAACAATGTGTTGCCCTTTGTCTACCTAGCGCCCGTCCTCAAGAATCACATCGCGCGATTCCCGCTACTCCATGATTTAGCACTCTCCGTGGGGACACTGAACCCGACTTTCCTGGAAGCTTTAAGTCTTCTGAACGCGCGGTGGCCGCAGGACGATGCAGAACCGAAGGGTAACGCGGTCGGCTACATGAGCCCCCTTCGGCGCTTAAAGCTTGACCAAATCCCCCTCTTCTCCATTCCCAAACTATTTGTTGCAAATCTACAGACACTCGAATTATCCTTCCCCGAGAGTAGATCCCAGGCGCGGCATCAATATCGCCTCAAAATGTCCGTCCTAGGCCGCTTCCTTTGCGCTACGCCGCTCCTCGAAGAGCTAATCCTTAACAACACCCTTCCCATATTTGACACTATCATCCCAATACCCAAGGACACTACCACTTCCACATCTACAGCTGCGGCCGCCGGGGCTACGGACAGTACCAACAGCCATTGGATTGAGATGGCCCCCATCAAACTCGAGCACCTCAAATCCATTGATTGGACCTTTGCCACCTCCAGCGCAGTGCATGAGCTCTTCGCCTTCCTCCATACCCCCTCCCTCGAGCGACTCGACCTCTGGATTGAGCGCACCTCCTCGTCCTCGTCGTCCTCAACCGCCAATCCCAGAGACATCAACTACATCCGCGACGGACTACCAGCGCACGCGGACGGCATCGATGCCCGCCCGCCTGTCGTGCGCGGCGTTCTCGACTTCCCATGCCTGCGAGAACTGGACCTGCAATATCCTGGCGAAGACACCCTTGCGAGCGTCCTTAGGCGGCTGAGGATGCCCCTGCTGGAACGCGCGGCGTTCACGGAGGTGGAGACGGACCCAGCGGGTGTTCTGGTATCCGCCGTCGTATCTGATATGGCGCAGGCGCAGGGGTCCCTGCCTCGTGCCCAGGGCCGACTCCGCTCGCGACCTCCATCTGGGTCAGGTTCTGGCTCCGCCTCCAAACCCAGCACATCCTCCGCCTCGGCCCACCGAGACCACCACACGCCGACCTTCCCCCGGCTCGAATCCATCCTCTTCGACCCGCGCCTGACCCATCTCACGCACCTCACGCTCTCGCACCAGCGCATCCCGCGCGACGCGCAGCGCGCCGAGGCGATGCTCGGCTACATGCCTGTGCTGAGCTCGCTCGAGCTGGATGCGTGCACGGGGGTCAGGTGGTTGCTCGAAGGACTGCAGGAGCTCGTGATGGAGAACGGGGGCAGGGTAGGTCCTGGGTTCGTGGCACTGGAGGAGCGCGGGGAGGGGAAGGACGGGGACGCCACCGCCCCGCGCGTGCGCCGAGGCGTCAAGGTGTGCCCTCGGCTTGAGGCGCTGTCGTTCTGGAACTGCCCCGATGTGGACTCTGCAAGCGTGCGCAAGGTGGTGCTGGCGCGCAACAGGCACGCAGGTGCGCAAGTAGCGGTCGGGGATCCGGAGGGTGCGCGTCAGGATGCGACGGCGCGTGCAGGTGCAACTGTTAGTGTGGATGTGCCTTCCGTTGCGGGTGGTAGTGGGACTGGTATTGTGATTGCTGGAGACTCGCCAGACGGCATCGGAGCGGCAGGGAACACGGCCACGCCTGCGCCTGATGCTGGTATCAAAGACTCGGAAGGGAACCCGGGGGCCAGCGCGGTCGGCCAGACGGGACCAGTGCCAGAGCCTGCCACCACGCGCAAGATCAAGCCTTTACGCAGGCCCCGATCTGAGCTGGCCGCTGCGGCAGATGGGGTTCCTTGTCAGATTAAAGGCATGCCTGCAGGCGCAGGCGGCAGTGCGCGCCTTGCATCAACGAACATCGTCTCAAAGATGATCGCGATCGAGGAGTCCTTCCGTCCGGCGCGCATCATCTACCTGCGTGTGTCGAACTGCGTACTCATTGACGAGGATGACTTGCTCGCGCTGCGGGACCTCGACGTCGTTGATGTGATATGGGCAGGGCAGGAGATCGATTAATTGTTGGAGTTTCAACGCTGGTGAGGGGTATTAGTCTGGCGGCGTAGTGTACCCTGTCTATGAAACCCATTTCGTGCTCTCGCTTGAATAGCACAATTTCTGGGATACATAGTTCACGAAATTACCCCAGGTTTATACATATGGAGACACTTGTATGGAGTGTCAATGTATCATTCATACGAGCATGGCCAAAGTAAATTCTAACAGCAACCGCGCATCGTTGAACCTAAAATTATCGACCGACCGATCTAGCACATCTGGTTCAAAAACGTAATGTATTGAATCTTAACACTGTCGCGATTCACCCGGGCGTTGTTGTTCGTTCGGCTGTTATCGCCGGTAAGAGTGGTGGATGCAAGTGTCAGTCGCATTGCGCGGATTTTCTCCAGACCGAGACCCAACCTGTTGATATACGAACATACTACCCGATTTCTGGGAAATACTAATTCCAAGAGATGGCACTGGCACTGAATGGACTAACGGCAGGCATTGTCGCTTGAGGTGGGAGCAGACCTGAGTGGCATCCCGTCCTTGGGGCCTGTTAACTCCAACAACCACCGCGGGAGCACAGCGGACAGGATCAGACAAGACGTCAAATGAATTCCGAATATCATTGCCAAATCACCGCATTGAGGGAGACGTCTACACGACTTATAGCTCCCAAACGCTGCCATGGTCCGCATGTACACGCTGCCAAGAACATAAATCAGGATACGAAAATACATGTAGCAGCGGGAGACCAGAGGACAGTCCGACAAACTTACATCTTGGGGGATATCTATGTTTACCAGCGCGTGCAGAACACCCTGTATGTACCGCATGATGAACGTCAGCACATAGGTCAGGAGACACAAGATTAAGGATCAGGAGCGAAGAGCATGGAGCATGGCGAATGATCCTTCCTTACGAGGATCAAGAACTTGGGAAAAAGATCAAGTGCACGGATTGACAGTAGACAGTGCCGTGCAAGATCTTGTCACCAGTCGCAGAAATGAGAGAAAGAAAGTAATGGAAGGAGCAGGTAGCAAAAGGAAGGAATGAAACACTCGCCTGGCCAGTCCACACCTCCACCTCATTGACCTGCTCCGGCGTAATGAAATCCCGCGACTTGCGGGACGCGAAGACCATATGTGCACCAGCCGCGCGAATCGTGGTTCCTTTGAGCTCCAGGACAGCGTCTTGCTGTGGCATAGCGGCAGGCTTCGCACGTGCGACGCTAGGGCTCACTGGGTTTGTCGCCAGTGGGGGGTTCGCCATGCCTCTAGCATGCGAGCGGCCAGTCCAGCACGCAGCCAGATGGAAGAGGTGGAACGTCTCCATCTATCGGCGGAGGATTAGTGAGTTGTATGTGCATGTGCATGCCCAGGTCAGGCGCCCATGACATTGACAGTCAATCCGACCGAGTAGTGATGGAAAAGGTCACGTACCTCCAGCGTCGCGAGGTTGGGGATCTTCTCTTCTAGGTGGTTAATAAGATCAGCATTGCTGTCAGGGAATGAAGTTTGTCGGCCTTGCGATGAGTAGAAGCTGTGAGGGAAAATTGTCGAGTGTTAGTGTCAGTAATGGAAACGGGGTTATGGGATTGGCAGGATTATGCAAAGATAGAACACATCACTGAATAAATCACCTGTCAGCGGATGCGTTCACTGTCCCCTTGACTATAGTCGAGGTCGATGTGGAGGGCTTTGCCTCTTCGAGAGATTCAAAAAGCTAAGAGAGTGAGGTGAGGATCAGTAGCCTGTTGAAAAAAGAGAAGTCGAAACCTACTTGTGTGGTCAGTTCTGAATCTGCATGAGCCTAAATGACGCGGTTCAAGATCAGCTCATTTTCCACAGCCTAAAATGAGTTAAATTGCACTTTACCAGCTTGCTGATATGATAGGGCTCTTCGTTGCAACCCTCCGGATTGACAAAGTCGAAATCGACATTCCGGCTGATCTGAACACTTGCACCGGGAACGACAACCGTGCCCGGCGGTACGTCAACGAGTCCGCCGCAAGAACCCAACCTAGGAAAGCTCAATGAATATGTTGCGCCACAGAGAAATGACGAGAGTATCAAGGGCTAGAACCTAATGATCAGCAAGTCGCCACTGACGGACTCCCTGACTTCGCGAACGAAGAAATCCATGTTGGGACTCCCCATTCCAATACTAATAATCGAAATCGGCGTCTCCTTGTAGCGCCCAGTAATGGTCAGAAAACCGCGCTCAGAAGACAAGATGAAGGGCTCCGGTTTAGCATCTAAGTGCTTCGCAATAGCCTTCGCTCTGGACGGCGATCCAACAGTGATCTACAACAACACGCCATTGATGAAATTAGATCAAATACCAGTCAAATGCCATATTGGTGTCCACTGTCACAGCAAGACGGAAGCGCGCTGCCACAGTGCCATAGCCGCCTACTACTAAGTGACGTGAAATGCTGATGCTTACGATACGATTGGCTACTTCTCCAGGTCGCACGGCCAGATGATAGACGCGCTGGTCGGCAGTGCGAGGGAAATCTAGAAGCAGAAGAAAGGAAGACGACGAACGACGGTTCCGGGTTATGATACGAATCCAAACGTGCCACGATAGGAATTGTGGACCCACTGGCGTCTGTCAGGGTGTCTTTCATGGCAATCTTCCAAGCAAAGGCAAGTTGTTTGCAGTAAAGTTTTGCGTTCGGAGGAGGCAGTACTGGTGGAGGTTACAGATATAGAGTAGCTCCGGTGACGTCTCCGTCAGACTTATCGTGATGATCTCCGTCAACGTCTCCCCATATCAGAACACGTGCTTATCGCGCTCACGCCATTCTTCTGTATCACTAATAGTATCAGAGGCCAATGACCATCCCAAGGCTATCCATGCCTATCCGACTAGTATCTCGCCGCTGGATAGCTATGATAGGCTAAGATAGGCCTTTTTGAGCCCTTCTCCGCTGCAATCTCCCTCCTGGCGTTAACGGATATCGCTGGTATTCTCCGAAAGGACGTCTGTGGAATTCTGGTTGCCCCGACGCGATACGACAACTTTTGACGCCGGCAAATGTCAAGCGCTGTACATGGTCCTCTGGGACACGAGTGGACGCGTCGCAGTCATGTCGACATGGTTTAAGGGGGTCTCTTCTGATACTGAGGTGCACATATGGAAGCCTCCCGCCATTTCTACTTGACATGATATGTTCTTGCCTGCCACCTAAAGACTAATCGAGGAGCTAGACCAGATGAACACCGGACTGTGTCACCAGTTAATCACTCATTACTTTGTCTGTTAGTCTGCCTTCTCTCTCGCCTGACCTCTGATGAGATTTTCTGGTCCAGGTCTAGAATGGCTTAGACTGGTGTCATCTCTGAGCTGGCTTGCCAGAGCGTGCGTATCCTTCGCGTTCTCTTTTCCTTGGTGGATGTGCCATAAGCTGACATACGCTGTGGCGTAGCGCACCCAGGTTACGAAGATCGCAGAAAACCGATTGGTATGCAACGACAAGGGCAATGCTGCCTTTTTTGGTTGCATGGATCAGCAAGGTAGGCCCTTGCGCTGCCCCCTTGTCCATCATACGAACGTTCCCAATGTTCACGCCCCTCTTGCTCTTGCTCGTTGTTCACTGCGGAAGACCATTTCGGCAATTCAATATATGCAGGCGCCATTATTATACGGTGTGCGCGGCCAGAGTCTAACAGGTCCAACTCTTTCCTGATCGTCTAGATCTAGCATTTTGCAACGAAATGAGATACGATATAGCGCGGAAAGGCTAAATTTGATCATATCATGAATCCAGAAAATCATTGTGTGATCATGAACATGTTCATCGTGCCTGCTCTCCAACATGGGCGCGTTAGGGCGTGTTTCGGCAGGTCGATCTGGGTCACTCGTGCGCGCCTCAGCCTCGTTGGTGCTGTTTTGTGCTTGGGCCGTCCGAACCATGACCTGCAGCATCACGCGTACGCTCTGCGAGGTCTCTTGCGTTGTACAGCGACCTATTGATGTCCTCGTACATATCGAGCTCAATTCGTCAAGAGTCGAATTGGTTCTCGAGGTCCCCTGTGAGTCCAAGAATCCTCTGCGGTGCGGTCTGATGTTCGGAAGACCCTATTGCGCGTTGCGCACAAGATGCGCGCGCGTACTTATCCGGGTGACGCGCAGGCGGCGCTAAGCAAGCATATATGGCGGGTCCGCGCCATTCTCTCCCATTTTCGCGCCATGTCGCCATCCGGCAATTCGCCTAAGCACAAATACACACACTTACAAAAGTGCATTCCGTCAACATGACATTGCATCGTCTCACATTGGCAATTTGACTACTTATGACTGGTGAGATCCCGGTGTACATAAGCCCGTGTGAGGAACTTTGAAGGCGGATAACGGGTCAGGCAAGGGTCAGGTCACCAGCAGCACAATGACGTGGCCAGTGTTGCTACATGTGTAGCTATCTGAGGCAGTCCACTGATATGCTGCTTGTAGCCTTCTGAGAGGGAAGAAATATGTCACAGCTTGACATAGAGAGTGCGGAAGACGAGGAGGTGTATGCAGAGAATGCTTCATTTCTTTTCAGTGCACTGTGCCTATCAATTCTTCTCTTGATCTTCTTGAGTGGCACGCCTTCCGTGATGCTCCACAAATGTTACCTGTCCTAGATCTTATGGTCTAAGCAGACCAGCGTCAATGTTTCCGGTTTCAAGACGCAATCCTTCATTTCCGCCTCCGTTATCCACAAACTGAGAAAATTTCTCCCTCACAGTGCAAGCAAGTGAAGAAACTTAGAAAATCGTGGTTTGCAGCTTGTAACTATATTTAGTCAAACATAGACCCATGATCACTTTGGCTTTAGTGACCACATCGTCATTCTTTGGCCAGCAATTCAGCATCTCAGCTTATCAACCCCCTTCCTTCTCGCTTTTTCGGGGGTGACGAGACCCTTCTCGTGAGCTGTAGTGATCGTGATCGTATTCAGTCGACCCTCAATCACTTTCTCAACGTTAATGCACTGCAATCAACAGAATCGTTCCCTGGATGCTATAGAATGTACGTATATGCTCAGCATATGTGGACGCGTCCTCCTCTCCCAGATGGAGCTTCCGCTGCACCAGACTCTTCCTTCCCGTGATAACCGAACGCGCCACACGGGAGATTCGGGGAAGGCCAAGCTCTAGTCCGCGAAGGCAGCGGCAGCATAGATAGGCTGAGGAGGAAGAGGGAGGAAGACTAGGAAGGCCTTTGGTCCCTTCGACCCAGAGGCATCCAGAGGCTTGAGAAAAATAATGGATGGATTGGGCAAAGAAGAGGCAAGAAGCCAGCTGTCGCCGTTCACCCCGCCCGTGTCAAGCCCGTGTCCCCACCTGGCCCGGTAACTATGGACGTCGTTTATTCCCCCAGAGCCGAAGGTTTTTTTGTCTCGCACAATCTATCAAATCCTTACTTGCAGGAGATGCGGGGAATGTGAGATAGTTAGCAACCTGACTATTTGGAACAGTCAACAAACCCTCAAAGGAGAGTCGTTGGAGAGATAGAAGTCTGAACAGCACTGCGAAGAATTAGAAACCGCACCAGGAGAAAGCTCAATTTCCAACGACCTGTTGGCTTCTGCCTACATTGTTGACGATTAGGCGCCCTTGATGCACTATGTCGACGCCGAGTTCGGATCAGGACGAGTTCAGGTCACTGATGCGCCCACTCGAACAGACGGCCCTGATGAGTTGGAGACTCATTTCAGGCGAGGTTAACTGACATGAGCTATGCTGACCACACATGCAGCTTGGACCTCCAAGTGATACAACACCCTACTCCTGGACCGCACCCTTTTTGATCAACGTTCCCGATCCCCGCTAGTTTCGGAGCCGCACCAAGGTAAACAACCCCATTTATCGGAAGCTCGGAATTGATCACGGTGGCCATCACATTGGCACAGCGTGCTCTTAAATCAGAATGGGGCACTATCTACTCCCTGAGGAGGTGGTGTTGAGCGATTATGTCGAGCGGGAAAAAAAAATGGGCAGAAATGAGGGGGAAAATAAGGATTGACGCTCGTGGAAAGGACGTCATGAGTCTATACTTCTTTGCGCCAAGGGCTGGGTCTGACTGGGTAGATCTGGGATAGATCGGGGGAGAATCTGGCGTAGATTCGCACTATGGATGTTGTGGTGTGTTTGTGGGAGGATTGTTACCTTTGCGACGGCGCCGCCACCAAGATATGTGGAAAGGGCCGTGAATGCACAGCCCGCTGGTTCTTGAAACATCACGAGGGCTTGCTTGGGTTTTATGCGGTGGGGAGGGTCTGTTCTATTTGTTCAGAACACCATATCAGGAAATCCATGGTCCGGACAACTGGGACAGATTCGGGCTGGGACGACCAGATGATGTCTCTTCATGTCGAAAATTCTCGGAAAAGATTCGACGAGGTGGTAATCCGCTGTGTGCCTGTGAGCCAGAGTTGCAAGGGTTCAGCACCATCAAGCGGTGTCATGCGCTCTTCGAACCATCCAGATTCACTCTACGATCAGACTGGATTGTTTGCCAGAACCCCTCCTTCCTGGGATAATACGTCAACAGCTCTGGAGTTGGGAAGAACAAAGGGGGTATTTGTGCTCGGATGGTAGCGAACAGGAAAGTATATGCTTGTCCATAAACTCTCCTTGCATCCGCTTTTCGTTCCGCTCTTCACCTTCCATCTCCTCAGCTGAGACAGCCAAAGTACTCCTATACGATCGCCCCTACCTTCGACTCTTCTGTCGTTCTCTACTCTAACTCTCGCCTCACGATCTTGCGTTGCCCACCATACTCGCCCATCTCCCCCCGATAGCCATGAGCCGCTACAATAATTACGGCGCTCCACCACACAGCGCGTCGAGTAACAAGTCTTTCAATCCAGGTCTGAACCGCGATAGGCACGACGACCGCGGCTCGCATTCCGGATCGGACGACGGTAATTATACAGTCTACCCCGACGTACACAAAATTGAGCCAGACCTTGAAGGTGAAGGTGCGCGACGGCCTCTACGATCGTGACAAATACTAACGCGGCTCATGTACAGACGACCCCAACGCGGGGCTCACCCTACAAACTCTCAACGCCGATGGTACCCCCAAGCGCCCAATGAACGCGTTCATGATATTCGCTCGTCGTCGTCGGCCACAGGTCTCAGCAGAAAATCAAGCGATGCGCACCGGAGAGATCAGCAAAATATTGAGCAAAGAATGGGTGGCCATGTCTCCGGTGAATAACGCGCTTTTACCCCCTGCCACTGCCTATTTTTGTCTAACAGTCTACACGCTTCTTAGGCCGACAAGCAATTCTACCTTGAGCAAGCGAAGCAGTTGAAGGAGACGTTCAATTCCAGGTACCCAGATTATGTCTACCGACGCCGGCCAAACAACTCTCGCAAGCGCCGACGCCCTGATGGCGGGGCGACGCGCTCCCTCGACCCAGAGCATCCTGAGGATGGCGGTAGCGTCGACCTTGAGGTGTCGCCCTCACACCACAATGATTCCCTGGAGGCCTCCCTACCTCCATCGTACTCGCGTTCCCCATACCCAATGCATCCACCTCCCCTCGGCGAACAAGGGAAGTACTCGCGTTCAAATGGCGGCCACGCCGTCTCACCAGATACCTCTTATCGCCCTGGCAGCGAGCCGACGCGTGCATCATATGGCGGTCCTTACTCTGAGCGCTCAGGGAACGGAATATCACCGCGCCTCTCCCTGGGGCACGAGGGTATGCAATATGGATACAACCAGAATTCCTCTTCCACCAACGGCACGTCTCAATCACCACCAATGTTCGGAGGGTCGGACAACAGTATATCGCCGCAACAGCCCTGGCAGCCAAGATGGCTAGGTGGCAGTCCCCATGACCGCGCCCCTAATTCGTTGGCACCTCCGAAACTATCGCCTTACTCGACGCCATCCAGCGGTCCCTGGACGGGCGCTAACGACTCGCACTCGCACCTGCCACCACCCCCACCTTCAAATCCGAGCCCTACGTCGCCCAACTTCTTCCCCACCCTGAACACACCCTTCTATCCCAACGGCGCGCCCGCCGCACCCCCTCCTCCCGTGTCGCCGTACCAATCATCCGCATCCACCGTGCCCCAATCGCCCTCACTCGGCGCGCCTCCGTCTCCATACGAGCCGCTTAGCAGCCATGGACACGGACCCGCACATGGACATATGTCATCGCGAAACGATTTTGCCCCACGGGGATATCCATCGTCTTCGATCACTCCGGGTAGCTCGTACCCCGCAGGCCTATCCGGAAGGGATTCGACTCTCTACGCGCAGCGGAATCTGCCGCCTGTCCAGACAAACTCGGGCTACTCCTCGCAGCCGCCCTCGTCGTCGAGTTCAGGTCATGGACAGGGGCACAACAATTCCTTCTGGCCACGGCCGTGAGGTGAGGCAGTAATGTCTTGCTGCACTTGTCTATGCGAAGTATATTCATTTGTTCTCAGTTCGAGAACTTTTTAATCCCGCCTACTATCCCCCTTCGTTCGTTTATTGCGGGTTGTGTGCATACATAGCATGGAACATCAACTTAATTAACGTATTTCTGTACTCTTATACTCCAATTTTCGATTGTTCGGTATATTCGCCATTGCCTCCTATCATTTGATACTTTACAGTTATACATATTCGAATTCCCAGCTTGGTCTCTTGCCCTGTTTTCTCCGTCTCGTTATCTCTCGTGACATTTAAGTCTACTGCTACTTCCCCCTCATCTTTTCCTTCATTTTCATTCTCTAATCGCAATTTTGGTAGCGCATATATTTGTATTGTCGATCCAATATAATCGAGTTGATTTCCGAAGCTCATTCACATCCCCGCACCGCATTGCCATTTGAATTCCAATTGAATGGAATCGCTTTGGAAATTCCCTCAATCAAGACTTCAATATAAAGGCAACTCTAATTTGACTACAAACAGATTACCGTTGTAATCAACTGCTAGGCTCTTTATTAAGGCTACTAAAGGCGACGTATACAATGTATGCCTGCATTGTACATAATTGTAAGGCCCATTACAGCCCACCCTCCCTCCCGAGTCCCGTCGATTAAGATGCCGGCGGTACCGCCCCACTTTAAGTGAATGTAAAATGGCTAGTGATTAGTGAATAGTGATTAAAGGTGGGTGTATTGACTCAATGCGGGTCTGAATACATTTAATTGGTGACTGAATGTAACACAACTGAATACAATCCTTGGTTAGTTGTACTATATTTGAACACTGCTTCCTGAGGCGCTGGGAAGCCTTGGGAAACGTGGACATATGCAAGCCTATACCTTTGTACATTGAGGCTTTGACATCAGACACATAAAGTGCATGGCACACCTGGTGCTCAAGATGGCCATTGCACTGGACAAAGACAAGCGTTTCGTGGGTCCGATGGTTTCCACACTTATAACTAGTTATCGATATTATCAAGACACTGAGATCGAAGACAGCGCTTGTGTGTAGGCATGACCATCTACTCTTCAAGCCAGCACTTGTGGCACACGAAAACCTTGCCCTGACCCCTGGGCTCCCTGAGGCCGAACGGACTTGACACAGACCTCGGCGTTTCGATTTCCGCATGGTCATTCTTATGGTCAACCCAAGAGATCTGTCTGATCTGTCTCTGCACAATGATGATGTACAAGCAGATGCTTCTCAGTCAGACGACAGTATCCACTTAGCACTACATATGCGGAATATATGTGACTATCAGCATCACCCGGTGGTGTCATGGGTCATGTATCCTTCAGGAAACCTCTGCAGGATGACTGTCTCTGTCAGCAACCTCATCTGTTAGTGTAATTCCGTATGCTTGCGTGACAGAACCTAGGGAGTACCAGGAATGATCATCTTCTTTGCTTCTTGATGGAGCATCCAGAGTCAGACCATCTTAATCAGGCCATAGCTACAGAGCGCCCTTTTCAAGAGAGCACACGCACCTGGTCTTTTCTAAGTCGATTACCACAGAAATTCTGTTATAAGACTGGGGTTGGGACTCCAGATCCTGAAAATGAAGTTCGGCAAAGCGCCACGAGATCAAAGACACAGGCATACCGAGCAATAGGACCCATTTATCTACCCCAATGATTTCATCGACGCAATCTTATCTTGACAGCTACTGAGCGTTCAACATTCATTGATGCTTGACGGCGCCCTTTGAACTTGGAAATGGCTTAAACATATCACCCAATGATTCGCAGGCCATTAGCGTCACTTCTAAATATCGCCAGTGATTCTCTTGGCACACATGGTTGCTCAGAGCTTCCCTGTCTCAGGCCACCCATCGGGCGCGAGAGTGTTATTTAAAGGTTAGAACGCGGTTCAGTTTCCGCGAGCAAACTAAGGTGGTGGACGGAGCGACTAATCTAGTGATTCACTGCATTGGCACCATGATAACCAAATGATAACTTTAGGTTGAAATGGGGTGTTTTGCTCCATTGGCGAAAAGGAATTCCACGTACGCCTTTATATGATGATACAGACTTTTTTTTCTGTGCACAGTTCAAACGTAGACGGTGAGCGCTGCAGACGCGCGACGCAGTCTAAGACTTAAGTGCTTAGTGTTGGCGCTTGACCTAAGTGCCTATCGCGGCGGCTCAAGTGACCGCAAAGCCGGTTATGTAATATCCGGTAGCCGGGGTAAATGTTGGCGCTACTCCTCCTTGCCTTCATAAAGCATAGTCACGACTTTCAATCACTCCTTTTTGACATCCAAAGACAGCTTCTGTATCAATATCCATCTGCCATGTCGCCATCACCATACGTTGTTCCAATCGTGGATTCAACGGCAGTTTTCAAGGCGGACATCTTCAAAGGGAAAGTGCTTTTCTGCACCGGTGGGGGATCTGGTATCTGCCGTGGAATGACGGAAGGCATGGTGCGTCTGTCTATTCCTACTCAGCTCTCGGAAGCAGACTTACAAACTGCTGTGCCTTCGCGAAGATGCGACATGGCGCGAAAGCAGCCATCGTTGGTCGCAAGTACGTTCAAATCTGGTTGCCATTTCGTCGCATTTTGGGAGGATGCTCACGACTGCGGATTCCTGAAGGCTGGATCGTCTGACCCAAGCTGCGAAGGAAATGTCTCAGGCAACTGGCTCTGAGTGCATCCCCGCACAGGGTGATGTGAGAAGCCCAGCTGATTTGAAAGCCGCTGTTGCAATGACAATCGCAAAATTTGGGAGAATCGACTATGTGATCTGCGGTGCGCATGACCCTCATTTGCTGCGGTTTTCGTCGTGTATTACTATTGATCTCGTTTGTCCACAGGCGCTGCCGGAAACTTCCTGGTGCCTATCTCCGGCATGTCAGAGAACGCGTTCAAGACAGTTATGGAAATTGATACTGTACGTACTATAGGGTCATCATAAAGGTTGTAATTTTAACCCTCCTCCACGGCCTTCTAGATTGGTACATTCAATACAATCAAGGCAACTATTGAACACGTCCGTAAATCAAAGGGTGCTTATATTCACGTCAGCGCTACACTGCACTACCAAGGTGTGTACTATGCACGCAAGCTTTCTTTGATGATCCTGAAGTGTGACTGGCGTAGGCACCCCATTCCAGGCGCATGTCTCCGCTGCGAAGGCCGGAGTTGACGCGCTGTCAGCTGTCCTCGCAGTGGAAGAAGGCCCTAATGGTGTCCGCTCAAATGTGATCGCTCCAGGCCCAATCGACGGAACTGAAGGCATGGAACGTCTGTCGCCCAAGGGGGATGTCGGCGAGCAAAACGGGTACCCCGCCGGCCGCATGGGTGTTGTCGGAGACATTGCAAACGCAACTATCTTCCTCTTCAGTGACGCTGCTGCATATATCACTGGCCAAGTTCTTCCCGTCGACGGCGGCACTATGCACATGCAAGGCACCTTCTTCCCGTACCCTCGGTCGGTCATTGACCCGCAGAGTGTGAAGCATCTCATTAAGCCCAGACTTTAATCCACCATCAAACATCTACTGTATTAATGACGTCGTTATACCCTCTCAATATATTCTCCGGGTTCGACCTTTCCTGCTGTGGTTCATTGCCCCTACTAATCTACAAGTCAGTCCCTATTCCATCGCAGAACGCCAATATAGACGGTCTCGCTCTGACCTCACGGTGGCGGGGGCATTAGTTCGTGGAACCTGGGCGGAAAGTTGGGCTTTAATTGTGTCTAAACAACCAAAAAAAAAAACTTGGCTACTTCACCCGATGCAAATTCCAGCTTGCCCGGCCAGCCATCTTCTTGGTCCTCACTGAGTTAATAGTTACTTGCAACCGGCGTAGCCGACGCATCTCAAAATCGCTCGACCATCTGACTGATCCCATTCCATTCGCGCTGGGACAGAATTGCATCTTTGGTTAGAGCTAGCGTGTAGCCAGCCATGCCCATTCGTCTACATGCCCACCCCGAAAGTCGATACATCAGGTTCTGGGTCGGGAATATCCGAAAGCTTTTGCGAGTGCGCCTCCCCAACACCCCCTAGCATACGATCCAAATTCACTCAGGCCGAACATGATTAGCTGGTATACTCTGCGAATCTGCACCTGCCAATTTGGCATACAGTCTGCCCTTTGCTTTTGTTGAGGAACCGTACTGCTTACATCTCGAGGGCTCGCAGTAGGTTTTACTGGAGAGGCATTATACTGTACCATTTCGAATTGTTCAGCATGGGGTGTGACCCGTGACCTCGATGCTGAAATTTGGCATTCAGCCAGGGGTCCTGAGTCTGTGACACATGCCAAATTTCAGCCAACTGCTCAGCTGGAATCCTATTTATCATGCTAGATTTTGAAACTGTTGTGGCCTGAATGTAAGTACTGATAGAAACAGAGGCTTTGCAAGCGTGAATTGCCGCTCAAACAGAGGTTTTTTAGTGAATAAAACAAGAACATAAATTTGACTTGAATGTCACGCTCAGCCGCCACAGATGTGACCTGGGACACAAACCAATTTCAGCCAATCCAGAGGTCCCTGTGACCCGTGACGGCTGAACAATTCGAAATGGTACAGTATGTGCACCTAGTTGACAGGTGATGGTGAGATCTTCGCTGACCGAGGAATCCCCACGAGCCTCGAGGAACCTCCGCACATTCAATCAGCTTCGAATTCAATCATTGTAAGCTTCAGTCATACCACGCGGGCCACGAGGGCGCGCCGTGGCAGCTCACAACGTGGAGAATGGCAAATATGTGAATAGAGTTGCACGACGTTGGGAACTTTCAAAGTTTACTGCGGTACATGTCATCGTGGAAGTTCGAAGTTTGAGGTATGGCTTTTCCAGATGGTGGAGGCGTGGCCCCCGCCGAAGGTGTACGCATCTGTACAAGTTCTGGAAGATCTGTCGCCTTGTCGCGATGTTGGATATGCTGCTGGGAGACCCGGTGGGGCGTCGTCGGTCAACTAAGGTACTTCTCAAGGAGCGCATAAAAGTCGCGAGATAAGTGAGCTGCCAGTAATCTAGATAGTAGACATTGATATATAACTAGCGACCAGCCACGGAGGCACTAAGAATCAGTTCCAATACGAGTAAGCCGGTGTCGCGGTATCTCACCAATTGATTCAAGACCCTTCTACCGGAATTCCTTTCTCATGCATTAGCCCCCAGTGTAATTTTAACTTGTCTAACTGCGGATACAGTCCAGCAATGACACCATTAGGCTATACATGTAGACATCGTGTATCGCATGAAATGCGGGGTAGAGTTTGCTGTAGAATCGCACAAATGAACTCGTTCATGATCAACGCAGATGAGAGCACAACGGTGATGGCACGGGCGCTTAACGGCTGCATATCGGCAAGTTTTTCTGTTATAATCAGTACTTGAGAATCCGCGAACGTTATGCGTCAATCCTTCTAAATGGAGATATTCTGCGAATTATCCGCGCCAAGTTTGTGCGCAACGCTCAGCGCTGCGTCGGTATTTGCGATGTTTAAATCATCTGATCATGCTTTCCAGGCAGGTGCTTGAAGGAGGCCAGGCGAAGGGAGTCCCAACCTCCAAGAACCAATAATTGGTTCGATGTCATTTAACCTTGATATACATACCAATTTCAATGAATACCCCACATCTTCCATTCAAATCTATACCTCGGAGGAGGTAATGATGTGCAATGTAACCCACTCATATTCCAAATATTTTTACTCTGGGAAAACATTGACAGTATAGCGTACCAATGCGCTGCAGGTTCGGATCCGTGGTCGCATGTGCGCTCATTCGTGCATTGCCATGATCCGACAAAGACTCTTCAACAGTGGAGCTACGCATTAGTCTGAAGCTAGTAATATTTGTCCACCTGCAGCTGTTTGGATACTCGGACATTGTTGGTCTGTCGCTCATGAAGATCAGAAGTTTCTTGATAAATATACCACTCACTGACACTTTATGCGCTGTGCTGGAAAAACCCCTATGAAATCCCGATTCCTTTTGCCTATAATGGATTCTCTGTATTCGTATCTGACTTAGCATACATAGCTTCCGGTAGATATTCGGACTGAACTCCACAAGCCTCCATTACTTCATTGAACTCTAATACTTCTCCCCTCCCCAGTCTCGATCATGGTCATGGCGAGGTTGGCGTCTGGAGGAACAGGGATGTAGTCGTCGTGATAGATTACATGGCATTTAGAAGGAGCTGGCCAAGCTAATACTCTGGCTAGCTAAAGTCAGTGCTCAATGAAAGGATACGTCTGGGTGTTAGGAGCTCCTCTAAGCTAGGCGCCGACTTCCGGCACAACGGCACAACGGCCCGATACCCCGGATCTTCCGTAACGCTCAACGCCTGGTCTGAGGCAGTTCTGCGAGGTGACAGGGCGACTGTTGCTTACACTATAGTATCTGAAGCACTATAAGGGCCGATATTCTTGTACTAATGACCGTTCGCATCAAAAGGGAGGATGTGTCCACCGCGGCTTGTTCACGTTTCCCATTTTGGTTCTGCCATCAGTGTTGGTAAACAAGGACCTACAACTTGAATCGGAAGCGCCGTCCGCTTTGAGGGATGCAGACATCGGCGCAAGACTAGACTGCTTGAATGGGTATACCAAAGCAGATTAACGTTCTAGTCTATACCGGAATGACCTAGTGCACCAGAGGTAGCATCCAGCTCTTTTCGAACTTCGACAATGTCTCAACACCTTCGACCTAAACCTTCAAACTCATTCAAGCGACCTTTGCGTATCATGGGTATGGAAGGAATTTCTCAGTGGTCAAAGTGACTGCGATAATCCTGTTTAGTTGATCACTAGGAAATTCCTCGGATGTCAGTCAGTTATCTGCATCACGTTCCCTGACCACTGGGGACGACTACATCGGCATATCAAAGGAATCTGATCCTTAGGCGCACATACGATAGATCAAACAATATAACTGTCCGTTTCTCTGACGGATGCCAAGCAAATCGATGATCCCTTGAAAAAAAAATAGACCCTCGATTGAAATCAATCAGTAGGTCACTTTCGGCGCTGGCCGGGATCAGGGGACTGAACGAGATATATATTCTGGCTGAGTCCAGCAATCATTGTAACGGTATATCCGCTGTACCCATTCAATGTCCTAACAAATGCCTCTTACCGGCGGGGTATCTCTTAAGCATGTAGCCTTCACTGTCAACATGAATCAAACTGGCTGGAGGCACGACAGGGGAGAGGTTGCCATATTCTGCGCACATTGGGTTTTCTGATACCTCGTTCAATTTCGGGAGATTCCAACGTTTAAAATAGATTTTACTTGGTGTAAGGAATCTCGGAAAGTCCAATGAGGCCCGTCGAGGTCGTATAGGCAGAAGTGCAATGTTCATCGCAACATTTTAGTTCATCTGAGTCTCCTGATCATGACCTCCATTGCGATGCGACATTGTCAACCTTGCAAACGCTCTGTTCCGTGACTGCTTTCATTCGAGATCGTCCCCTTCGCGCTCGCTTTCTCTCATTGCCTGGAGCAATTGCAGTAAAAATCTCGAATGCAGTTTCTCTATGTAAGTGTCTCTGTGATCAGCGAAAGTGCAGGTCTGAATTTTGAGAAACGTTAGGAAGATTTCCGTCGAAGAAAACGCATAGTAGCCGAGTACATGAGTGATGGCGAGGCAATTGGGGCAGTGAACATGAATATTGACAGGACAAGCGAAGAGGCAAATTATCGGACGTCAGGCGCAGACGCGGAGTGATACATATGCACCGTGGATGATAAGATGTCAAGGAACATGGTTATTCATTTTCAATTCGTTCGATGTCCGCGTACATGTCACCCTGCGTCTGCCCACATGCGCTGTTCATCCCGAGCGGGGTCTATAGGCCTGCCCGGGTTCTTCGAGATTCCTTCTCAACCGTCGATCACAGACGTCCATGACATGTACATGTGCGGGGAAATGGGAACTTTATCTTTTTGGCGTTTTTCCGCTCCGATCTGATACAGCAAGTACGGGCAAATACGGTAGAAGTGGCCTAGTTGGCTGGAGGCAATTTACGCCACCGTAGACTCTTGAGCTGTTCCGGAGTCGGGACGGCACGAGGGAGCTCGCCAGATAAGTTTTCAACAGAGAATATATGTTGACTCGCTCAAAGTCTACATTTGTGTCAGTGAAGCCAATCTTGAGCGCAAAGTCATTCTCCCTTATTGTGGCACCGCCGGTCCGGCTATTCGGGACAGTCTTACATTTAGAATGCAAGAACACCCAATGACCTGAATAAGGCGATCTCAGGGCCCTGGGCCTAGGTGATCGTGACTTCAACATCTAGTAGGAATTTCAGTGCCAAGAAACGGATTCTCATAATCAGTGCACGTACTGTCCGGGGCAGGATTTCGTTGCTTCATCCCGTTCTGATAAGCCGCTTAGAACCGCGTTCAGACCTATAAACAATGACAATGTCCGGTTCGCCGTCAGGCTTCTCTCATTGCTTACGAGCATTGCGCATTGGTTCGAAAGCTAGCGCAGGCCGGAAAAATATGGTCGTTTTGGGGCACATTACGGGCATCAGAAGCCATGGGATGTTCTCGAAGTGCGAAGGTCAACGTTTCCGGCACCATCACGAGATACGAGCGGCGAAAGGATATGAAGCCACAGGAGAAGTCATATAGTTGGCTGGACAGGTGACCAGAACGCGAAGGACGCGGAGGAGGAAGACGAGTATGATTTCTCGCATCAGCAATGTAGAACAGATAACCGACATCGGGAGGAGGAACTTCGAGGGTATGGAACCGGATTGCGCCAGAAGCGCCGCGAGGTTCTGTGTCATGCTCCTCGAGAGCGTCCGACAGCACGAGAGCCTTCGAGACGACATGAAGACATGTGTAATAGTCACGCGAGGGGTTTTTCTCCGTCAGGGTGTGGATATTTCAAATAATAGGCCACACGAGAGATTCTCGAAGAATTAGAGTTTTTATACAACGATACGCATCAACGAAGAGTAGGGGTGTAAGAATGATGCGGCACACGATGCCTAATATCTGAGCGGAGGAAAAGGACTTGAGAAGAAGAAACACCCGAGAAGAAGGACAAAACACGCACTATACTTGTAATACCAATGTCACTGTCCAGGTCCAAACCAGATGTCTAGTCCACCTCCTACTTAAGCCGGAACGATGATTTCTCCCCAGGTGCGGATAGCAACAATTCCACCGAGAAAGAGGCCGACAGCAGTGGCCACGCTGATGTTTCCTGGCAGCTTTTCGGGGGCGTAGACCTCGGTGCGGAGGAACCTGGTGGTCAACAAGGCGCGTTCAACTTGGTGTCTCGTTATAAAACTTTATTCGTTATACGCACTTTGAGAATGCAGACTCGTTGGGATCCTCCAACGTCCTTCCAGCAGACAGATAAGCAGGCTGTGCGGAGGGTGCTGAGCGACGGGCCATAGTTTGAGACGAAGGTGTTGGCAGTGACCAGTCCCCGCTTGACGCTGTGGCGACTGTGTCAGTACTGATTACATAATCTCCAAAAATTTGAGGTCAGCCAGCCGGCGCTTGTTGACGCTTGCATCCTCCCCTAGGCTCGTCCGCGTCAAAGTTTTGTCAAAACTGCCTTAAAGTCTTTCCTAACGGTCGATAATAAACCGCAGGATGTTCCGCTTTTATGACGCACCAGAACAAACCTCGCAATTTCTGCCAGCTGTGGAGACATGACTCGTGTCGCGTTCACGAACCTTTGACAACCTGGAACTTCGTAGGCATATCCCAGATGAATCTCCGCAGAATATGAAGCTGAAGACCTCGAAATATCCGCAGTACTTTGGAATCTCTTGGAATCTTCAGACAGGCCAGATTCTTAGGGGCAAGTGAACCCACGCAGCCATGATACCGTCATGTTTCACGGATTGTCTTGCCTTCCAGCCATCCATACCTCATTCGCAGGACTCAAACTACGTAGGACTGCGCGTAATCCTGTCGATTGCTGGAGAGTTGCCTGAACGTTCACTTGGACAGGCTCTACGAATCCCCGCCGTCCAGCACAATATGTCTTTGCTTCATGGTCTGCAAACGTCAGACTATCGACCGAGTCGCACATATCTTCATGGAGTAAATCGCTTTCCTAATTGGAATATTTTATCTTTTATCCGGAGTCAATGTATTGGCGCTCTTACAAAGGCAAGACAGCCGCTCCACGAACATCTGAACCATGTTTGAATTTCACTCACCCTCATATAAAACCCTTCAGCGCTTGAAGACGCTCACCACCACACCTCCTCTCTAATTCCTTCCTCTATCTCTTTTCACTTCGACCAACTCGTTTTTTCGCATCCACCATGCACTTCTCACCCATCTTCGCATCTCTCCTCCTGGCGCTCACTGGCACGCCAGTATTCGGTCAGACAACCACAACTGATACCGCCTCCCAGTCAACAACCCAGTCGAGCGATTCCACGTCTCAGTCATCCGGTAGCCAGTCCGCTACCTCCTCTACCAGCCAAACTGCCACCTCCAGCGCAGGAGGTGGTGGTGGAAGTGGCGGTGCGCAGCCCCCTTCGCAACTCATCCAGGGTCTCCAGTCCGCAGGGTTCTCTGGGATGGCTTCAGCGCTCAACCAGGTTAGCGGAAGTCCAGGGGGCAACGAGCTCTATTCCAAGCTGCAGAACGATGGCGGAAACAGCCCCTACCTGGTTTTCGCCCCGACCGACCAAGCCGGTACGTCTCTCAATCTCATACTGTAGTCATACATCCCTGATCTTTTTGTTTATACATAAGTGCAAAATCTTCCCTCCTCCGTCACTTCAAACTCCTCCCTTCTCGCCGAGCACCTTTCCTACCATTTCGTGAGGGGCCAGTTCGATAGCTCTGCCCATTCAAATTCTACCAGTGGCGGCGGGGCTGGAGATGGAAGTTCCACGAGCTCCTCTAACGGTGGACAGTTCTCTACTACTCCTGGTTCAGACGCTGCCCGCCCGACCGGTCTCTTCGGACGCATTTTCGCACCTCGGCGGGATGGCAGTGGAAACAATAACTCCTCTGGTGGTGGCGGTTCCGGCGTTCACCCACTAGCTGGAGTTTGGCCCAACGTGACTATCGGCCGTACTCTTCTGAACGCCTCTCAGCTCGTCCAGCTGGAGGGAAACAAGAGCCAAGTCCTAGTCTGGGATCGCAGTTCATCAGATGGCAATATCACGATCCTGAACCAAGCGTACGTCCACCTCCCTTATACTTTGATCCAATTTCCTCCTTCTATCCGTATTGACCCTTACTCAAGTTCCAACAGCCAAAACATCACCGTGCAGAATAGCACCCAGCAGGACCAATTCCTCATTGCTGGCATCAACGGCACCCTCATCCCACCCGGCAACCTCACGACGGCGCTCACTGCCGTGAACGCCACCGTTGCGCAAAACCTGCTACAGACCGTTCCGGTACCTGGTCCCAATGGCAACATTAGCGTACTCGAGGCGCTGCAAGCTGCCCGCGGCGTCACCATCTTCGTGCCCAACAACGCCGCCTTCGACTCTCAGTTCAACAGCTCCCTCCCTGGCCTCCAGAACAACGCGACCGCTCTGACCGCTCTGCTCCAGAATCACGTATGAGCCTCTTCGTTTACTTTTTTTGTCGACGGGCTTCTGACCTCTTATCTTTCTTGTTTAGTTCATCAACGGCACCACCGTCTACTCCACGCAGATCGGCAACGACAGTCAGGCCGTCAGCGCTGCAGGCGAGAACTTCGACTTTATCAGAAACTCGACCGGAATTTTCGTTCAAAGCAGCAACGGTACCACCGCGGAGGTCGTGCGTCCCGATGTCCTCCTCAACAATGGTGTCGTCCACGTCATTGACCGGGTGTTCTTTGACACGAGCTCGAATCCCTCCGCTGCCCAGTCTGCGTGAGTTTCCGCACCATTGCTATACCTCTGTCGTCCATCAACGCTGACATTCCGCTCGCCTCCAGATTCTCCGCCGCATCGTCCGTCGCTGCTCAATCCACGACAGCAAGCGGCCCGATAACCGCAATCATTGGTGGCGGCGGCTCCAGCGGGACCTCGACCGACACCTCATCCGAGTCTCAGCAGACTTCAACAGACACCTCATCCCAGACGCAGACCACCAACGGAGGAGGAGGTAGCGAAACGATGACCGCTACGACCACTGTATCATCGTAGAAGAATGAAGGTCGATCATAGATTCGGAATTTGTTCCTTCTCGAAGGGATGTATGTAACATAGACATTTGTAACTAATTTACCGAACATTGTACTCTAATTGACGCTTTGTGAAGATTCTAGTTTATGCTTCATTCCTTGACTTTCGACTTCAACTCGGAGCGAACCTCCATTATCTTTCGGCGGGATAGGCGTATGCTTGTGTGTATTTACAGTCAGCACAGCGCTAGCCGCTTCACGACCCATGACCGGCCTCTAAAAACAGGACCCTGACAATCCATTGATGTTCCTACACACCACCATTTCCGTCGCCTTTCCGAAGGCATAGCGTGCGACGTGAGCGGTCTCAGCCTCACCCCAATTACTCATATTATAGCTCTTATTATAATTCGTGCTACGATTAGCCTTAAATATGCACACATCTGGCAGCCATCCTTGATTTCTCCCTCATGTCCCAGGCCTCAAATCTAACGTGTGCGCTGGAGGCGGAGACGCGGCCTGTCCAAGTATCCACGAGCAGGTCCAAGAACAAAGATCAAGAGAATGAGAAGGATGCAATAACAGTTCGCCTATCGGAGAGCCATAGCCCTTCGACAAACGACAGCGAGAAGGCGACGCCAGAGCTCGATGAGGATGATATTCCTGACGGAGGATTCACGGCGTGGCTGACGGTTTTTGGCGCGTACGTTCCTCTGATCCTCGTATTGGCAGCCCAGAGACTGATTATTCTTAATATCGCAGTATTCTGGTCCAGATGGTGTGCGGGTAAGGCGGACACACCACAAGCCATATTTACGTCATTGACAATTATGAGCAAGATATGTAGTTGCGTTCGGCGTCTACGAAGGTAGGGATAGAAGTGATGCCCCGATATCTGCAATTTCGCTCACATACAACCAGATTTCTTTGTCCGCAGCTTCTTAAACCGTTTCACCTCATCTCAGATCAGGTTTGTTGAGGATTTCTAACTCATGTACGATCTACGAGTGTAAAACTGATTATAGGAATGAAGCTGGATTGGGAGCGGCTCGCAATTTATCTTGATGACAATGGGGTTTTTCTCAGGCCGCCTCCTCGACCGAGGGTATTTGTGAGTCTCCAACGCATTTGAATTACATGGACATGTAGGTTCACTACTTCTTAACTATTTCAGTTATCTTTTATACATTACAGGCTCGGTGTTGATCACACTAAGTATCTTCACGCTGTCTCTCGCGCGCGAGCAGCAGTACTATCAAGTGGGCACGGATTCAATATTACTAAAGCTCTTCAAAACGATCTGATATTTTGGCAGGTATTCCTCACCCTGGGCCTAGGGTTTGGCCTCGGAGCGGGCGCCATCTACGTCCCAGGCGTGGCCATCGTAGCGCAGCATTTTTCCACAAAACGTGCTTTAGTGATGGGTATCGTCGTCTCGGGTGGCTCTCTTGGGGCTATCATATACCCAATTGTACTCAACAACCTCATACATGGCCGCGTAGGCTTTGCGAATGGCGTACGCGTCAGTGCTGGCCTCCTTGCTGCGTGCCTTCTCTTGGCTGGAGTGACGATGCGACCACGCTATCCGAAGAGGACTGGCGGTAGCACGAAGCACCGAAGCATCGTACAGTCAATGAAAGTATTTGCTCAGGACCGCATCTATGTGATTGCCAATTTAGCGTAAGATTAACGTCATTTTCTTTCCCTTGAACCCTGCCGATACTGACCTGCAGATCAGAACGTTCTTCTACATCCAGGGATTTTTCTTCCCTATCTTCTACATACAACTATTTTCAAATGAAAGGGGGCTCAACCCCGTGTTCGGTTTCTACTCCGTAAGTGCCAACAGCTTTTGAACTTTCATGTTATTGATGGGCCATTGTTCGCCAGCTTACCATCCTAAGCGGCGGATCATTCATTGGGCGCTTAATTGGTGGTGCCGCGGTCAATCCATTTGGGGTTTTAAACACGGTCATAGCATGCTCTGCAGCATCTACGATACTTATATTCGTGATGTTTGGGCTGATCAATGTCGCTGGCGTGACTGTATTCGCAATCATTTATGGCTTTTTTTCTGGCGCTTGTGAGTGATTGTATGGTCCCCTTGAATGTAAATAATTGACATGTTCAACAGTCCTGACACTCCTTGGACCCATGTGGGCATCAATGGCGACTGATAGAACCGAAATTGGGCGCGTATCCTCCGACGTTGAAGCGGGAATAATCTTATACTGAGGCAGTATGATTTTGCTGTTCCTAGAGAGAGAATAGGTGTCGCATACATATTTACAGGTGAGGGACGTCCTTTGTATGGCGCTCATTGAGTGAGAGACTGACACGAGTTTTTATCCAAGGAGCCGGCACACTGATAGGTAGGCAGCTACAGCCCGTTTCTTACCTCCAAAAACAGACCCCTGATTTGATTCATGTCAGGCACGCCAATCAGTGGGGCGCTATTAACACGCGACTTTATCTGGTGGAGGCCAATCGTATACGCTGGTGTATGTCGTTTCAATGTTTCTACAGACTCGTGTATACTGAAATAGGGGCTATTAGACTGTGTCCGGAATAGGCACACTACTGTTCATATTCGCAAGACATTTAAAGGTCAAGGAACTTGGAACCCACCACTGTTGAGCCGTTGAAGGAGCTTACGACGCAGGTGTTCAACTTTCACCGTCTGTTTTAGAAATGCAAGCACTGTCTTCAAAACCCATTGTGATGCATTAGGGGGCATACACGAGACAGTAAGGCGATGTTCCATACTCACGCGAGTTCTTCAGACCGCAATGGGGGTGTGCAGCTCAAAAGGCGGAGACCGATGTGCCTCTATGTTTCTCTATGTGTCTCCTTGTGCCTCCTCTTCAGGTACTCTCCCTAGTGACCCTTGTTGCCTATTAAATCTCGTTTGACACCTGTCGCCGATTTCCGTGAGTTCGGGACTTATTGTATCCCTCATTGGCTAGGCCGTTTCGAATAGATGAAGAAGATCGGGATGATAAACGCCCAGGAGATTAGGCACCCCCGGCCGTTGAGATCTTGATATTCACTGGCACTGGAAATCGATTACACCCGAGTCGCATACGCAAGGACATGTTTTGATTGAACCAATCTTTAGCAGTTAGAAATCTCTCAAAAATCTCTGTGAGAGTAGCTGGAAGGTGGACGAATGGTTGTGTCTTTCAATCTCCATCTCCAATTTCAAGCACCAGATAGAGGGTATTTATTCGAGCCTGGATTGCAGCAAGGGAATGGGGATTGCTGGACGAATGAGCTCCATATTCTCCAAAACAAATGAGAATCAGACGTCTGCCCGAAGCGAAGGAACGTTGAAACGGGGAATACAGGTTGAATGTGACCGATATAGTAGAGGCTTGCAATGAAGGCGCTGCTATACTGTCGAAAAGAAAGGCGCCACTGCTAAACTGGCAGTTGAATTCGTCGACGGACAAAAGAGGCCAATCTCAGCTCAGACGGTCCGGTGCGTCGGTGCCCTCATCAGAGAGTCAAACGTTGAACGTTGATCCGGTACTCGGAGCTTGCCGCAGCGATCACGCCTGTCGACAATCAAGTTCACCATCCTATCTTCTTTTTTTCAACAGTATATCAATGCCCTCTCCCATCAGTCCCAATGACAGATGCTCTGCAAAGTGTGGCTCCACCAGCGGCTGCGGCGTGTGTCAAGAACTCGATGATATTAGGCAAGAGATCAAGATGGGGGAAGACATCGTCCGTAAGGCCAAGACGAGGCGCTCTGCCCTGCTTTCAACAATCAACGCTAGCAACGACACTTTCACCTCAAAGTTTCCAGTCGAAATTATCTGCTACATCTTCGAGGAGTATGTCAAGTTGCACGAAATGACACGGAGGGAATACACCACCACTTCAAATACCCAGCGGCCCCGTTACTTTGCTGCCATTCACCGCAGTGCTCCATTGCGTTTAGGTTCTATCTGTCGAAAATGGCGAAACATAGCGTGGGCTCATGCACAACTCTGGAAGACCCTGGTCGTTGCTATCTCCTGCCCTGGGCACGAGCTTGGACCAATGATGGTGGTTGAATGGCTCGGAAGGACGAGAGAGCAGCACCTTGATGTCCAGATGAACGAATATTGGCCCAACCCAAATATTCTGGCGACCGAGGTGCCGGGGCGCCAGGAAATGCTGGAGAACGCGAAATCAATCATCCAGGCACTCAACGGTGTGTCGTCCCGGTGGCGCAGTCTGGACTTTAGCGACTGCCCGCTAGACATCCTTTCCGAACTCGATAGCTCCGGCTGCTGTTCTGCGTCGATCCTCGAGCATCTGAGCCTCGGTGGACTCTCTCGTGGAAGACGTACCACGGGCATCAAGCTTCTCCAAAAATCAAAGCATAGACACCAACCAACGCACTTCAACCTCTTATCGGCCATTCGTCCGTCACGTCTCAACATCGAATGGACCAGGCTTACGCACCTCTACATGGAGAACATGTCCGCCAGGCATCTCTTGCGCATATTTCAATGTACCACAGAGTCCGCGCCCGCCCTGCGCCATCTGACTCTTTGTCTCGGAGATGATTTGCATGGCTGGAGTTTCACCGCCCAAGGGGCATTTACTTTTTCAAGATCAGCCTCAAGATCGTCAAGGCCCTCAAGACCCATCAATATTGTGTGACTAATTGTGATTATTTTGTGATTATTTGTAACGGCACTCTGGTCTCTCCCTCGTAGCAACAGTTTCATGCTCATCCTTATAACTAGCATACATAGAACACGTTGTATTGGTTTAAATCTATTCAGAACATGCTACTGTCCTTTTATTTTGGCTGTTTACAATCAAATATAAGGTTTTCAATGTGCGAATGTGTCACAATATCAAACACAGATGTCACGATTTTGAACAAACATGTCACGCGATCTTGACCGCTCTTGAGTCTGACCTTGAGTCGCTCTTGAGTGATCTTGAGTGATCTTGAGTGCCCTTGACCGCTCTTGAGTTGACCTTGAATGATCTTGAGTTGACCTTGACTGTCCTTGAGTTGACCTTGACCGGTCTTGAGTTGACTTTGACTAGCCTTGAGTACTCGAGTGTCAATTAATGTTTGGTGCGTATTCTCTGTACATTTTAGGGAATGATGCATCAAACAGCAACAAGTTATCATTCTCTCCGCTTATAGAAATTCCCACAGCGCTCATTGACAGGCGCCTAATATTTACAGCACTTCGTCGCAATGTCCCAGTGGAAATCATACCTATAGACATGCTACACCAGGAGAACTACAATAGTCAAGCGCTCACGTATAGTTGCCCCTATCTTATTATGATCGAGCCTGATGGTGACCAAAAAGGGTATTCTGACTAAGTTTTCCGTTGCGACTTGGGCTCTACCCCCATCGAACTACACCCCCTTCATGGCGATTGCCCTCAAGCATGGTAAGAATAAATAAATCTTATATGAAATGTATATTAAGCTATTAATTGAACAGGACTTCATACGTAAAATCCTATCGGTATTTGATAAAGAGAAACCTCAACCACGAAGGAGGAAGCGAAAGCGAGGGAACAGACGGCCCACCTTGCCTGAACAGCAGTCGAAGCCTCAAATTCCTGCGCCACAGTCTCCCGAACCTGTTCAGAAGAAACCTAAGACTGGAGAGAACACAGCAGGACTACCGCCTCTTGCGCCAGTATATGGACAGAATGGTCAGCGTTGTTGTTCCAATCGTGCCAACATCACTGATGCCTTACCGTTCTCGTATCATAGGTGAATTCATTTGTTACGTCGAGAAGCCACACAAGAAACAGGTACCGGCACCTGGCACTGCAGCAACTGATGTACCTTCAGGTTAGTGGGAATCCTCTCTCACGACTTTGAAAGATTATTCTTACCCTTCACAAACAAGCGGCACCGCCATTAAGTGCATCTAGATCAGGACCAGGAGAACCACCAACGGGTTTCAAGCGCCAGCTTGCGAAGCCTAAACTCAAAACCCGTCCAAGGGAAACGGACGCCTCAGACTCGGAGACAGAGACCGAAACACTTGCAAAAAAAAACAGGATCTGCATGGGACTGGTGGCCCACCGGAAATTTTGCGCTTGACTTGACATACGACGAGTACGAGGACGCCTCAAAGCTAAAGGTACACTGGGCGACATCAGGGTCTGGTAGTAACAAGAAAGGACAAAACCCAAACGCACCGGACTACACAGGCGGGAAGCTGCACCTTCGAAAATGTCTTGGGATTATCTACTGCGACGACGAGGACTGCAAGATCCTGGTTCGGCCACAGTGCAGTGGCCCACGCATTGAGGAGCAGGTTCGTAAACCTTGCGCTTGTGGTGGACGTCTTGTTCACCTCGAATGCCCTGCGCATGACTGTCAATGGTTCTGGGCGGACGGTGTACATTACGAACACATGGAGACTCACAATCATGCCCAACCCACCCATCTTCTACATGTGACAAAGGACGAAGCTGCGCGATTCCGTGCCATAGTTACCGACAACCCCAAGACAAAGGCCCTTGGGTTGATTGTTGGTGCTCCTGCTGTTATTCCTGGGGTAACTCAGCCTCGCCCATCAGTCGCAAAAATATCTCCGATTTTCTCGAACTCTCACCGTGTAGCAAGGGAACGAGCAAAGATTATCAAACCGCAGAGCACCCACGGTCAGCGCGAATTCCTGGATGAGTTTAGCAGCTTCTTGTCGGCACACCCTGATTGGATGATACACGAGCATATCCACAACGGCGTGATGGTGTTCTCGTTCCAATCGCCATTTATGAGGTCACAGCTTGTTGGCACACAGGTTCCAGACCAGCCTATCAATGGAATTGTCAACGATGCGGCACATGGGTGGCGGAAAAATCGCTCTCACTTACTTATGATCTCCTCAACCTACTGCCCTCGCCTCAAGTGCTGGGTCCCTGGTGTCATATCCTTCACTAACGGTGCCACTGCCGAGCACTTTCGACAGCATTTTCTGGCGCTATTTCTCAGTGTTGCACATGAGGCGAAGAACACAGGTATATCCCTCGAAGACCGTCTCTTCGCCGGGGTACGTACCTTCCACTTACTAGATGTACTATTGGCTGAAATGAAACCTAGGTTATGGACTTTAGTGAGGCAGAGCGAAAGGGTTTTACACTTGCCTTCATTGACTTCTGGACCCGATATGCACATGGTAGCGACAAACGCTCTGAAGATGAGCTTCGGAAGGCCTGTCGTCGTCTCTTGCGCGGGTGTCGCCAGCACTTCAAGGAGAATGCGCGCCGTATCAGCAAGATCACCGCAATTGTGCCCGTCGAAGAGAGGGAGCACTTTCTGAGACGGGTTTTTGCACTGATGGACGTCGAAAACTTGAAAGAGTTTGAAGCACGATGCGACGAGATTCTTGCGGAATACGAGGACATTGAGCCCTGGTTGAGCTGGTATCGGCGTCCTGCACATGCCCGAATGTTATTTGCTTCAGCGCGTGAGATGGATATTGAAATATGGGACTCCATACCGGACACCACCAATGCCGAAGAGGCCATGCACTGGAAGCTTTACGCCTCATCTGGTCGGGACCATGATTTCATGCCTGGAATGGAGGCTCTTTACCTGGTTGCCGACTACTACAAGGACCAGTATCAGAACGTTAAAGGTGAGCTCAATTCTAAGGCTATAATTCCAATGGATCACTCACGCATTCGCATATAGTTGGAATTCCCACCCAATATGGAGAGAAAGAGGTTTTTAAAGTCATCGCCGAGTACAACAAGACCGAAACCACCAAACCAAGTCGTAACAAAAATCGATCTGTTCAGAATGATGGAAGAGGTGTCGATACGGCAAAGAAATTGGCCCAGGCGAATGCGAAACGAAAGAGGGACATGGAGAGAAAGGCTACCACGACAAGAAAAGCCGCAACAGGTCCGGTAAAGAAGAAGGTTCACCCAGTCAACTCACTTGTGAAGAAGATTGCTCAATCTAGTCGTAATCGAAAGGCCGCGGAGATCAGGAAGAAGAAGCAACTGGAGAAGATCAAAGACGAGTTTCCATCAGAGACCAGCTCGGATGGAGAAGATGCCTACTTACAGGATCCCCTCAACGACAGCTCTTCGCTGTCGTCAGAAGATCTCTCTGGTGACGAAGAAGGCGAAGTTTCGACTGTGGCTATCCCGGAAAACTCTGTATCGACAAAGAAAGTCATTCCAGATAATACCTCAAAGCCTGGGGCAGGAACACTGCTGAAAAACATACCTGCATCCACAGTCACAAAAATACGCCCATCCTATCCGTGGTTCAAAAACTCGTGTTGGTTTGATACGGCGCTGCAGCTCCTATTCACTACATTATCAGGGGATCTGTTTGCGGAATTCAGCGAGCTATGCCTGACTCTACCGAAGAAATCCGGAATTCTACTCCTGTATAACACCTTGCAAGCTCGCAAGGACATACCAGCATCATTTTCGAACGTGAAGATGTCGAAGACTTTAGGTGAACAGAGAGATCTGCTTCGGAAGGAGCTATCCCGTCGGCGTGCAATTAGACAAGGACACCTATTCGAGCAACTGATGGTGAGCTTAATGCAACAGTATATTGGACAAATCAGAAACTAACCGCACATTTAGGACTGGTTCTATATCCTCCTGCAATACGACAGTAAATCAACAAAGCCCAGACCGCCAGAGTCATATCGTGCAGCTGCATACTTCCAGATCCTTGACCTCGACGTTCACCTGTGCTCTGGAAATGACGAAATCGGTGGGCGCCACGTCGAAATCAGCAAGACGCCTATGCGAAAAGAGTGCATTGATCTTACAGATGGCGACCACGCCCTATATAAGGGCGATTTTGTCACCTTCGTTGATGACTACTTCGATGTCCAACAGCCTCTTACATCCACGGGCGGGTGCTGGAGATCAAACACGATGTTGAAGAGGGTTTGCAATGGAGTACGAAAGGATTACCGCAACATTGTGGTCTCAATTCCTGTCGTCTTGAACATAGACGTCGAGACTGAGTTGTTACCCAAGGGCGCAACCTGGAACTTTCCTGCGACATTTTGCCCAGACAATACACTCGACGATGTGGTCTATGAATTGGCTGCGCTGGGTCTGTTTTCAAAAACCGACAAACACTTCAACGCGCGTTATCTCTCAGACAACCAACAGGATGTGTACACGTACGATGGAGCAAAAAGGACAGGAAATATCGCTGGTATCCCGACACTGGAGAAAGATGCGACGTCGGATACACATTTCTTTGGTTCAAATGTCAATGTTCCGTCGGAGTATCGAGTGACGTATGCCATGTACCGCCTGCGTAGTGGAATGGAGGCACAGGATCGCTTCCTTCAACACCGAATCACCCAAATAGCAAGTGTTTATTCACTGCGCTTTCCAAATCCCTCGCTATCGTGCAACATGGAGATTGTGCTCGACGATGAGGGCCTCAAACACTTGCCGTCATGGAAGAGACACTGGTTAATTGACCCAGATTCAAGGAAAACTTCGGAGTACATTGGAGTGAACTCAGCTATCTCATCGTCGCCCGGACCTCCTACTGCTATGGCCAGCCTTCCAGATCTCTCCGACAATGACAGTAAATTCCGCGATTCGGTGTCATCAGCAGGCGAGTCCTCGGTTATGGTACTGGATAGACCCGGAACGCCATCAGTAGCGCTACTGAACTGTCGATGTGGAACAAAAATGCAGAAAGAAGGCGTAAATGTGGTAGACTTTGGGACTGACCTTGGTGAGGTTGTGGAGTGTAACCTCTGCAGCGAGTGGTCACATATTGCCTGCCAGAAAAATGGAAGAGCAGACAGGCTCGGAAACAATCCATTCCACTGCGATAGCCACAGCACTCGACCGTTTCACCTAGGGAATGTTCAGCCTAATAGATCTCGACGCATATTGGGCACTTACTTCAAGAAGACGCTATTATCCATCCGCTTATGGTAAGCCTTCACATATATGCACAATTTTTCCTACTGACATCATCTGCAAAAGCATAGGAAAGGCAGTGCTGGCTCGTACCGCAGATTTCTGGTACCCGGTGAGACTAATAGACCGAATGTCAACACCTGCGGGAACTACTTGGAAAGTCAAATGGTGGCGTGGCTGTGGTATCCCTGCCGCAGGATCAATGACTACTGTGGAGGAGGTTGACCTAGTGGATTCGCTGTATGGACTGCAAACTGAACGGCGCAAAATTCGTGTAAGTGTATTTCTTATACTCGGCAAATATGACGGCACTGACTTGTGAATTAATCCAGCTTGGAAAATGGTCCCATGCTGTCAAATCACCGTCGCCGGACGACATCTTAGATGACCCTCAGACGGTGCCCTATACGCCTGAGGTTCATAAAGCACTGTCGCCGGTAGCAACAGTGCTTGAAGCTTTAATGATAAACGCAGAAAGTGTCGACTCGGATCAGATTCCAGCGAAACGATATCTGGAAGAGAAAAAGCTTCCACTCACAACAGTTGTTGAGTACACGGCCGGCCTATCGCGCATAGAGCTTGGGCAAATCTATAACTGGTTTGAGATCCATGTTGCGAAGAACGACCCCAAACTTCGTCGATGGTGGATGACCGGGTTGGCGGCTGCACATGCGCACACTGTGTATATCGCCTTTCGAGATTCATCCAGTTGCGAGGGAGAGCCATCGAGGGAGTCGTTAGAAGCTGCCTGGACCACTTTGCAGTCACTCGAGTACGTCAACAGAATTGAGGTTGACATTGACCGAGAGGCAGTGATGGCTTTGGAGGAATTAATGTTCGAGAGGTCGAGAGCGGCTGGTGTTGCGGGTTACTGGCAGTGGGGTTTAGACGCTGGAGATCATGAAGAGCTGTGGGATCCCTACCAGGGACTGCCCACGAACTGGAACCATGAAGACAGGACTGACAGCGAATCCGAGATTCAGGTGCGTTCATTTCCGACTCAGCCTGGGGTTCTATTAATACATCTGATTCAGCCCGGCCCCAACTTTATTACCATCGTCCCTCCACCGAAGCCCAAGACAACACGCGGCCCTCGCCCAAAACCAAAACCTATCATAAAGGCTAAAAAATAAAGAATAGAGATTGAGCTCGACAGCATACTATTTGTAGCTATAATTAATTACCTCTCTAACATATAATTCACGAATATCTTCCTATGTGACCGTGCCATTAATGCAGAAGTTTTTTCCCTATCATACGTACAAACGGACGACTATGAAGACTTGAAACTGAATTTAATATCATTGACTCAATCTTGAACAAGAAATGACATGGCCTTGAGTTGAACTTGATGAGTCTTGACTTGCCTGTGAATTGATCTTGACCGACCTTGACCGACCTTGAATGATCTTGAATGATCTTGAGAGTCTTGAATTGATCTTGAAAAAGTATATGCCCCCGCCCAAGTGTACAATCTACGGCACCCCGCGGTCGAACATCTAGCTGTTTTCGAAGAACGTTGCGATCTGGATACGGCCGCTGATCTGTTCAGGGCACTGACGCTTCCTGGTCTCCAAACGTTTCAATACAAGGGAAATCCCATGAACGACTTCCCGGTAAGGGGGTTCCTTAGCTTTCTGGATCGGTCATCTTGCGCCCTGGAGACTGTCGAAATGATGAAACCGTGCATCGAAGACAAAGACCTACAGGTCATCCTCCGTGCCGTGCCAACCCTCCGCACTCTGACGCTCGAGCTCACAGAGGACAATCGGTCCCATGCTCTCTTCAAGTGTCTATCCCAAAAAGATCTGGACCGCCCCGGCGCACTCCATCTCATAGATCCCTTCTTACCTCTCCTGGAGCGACTGGACCTCGTCGCGCCAGCCCCAAGACACTGGAAGACATTCATCGAGATGTTCGCCGACGACGCTACACTCAGTGGTGAGGAGTTCGCGCAGACGCGTCCAAGGCGGCATGCCCTGCAGGTCACCTTCAAGGCCCAGTCCGGGGTACACCGCAGTAGAATGGACCTAATTTCGTTATCTCAGCTTGTGGTTCTGTGGGAGAAGTACCGGTTTTTCGCAGTGTTCCATTTTGACGATGAAGATGTTCCGTCAGCTACGAAAGAGAGCTTCTTGATAGAGTCGTACAGATATAGAAGTTTATCACTCCCTCGACCTCTAGATGAACAGTACATAAAGCTGCAGGCGCACCTTACTGTACTGTCGTCTCTGTCATTTTAGTGTCATATTCAAACTTGTTTGCAGGCAACGATGCGTTCTAGACTATGTTACGATTTGTTCTGAGTGTTTGTGGGGGGTTAAAGAGGCCCTTTCTGTGCATATTGAACCATGTAAAGGCATTCGTCAATGAGAGAGAGAGAGTTTATGAGATTACCGGTCTCCCAATCTGAGTCGGCCGGCCCGTTGGCGAGCGACGCCACACTAGGCTCAAGGATATGATCCGAATGCGGTCATTCATCAAATTTTCAAATTTAGTACCGAACGAAATGGATAGTCCTCACCCGCTTGATCAACAACCACTGTCGTCTCCAAGACCCACAATCTCCTCTATGTCACGCCATCTCGACCTAGGTTGTTCCCTGCAGTGCGGGGCCCTCAACAGCTGTGGCGACTGTCAAGAACTCGGCGACATTAACAAGGAAGTGGAGAGCGGAGAGGACATCGTGCAACGGGCAAAAACGCGTCGTTCTGCGTTACTATCACGGGTCAACATCCGGAGGGACCTCCTCACGTCCAAGCTGCCGGTCGAAATCGTCTGCTACATCTTCGAGGAGTACGTCAAGATGCACGAAGTGAAGCCGAGGGAGAACAATATGAACCTGGATCTAGGAAGGCCCCGTTACTTTACCCCCATCCATCGGAGAGGTCCGTTGAGGTTGGGTACTGTCTGTCGGAAATGGCGAAGCATTGCGTGGTCCCACCCACGACTATGGCGAACCCTCGTCGTCGCCGTATCTTGCCCAGCCCACCACCTGGGGCCGGTGATGGTGTCTGAATGGCTCAAAAGGACCGGCGAGCAACAGCTGAATATGCAGCTGGTTGAATCCGCGTATGCCCCTGATGACCTGCCGCGAATGAAGAAGAACGCGGCCCTAATTGTCCAGACCCTTAATCGTGTATCGTCCAGGTGGCGCAGCCTTGACTTCAATCAATGTACGGTTGGTGTTCTGTCCGAGTTAGACGACACAGGCTGCGCGTCCCCGTCGGTCCTCGAGCACCTCTGCATCGGTCATAACTTTGGTGAAGTGGACGCACACGGTCTGGAGCTGTTTGGAAAATCGAAGCACAAACACAAGCCCACCCACCTCAATCTTTTATGCGCGATTCGGTCCTCCCACTTCAATATTGAGTGGACTCGGCTGACCCATCTTTATCTCGAAGATATGTCCCGCAAACAATGTTCTCATGTCTTAGCATGCACAGCAAAATCCTCGCCCGCCCTCTGCCATCTTACACTGCGCTTGGTGGACGAAGATCAGGACTTCGACGGGGAGATTTACAGCTTTCAGCATTCTGCTCTCAAAACACTGGTCATTCACGAAGAAGAGTGCGACGTGGAGACGACGAGACGGCTTCTCAGTGGCCTAACCTTGCCTGCACTCCAGATCTTCAAGTACGCAGGTGACGATATGGACAACAAATTTCCGGCTCAAGAATTTGTGAACCTTTTAACCCGGTCGGCGTGTTCTCTAGAGACCCTGGAGCTCCTTAAACCCCGTGTCGATGACGACGATCTCGCTCGCATGCTTCGTGCCGCACCTTCTGTGCGGGTTCTCAAACTTGAGCTGCCGAACAACCATCACAGTGACCCCGAGGACTTCTTCAACTGTCTTTCTCAGAAGGACTTGAAAAATCATCCTGCGGCGCCATTCCTACCCAACCTGGCGCGGCTGGATATCGCAGCAAACCCTCCAAGCCACTGGAGATCCTTTATCGGGATGTTTGCCGATGATCCCATGATCCATACTCCCGACTTTGGGCAGACGCGGCCGACACGCCACACTCTGCAAGTTACTTTCAAGGTCTACGTTGATGATACTGGCGGCTCTGAAATGGAGTTAATGTCTTTGTCTCAGCTCGCAGTCCTGTGGAAGACACACCAATTTTATGCTGTTTTCCAGTTTGTGAGCGACTTTCTTCCTTCGATGGACAATGTTAGCTTTTTGTTGGAATCTTATCGCATTGGCACTATAGGCCTCCCGAGGCCAGCCCTAGAAAAGTATACAAAACTAGAACAGTACTTGACTACAATGTCCTCTCTAGCGTTCTAATCTACCAGCGTAATATATTCATATCTCAAGTTAATTATGGTTTGGAACAACTTTGTTTTGTTTCCACGAAATATTGCCAGCCTCCTCGACAACCCAATCTCGACCCAATCTTATCAATTCTCCGTTCACTTGGTCTCGACTCTGCTCTAAATTTCCTGCTATACGGCCTATGATACCTCTAACTCGCTCACAACAAGCGAACGAAATTTTTAGATCTAGGCTGGCCGAAGCGGAAATGAGCGCGAACGCTCTTAGGAAGGGAGTGGCAACTCTCCAGGCAAAAGTCAACAAGATGGACCCAGTCACTTTTATGCTCCCAGTCGAGATCACTGCGCTCGTCTTCAAGCTCTATGTTAGCATACATTAGTCGCGAAGATGGCCTATGAAAGGTATATCAAGCTTCTCACCAATTGAACGAGGCGCACCGCTCCTTCTAAGCGCGGTGTGCAAGAATTAGCGCAAATATCTTATAAAGGATATGCTCACGAACCGCAGCTGGTGTCCGAATGGCTTGAACGCGCTGCAGCCTGCCAACCTTCCTTTAATTCAAAACTTGAAAAGAGTCACGCTTCTTCCTATCCGTCCGAGTACATCCAATCTCATTCTCGAGTACTTAGTATCGCGTTGGGATGTGTGATGGCAATTCAAAGCGTGTCAACTTTACTTTTGTTTTTTTCCTACGACGGATACGCAGGAGCCTCTCTATCCACCAGCTTGACCATTAATGATGAATTACTACTGAACTAGTTCCTATACTCTATTTTAGCCAGTTTTGGTGGCGATGAAACCAGAATAATTCGTAGTATTGATAAGACTAAGAGCGACAGAGCCGAGTCAATTTGGAAGCTGAGGAGCACTATACTATCGACGAAGTTTAACAGACTGTATCGATGTGAAATTCAAAACGATAGAGTCGACATTACAGTCAGATGCTCCTCCAGCCTTACAAATTTGTCAAGCGCTGGACTGGCAAGGGACATGATGCCAATACGGTAAGACTTAGCCAAGAAGCCTACTTCACCGACTACTGAAGTACTTTCTGAATCATCCACGAACTGGAACACGGAGAAAAATTGGTACTTTCTCCAGAGAAAGACCAGTTGAGACAGTGACTTCAGGTCCATTTCTCTGCAAGGAATCCCTGGCTGGACTTTGAAGGTAACTTGCAAAGCATGACGTGTCGGCCGCTTTTGCCCAAAGTCTGTGCCGCGCACAGTTGGGTCATCAACAAACATCCCAATGAAAGTCCTCCAGTGTCTCGGAGCCTCTGCGGTGATATTCAGCCGCGCCAAATTGGGGAGGAATGGCAATGCAGGATGTCGGTGAAGATCCTTTTGCGCGAGACATTCAAATAGGAAAGAGGAGTGATTTTCGTCGGTGAGTTCGATATTCAGGGTGCGCACAGTTGGTACCGCGCGAAGGATGCGCTCCAGCTGGTCGTCTTCGATGCAAGGATTCACTATCTCGAGGGTCTCCAATGAGCAAGCTGACCTGTTCAAGAAAGCGAGAAACATGTCCGTTGGGAAGTCGTTGCCTTCGTCGTCGCCATAATACTTCAGCGTTCTGAGCGCAGGCAAAGTGAAAGCGCCAAAAAGCAGGCTGGCTGTATCCTCATCGCATTCCTCTTCGTGTATGCCCAGTGACTCTAGGGCAGGATGCCGCAAGTAGTATGTCTCCCCGCCCAAGTCCATATGGGAAAAATCGTCCATCAATCGCAGAGTAAGATGGGAGAGGGCGGGTGAGGATTTTGTCACCCAAGTGAGGGTACGCAAACAGTGCTTGGATGACATGTTTTCCAAATAGAGATGAGTCAATTGCGTCCATTTGATGTTGACACGAGACGGCCGAATAGCACATAGTATGTTCAGGTGCACTGGTTGGTGTCTGTGCTTGGACTTTAGTAGCTTGAGGCTATATGAGCGTCTTTCCTCGGAGTGATAGCCCAAGCAAAGGTGCTGTAGAATGGAGTTGGCAGCGCAGCCTGTGTCATCAAGCGCGGAAAGGATGTCCAGTGGGCATTCACTCAAGTCGAGGCTACGCCACCGCGAAGAAACACTGTTGAGTGCACGAACAATCGACCTTGCGTTCATCATCATCTGTGGCCGACCAGACGGCGTGCCCACTAGAGTGTCTCGATTATTCTGGCAATCGCCCATCTGAACCTCCAACTGCTGCTCGCCTGTCCTTTGAAGCCATTCCTCCACCATGATCGGCCCCGCGTCATGGCCAGGACTGGAGATAGCTATGACAAGAGTCTTCCAAAGTCGCGAATGAGCCCATGCAATGCTTCTCCAATTTCGACATATAGCTCCCAGACGTAACGGGCCACTCCGGTGGATGGGGGCAAAGAAGCGAGGCCTTGCTATGTCTCGAATGTTGGTGTCTTCCTGGTGGAGCTGGACGTACACTTCAAAGATGTAGCAGACGATTTCAACCGGCAGCTTGGACGTGAGGGCATCCCTCCGAGAATTCACCCGCGCTAGTAAGTCAGAACGACGCGTCTTTGCCTGTCGTGCCATATTTTCTGCCTTTTCTACCTCCTTGTCGATGTCACTGAGTTCTTGACAATCGCCGCAGCTGCTTCCGGCGCCACATTGCAGAGAACATCCAGAGTTCGCAGTCTTGAAGGGACCAGCGAGATCGGTCACGAAGAATCTGGATCCGCTGAGCATGAACGAGGAAGGCGGTGGTCAGCGGAAGAGAAACGCTCCGTAGCTCCGACCGGATCAATAATAACATCTCTCCCGATTACTGTGTCTTTCAGTTTCGTTTCGCTCACTTCATTCCCCATCCCCCTCAAAACAATACAAAGCTCTAAACGCATGGATTTAGCCTACGAGCGAACTCAAAGTACAAGCACCTTGATTCTTCGCCAGGTTGCAGGTATTATGCGACGATTCATAGGCCAACAAGAACCAATGACAGTGAACTCGACTCTATATCCTACTTTGGAGGCAGCGCAGGCACGAGGGATGATAGACCGGGAAGCCACCTTTAACGAGAATTGGCTCCTTACCGACGGAACGCGTACGCGCCTATCTCCATCCTCCCTGACGAGGTCTTGGCCGAGATCTTTGCGGTGCTGAGCGATGCCTGCCACGACCTCAAGGAGTGGCACCAGGTTACTCAAATCTGTCGGCGCTGACGATTTGCGGCCCTTGGTGCAGCATGTTTGTGGACCACACCCTCGCCCAACCTTCATGCCTACACTTTGCTATTTCTCGAGCGTTCAAGAGCGGGAGCCCTGGTCATCCTCATTAACGAGAAAACATCGGAATCTGTCGTTGTTCCTGTTCTCAATCAGATAGGACGTGTCCGTTCTTTGAGACTCCATTCCACGGCGACGCAGTTTACGGATTACGCGCAAGAGGTGTTGCAAAGTTTGGGACACGAGGCTCACAGCTTGAAGGTTCTGGACGTGTCAAAGATGTGGGTTAATTGCGACAACTCAGTATTCGCATCATCGCCTTCCACATTTCGCAGCGCAACAACTGCAGACTGTCTAGCTATCGTCCATCAACTTCGAATGGCAGATGCTACCCTTGCCCGATCTCACCACCCTGTCTCTGAGTCACATGAGAATGTCCTCAGACCTCCCTTGGGAGCAATTTCTTCAAACATTGATGAGAATGCCCCTTCTCAAAGCCATAACCGTCTCTTTCCGCGAGCTGCGTCTCCATAGACAGGCAGCACAGTGAAGCCGATTCGGCTGCCACGCCTGTATAAATTGGTGATTAACAAGTCTATGCATGGCGAGACGTCTTATTTCCTCGCACCAATGGCCTCCCTCAAGTCCGATTGGCAGACTGCAGTGGCGGTGCTCCCGCGCAGAACGACGATCACTCTGGCATAATCCGCGCCCTCTCATCCTTGATCACCAACAGTTGTTTCCCAGTTTTCGACCATCTCAGCATTAGCCACGACATGTTTATGGTATCTGGCCACGTTAAGACGCCTTTCGAATTCACCTATCCTGAGAGCCGAAAGGCGGAGCCGCTCCCTTTATTTGCGACTTCCTCTCTAACATTGCGCATCTCACCGACTCCGATGGACTCTCAAAGATTGAGAGCTTGTGGCTGGATATCTACCTCGATCTCCACCAGCTGATCGAACTCTTCGGAAACCTCCCGAGACTCAAATCAGTGCAAGTCCTTGACGATCTCACACCATGCTTTATCGAGAGGCTTAGTATCCCACTCCCACACCCTGTCCACAAACCCATTCCTTTCTGAAATCTGGGAGAAGTCTGCTTCTCCGAACAGGAGCAAAGTGAATGATATCACCTATCGCCCTGAGTTGTTGCAGGATCTACAATATTATCTGATGCAGCGTTGCGAGTATGGCTCCCCAGTGTGATATTTATGGGTAGGATGGAAAGAGCTGCCATTCGAAGAAGTACCGCCTCTCAGGGAGATTGTAGTGGTCGTTGAAAATGGACCAGACGGTTCAGCCTATTATTGCCAGTACCTCACCCAAGTTTTTGCATTGTCTTCAACTGACTCCGCATTCCGTATCCGCATTTGTAGTCTGGCATGTTTTCTCGATATATAGATTATCGGAGAAATTTAAACATGATTTACACTGCGGTATCGAGGTTCGGTGACCTCCATTATCTTCAAGAATCAATGCTGTGTCTTAAACTCTTTTGCACCTGATCCAAATTTTGACGATTGCATAGATCAGTAAAATTGATAAAGCATCGGACAGTGCTGCGTACGGATTTGGCTAGAGAGTGTCTTTATTGTCACTTGCACTCCTTCCAATGTGGAGATGTGCTGAAAGGGCATCGACACAGCAAGAATCATCAAGATTGTTGTGAAGAAAATAGGAGAATAGTACAAAAGGACTGAGCTATAGAGAGTATTTTTGGCTTGAGAACTGGACGACATTCTTCGCAGTATCGAAAATTCGAGGTGCAATTATGTTCCCAGTAACCAAAGAGAATAAATCAGGGAATTTGATGAAGTCAGAATCGCAAGGACGCCATCTCCAAAATATCCGGCCGCAGATCTCCATTCCCCAATTTGCGTGCGTTCTCCTCGCCGCCAGGCGCAGCCAGATGCGCGTCGTAAGACTGTTCCAAAAAGCTTTTGACCTGGTCACGCTTCTCCCCGTGCGACAAGAAGACGCTGAAGACACTATGCTTTCTCCAGAGGACAGCCAACTGGTACAGAGTAATCAAGTCGATGTAATCGGTGATTTTGTAGGGCACAACAGGAGATTTGACCCTGAGGGTGATCCGTAGGTCTTTACGCCGGGGGACGCAGGCGAAGTTCTGCTCAGATGGCTCTGAAGCAGGATTATCGTCGAAGATTCTGATAAAAGACCTCCAGAACGGCGCACACGTGGAGAGGTCTAGACGCTCCAAATTTGGCAGGAAAGGGTCTGTGTCTGTTCGTAGGTTCTTCTGGGAGAGGCCTCTGAATAGAGGAGTGACATCGAAACGGTCATTGAAGACAAGCTTGAGGTTGCGTACTGTAGGTAAGCTGCGCAAGAGATGTGCAAGCTCAGCATCTGATACCAGTGGGTAGTCAAATTTGAGATTCCGGATCTCGCATCCAGAGCGTTCGACAAGCAGGAGAAATTCCCCAACAGGTAGTCGATTACTCAGCCCGACGCCGTTATAAGAAAAGGAATGCAAAGAAGGGGTAACCATGTCTGTAAATTCCATGAGAGAGCAGCCAAAATCGCGCCCAGTTATGGATAAGGAAGTGAGCGCGCCCAGCGTAATAGGGCCTGTCCAGAACCAATCCGGAGAGTCTATCAGAGATGTGACAAGGCTTCCCACGCACAGATCCGTAAGAGAAGACGAAATATGGGAAAGAAGGAAATAGAAGGCTTGATGAGATAATCGCTCTGCATATAAATGAGTGATTTTTGACCAATTGATGTTTATTTTTGCCGGAGGGATGAAAGACGACATGCACAGGTGGGTCGGAGAAGGCCTCTGTTCTGGATCGAGTAAGATGATGTCTTCCGTCGTTCTACCGTCCTCCCCAAGCCTACCATCGAGGGAGAGCTGTCGCAAAGTAGAGGAATCTGAGGTAGAACCAGCACCTCGCAGTATTCTATCGATAACGCTGAGGAAAGACGTATGAAGCCTCATGCTCTCGCATCGTGCGCTGCATGTGGCGATGATCCTGGCGATTTCTTGAGCGTTAGTCGAAATGAGTAATCGGCGCAGGGGATCTTCGTCATTGCGCTCTGCTTCAGAGTCATGAAGTTGAATTGATAGAAGGCTGTTCCCTGTCCGTTCGAGCCATTCCGATACGAGCTGTGGGCCATGCGCGTAGCCTGGGCCGGAAAGCGGGAACCTCAAAGTTGTCCAGACGTCGGCGTATCCCCATGCAATGCTGCGCCATTGCTGACACACGGCGCCAAAGCACAAGGGTTCTCGCCGATGGGTGTAGGGGAAGTAACGCGGGTCGTTGTGATTGAGAGGTCTTCCTCCCACAGAGCCGCTTATGGATTCCTTGAAGATACACCGCATGATTTCGATGGGTAGTCTTGATGTGGGGTCCCTTGGAGCAGCGTCCTTTGCCTGGTCTATCTCTTGATTGATTTGCGTGAGGTTTTGGCAGGAAAGACAGATTTTTGTGTTTTGACATTTCAATGAACAGAGAGGATTTGCCGTTGGTTCGGAATCCATGAAGATACTCCCGCCGGATGGTAACTCGGTCGTTCAAGAGGGATTTTAGGGTCTGCGTGTCGTCAGATTCCCTGGACCAAGTGTACTTGTGGGTAAGCAAGTAGCATCATCAAGTATACAATCGATGATAAATACCTTTGAGAGGCGCCCGATCAACATTCAATGAGATTCAATACGGTCTGTGTCCTAGGTTCGTTCATGCGGGTGTTTGGTCATGTGTGTACATAGTTATGCTTTTGTCGTTGCATCAAAACGTAAATAAAGGCGCGTCTTCATCAGTAAGTTCATCAGAAAGTGGACAAAAAAGTTACCGGGGGTTGTACAACCCCAATAACCCCCATAACAGGGCAAGAACCGGCCGAAACCATGGAAATCTGGGAACCTCGGTAACCTAAGTCCCCTTTTCAGGGAACATCACAGGCAAATTAGTATCGAGAACCGGGAAATGCCGCATAACGTGAAAACTTAACCGGAACCTTGCTGTAACCTGCTGTAATTGGCTGTAACTGGTATTACTTGCTTCGCCAACAACGCCCTTTTTGCACCAAATGTCCTCAGATATCTCGCCTAGGGCTTGCGCTGTGTATAAGCATTCAGCCCCGGTTGAGATACCAACTTTTAAGTACCAAAGCCACTGCCCTGACCCAGCCTGACCCTCGAGCAAGGACAAGAATTTTAGTTACCGGGTCGCCAGGTGCCAGGTTCCTGTAACCGGCATAACCGGCATAACAAGCGAAACTTGTGGGAACTTTTTGGTCAAGTTGCTGATGCTTCACAAGTAGCTTTTTTCGGGTTGTCCAACCCAAAAAAGGGACATTTAACCCGAAAAGCTGCCAATCTGCCAACTCAGGTCGCCATTTAGAAAAGCAATGCATCCATCATTTCCAGACCCATTTTTCATGTGTTTTTCCTTCGGGTTTCGGTGGATAAAATGTGTAGAGTACTGGATCGAGTTGTAAAAAAGCATATTTGCGTTTTTAACTTCTCCAACGAGGCGGTATACTGCAACACAAAGTGGCATAGTACCGCTTTCTCCAGCTTTTTGCAGCTTTTGACGTATGCCAAGGTGAAATGCCGGCAAAAGCCAAAAAAGCATTCTGTCATTTTGCTGATGTTGGGTATGGGGGGTTAGGCGCTAATCTTGACCAGAGTATCGAGAGAAATGAGATCTGCATTAGCACTTCGAAGATGCCGCACAGTGATCGATCAATGCGCCGGGGAGACGTTTGCAAGGCGTTTGATGACTTGGAAGGGAATTCGCCCCAGCATTCCCTGTAAATACACAGGTGGACAATTCACTTGCTAGGTATTAAATAAACATTGACGAATGTATAAATCAGCAGAGTTTAAGAAGCCTCAGACGGTGCCGCGTATGTATTTGACTGGAGAGTGTTTTCACTGTCACTGTCACTCCCTCCTATGCGGAGATGCTAATATAAAGGCATTGGTACTAGAGTACACCCGGAACTATCAAAATCATTCTGAGGAACAAGTTGTAGTCGCCTCGCTCCGCTCCGGCTCCTTAGAAGGCACCAGGTATGGCTACTTGATTAAGGAGCTGTCTGCTTGGGTACACACGGCTGCCGATGTTACGCATGACTTTGTAAAGTTCGAATGACAGAATTGATGATGGACATCATGCATCCAAAGTGCAAGGCATACAATCGTATCGCAAAGAGTCAGGCGTAGCATAGAACCGCATAGTTAGTAGGTTGAAGAGTTCAATTGAGACATGTAAGTAGTCGTAAGAATATATAGGTTTTCCAGAAAGGTATATGGTGCCGATACAGGAAACAGCGAGAAACGGGAAATTTCAGCGATTTACCTACGCATTGTTGAGGATCATCGAGGCGATAGCAGAATGCGTGCCTAAATCTTTCAGGCGTAGGATGTATGAGGCGTTTATTATGTATTGAGAAGCGCTAGATGGTATACCTACTCGACTAAAATCCATCCATTGTCGAGGCACGCTGGCAGAGCTGCGTAGGGAGAAAGTGCCTGTACGCAGTCGGAGTGTTGAGCCGAAGCCGCGTTGGGATGGTAAGGTACAGTTTGTAGGCGATTGACGCCACAGAGATCCAAGCTATGAATAAAGTGGGGGACGAAGGGAAGAGGAAAGCGACGTATAGAGCCTCAAAGTTGGCGTATTTATGCAATGTGAAACAATATAGAACAATAAAGGGAGGTCCAGGCGTAAGTCAGCGGCTAGAAAAGTCGAATAATCAATTGCGACCAAAAGAGCAGAAGGAGGGCCCAAGCAAGGACTCAAACAGGTATACACAAAGTCGCGACATAATCTTAATATATAGGTAATACAGAGAGAATATTACGAAAGGCTGAGCTACAGAAAGAAAAAAAAAAGGTTTGGTAATTGTTCAACTTCTTTCGCAGCATCGATGACAGCCTCCTTCCTGAAATTCGAGATGCAATAAAGTTCCCATTGCCCAAAGAGAATGAATCCGGGATTCGGTAAAGTTAGAATTGTAAGGACGCCATCTCCAAAACGTCCTGCCGTAGATCTCTATTGCCCAATTCTTGTGCGTGCTCCTGACCACCAGGCACAGCCAGGTACGCGTCGTAAGACTGTTGCAAGAAGGTTTCGACCTGGTCATGCTCTTCCCCGTGGGGCAAGAAGACGCTGAACACGCTATGCTTTCTCCAAAGCACGGCCAATTTGTACAGAGTAATCAAATCGATGTAATCCGCGAGTCTATAGGGAGCAACAGGAGATTTGACCTTGAACGTGATCCGGAGGTCTTTGCGCCGGGGTACGCGAGCGAAGTTCTGTTCAGATGGCTCTGAAGCTGAGTCGTCGTCAAATATTCTGATGATAGACCTCCATGGGAACGGCGCGGGCGCAGAAAGGTCTAACCGCTTCAAATATGGCAGGAACGGGTCCATTTCTGTTTCCAGGCTCTTCTGGGAGAGGCGTCTGAATAGAACAGCGGTATTGTAGCTATGATCGAGGTTGAGCTGCAAGGCGCGTACTGTAGGCATGCTGCTTAAGAGTTGTGTAAGCCTGCCGCGTGGCATATTTGGGCGGTCAATTTTGAGATTCCGGATTTTGCAGCTAGAGCGTTGAATAAGATGAAGAAGATCGTTAATGGGTAATATCTTGCTCTCTGCCACGCTGCCGCTGTAAGAAAAAGAATGCAAGGAAGGGGTGACCATTCCCTCAAACGCGGTGGTAGACCAAGGATAATAGGTTCCGGTTATGGATAAGGAAGTGAGGGCGGGCAGCGTAATAGGTCCCGTCCAGGACTATCCGCTAAGATCCAGGGGGCTGCGCTTGTAGCCGACAAGGCTTCCCACAAAAAGATCTGTAAGTGACGACGAAATATAGGAAAGAAGGATGTAAAAGGCTTGACGGGACATTCGCTCTACATAACAATGCGTTATTCCCTTCCATTGGATGTTCATCTTTTCCGGAGGGATAAACGACGACATGCAGAGGTGGGTCGGTGAATGCCTCATCTCTGGATCGAGTAAGGTGATGTCTTCTCCGTGATCTTCAAGCCTACCACTGATGGAAAGTCGGCGAAGGGTGGAGCGCTGCGATGAAGGACCAGCACCCCGTAGTATTCTGTTGATAATGTTCAGGGAAGTGTGAAGGCCCATGCTCTCACATCGTGAGGTGTATGTGGCGATGATCCTGGCGATTTCCTGCGCATTGCGCGAAATGAGCAATTGATGTACGGGATCGTGGTCGCTGTTCTCTGATTCAGAGTCATGAAGCTGAATCGACAACCGCCTGTTCCCTGTCCTTTCAAGCCATCCTGATACGAGCTGTGGGCCATGCGCATAGCCTGGGGCAGAAAGCGGGAAAATTAAGGTTGTCCACAGGTCGGCGTATCCCCATGCAATGCTGCGCCATTGCCGACACACGGCGCCATATCGCATGGGTTCTCTACTGCAAGCAAGACTGGACAGGCCAAAATCCTGGTGATGCTGGCCACGGCAGCTGTGATCCGTACCACGGCAGTCTATATTGGGTAATTTGGCCCCCGTGGACCACTGTGTAGAGGCCAAAAAGTATATATAAAACTCGTCACAACCCTTATATTGAATTGGACATGGGCGCTTAATAGGCGCTTAATGATGAGTCTTCCAATACTGAAAGCTGTCACCATAAGATGTAGGCCCTGATTTAATGGAGCCCCATTATACTCATAAGCTCACGAACATTTGTTATGCCCGGGCCGGTTTGGCTTGATTTGTCATGACTCAGACTCACTCTGGTACATCGTCTACATCGAACCTGTAGAGGTCCTTCCTTCAATATGGTGGTTATCGGCAAGCCCTTTCGCAAGGGCAGCCAAACGGGAAGCCAGAATAATAATGCCAGTGGCAAAAACCAGCATTTACCCTGCCGTAAGTCCAATCACACTCCCCTGCTATTTTTGGTAGGCTAAAAAAATCATTGACAGCTCCAGAGCACATCATTCGAGAACCAATTACCGCATATTGGATGATGGGCCGCAGCGATGTCGAAATTCAAAAGTTGATGAAGATACAGTTGAGCAAACTTTCCACAAGATATGGCTTGAGGTACGCATACATACTTTGATTGCGGCAGCGTTTGCGTTGAAAGTTAGCATTATAGTGCCAAAACAATCAAAAGACGTCGTGTGACATGGGGTTTGCTGAGCACTAGACAGCAAAATCATACCAAGGAGTCAATTGCAGAGTCTGTCCAAGAAATTCGTAGCCGGTATCCTTATAAGGGTGCCGAAGGCATTCGTAAAACTTTGCTACTCACATACAAGATCCACGTCTCAAGGTACGTTTATATCCTTGCCTCCTGCTGATGGTATTTCCCAAATCATACATTGTGACTTTAGAACCGTAATCACAGATTATTTAAAAGAAACTGAGCCCGAGGCTGTCACCCAGCGCCGTTACCCTGCTCGATTCAAGAGGCGCCGCTTTTATGCTGCTGGAGTCAACGACATTTGGGCACAAGATCAGCATGACAAATGGGGTAAGAAGTTTGGTCTGTGGTTCCACCTGTGTCTGGATCCTTTCCCCGGAAAATTACTGTGGTTGAAGGTTTGGTGGACCAATTCCAATCCACGCCTCATTACCAAGTATTACTTAGATGCTTGCCGAGAGCATGACGGTACGTCTCCCACCTTGACCTGTCCATGTTTTCTCTAATGTATCTTTTATCTATACAGGAGTTCCGGTCATTACTCAGTCTGATCCGGGGACGGAAAACTATGGTGTTGCAAATGCACATACAACTATTCGCCACACTTTGGACCCATCGCTGCAGGACACACTTCAACACCGCTACTGCCGAAAGACCAAAAATGTCAAACCTGAGGCAGCTTGGTCTGTATTTCGCAAGGATTTCACGCCAGGATTTGAAACTATCCTTGAGCAAGGATTAATTAATCAAATCTATGATCCAGACAATGCCCTTCAAAAGTAAGACACTTGTTATAATTTACTTACATATGGCTGCTAATTAAAACTTACAGCTTGGTGTTCCGTTGGATTGCTATTCCGTGGATTCAGGCTGAGGTGGATGATTGGGTCTATGAGCGGAACCATTCCTGTGTGCGTGCCGATAAGCACAAGGTCCTGCCACATGGAATCCCTGCGATTATAGCCAGCACCCCTGAATATTATGGAGCTTATGATTTTAAGGTATAGTTTCCCTTTTTCTCAACCTACTTTCTGTGAATGTGCCGTGTTCTAAGACTGTCTTTTAAGATCAAGGTCAATGACGACCTCTTTGATGCTATGGAAGCCAAGTATGCCCCTCCAGATCACCCTGTTTTTCAGCTGGTGCCTGAGGCATTTGGTGACCATGCACAACAGTTCTACGAGGAGCTGGGGGATCCAGACGTCAATTCTTTCAACTTCTGGTCCATTTACCAGGCCATGCTCGCCAAGTTTGAGGACCTGTCGACATCTGACATAGACCTCACCAAAATTATTGAGACTCACAACACTACCCTACAGAGTGTTTCCGAGGAGGTTATGGACATGCTCCCAGGACTGAAAGAGTACGATATTTCTAAAACAAGGGCCTCCATTGGTGATCCATCAGTGGTTGATGGTGCAGTGATGGATATTGACTTGGAGGACAACGAAGATGCGACCTTGGAAGGGGAACTCACTGCTGATGACGAACAGGAACTTGAAGTTGAAGGAACACTTGAGGTGGAAATGACTTGGTCGGAATAGTGCTGTAGTCTGTATTCTGTCACATACTTAAATTTGAGCAAGTGCGTCTTGGGCGCTTATTTATTTTCACGTTGGATATGATAGATTACGCCGCTTTAACCCTACTGTCTTTCCTCCACAGTGATGGTAACCGTTTTGTATTCACTCCCCCTGCGCAGACTCTGTTACTTGGGCAAGTAGGCCATTGCCGTGCATGGAAATACAAGCTTTTACTGATTTTTTTCTTGTTCAATTGGTCTTAAATTCGAGTCCACTGGCCCAGTCAGGTCTAGTTAAGGTGCACAGCCGAACTTGTTCTCAAATGCGTGTAATTCACTCAATATTGAGAGGTGGGAATGCACTGTGCCCTTTGCACTTTTCAAAGTGTTGTATGTTGACCATGTTTTGCTAAGCACCTGTGGACAGGACATCCACAGAGATACGTGCTCGCCAGTGGCGGTGACCATCTGCAAAAAATGTACCCCTGTCGGCCAGGTGTGCGGCCAAACCAAAAAGACAATTACTGTGGGGACGAGGAGTTCATCCTCGTGCCCACACTCAACTCTTCATCCTATTTGCGTCCGCCTGGCTCTGCAGATGCATCAGTGTATCTCGTTCCACTTGCTTTGCGGCGTGACGCAGGTACATATAACCAGCCTACATGATGTCTGGTGTCATGTAGCGCACCTCCGCATGGCAATGCGCGTCTGTCTCAACAGATGAGGATGGCATCGAGGGTCAAGATGAGATGTAGTTAAGCCGCATCACGCCCTCGTCCATGGGCTATGTCCTTCGCAGTGTTCGTGGTGTTGTATGTTGGCCACATGCTCTCTCCGTCGTCGAGATTCGCACCACTCCACCAGCCGCGCAAACGCATCGGTGCATCTCCCTCCACTTGCCTCAAGGCGCAACGCAGCTACGTGTCCCCAGATAGCACCTCTGATGACACGTAGCTTGCCCTCAGAGTACAACCGCGCTGCAATACGCATTGAACTAGCAGACGAGGACAGCATCGAGAGTTGAGACAAGACGCGATGCCGACAGAACCATGGTACGATAGGCCCCGGGGAGCTCCCTTAGTGACCTGTCCGGGCAAAATCCCGATTTTGGGTCTCAAATCCGCAGATTTTATTTTATTTCAATTTTCTGTACCTCTATACCTTGTTTTCTTGTAGCAGATACGCAAAGAGTGACATTACTGATAATACATCTTGATTTACGCTAGCTTCAAGCTTCTTCTTCGAGTACGTCCCAGAGAGCGCACGATTGCCAAGATGATAGACGACATTCTCAACCGGTGCATGCGTATGGGTTGCAGTCATCGTCGTCAGTATCTGCGTCGTCCTCCAAATCATCTGTACTCCAATAGAATATGTTAGCTCGGCTCTAAATTAGATACATATTAAATTACTTGCCGATTCAATCTGTAGTGGCTGATAGACTCTCAACGAGAGATATGAAATCCCTTGCAGTGTGCTGGATTTGCATGATGAGAAACAAACCCCGTCGAAGGTTGTTTAGCGCAGTAACATTTCTCTCAGTTTTCTTCTGTTCTTGTTTCTTCAGCTTGTTATTCATGTCTTGAGCAAGGCGTACGCGTTGAGAGGCCTCCGCTGGTCGCATTTTTTCATTTACCCCACGAACCTTCTCCATTGCGGCGTATTTTGGATTCAGTGTCACAGCGCGCTCAGACTTAGTGACCGTTCCAGACTGAGCCAATCCGCGAGCGGCGAGCATTCGCGCGACAGACACCTTTTGAGTGTGAGATCAGTAATCGTAGATTTTGTGGTGTTGGCAGGTGCTGCTGTATGTGCTGCCACAATGACTTGATCAGAGGTCTGATTGTCATGTTCTTCATTGTCGACAGACACACCGCCGTCTTCGTCGTCTTCGAGCTCCAACTCCTTGTCAGAGTCACTTTCGTCGTCCACTGGATCTTGGGCCTCTACCAGAATTTCGTCCATGGATGAAGGGACATACTGTGCCGATGATCAGGTGACTCCTTTAAAATAAGCGCCCAGTGCTTGCAACTCCCACTGTTTACGCACCACTGTTCATGGCATGTACCACTAAGCTCTAAAAACTACATATTATGGTAGATACACATTGTAGCTACATTTACAATGCAAAAATACGAGCGCCGGACCATTTTAAAATATAAATAAAGTGTCATTACTGTTCACCATCCAGATTCTACTTTTCTGAACCATTGTTTGCTTGAGATAACGCCTCAGACCCATAGCTAAGCTCTAAGATTTTGGATACAGCCTGATACAATGTTTATCTAAACTTTATGCAAGTTTCAAAAGTACAGGATAGTTCAGTAAAAAGATATAGCACAGATACTGCCATTAATAGCGAACATAGTGTTTACTCTATAAAATGCTTCGGACCCATAGCTAAGCTTCCATATTTTTTGAGAAGCTTATCATATTATTGATTTACGCTGTATGAAAGTTTCAAAAGTGCCGGACAATCCAGTAAAAAGATATAGCACATAGATTGTTGATGATAAGCGCCAATGAGCCATTAGCCAGAGTATTTGATTAGTAAAATGTGTTAGACTTATAGCTAAGATATGATATTTTGGGGACACATATAAAATATACTGTTCTACAGCATTTCTTAATCTTAAGAGAGCCGGACTGTTCAATGCAAAGATATGAGCAGAATACAGCTGAACTGACCAGACCGATCACCCTTGCCTAATTTGAATATGCCCCCGGGATTTGCCTCCAAAAATGCTAGACGCTCTGTGACCACACTTTGTCCCGTCGCCACTCATCCTCTTCCTCATTATGGCTGAAAGTGAAGGACCTGGATTTGCTGTCAAAATGACCACGGACGGGGGGAACGTCTGTCAGCGCTGCAAGGTTTCGCAGCCGCCCGAGGTCAAGCTTATCCATGTCCGGGATAGCGGTTCAACCGGTGGTAAAGACTGCTGTCCAGGGTGTCACAAACACTACACAAGAAGGTTTCGAGCCTTCAGTGGTGAGTTTGAGTTGAAATGACTCTGATTGTTACCTTTTAACATTGGATAAAGCTACTACAAGCAGTGGCAGCTTGTCGCATGCGCACACGGAAAGCACTGGCATGAAAATTCACCAAAATAATTCGGACTCTCAACGGGGGACCGGTATGTGCTATAGACTCTTACTTCATCCTCTAATCATATCTTTCAGGCTCTAAAAAAATCGTTGCTCTCGGCAACTTATCTGGAAGCTCACGCAGCCGATATTCCAATATGGGACCACCGGCTCTTATTCCACGGGGACCAAATGTGCAGACACCTTTCCGAATCAATCTGCATCGTGGAGGTGGATCATTGTTGGATTCTTTTCTTGCCAAAGTGAAGGAAAAGGGTCTCGGCGAGGGATATCAGCCGGTCCACAGCCATTATGAGCTGCTCCGCCAGACGATGCAGAAGCTCGCATATTCTCAAGGTCGCACTGACACCTTTACATTGGAAGCGCAGCTTCGCTATATAAAGGGTCGTAAAACAACACCAGAACTAGCTGGTCCGTCGGTATGTCAAATAACAAACAATTGTTGTGATGAGTTGAACCCATTAAAATGTTTCCAGGGGTGCATGGAGACGCTGGGGTCAATTCCCACAAGTGTTGGCGTGGGCGACCTCAAATTGGCCGCATTGACTGTCATATACCCTGCATTTAAAAAGTGGTCACACGACTATGGTATATCTCTGGATGATGTGAAGTTACGTTCCCAGAAATGGGTCGAGTTCGTTCCCAAGGACCCAGATATTGACGCTGTCAGAGATCAGTGCTATACGTTTACCGGAAAACAGCCGAAGCTCAAATCAAACGCCCACATCACTGTCTATTTGTCTATCACCGAAGAACTCTACAACAAGATTGATGAACATATCAGCACGCACGAACTTCAAGCTGCCGAATCTTCGGATGGCAATACAGAAGCGCAGAAGTCAGGCCGTTGCCCGCAACCAAAACGACAACGGCTCAACGAAACCAAGAGTCAAGAGTCCAATGCATACACCGATGACGACTTGGATGATGTCAGCGATGAGGAAAATCAGATTGAGCTGGAGCCTGTGCGCAAAGTGGTTCACAAAGTTACGGATAATCAGCTCCGGGTATGGTCTCCCTTTTGTCACTCCAGCTTCTCTCAAACGAGCGCTTACACCATGTTCTCAGCCATTGGTACCAAAACCCCGTCTATCGACAAAAAATACCTCTGGTTTAACTCCAAGCCATCCTACACCCCTCTCCGAGAACCAAGTCAATGCCACACAACCCAGTCACTTGGAGCGGCCGTTACAGAGTCAGAATCAGGCTGAGAGCGGAGAATATGATCCTCGATGGCTACTTGCATTGAGTGGGGTTAAAAAAATTGGTCGTAGTACGGTCAGCGAGCTACGTGAGTGATTGATGCCCTCTTACTGGTGTTAAGACTGACGGTGTGGTACCTTTACCATTAGTTTCAAAGACCACAACAATATCTGCAGTTGTATACCACGCAGATCTCAGCCTTGAAGATCTGCTCGACAACCCTGACATTCTCGGTGACGACCCTCGATCCTCAAATGCTTTCTCGTCGACACCAACAACCTTCGAATTTCCAGTGGATCCCCAGATTCACTATGGCGCATTCAAACTGGCATTCAAAGCACGATCATCTGAACCCCTTTTCAACTCGGGAACGCGCATCGTCTGCATGAAGCAGGTCTACTATATCAGTCCCAGTACCGGAGTCAAGAAGCCTTGCGATCCTGCTAAGCAGGTCCACGACTTGCTAGCTGAGCTTACCTGCTTGATTTGGGCGAAGGGTTTACTTGAGCTGACATACAAATCCATTCGCAAGATGAAGGAATATTTTCCAGGTGTTCCTGCAATGAGGTTTGCGAAAGCAGGACTTGCTCTTTCTCAAGATCCCAACAAAGGTACCACGGTTTACCTCGTCGAGGAGTACATCTCAAGTGCCGAAGGCAAATTTCGAAAATACATCAACAACGCATCAGCAGTACCACTGGTGGATACCTTACCGGACGAATATCACCAACAGGCCTTGTTTCTGTCGTTTGCCCAACATATGCAGTACTTGAAGACTGATGGGCTGGCTTATGTGTCAGATCTTCAAGGTGTGTCTCTCCCAACTCCTTGTTCAGAATGCCGATTCTAACCTATCCCAAGGGAGTCTCTCAACGTTGACAGATCCTCAAATTATCACGGCCATGTTAGTATTCGCAGCCAACTTCTATTCCTTGCTCTAATACGATTAACTTGAACATTTGAACAACGTAGGAAAACCAACTTCGCCAAAGGAAATATCAACCACGGCAAATTTGAAGAGCAGCATCTCTGCAACGACTTCTGCAAGTGGTTTGGGCTCAAACCATTCACCGCCCAGCTCAAAAAAGACAAACAGCCTGACGACTACTATGTGGTGTCATCAGGAGAGAATCATGCACCAGGATCACCACCAACTCCCTCGCAGTCTGCCCCCACCATCCCTGCAGCTACAGATGCCAACAAAACGAACCAAGGGAAAGCGCGTGGCCGGCCGCGCGGTCGTGGTCGCGGTCGTGGCATTACAACTATGGGAGCAGCCTCATCGGACAGGGTTTTGCGTTCCAAGGTTGTCACAATGGGTAAATCATTGGCCCCGTCTGACATGGAGATCTCGGTCGATGCTGGTCCAGCATAGATGTCCCTTTTTAAAACACACACGAAAGTGTCAAGGTTGATAAGAGTAGTGGTATATGTGGTCATTAATATACTTACGAACTTATCATGAATCATTGTGTGTATCCATAAGCTTTCGTACCTTGTAATTAGGTTTTGGTACCTTCATATCCTGCATCTAGTTTGAGTGATTCAAGTTAGTGGACACGGCTACAAGACGACAGCCTTTGCGGAGTGCAAGTGCACAGCGCGCTTGGTCTGCCGTCTACGACGGTCAATGCCCGAGGGGGGGCGTGAAAGGCAAGTGGGAAACATTGTCGCGAGAGGTGCGGAGCACGAAGGTGGGCACAGTGGGAAACACAAAGACACCGCGAGAGAAGGCAACGGGGTGAGATCTAATAAACAGAGGCGCCGGAGAGAAAAGGGCAGGCGAAAAGGGCAGACTGGGCTCGGAGCAGTGACGAGACAACCAGAACGAGGGGATGCGCAACAAGGGGACATGGGCAAAGCAATGCCGCGGTGCACCTGCTACTGCACCAGTGACGCAACGAGAGATTCCTGCTTGCGAGCGGCAACGACGGCAACGAGAGATATCCTGTCTGCAACGTGCTTGTCCCAGAAGAGATAGGACCGCAGAAATTGACATAATGGGGGTCAGCAGAGGTACACAAGGGCGAGGCACTGACACGCACCTGTGAGAGCTTGAAGTCCTTGAGCTTCAGATGCTTCATGAGTCCGTAGTGGATGACATTGGTTGTGGCAAGCCCGCCCTTCCTTTTCCGCACCACCATGCCTCTCTTCAGTTCGATGCTGACACTGACGACTGCCCTGCTTGCTCTCATCCTTGGGTGCGTACACCACCGTGCCTCTAGAAGTTTCCCCACGTCCTCAGATCCTGGATATGGTATGAAAAGAGGGCCGAAGAGCGTCATTGAATGGACGACGAAGACAAGTTATCGGCATAGTGCTTGAAGCAACATTTCAGTGAAAGTCGGACATGGTGCTGGCTGGTGCAAACAACGGCGTCGAACATGGTGCAGACGTCGACACAATGGACATGGTCACCATGGGTAAGTCAGCGTTCAAATATAGACGTCATCTCCATTTATTATTTGACTAGGTAGAGGTATCTGAGGTCCTACCTGTTCCGTGGCCGGCAGAGCACGGAAATGACCGAAATTTCGGCCTGTCCAGTCTTGCTTGCAGTAGTTCTCTTCGATGGATGTAAGGGAAGCAACGCGGGTCGCCGTCGTCGACATCCTCGCGCGGTCGGCCTGCTGAACCATTCAAAGATTCTTTTAGGATATACCGCACGATTTCGGTAGGTAGTCTTGATGCGGGGTCCATTGGTCCGGAATCCATGAAGACGCTCCCTTCTGGTGGTAGCTCGGTCATTCCAGAGGGGTTTCCAGGGGTTGCGCGTCCTCAGATTTCAGATTCCCTGGACAACCTACTTGCGGGGAAGTAATCAGCTTCATTCAGTACACGATTCATGAAAAACAAACAAGAGGATGATGGTCGGCGGAGTCCACGTCGAAATTTTTAGTGACGCCACAGACGCAGTGACGGTTGTCGGGGTTGCAGCGCGTACACAATGGCGAGCTTGACGTGACCGTTATTTGGACTAGCACGCTGCGCCGGAGGTAATTCGACCGTTGTACCGTTACGTTAGCATACACCCAATGTTTCATGTTCACAAAGCAGAGCTTCATTGACTCGAGCAATTAGTGTTAGGCATTATAAAGTAACGACAAGAGTCTATGTATCAACTTGTCAGGAGCTGCGCTGGGCAGAAAAGGAAAGGAAAGAAATCCAGTGTCCAAAATGCTATGTGAAGTCCAAAAGTCCGGAGTGAGTGACGGATACGCGATGTACACCGTGAGGTAGGGCTGGTCGAGGTAAGGCACGACTTCGCCGGGGACGATCCCACGATGGGGAATGAGTACGGATAATATGGTGGTGGTACGGTAGTAGTCGACTATATGTAAGGAGATGACACCGAGGGAAGGGTTGAAGAGAGCGGAAGTCGTCGAAGAAATCGTGCACGCGTGTCGGCGTGAGTGTGTATACGGACAGTGGACATCAGGAGATGCGGAGGTAACAGGAAAGCAAGAGGCCGATGCGTGGTTTCGAATGTTCCAAGAAAATCAAAAGAATGGCTGGGTGAAAGAGCGTGCGAGGGAAGATGACTTGTACGAGGACGAAGATGCGGTGGGCCGGGGTGTTGAGCACGCTTAGAGCGCAACGACGCCGACGACAGCCACTGCGACACCGAGAAGCGCGCCAAAGACGCCTTGGGGGCCCAGAGCGACACGAACACCTGCGCTCTTGCCAGCAGCAGTACCAGCAGGCGACGACCCGGAGCCCGTGGTGTTCGCGCTAGTGTTGCCGCCAGTAGTCGACGAGCCACCAGTGGGCGACGCGCCGCCGAGGGGGCTCGCAGTGCTGTTCCCGCCAGGGCTGCTGCCTGAGGTAGAGGTCGCGGTAGGGATCTTAGTGATGGCTGTCCATGTGCCGCCTACGATGTGAAAAGGATAAGTATTCCGCTACAGGGGGTATTTGCAGACGAAGAGAAGAGGGACTTACCGCTCGTGGTGGTCTTGGGGTCGTAAGGCAGGAATGCGACATGGCCGTCTGAAGTGAGCTGAACAAGCGCGGAGGTGGACGCGCTGTAGAACGCGAAGGGGTCCTGCTGAGATGGGCCTGTGAGAGTCTTTGTGGTGTTGGTCTATAGACATTATTAATTAGCTTGAGAAGAGTCCAAGCAAAAGGATGCCGAGAACCTCAACGTTCACGACATATGTAGCGCTGCCATCATCAGGGATAAAGGCGAACTCTTGCTGCACCTATTAAGTAGGCACCTGTTAGCCGCCAGTCTCAAGATGACTATTTGATGAAGCACTTACACCCTCGTCCAGGAAGAACGATGCGGTCTTGCCATGGCTGTCAGGGAAAGCATTTCCGTACGACTGCGGCTCAGGCTGCATGAACGAGACTGCAATAAAAGTGTCAGATTTAGACCGCTTTGATAGTTACGCGCCTCTCACAGTGAATGACAAAGATCTTGGCGCTACCAGCAGGCACGCCGGGCACGCCCATGAAGTGGACGTGGTTCTGCGCGAGCGCGATTGTGGGCTGGTACCCTGCGGTGTTACCACCCGGGTTGGCGGGCTGTCCAAACTTGGCGTCCGGCGAGAGGTCCGGCGCCTGCACGTCGTTCCACGGGATCGGGGTGCTGTTGGCGGCTTTTAGCAACGCCATGTCGAGCGACCAGAGCTCGCCCTTGGAGTAGGCGTCTGCGGACAAATTAGCATCTTGAATAATAGGGCAAGAAAACAAGACGTACAGAAGACGTTCGTGTCGTGGTCGAGGATGGTCGCAAAGTTCAGCGGGTCAAATGCGTTCGTGGTGACAGTTTGTGTCGACCAAGACTTGGCGGTTGCGTCATAGATGTAAATATCCGAGGGATTGGCACTGTCGACGTTGAGGAAGTAAATGGCGTTCGTGAACTGCAAGAAACAACATCAATAACAGAAACAAGAGCATTAACGAAGCATGGCAAGGCCCGGAGCGGACAAATGTCCCCAGCGTTCTCCGGCGGCGCCCATGTCAACCGCCCTGACAGGCACTGTTCCTGACCGACTCACCTGAGATAGGTAGCACGTTGCATTCACAGAATCGAACGGCCTGCAATCCAGTCAGCCAGCCTTCTCCAGTCACTCCAAAAAGTGTACTCACGGACGACCAGAGGCAGTGATGTCGGTGGGGGCTGCTCGACGTCAGATGGTCGTCATGCATGGCAAACGGTCATCACTCACCGGTCGACGACGTCCATGTGCTCTGGGCACCGGCGTTATAGTCCTTCCCGTTCACACCGAAGGCCAGCAAGTTCCAGTTGATGTCGAACGACACACAGCCTGAGGGGCCTCCTGAGGCCGCTGCTGCGCGTTGGACGTGGAAGCCAGCGAGAACGAACGTGGTGAGCAATGACCAAAGCATTTTTCGTCGGGTTTTGTCGTTTCGAGGGGGGTGGGAGTGGGGGCTGGCGGTGGTCAAGATGGTGGTAAAGAGCGTAAACGTTTCGAAGATCCCCGTCAGAGTTTTAACATGGAGGTTCAGGGAGACTTCGAGTCGGAATTCCAGCAACAGCCCCACGCCGGGCCGTGAGAAACTATTATTTATAGCACCTTTGTTTTTCCTGTCGAAGGCTGACCGGTTGACCCCCAAAATAGTCGAAGAGGAGGCAGACTGAAGCAGTGAATAGCTGAGGGGAGCACAGCTATGCACTTTGGAGTTTTATGAGTTTTTGAAAGAGAACTTTACATGCACAAGAGCAGGAATTTAGTCAAGTTTTCATATGATCAGACCCTTACCACCCTAAAATTGACCATCATGCGGCTGGGAACCTGATGGATAAAAATACATGTTAACGTAAGTACTATTCCCGCATTGCAGCAAGTCGAAAATCCGCAGGCATATCGAATTACAGGGGTGAGTTAAGTCCGTCAATAGAAGGACTTTATTAGCACTTTCTTGCTCTCTGCATAGCAAAAGATTCATGACTGCAGCTAAAGTAAAGTGCTAGATAAATAATATAGGCTAGTCTTCGTTGCTTCACAACGAACAATCGTCAGTATGTAATCATGTTCGCTGTGATCTGCTGGGCTGGACATCTTGCGTATTCATCACCAGTTTCGGAGCTATTCTTGGAAGGACTAATAATAGCGGGGGTGAGTGGAGGATGTCACAGTCCACTGAGTTTATTACTCAATCGAGCGTTATGGGGGGGCCGCAGCAAAAACTTAAAACCGCTGACAGACTAGGTCGCCGCCCATGTCGCGTACGAGCAGTTTTTCTCATGCAAATAAAACATGGCCGTGATAGTCGAATGGTCAAGCGCCTGGAGTGTTGTTTGTCTTGAGATGCTCTTGCCACTACATTTTCAGGTGCAAACAGCAACCTGAGCGAGCCGTTGGGCAATAATGAATGACTACAAAACCTCAAACATGCGCGATAGTGGCTGATTTGAAGTTACATCAATGTGGATAATTGCGTAAGGCTTCGGCCACAAGTCTTTATAGATAGGGGTTTATGAATTATCTGCATATGTGCATGCATTAGCAACATTCTCAGAAGTTTAATTCACGTGGGACACATAGTGTCAGAAGAATCTCTTGCCAAGTACTTGGCCACAAACTCGAGAGCCATAGGCGACCGTCAGTCAAATTGATGGTGGACCTACAAGCGTGACAGCCGCATCACTGACCTCTGGCTTGCGACTGTCGCCCCCCGGAGCCAATTCTCCATTGACCTTTTGGACATGCTCTACAACGGCTTGATACAGCGATATATATATAGTAAATCAATTTATGATTTACCAATCCCGCGGATTGTCGCCAAAAAGAATATCAGACTCGAAAGGAGATTGTTGTTAATGCTGGCGTCAATGGTTTGCGCAGGGACAGAGATACTCTATTCCTACGGGAAGTGTTATTCAGTCCATGTCGTCAATTGGGCTAATACAAATTTCCTTGACGTCAAGCTCGACTCCGCCTTAAGCTGCAAACTATTCGCTTGGCAAGTATAAGGCGACAACAAATGGTCCAAAACTCAGGTATCATATTCCTATAAACCAACATTGCGCACGATACCCCCACAATACCCCCGCAACACCCTCATACAACTCAAAACCAACATTAACCACAATTTCCTTCAAAGCTCTGGCCTCCTCTTCGATCGCCGTCGAGCTAAGCTCAGAGCAAAATTGCGTCTCGCCTTCCTCGTAAAAGCTGATAGCTTGCAAGTTAGCGAACAGGATATCCCCCATAGCTGGAGTACATGTTGGAATAAAGAAGCGTTCGATGACCGGCATGGCCATCTCGTCGCACAGAAAGATGGATTCCAGGAGAGGAAGGCCTGTCACCTGTGAATATGTCGATTATGTCACTGTCGGAAGGTGTTCCATAGCCGCACAAAGATGCGCGCGGACGAGAGTTAAGAGGCCGCCACAATTCAAGGAGGAAATTTTGAGCACCGAGTTTGTGATGATATTCAAGACTTCTTGTTCCGTCTGAATGCACTGTCGGCGAGAAAGCAAAACCCTTGTTTGGATCATCGGAATGGTGACAGAGCGAAAAACTGCCATGGCCTAGAAGCATCGTGTCCAAGGTGTTGAAGGCTCCGCCCTCAATTAAGGATGAAAGTACCTGGATAGTAGGCAAGTGGTCGCCATTGTTTTCGCAAGTCGTACAAATAATCTGTGCTCGTTCGAGTTGAGGAGGATTGACCTTGGTGAAAAATAGCGGATTTGAGTCTTGGGCGCCCACCTAATTTTCAAATTCGGAAAGTTGAGGCGTGTCACCTGGACCATCCGGGCACTGCTCGAAGAGGTATGAAAGCGTGATTCCACAAAGTGAATTTGAACCAATTCAAGAAGAGGCATGGCGCCTGGAGTGGTCAAGAAATTCTCCCAGCTTGACTCTTCTGATGTATCTATGTGGGTCAGAGGAATACATGTGAGATTTGGCCGAGATTTAGCAGAGGGAGCATCACCCAGTCCAAGCCCGAACTCCGCCCAACTCCGAACACCTACAATTAGCCGAAAGCCCTACTCAAGTACTCACCATCTTCGACCATTCTCAACTTGACTGCTGCGATAAACTCGCGGACCATCTTTAACGTTTGCTATGTCCAATCCATCTCCGAAAGTAGCTTCGACCAACCCCATATGTGTACTGCAATGCCTCGACAACCGTTCTTATCAGCGCTCCTGCGACAGCTGCGAGAAACTACGCAATCTTGAGACCCAACTTGCAGACGCGCGGAAGCTTGTTCTCAGTCTTGAGAACGAACGGATTGCACTTCGCTCGTCTATCGCGGAGAAGAACGACCCCATCACCACGAACCTCCCCCCCGAAATCACCTCCCATATCTTCCAGATCTATGTCCATCTCCACCCCGAAGAAACCAACAAATTCCAAATACTATATGGGTTCCGGGAAATTTTGCCAGGAGCCGCTTTGAGATTGGGGGCCGTTTGTCGCAAATGGAGAACAATATCCTGGTCGACCCCCCAGTTGTGGACAACCTTGTCGGTTAATTTGCTATCGAAAGGTCATGCCCATGGTCCGGATCTCGTAGAACAGTGGTTTGAACGGACAAAGGGGCTTGAGGTTGACGTTCGTTTGCACACTGGGCGAGATCACCATTGGCACATAAAGGGACATTCAGAGGGGGATGCAGAGTCTACAATGAAGGCTCTCAACCAGTTCCTGTCGCAAATCAGATGCCTTGATATGGACGCCCTACCGTTCAGTATTGCATCCAAACTCAGGGGTCTCGGTCCGGAGGCAACGTCTCAACTACAACGTCTGTGCCTTGGTAGTGGGCCCGGTGGTGACTATCGGGATGTTGAAAGCAGCTACAAAGCTCACCCCTCTCTCTTTAGCCAACGGTCTAACGATGAACACGAAAGCCCGCACTGTCCTACTCATGTTTCTCTGCGCTGCGCGGTCCCGTTCTACCAATTGAACATAAGGTGGACCAGGCTCACCGATATCTATCTTGGCGGCGTATCCCGGGCGACGTCCTTCTATATCATCGAGGCCGCCACACAGACCCTGACACACCTTACCATGGTTTGGATATCCGACGAGGACGAGACGGATGTAGACATGGACGAGTGGCTCCCTGCTTCTCCCATTGAACTCCCTTCGCTTCTCACTCTTCATATTGGCGAGTCCTTTTCGCATCCGGGGTTTACTGCGACTGTGTTTAACAGCATTAATGCCCCATCGTTAAGATCGCTAAGGTATAACGGTTGTGACGAGGAAAGACCAATGCCCGTTGATGCTCTCATCGCGTGCATCCAGCGCTCATCCTGCAGTATCGAACAGCTGGTGCTGGACTGGCCTGGCGTCATCGACGCAACGGAAATCGTCCGCATTCTGCACGAAACCCCTGCGTTGGATTTGTTGAATCTTCGGCTCACATCCAACCTACCCGTTGATCCCATCTTTTTCTTGTTGGCCCAGCGCGATGGAGGCAGCGGACAAAGCTCATACCTTCGAAATCTCAGAATTCTTCACCTTCATGTCTTCCCTCCAATTGATTGGATGTTGTTCATGGACATTTGGCTTGCGCGACCATTCTCTTGCTCCAATCATCCTAATGCCGAGAGTCATATTTCTGCCTCTAGTACCGATGACTTATTGCACGAACAAGATTTCAAGGTTGACTTGGCGGGCAAGAACTTGTCGGTTACAATGTTGGTGCGCGGGGAGCTCGACCCACCAGAGCAGTTCGTCAGCAAGCTTACATTGACGGCGCTGATTAACCTGTCGACAAACTTGCACGGGTACATCTGTGTGGATGAGGATGGCAAGACATCCAGAGAGGTTTGGAAGAAGGATGTATACGATCTGCTTGAGCGATTGTTCTTGCACCACTTCCCTGCTGACTCTGAGCTTTTGCCGTTGCTGAGATCAATGAGCAAGAGGGCCAATATTTAGCGTCGATGATTGGTGTTGTGATACTACTGTCCATGTACTTATGTTTCTATATTCACAGTGTAGGGCTAAACCGGATATGCTGCCAATCATCACACTGCTCTGGCGGTAATTCTTTCGTCCAGTAATTGTAGTTTATTCATCATTGCCGATATTTCACTCCTGTGGTGAAGCATTAGTTTAGCTGTGCTGTGTCACCACAATGTAGTACAGAGCTTGTGGTGCTCCTGATGTTCACGACGGACCGGTTGACTCAGATTGGGAGGCCGGTAATCTCCTCTCTCACTTTCGGAGCAGTATTCTGATGGCAAATTTTTCTGATTTGCGAAAATGATTCTGTACCGTCGACCCGAACCAGCTTGAACCGGGGTGGAGCTGTCGGAGAAGGACGACAAGCGAAATTGAAAGCCAGCGTTGGTGTTTGGCATCGGGATGATGGTCACGGTCGCGTCTGGTGCTCTGCTGATCCGGGTTCTCACCTCACACCTTGTCAACCATTCCCTCCCCGGACCACGCCCACAACACCTGCTACTCGAACAATGTTTTTGCACAATCTCGTTCGGGTCCATAGTGAAGCAAAAATGAAGAGAGCCTTTTAAGGGCGCTTGTCAAAACTCTGGAACGGACTCTTTCGATTGCCTCGAAGGACGCTTACGCGCTCGACACCTTCACCGACACAATTCCAACAAGTCTCCAATTCTCTTGACGGGAGGACCGTTGCAGATGAGCAGACACGGTGTGCAACGATCCCCGGTGTCTCCTCCCACCTTTCGCTAATATAACCATGTTGCGTTCGGTAATGGTTCCTTGTCAGTGATCTGAGGCTCCATAACCACCCTGTCAAACACGCCACAGTTACACCATCCAGGCCGAATCACAGTCTATTGTAGAGCCAAATGACTCTATAGCGCCGTAGCCCACTGAAGATGAGCGCGGAAGCGCAGCCGAAGAACTTGAGATGTTTGTGGTTGCGCCATTGCTTTCGTGTAGCTCGTCATTCGATAACCCTATGGGGGAGCCTCCATTTGTTCGGTGAGCTATGTTCGTCATATGACCATGAGTTTCTCTCTCATCCCTCTTTCTTGCCCAGATAAGCTATTGGAAGACGTGATTCACCTGTCGGATGCCTTTCCAAGCTGGATGGCGTCGTTGCGCCATGCTATTGCGCTCCCTGCATTTTGGGAGTGCGCATAAAAGATGGACGAAGAGACGGGAATGACCATCTCAACCCTCAAATCTTTTTGAACATCTCGACGCAATGGCCCCTTCTGTCGCTCAACTCGAAAATGTAGCCGTTGACCCTATCCAGGCCACGAAGCAGGCACTCAAGTCCGACAACACTGAGGCAACCGAAAAGGCAGGAGACCCCGCTCGTTTGTAAGCGAATGAATTGGTTAACAAGTATGCTATAGGGCCCTTCTTACCCCTTCTACTTCCCCTACTTCGACGTAAACGAGAAGTTCCCTAAGACTGAACTGTTTGGTATGAACCCCGCATTATCTTGTGGTCCACCTAGCTCACCTCAGATTTCCTATAGAGCACTTTGAAGTCGGCACCCGAGCCGATCCCAAGAAGCCTCACCTTTTGACGCCCAACGTGAAAACCACTCATATTAGTCCCTACCTCGGGACTGAGGTCACCGGCATCCAACTCTCCTCGCTCACCACTGAGGGACTCGATGAGCTCGCCCTCTATGTTGCCGAGAGGAAAGTCGTCATCTTCCGCGACCAAGACTTCAAGGACCTGGGCGCCGACCGCCAGATTGAAATCACGAAGTGAGCCACCAAGCTACGAGCTGCCCACTGGCTCGATGGCTAACCCCCTGCAGGCACTTTGGCCCTATCCACAGGCATCCCACATCCGGAAATGTGAAGGGGTATCCTGAGTTCCACGTCGTTTATCGCGACGCGCAGCACGACCGCTTCCGCGAGTACGCCGGCACCAACCGCGCCAACCACACCCAGTGGCACTCCAATGTATCGTATGAGCTCCAGCCACCTGGCACCACATTCTTCTTCATCCTTGACCAACCCGAAGTCGGCGGCGGTGACACACTCTTCCTCTCCCAGGTCGAGGCGTACAAGCGCCTCTCGCCTGAGTTCCAGAAGCGTCTCGAGGGTCTCCGTGCCCTGCACTCCGCCGTCCCTCAGGCTGAGTTCTCGAGGAAGCGCAACGGCCCCATCCGCAGAGAGCCCGTCGAGACTGAGGTAGACCTCTTTCTGTGATCTTCGGTATCAACCTTTGCTGATACATTCTTCATGTTAGCACCCGCTCGTCCGTGTCCACCCTGCCACCGGTGAGAAGGCCCTGTACGTCAACCAGGGCTTCACCAAGTCTATCGTCGGCTTCCGCCAGGAGGAGTCTGACTACCTGCTCAAGTTCCTCTTCGATCATCTCGCCAAGGGCTCCGACTTCCAGATCCGTGCTCGCTACGAACCCGGTACTGTCGTCGTCTGGGTATGTTCTGGTCTCTTTTCAATGTACGCCTCCATGTGACTAATCTAATTGCTCTTGACTATCTAGGATAACCGCGTCACGGCTCATTCTGCCACCCCTGACTATGGCCCCGAATTCCGCCGTCATGCCGTCCGCCTCACTCCCCAAGCAGAGGTTCCCAAGGAGGCGAAGGCTGATGCTTGAAGATCATAACCTATAGCCCTTTCTGTTCTCATCTGGTTAAAATTCTGTATTATCTCTCTTGTAAATGTATTTTATTATTACTCGTGGGTTCCAAAAGTGATGGTCCCTCGCCAAATTCACACGGTATCCGAGCATCGTAAAATGCGTATATCGCATGTAAATCTGAGCGGAAAATTGTGATATCTTGAATAGACATTGAAATGTAATGTACTCAACATAATATGTATTCAAAATGGGAAAGATGCAACACAGGCCTTCACAATAGCGGAAACAACGATGAGCATCAAATAGCACTGTCTTGTTATGCTTTTGGCATACAGAAGCTCATCTAGCCTATGCTCTGCTAATTTAAGACTTTGGAGCGATAGAAGTATGTCTTTTGAGTGTACCATAACCGTTATAGTGTGCCTGGGTGGCTACACATTGCTGAATCCCAGAGACTTTCAGTTACAGTCAACAGATCAACACAAAATCAACTGGTAATGAGCTTCTTAGAGCCTGTAATTGCCGAGTATGAGGATCTATAATGCCCAAACGGGGACTTATGCGCTTTTATATTCGCTGTGTTCTAGAACGTATCCTGTATGAGCGCCAAACCTCGTAGTTTCTGGCCACTGGAGAATGACATAGTCTTTCTTGATGAACCACTTTTACAAGCTGCTGAAATTCAGCAATGTTTAGCAGCCCAGGCACGCTATAATGGTTATGGTACACTCAAAAGACATACTTCTATCGCTCCAAAGTCTTAAATTAGCAGAGCATAGGCTACATGAGCTTCTGTATGCCAAAAACATAACAAGACAGTGCTATTTGATGCTCATCGTTGTTTCCGCTATTGTGAAGGCCTGTGTTGCATCTTTCCCATTTTGAATACATATTATGTTGAGTACATTACATTTCAATGTCTATTCAAGATATCACAATTTTCCGCTCAGATTTACATGCGATATACGCATTTTACGATGCTCGGATACCGTGTGAATTTGGCGAGGGACCATCACTTTTGGAACCCACGAGTATTCTTCAATGCAATCCATGAGATGTCGACACACTGATTACTTTTGATACCGGCAGAGTCTGTTAGCAGACAGTGGCCTCGAATCTAAGGCTATGAAGATAACATAGTCATCGAAGAGTGGTGTATACTGTCGTCCTTCCACTCTCCTGAGAAATGGTGTTGATCAGAATGTTCAAAAAGTTGAGGGCTGGAGCGGTCGGAGTGGGATGATTGCGTTTGGTAGCTTTGCCTGATTTTCTGGCGACATCAACAGGGACTACGATATCGTATGTCTCCCACAGGCGGACCATTTGCATGAGGCTAGACCGATCCATTACATGCTCAGAGGAAATACTTTCAGTACAGGTCGGCGCCAATTTGACATGTAAGCCTTTACAAAGGGACGGTCTTTTGAGCTTCCAAGACTGATTAATTAGCACCGAGTTGCGGAACGCTGGGATTGTCGTTCCATATATCGGCGAGGGGCGCCCACAAGGTAATCGGAAATATAGTAATATTTAACAAGGACAGAAGAGGAGGAAAAGGGTTGAGATTATTCTTGAGGTTGGCCTCGGACAATTTGCCAAAGAGAATGCCCGCGTTATAGATGGGATCGAGTGTCAGGGTGGGCAGGGCGGGGACGCAACCTAGTAGGGATATCAAAATATTCCCATTTAATCGATGGTTCACCATCTTTAAATGGAGCATAGAGCAAACCGACCGGGGAAAGAGCCGGCAGAGGTGGACAATAGCTGGGGAAATCCGTTTGCTTATTCGGAAGCACTTCAACGCGCTCACAGGGAGCTGCTGATCACGCCTGAACAGGAAGGACGTCGAGAGCGACTCGATAGATTAGGGGGTCAGATGTCCTAGTCTGATACATCGGTGGGGGTTGCCACAAGCACAAAGCGGTGCAGATGAATCCATCTGAGCGAGTGTATGGACCTTCAACGTTTCAATACCCAGTCTGCTTTTTAATACTTAACCGATGTCCAAAATCCGCACTAGACAGTCGAATTTGTGGCCTTCGATTTCTGTGAGGTCTGTTTCCCTGGAAAAAGGGACGGACCAAATTTTCGTGTTATTCAACTCAGACGTGAGCAACATTTTACCCTTGCGCCCTGCAATGGCGCAGCGCTCATAAGCTCGAGCCAAGAAATTTTGAATCCACTGACAATCAAGTTGTCTATAGCATATATGTAGCATAAAAATGGTGTTAGTGCTTACAGCGATACTTGGTAACAATGCATTTTGCCAAGGAAATATGCGCGCCTACAAGTATAAAGGCGCATGATAGTATTTGATTGTATTGACCGTTCAGAAAATGATAGCCGCTCCAGAAATGGTGAACACATCAAATTATAACCTGTTAGCGAGATACAACCAAGTTGGACGATGACTTGAAGAAGCCTGAGCTAGCTTGGCAATTTTTAGCCACTACCCCCCGATCGCTCAGCTTCTGGCATTACTAGAAGTCATGCTTTTCGGAAATACCCGCCATAGCCACCCTGCAAATCTCCAATTGAGCTAAATTCGTCATAGGACAGTTGATTCTTTCTTATCCTTCCTTCTGCCCAGAAAAACTGTTGGAAGACGTGATCCCTTTTCAGGACGCCTCTCCGTTGCGCTCTCCGCGCTTTTGGAGTGTATATAAAAGATGGATGAAAAGGGCGATTGAGGATCTCAAACGCGAAGAAACTCAAGATTGAGAACACCTCGACGCAATGGCTCCTTCTGTCACCGAACCCCCAACTGCCGTCGCTGACCCTAGTCTGACGGCGAGGCCGGCACACAAGTCCGATGATGCCTCCACTACTGAGGCGATTGACAAGGTGAGAGACCAAGATCCTCTTTAAGCGTATAGGCTCGCTTACAAGTGCGCCATAGGGCCCCTTGTACCCTTTCTACCTCCCGCACTTCGACATAAACGAGAAGTTCCCTAAGATTGAACTGTTCGGTCTGAACCAGTACATCCTTATAAATCTCCTAGCTCACCTGAAAACCCCTCAGAGCACTTCGAAGTCGGCACCCGAGCCGATCCCAAAAAACCCCACCTTCTAACGCCCAACGTCAAGACCAAGCACATTAGCCCCTACCTTGGAACTGAGGTCACGGGCATCCAGATCTCCTCTCTTACCAGCGAGGGACTCGATGAGCTCGCCCTGTATGTTGCCGAGAGGAAAGTCGTCATCTTCCGCGACCAGGACTTCAAAGACCTTGGCCCCGACCGCCAGATCGAAATCGCAAAGTGAGTCGCCAAGCTGCCCCGTAGCTCCTCACTGACTAGAAATTCTGTAGGCATTTCGGCCCCCTCCACAGGCATCCCGTGGCCGGAAACGTGAAGGGCTATCCCGAGTTCCACGTCGTCTATCGCGACGCGCAACGCGACCGATTTCGTCAGTACCACGGTGCCAACCGTGCCAACCACACCCAGTGGCATTCCGACGTTTCTTACGAGCTCCAGCCCCCCGGCACCACATTCTTCTTTGTTCTTGACCAGCCCGAGGTTGGCGGCGGCGACACGCTCTTCCTCTCCCAGGTCGAGGCCTACAAACAACTCTCGCCCGAGTTCCGGAAGCGCCTGGAGGGTCTTCGTGCCATACACTCCGCCGTCCCTCAGACTGAGGGTTCGAGAAGACGCAACGGCCCCGTTCGCAGAGAGCCCATCGAGACTGAGGTAAACTCTCCTCCTACCATCTTCGGCATCAAGTTTCACTGACAATTTCTTCATGTTAGCACCCGCTCGTCCGTATTCACCCCGCCACTGGTGAGAAGGCCCTTTATGTCAATCAGGGCTTCACCAAATCCATCGTCGGCTTCCGCCAGGAGGAGTCCGACTACCTGCTCAAGTTCCTCTTCGACCATATCGGCAAGGGTGCCGACTTCCACATCCGTGCTAGCTACGAACCCGGTACTGTCGTCGTCTGGGTATGTTCTGGTCTCTTTTCAATGTACGCCTCCATGTGACTAATCTAATTGCTCTTGATTGTCCAGGATGACCGCGTCACGGCTCACTCTGGAATTGCTGATTTTGGTCCCGAATTCCGTCGTCATGTTATCCGCCTAACTCCTCAAGCAGAGGTGCCCATAGAGGCAAAGGCTGATGCTTGAAGATCATATCCCGTAACCCTTTTCGTTCTCATCTGAAAAACCCTGTACCTTTCTCTCGTAATTGTATCATTCTTCAATGTAGCCTATGGGATCTCAACAAACTTTGTATTTTGATAACGACAGAATTTGATGGCAGACATATACAGCATGTGGCCTCAATCCTATGACAAAGAAGATAGCATAGCCACCAAAGACTGGCGTATACCATCATCTTTCCGATCTCCTGAAAAGTGGTGTTGGTAAGATTATTCGAAAAGGTTGGAAACGGGGGTGGTTGGAGCTGGTCAGTTGTGTTTAGTAGCTTTGGCTGAAATGTTGACAACCTTGATGGGGATTATGATCCCGTCTGACTCCCACAGGCGGACCATCTGTATGAGGCTCAAATTTCAATCTATCCATAAAGTGCTCAGAGGAAGTTTTGCCAATTTGACATGCAGATCTTTACGGATTGGGGTTTCTCCATCCTTTGGTTATGCTTCGCAATGAGTTCCAGGTCTGTCGTCTCTTCACCCGGTCTGCTTGCCCTTTGCCTCACTTGGAGCTTGTGAAATTTCAATTGAACGGCACGACGCTAGTACTATCCCTGTTGATTTGCGTCCCTAGCTTGCGCACCCTGATACTTAGCTGCGTCTACGACGCAGGCGCCATTTTGTCGAGCTTTCTGGGGCCAGGCTCGAGACAAACTCCAACCCTTTTCTCCCTCTTCTGTCCGCATTGGATGTTGAGGAATCATCTCCATGTCCAACTACTGTGTGGATGCCCCTTGCCGATATCTGGGACGAGAATCCTCTGAGCGAGGTGGTCCAGAGCGGGGGATGAGGCAGTCCAACTGGGGACCCCACTGTCGATGTGAGATGTGAGGAGCGAGGGCAAGGTGAGTGTGTCATACAAGCACCCTGAGTGTATGACTTCTGGGCTCCATGTCACAGAGAAATGACGGAGAGTGCTCAATCGGGTCACCGGGAGATTTGAAGGATCATAGTCGTTTCTGAGGAATGATATTGAGATACGGTTCAGAGGAGCTTTTGCCGCCAGTGACATGAGCTCCAGGAACGAATATAAGGATTGTGAGATATGCATCTGCGTTACACTCGTCCAATCGATATTCATCGCGATGGGGCGGCCTAAAGACAAGAATGACAGAAAGGTCGGGCGGTGCCGGCGCGACATGTGAAGGATCGAGTTCCGTGGATCCCCAAAACCGTCGAATCGCGTTTCACTAACGCAGATGTGGGATAGCTGGGATGGTGTCGTCGAATCGAAGTACTGGGAGTTGTTGATGGCTTTCAGGAGCACATATGGAAGACCACTGAGGTCTAGGATTTTCCACTGCCCTGAGAACTGGTTGATGATGTCGATGATTTTAAAGGCTTCACTGTCATTCCTAACACGGCTACGCTCGATATCGAGGAACCGGGTTGCAAGAGGTCGGCCGTTGGCCCTCTCCAGCCACTGATGCACGAGCTCGGAGCCTGGAGAACGACCCCTGCGGTCCAGATTCAGGACTAAAGTCGTCTATAAAGCAGGAAAGGTCCACGCAATATCCCTCCATCGCCTGCAAACCGCACCAAGCGGCAGGGGACCGCTCCTATGCCCTGCCGCCTCCCAGCGTGCAGCTATCATTTGCTCTTTGACATGGTCGAGGTCTGCGTATAACTCAAAGATACGACATATCACCTCGACCGGGAGCTTCGCAGTGACTGGGTCTATTTTGGCGTTGATTCTTGATTTGACGCCAAGTATCCGATTGAAGTGAAAATGCTCAGGGTCCCTCTCTCGCACCATGCCAGTGACCTTTTTGATCCTGTTCCTTTCAGACACCTCCGGTCACTGAGCTTTTGTGAGGAAAATGACGTGGAGGAAAATGATTGTATGATGAGCAGGTGTGGGAGGACTTGCACAATATCCTCATGCTGCGTTGCGAGCATGGTTCACCTATACATCGCCTATCAGCGGGGTGTGAAGCAATCTCTGCCCAGCAACTAAAGCGCCAGATTACTTGCACCCTAACAATTATGATTTTGACTCACTGGATCAGATTGACGGGATCCCATGCATTTTTGTGAGTAGTCAAATGTAATGTAGTAGTATTTTGTTCTTAGCTCCATCATTCATTGCCTGGTACTTTGGGCGCTCAAGTCGTCACCCGCGCAAATGAATTAATCATCAGTGTAAGCTGGACAATTTTGGTGTGTCATAAGTCATATTACAATATCCTTGAGTCGCTAAACCTCATGGACCACTTTCATGGGTGGGTTTGGTATTGTTCTGAATGCAGGCGTAGGGTTCAATACTAGGATGTGGTCAGTCTGCCATCATTTATAAATTATGACCCGAGAAGTACATGTTATTCCAGTATCAAGAAGTATAGTAGCAGGCATACAATCTTCAAGTAGAGAAAAATCCTGTAACCATCAGCGACCTGTAGAGGTCGTCATCCTTCCAGTCGCCTTGTACGACTTCTCTAACAATAGAACATCTGATTTCGCTCCGGCCCTTGGCTTTTGATACCGGTCAGGGTGAAATACCCATACGAGTTCAATGGAGGGCACTACTCTGTATCTAGACCAGAGGAAAATCAATCATTTGAGGCTGAACCGATCCATAAGCTCGTTCGCTTGAATAGTTACGTTAGCTGACGCCACTGATAAGCTGACTTGCAAGCCTCGACGAAAAGGCTCATGACTTGACCAACTGTCATCTCCGGGACGGATATCGGAGGAATCTTCTGAGTCCCAGATATCGGGGAGTAATCTCCAGAGGGAATTACGAGGAAACGCGGCTAGCTTGAGGGATGATAATAAAGGGAGAAATTCATGCCCATGGTTTGATAGACAGTTGGCTTGTGTTGGGAAGAAGTCATCCAGAGTCATCCGCATAGATGATCGTTTCCAGTGTCAGCTTGACCAATGATGGTATGTACCAGAGCAGGTTGGTCAGTGAAGACCCCGGCATACCAAAATTTCCGAGCTCCAATTCGACCACTGGCGGGAACACAGAGCGGCTGATAGAAAGAGTAAGGGTACCCATTGGAAGCTGGCGAGCGGAAAAGACAGGTATGGCACCATTGTGGATAGAAAAGGTCTGTAGAGATGGCAAGTTGATCCTGTGGAGTAGGGGTTTACAGGTATCCTGCGCGTTGAGTCCTCCTATTGAAAAGTGGTAGACAGTGGGGAGCTCGATTATTGATGTGATATACTAATGAGATTGAAGACCTGTCAAGTTGTGAACTGAGAGGTATGTCAAATTTGCCTTTGAGGCGAGGATCCGGATGGTCTTCAAGAACGCATTTGCTTCTGAATTGGCGATAAATACGTGCGTGACATGCGTCCACTCGATGTTGAGACTGATCGGGAAGTGTGGGGAAATGAACGATAAGTGCGTTGGACGGTGTTCGCGCTTTGATTTACGAAGCTGAGCGCAGCATGCGTTGGGTCTCCCGGTTAGCTACTCGTCCATCGACAGACATGCGTAAGGAGAGATGGCGTGTCGGCGTTAGTGTACTGCGAGTCGTCGACCTCCAGCAAGAGACAGTACGGGAGCCCAGTAATTTAAAGATCCAAAACTTTCCACGGCGCAGCGAAGCGATTGATCAATTCGATGACTTTGGGAGCTTGCTCGTTGGTAGCGGTATGCAGCATGTTGTCGGTTGGTTGAAACTGAATGGTGAGTGCTCGGCCTGCGGTCCTTTCGAGCCATTCTAAAATCAAATAAGGTCCATGGACACGTCCTTCGCAGAATAAGTTTATAACCAATGTCGTCCATAATACTGGTAATGACCATGCAATTTCGCCCCATCGTCTGCAAACTGCCCCAAGGCGTAAGGGAATGTTGCAGGGAACAGTATGAATTCCGTGGGGTTTCCTTGCGGATTGCTGGCTGACTTGCGAGTTGTCGACGTATAGTTCGAAGATAAGACTTGTGACTTCGGTGGGAAGGATTCCGGTGACACGGTCAACCTTAGCATTGAAACCGCTTTTGCAGTCGGATATGTGACGCTCCAGCGTTTGCCACAGGGCTTTGGCTTCTGCTCTGCACTGTGCACACTGATAAGAACCTCGGGAAGCGAAGAAGAGACAGTTATGCTGGGCGTCGTGGCTCGTACTCGTGAACATAGGACCTGCACCATTTTCGGGATGTTCAGTAGGGATCCTCTTTGCACAGATGTAACCCTCTGGGAACAATGCCTTGGGGCTCATGCAATGATAAGCCTTCAACACTTGCTATCTTCACACAGTCTGGCACTGCGAACTTGCCATCCCATGATGCTCATTGTTAGCCGTACTGAAGTGCCTTTCTGCTCGAACTGAGGGTATCAGCCTTCCATTCTATGGTTTGGTTGTCCTAAACCCTGATCTCTCTTAGCATAGGCTATGATGGTCGTAGCATGGGAAGTACAGCTCGGAACATGAGGTACATCTTCCAGTCGCTCGCTCATGCCCGGCGTTCAACGTTCATGACCGCCGGCGTTCATGACTCGGAGTTAGGCCCCGAGCTAAAATAGGCGCGCTGTTCATGAGGTACAGATTCAGATTTTTATCATATCTGACGTGGTTTTTTTTAGTACTTTGATCCCGCCGCAAGCGGGAAGTTGGCGGGAAACTCTTACCAGGTCTTCACGTATATTCGATCTGACTCAACGGCTGTCTCTCCTGACATCCAACCGCCAGCATCTAATGGACCACCAGGAGGTACTTGTTCCGCAGGTACTCAGAGCAGGCCCAAGATGGTGAGATATTACCCCTGAGCGTATGTTCAAAACTAACAGAGTTGAAGGATCCTCGAAAACACACTCGTAATTCCAGTTGGTGTCGCGGCGCTCTGCTTGAGTTATCAGCTTCTGCACATCTGCATTGGACTCCTTCGATCAGCCAACAACGCTCCAGCTGAACAGCTTAACTGGAGACAACACCTGGACCACCTAGGAGGATGGAAGATTGTAGCCTTCTCTACCGTTCGCCTGCTGGGAAGCATCGCACTCGCTATCCTGTCTCTTGTGAAATATACCACTTGGACAAACCCGACCTCGTGGATGGCGCTCACATTCGTAAGAAAGAACTCTTCCCGAAATCGCACACCGCTAACTCCGACGCAGCTATACTCTTCTGCGCTGGGACTACTTTCGCTCATATCCCACAAGTGGGGCCTCCAGGCGACGCGCATCAACATTTTCCTTCTCCTGGTGACCCTATCCGTTTTCGTTTACCGCGATATTTGGCCCCTGGCCACATACGAACAAGTTCCGGTGGACGCAGCCGTGGAAGGCCCGCTTTTCTGGGCCAAGTTTGCCATACTCACCATCATCGCGCTCGTCGTGCCTCTATTCATCCCCCGTAAATATGTTCCCGTCGATCCCAAGGTACGCATAGGACCATTCCTTCCCCGAGCACAGTGCTGATGGTTGAGTACACATCAATAGAACCCTATGCCTGAGCCCAATGCGGAGCAGACTACGTCCTTGTGGGGATTCCTCTTTTTTAACTACCTCACGCCGGTCATCACGTCCGCGTCCCGCGTCAAGCACCTTGAAGTCGATCAAATGCCTCCTCTCATGGATACCGACGCGTCGAAGAACCTTATCGCGTACGCGTTTCCGGTGAGTGGACTGTATAGCCACACCTGGGTTACATAGCTATGTGCTGATGAACGCGCGCTCAGCACTTGGACCCGTACAGGGGTGCGAAGAAGAGACATATCTTCTTCGGGCTTATGCGTGTCTTTCGTGAGTGCTCGCAACGCATTCAAACAATGTGATGTTCTGATTTCCCCTTAGGCTTTGAATATACTGCCATGGCTTTGGATATTGCGGGATACAGTTTAGCGGGCTTCATCACTCCGTTAGCCATCTACAGACTTCTAGGGTGCGTATGTTCAGCCTTAGATAAAAATTATCCTGATTGAGTCGATACGTGTTGAACGACAGTTACATGGAAGCTGGGCCTGGACGGGACTTCATCAGGCCCTGGTTCTGGATATTTGCTCTCTTCGCCGGCGCACTCTCGCGGACGGTGCTATTCCAAAACTACATCTTCTACGCGACGCGCGCGCTCGCGCACACTGAGTCCTTGCTCACGCAGCTTATCTTCGAACACAGTTTGCGCATTCGCTTAACATCGCAAGCTAACGAAGAAGAGAAACCAACAGCGATTGCATCTGAGGCTGGGAGCACTGTCGCTGGCACACCAGAGACCGCTTCCATTGCAGACAGTTCAACTAGTACCAGTGGAAACGGGAACGAGAGTGAGACCGAAGGTGCACATTCCCAATCCGCCACAGCCGTGTCGACTGATGGAACGGACTCGACGATCAGCAAGTCGTCTGTTGCGAAAGGGAAAGGCAAGGACACGTCTTCCTCGACCGGCTCCCCGGCTCCTGCACCAAAAAAAGATGAAAAGAAAGACGAGAAAGACAAAGACAAAGAAGATAACCTCGTTGGCAAAATCAATAACTTAGTCACCACGGATCTTGGAAATATCATTGACTCGCGTGATTTCCTGTTCCTCCGTGAGTTTATTTCCTCTGTATGAAATCTTGAATCTAGACTGACGGTTCGCCGGCTTTGTTTCAGTCATTTCCGTTCCCCTGCAAGTCGGTCTGTCCATTGCTTTCCTATACACGCTATTAGGATGGAGGTCTGTCCACATACTCAGACTGCCATTGTTATTGGGCCCTAACTTGCGTATAGTGCATTTGCTGGCTTAGCATCGATGATAATTCTTCTTCCTCTACCTGGATACGCTACGAAGCTTCTGCACAGTACACAGAAGACGCGGATGAAGAAGGTTAGTATCACGGTTATCGAACCTATGCTACCACACTGACCTTTACTCATGCAGACTGACGCCCGTGTCCAAAAAACAACGGAGGGTGAGTTTTGTTTCTCCCTCTGAAAACTGTACTAGCACTCATTTTTTGCGCATAGTCGTCAGCGTGTTGAAAATGGTCAAGCTATTTGGATGGGAGAACAAGATGTTGCAGCAGATTCAAGACGCTCGAAATGACGAACTGAAATCGGTCTTCAAATTGAAAGTGCTTGAATCTCTGACTGGAATCCTCAAGTAAGGCAATACCATCGTGCTCAGTAAAGGCTTTATTTGATTTTATAACATAGCGGGGTCCTCCCCATCATTACGATGATCATCACCTATGCTATATATACTGGAGTGATGAAGCAACAACTAAATGGTTAGCAATTCCTCCTTTCCTACTCTCTGACCTCCTTGATCATCATCATCTAGCATCGGTGATCTTTTCCACACTCAATGTATTCAACACGCTGAGAAATCAGCTGTTCAATGTCTCTTGGCAAATCACTCAAGCTACCACAGGTGCGTCCCTCGGCCATCCTGCCTGACTACCTAGTAATTTACGTCGATTCCCATAGGCAAAGTATCCTTGGATCGAGTGAACAGCTTCTTGAAAGAGACAGAACTCCTTGATGCATACGTGCAGAAATCAGATACCACTGATGATGTGGTCATCCCCGCGCTCCCTGGTGAAGAAAATGACATTGGGTTCCGCAACGCCTCCTTCTCGTGGTCTGGAAATCCCACAGATGGCTCCATTACCCCTTCGCGCCGTGCTTACCGCCTTAGAATTGACGGCGAAGTCAAATTCAAGGGCAATTCCATTAATCTTATCATTGGCCCTACGTGAGTGGCACCTTACTTGAACATTACAATCTCATTGAACACGTTACAGGGGCTCAGGGAAGACATCCATTCTCATGGCACTCCTTGGAGAGATGCATTTCATACCTCTGACCGCAGATTCCTGGTTTAATCTCCCTCGCGAACAGGGCGTGGCGTACGCTTCACAGGAGTCATGGGTTCAGAACGAGACAATTCGTGATAACATTCTTTTCGGTCAACCTTATGACGAGGAGCGTTACAATAAAGGTATGGGCCAATTCACTCCTTGAAGATTGTTGGGTATGAACTCACTGATACACAGTACTCAGGCAAACTTCATTGGACAAGGATTTGGAACTTTTTGAAGCCGGGGATAAAACAGAGGTTGGAGAAAAAGGCATTACACTGAGGTGCGGTGATAATTATCTCTCAGGTCGCATTACTAACAACTATAAACCAACAGCGGTGGCCAGAAGGTAGGAATTAATGTATAACCGAGGCCTCTTTTTAACACCCTGCTCAGGCTCGTGTCACGTTAGCAAGGGCAATATATTCCACGGCAAAGCTGATTCTTCTGGATGATATCCTTGCCGCGCTCGATGTCCATACGTGAGCCTTTTGTTCACCTATTTCTTCTAGTCCGATGTCTGTGTTGATTCCTTTTGTCACTTAGCGCTTCTTGGATTGTCGAGAAATGCCTCAAAGGAGATCTCGTGCGAGGTCGGACTGTCCTCCTTGTTGTAAGCAAACCTGCATTGAAACACCAAGGTGACCTGGAGCAGACTGAACTGACTTCATGAATTTCATTGCAGACACACAATGTGGCTTTGATTTCCCCAATTGCTCAGTTTATTGTCTCGATTGGATCGGACGGCGTTATCAAAACTCAGGGAAATGATATCGACATCCCCCTCGTAAAGGATGACGAATTAGCAACGGAGGTTGAGATAGACAAGGAGATTCTAGAGCGCGCAAAGGAAGAGATCCCGGGTTCTCAGAAGAAAGACGGTGCCCCCTCAGGTGTTGGAAAGTTGATCCTCGCCGAAGAAATTGCTCAAGGACACGTTACCTGGAAGTCGGTGAAACTATTCCTGACAGCTTTGGGTGGCGATTACCCTCTTGTTTTCTTCTCTCTGTGGATTTGTGGTTTCCTCTTTGTGGAATGTATTTCTGCGTTCAGCACTTGGTTCCTTGGGTATTGGGGCACTCAGTATGAAACTCATGACCCATCGGAAATAAGCGTCGCCTAGCAAGTGGGTTTACTTTATATTTGAAGAACCAGCTGATAACTGTCTCACAGCTACCTTGGTATCTACTCTGGCATTGTCGTGGCGACGATCAGCCTAAACAATCTGTCTTATTTCCTTTACGTATACGGCACTCTACGAGCGTCGCGAAGGATCAACTCTATGTTAATTAGCTCGGTCCTCACGAGTACTCTACGGTCAGTCCCCAAAGTAAACAAAGCAATGATCCCTATTGACAATAAGTAGGTGGCTTGACGAGACGCCGGCTGCACGAATAATTGCTCGGTGTACCCAAGACATCCGCATGATTGATGGCCCACTTGCGAGTGGCCTTTTTTCGCTGACTTCTGTGACTCTCACAATGTTCACCAGTATCAGTGTCGTCATTATCTTTGCCCCCATTTTCTTTTTCCCAGGCATTGCAGTTGCAAGTTTAGGAGCCATTCTAGGAAACATTTACCTCAAGGCGCAGCTTTCCTCGAAGCGGGAACAAAGGTATGCACCCCATCTGAGTTTCTGCGAAATCACATTGATATTGTATTCCAGCAATGCGAAATCACCAGTATTGGCTCATTTCAGCGCCGCCATCGCTGGTATCGGTGAGTGCGGTTTCTTGGCTTTGTATAAGATGCTAACCGGCCATAGTATCCATCCGAGCATATGGTGCTCAGGCAGCCTTTAAGGCGGAAGCTTCAAAGAGGATCGACCACTACACCCGTATTTCCCGACTAACTTATAACTTAAACCGATGGATTGGATCACGCATTGACAACATCGGAAATGTGTACTACGCCGCTCTAGCGTGCTATCTTGTCTATGGACCGTCCATCGGGTCTTCAAACACTGGCTTTACGCTGAATATGGCATCCGATTTCTGCACGATGATCCTCTGGTGGGTTAGAATTTTCAACGACTTTGAGGTCCAGTCAAACAGGTGAGCTTTCTGGTACGTGAGAATTGCGCTAGATATCTAATCATGAATCTCTTTATAGCTTGGAACGCATCCAGGGCTATATTGAAATCGACCACGAGCCCCCAGCGACGGAGTCAGGGAAGCCACCAGCAGCTTGGCCAACAAGCGGCGACTTAGTCGTCGAGAATCTGTCAGCTCGATATTCACAAGTAAGCCGCTGAGCCCCTCACATAGTCATATTCTTATGTACCAAAAGGATGGCCCCACTGTGTTGCACAGTGTTTCGTTCCATATCAAGTCGGGCGAGCGAGTAGGCGTTGGTAAGAGAATTCAGATTATAAAAAAACGTCCGACCTGACAAATGTGCATAGTGGGTCGAACAGGAAGCGGAAAGGTGCGGATGTTTTTATTTTCTGCATTCAATTTGTATTGAAAGAACCCTTGCCCAGAGCTCATTAACGCTCTCACTTTTGCGATGCATAGTCACCGAAGGCACTGTTTATTTTGATGGCGTTCCGACCAATACTATCAATCTCGATGCTCTTCGCTCTAATGTCACTATCATTCCTCAAGCGGTAAGAGTTATTATAGCTCTTCCACTCTTATACTCCTGACCTCTACATTGTTGTTAAGCCCGAACTATTGAGCGGTAAGGACAACCCAAGTTCGTCTGTGAATGTGGACAATCTCTCATGCTGATTCTAGGAACCCTCCGGAAGAATCTGGATCCGTTTGAACAACACGACGATGCAGCCCTGAACGACGCCCTCCGATCCGCTGGTTTGTTCTTGCTACAAGATGAACTCGGCGAGTCGCGCATCACCCTTGACAGCAATATAACGTCGGGCGGAGGCAACCTCTCGGTTGGCGAGAAACAAATACTTGCGCTAGCGCGGGCCATGTTGCGCAGAAGTAAACTCCTCATTCTCGATGAAGGTGTGCATCAGGTCCTTCCACCTTGGTCGATCGTAACTCATTCTCTGTTTTAGCGACTTCGGCGATTGGTGAGCATTCAACAAGAACAAGTTTTAAAATTTGGGGTAATCTCTGAACGCCAATTTGCAGATTATAAAACGGACAATGTTATTCAAACGACTCTACGCCATCAACTTGACCCCGATGTTACAGTCATCACTGTCGCTCATCGTTTACAAACTATCATGGATGCCAATAAAATTGTGAGTGTCCACTGACCTCCAGACAAACGGAAGTATACTGAGTAGCTCATTTTTTATAGATCGTATTAGATGCTGGCCGAGTTGTAAGTGACTGTGCTTTGATATTCGACGGTTATGTTAATCTTGCACAGGCTGAGTTTGATAGTCCGGCTGCATTGCTCAAAAAGAACGATGGTTTCTTCAAGGCCCTTGTTGATGGGAGTGGAGATAAAGATGTTCTGTATGAGATGGCAGGGAAGAAAAGTGTGCCGTTTCATGCACATGCTTGATCGAAGGCAAGGACTCAGGTATTAGTACCCAAGAGACTCGGCTTTTCAAGATTCTCCTATTTGCACACTGTCTCTTTTCTTGAGCTGAGGTCTTCTCTATATGTAGTTACTTGTTCAATATGAACCATTCATAACGCGCGCTATCTGTGATTTAGCGAATAGCATATGCATTCTAGGAGCAAATTTCGCTTTGACATTATAGCCCCCTTCACCTGAAGGTTTTCAGGCAACACCTACGCGCACAGTCAGACGTCTACTGCGACGCTTTGCACTCTACATCAATCCAGTTCCATGAACATAGCGTGGCACAAAGATGCCAGGGATGTTTACTAAATCCGACGATCGGTGTCTGACTGGCCAGGTCCCAGAAGTCAACCTTGAGGTAGTACATAATTGCCTCTGTCATTTTGGTTTTGTCAGGTCGATGTTACTAATTGCTGCCAATCATGATAACGGACTGGTGGGTCCCAGCGATGTTGAATTGGGTCATGGAAAGTCGCGCCGAGAAGGGAAAAAAAAGCGAGCGCGTCGCGTACATATCAGTACTGTACCTAAGATTCGGAATGAATGGGGATCGTGGGTAAAATAAGAATGATAAGATAACAATTAGTAAGGGATTGAAATCGTTCGTAATCAATCTGCCAACAGGCGATAGCGCTTATAAATCCCGTTTCAGACATTTCGCGACGCAGACGTACTCGATTCTTATCCTGGATTGGCAAGTGGCAAACATCTCGCTTGGGTTCGCATATAAACCAGGGCATGTTAACGCTGGTTTTCTCTATCGCATGTTAATTTTCTCAGAGAAATAACGACATGGCCCCTTCATACCCCTACCCGACATCCAACAGCGACTTGATCAACAAGCTCGACCTGGTGGAACATTTTGAAGGCGGGTTTTTCAAGCAGACCGAAGTCCTTGCACCAGGTGCGCTTACATGTCCTATATATCATTATGTAGAGCTGAGGTCATACTGCTCTCCATGTGACTCCGCTCTTTGTAGATGCAGCAACAGGGAACTCTGCTGCAACTCAAATTTACTATCTTCTTTCGCCTAAATCGGCACGAGGCGGGATGCATATGAATTAGCATGCGGTACGTCGCGCTTCGAGGACGCAATGACGCGCATTATCTGACGCGCCGTATCCGATACTGTTGATGACAGACATACCACGTCCACCATGCGGGTCGCTCTATTTACACACTCATCAAGCCTCCGACAACCCCCAACGAGCTCCCGAAAGTGAAGCAGATTGTCATGGGCACCAACATCGGCGCGGGCGAGGTGCTGCAGCTGTTCGTTGAGGGCGGCTGGTGGAAAGCAAGCGAGATCCCTCCAGAGGACGTCGAGAGCGTGAAGAAAAGTGAGGTAGACCCAGAAAGGGTGGGATGCTTGATAACGGAGGTTGTTGTACCTGGCTGGACACTGGAGCAGCACGGATTCCTCACTTTGCAGACGGTGCGCTTCACGAAGTTGCCTTCGATTATTTTTGACTGACCGCAATTGTAGCTTAAGGATATGTGGAACGGTAAAGATGGATGGCAGGAATACCAGCGCTTCCTCCGCAGCCATCAAGTAACGGAATGGGAGTGAAGGATGCCTAATTGAGGAAGAGGCATCCTATTTCGGGCTCGACTGACATTTGTGTGCGATCGGAAGCTATTACAAACATAATCACCCATATCCTCAGCAATAGGAAGAAACGTGTGCATTGTCTCTTGCCTTCCTTTATTAGCGGGAAGATGTCCATAAGACCTATCAAGATATAATCAGAGGGACTCCCTTGGCTGAGTCCAGAGTTGTACGGAGCACTGAAGGCTATTAAAATTATGATGAGCTTGACGATTCGCATTGCTTGTTAATTCTGACGGTGTGGAAGATGTTCCCCTGTTGCACGTGTTATACGAGTGGAACTTGAATATGCGATAAGATAATCTGGTCACAATCAATTAAATTCCTCTCTAGCGCGATGAAACGAGCTAGGGGATGAGTCCCATTTTTGTGCAGTGTTTCTTTGACACTGCGAGTACGGGAGCCATACGTGGAGCCTTCGCTTGCTTTAAATACGGTACCTAATTTCTCTGTTGGCTCGATAACTCAAATTGTTTACATGCTTCTATCTATTTATCTCTATAAGTATCTAATACCAGTGTACTACTAGTACCTATTGTACTTGAATCATTCTAGACACCTCTCTGACATCTGGGTTTCCGCCTTTATCTCGTTCATTATGAGCACCAACCTCTGCAAACATGCATGCTCTTTCGAACCCTTCGATTCACAACCCTTCTCATCACGAACCCTACCTGCATCACCTGCAACATGTGAACAGTTAGCCTCTGTTCATCCCCCAGTGTATACGCGAACTCGAGCCAGTGTTGAACTTAACCCTTAAGTCTTATTAAGGTTTAAGGCTTAATAACATGTTAATATTAAGGCTTAAGAACAAAAAGTGGGGTTATTAACCCCTTAGATTCCAACACTGGCAGAACGATAACCAGCACTATTTCAGCCTATCATGCCGCCCAAAACTCATAGAATGAAAACGGCCGATTTAGGTTGGCGAACATCCACTTTTGGCCACCTGCCAATAGGATGAGCCCCAACCTACCGTCGATCAAAATCAGCCTCCTTTAGGATGATCATCAGTCTATAATCGGCTGTATTTCTAGGCTTAATCCCAGCCTACGTGGGGCCCATAGTGATCCGACATTCGACTGGTCATCCTTCGTCAAAATATGGCACTCTGACGGGTCTGGGTGTGGTGTTGGTGCCTCGGAGGCACTAGTTTCCAAGACCTTTGGTATTCACCCAGAACGACAGATGCTAAAGGCGACGATGACTATACAGGATGAACATGGGAAAGCACACTACTTGTCGCCACATGCTACGTTGGCGTTAATAGGCGTCACCACCGATCTTTGTAGCGGCATTATGCATATCAGTCGCTCAGACTGGTATTTGGATCGGTAGAAACAGTAATTCCCAAACCATTCCTAACCTTCTCCGAGCATCGTTGTTACACCACTTCCCCAGTGACAATAGCAGCACAAGCAAATCAGTGTATAGTCTGGCCAAAGCAGCGGGTATCTTGTAACTACCTATCCGGGCTATACAAAGTACTTATGTATTGATCACTATGTACAATATTTCAAGAGTACATCATACTACAGCTTGAATAATAAATGTGTCCGAAGACGACTCCGTGTGCATATCTACACAACTATATAAAGGCAGAAGTGTCAAGTTGAGTAAATCTCTTCCACTACTTATAAAATATGGTTAGCACTCAGGCTCTTGATCATGAGGCAGAGAAAGCGTAGGAAAACGATGCCAGTTTTTTGTGAGGGTTCACAAACGCCACTTCAATGATGGCTTGCGCTTTATCTCAGTACTTTTCCGACCGTGCAAGACCTGTTGCTTTATGCTGTCTAACACGGAATGTGCTCTCGACCCTCACTCAAAGAGAAGCTTTCCAGTTGATGATATATGGTGATTATGAGTGAATACTTATCCTCACGACATGTCCCTCAGCCAGGATGTGCTTGTTACAGGTCGGTGCGCCTGTTTAGAATAACCCAAGAGCCAAAGCACAAATACCGAATGTATGGAACCTTACTACAGCGACGTAACGCGATATAAATCCATCCGCCACAGCAAGTTACAAGTTGACGCGCTCAACTTGGTTGCTCCTTCGCGTTGCCATTCCTAAAATAGAGTTACTTAGAACGAGAACAATGAAAAAATCTATAAATAGGACCTTTGACTGAATACATATGCACCCAGGTACCGTGTAGTCCTGATGGGCGTAATTAGACAGGCCATTGAGTGACTCCAAGAACAACCGAATGTATTTGCGCTAAAGCTTGCACAAAAAGGGGAGGATCTATCAAAGCTAGGGTGCATTCGAAGCATTATTGGCAGACGCCGTTCATAGCTGGTTCATAGTCAATTCGCGGAGCTTGGGCCACGTTTGCACAAATATTCTTGAATGCAGTCACAATGACCTCCTGGTAGATGAAAATAGCTCGTAAGATGGTTCTAAGCTCGCAAAGGTCGCCAGGCGCTTACGGTGGCCTGCTCTTTCACGTCGTGCGAGCCTAAAATAGCCTCAGGACATTGAAGAACAATGCAAAATGTATAAATAGCACTCACTGACTGAACGTGTCGTTGGGGTATGTGCATGCATTTATAGATATGTTAGAGACGTCTACAGGTTTGTGTATATAGGTCAACGAATGTCACTGAATGTCATCGCAATAAGTATTTCCAAGAATAGGTGCATGTATGTATAGGCAGGTGGGCCATGACGACACAACACAAAGAACGCTGAGCGAGGGGTGAAGAGTGTGGATGTGCTGGATACCAAGGTCCGGGACCAAGGAGTTCCTTGTACTTAGAGCCATGTTCTTCTTTGTGCACTATAATCATGGTTCATGCCACGAACGTTCCCGACTCCTCAACGACAGCTTCGACGAGCGATTTGGCCCACAAAAGGAACTAAAATAGGCCATGTTTTATAATTATAAGATGACCCTTGAGGTTATTGCAGGTCAACGGCACAATGTAGAAGGTTGTTGGGTTGGTCCAGTATCGTCGTACCACGAGGTACTAGGACAAGCTGCTAATCACATTCGTTTGACGTTCCATGCAGCTATTGGACAATCGTATCCCGAATCCGACAGCCTAATATCTGAGACGCAGCGTAACAATGACGCTGATACACAAAGTTCAGTGCTTTGATACTCTACCTCCTGAGGAGCACTCGATTCATCTACCATTGAATGAGCGCCAAACTCAAAGGAAGGAAGAACAATCTCCCTTGGGGTTGTATGAACCCCCGCGCGTGTGAAGCCCCCCTATCACGCCCCGCTCGCAAGGACCTGGCTCGTGGCAACTTGCGCAGCGCGTTTGCGAATCGCGTGCAAGACGCACGCAAGTGCGTTGTTTTCCTGGCCGTTCTTGGATTCAGAGACGCGCGAGATATACGGACGGACGGACAGAGAGATGGACGCGCGGCGGATGGAACGATGAATGTGATTCTGCGAATGAAGGGGCGAAAGGAGAGCGTCAATGTTCATAGACCCGAGATATGTATGCGTGCTTTATGAATAATCTCTTTGGCCAGACGCCTGGCAACACGTCAGCTGGCTGGCCGCTGACAGGCGCCATTCAATGTGATTTCAGTGCAATTCAATGTGTCGACGGAGGTTGCGGACATAAGTAGTTTTGCGAGTCTGATCATGGTCGACCTCAACACGAATGCACAGTGTGATCATGATCGCCAGCATGAATGGGCACGAACGTCGCTGCCGGCGCTCGTGGCATCCCACAGGGGGTTCATAGATAATACTGCTAAGTATGATGTATGAGCCGTAGTAAGTATCGGTCGGGATTCGGAAGGTCGATTACAATGGCCTCATGAATGAACCAACGAAACCCAACAAAGCGAAGCCGTTAATTCTGCGGCGTGGGCGAGTTTCCCGCTGGATCCGGACGTAGACAACTGTTACACAAGAAGGAACTGGAACACCGGCCAGGGACGCTTGCCAGCAATTCGGTGAGCGTTCATGCACAAAAATCGAGTGTCCAGAGGGCAGTTCACGCCGGCGATGGAGAGAGAATACAAGGATTGTCGAGTAATGTAGGTAATTTAGATAACGGAGACAGCTACGTACGCGAGCGGCGTACGCTAATCGCTCCAGCTTTCCCGTGTAGGTGGCTCGGGACTCGGGGAAAGTTTTTCCTCTGCGCTGAGGCTTTGTTGATCTTGGTTGGTATGGTTTCGCGCGCGAAATTTTAATGAAGGGAGAAATTCGTGAACGCCGCTGGACGCGAAGCGGAGGTGGAGTGGGATGTACTCACAACCGCGGCGTTATCAGCCCACATTTCGCGTAAGCGTCTGTAATCGATCGCGAACATTCTAGCGGGTCCAAGCTGTGTAGGTCCCAGGGCGCTTGAGGGTTGTAGAACGGTATATGGAGGGAGGGGCGGCGGAAGCAGATGTCTGTGAGCGGTCGGGGCAGCGCTTATGCGAATGAGCACAACTTCATCGAGCTTCATTCCATACACAACAAATTTCTCGAATAAAAATTTTCTACTTCGTTGACGAGATTTTGGGAAGAGAATCCGTACTCTTGGGCCATCGACGTCAACGCAGAGGTGAATGGAGTGAACTGTGACAGAGCGCCTCGAAGGGAGAAGCACAATGTCTATTGTCCATGTTTAATTATAGCGGGAGGATCTAATCGCGATCGGCGTTGCCGAGAGTACATGGGCCGTTGCTATGCGGATTAGCCTGAAAAGGCAACCAGTTTATTTGTTCACCAGCACAGCGGCCAAACAAAGATCGCTTGATGGGGATTGCCGGCGGGCATGCACAAAAAACGTGAAGCGAGCAAACAATGGAGATTAGAGAATATATAAGCCAAGCAGCTCCGAAGCTGAGTTCTTCATTCCCCTCCTCCACCTTTCCCCCACCTCCCTCTCCGGCGTCTACGACTTCATCTTCATCCACTTTCTGGGCTTTCACTTCACTTTCTTCACCTTCACGACTCTACTTCGCAGCGCGAATCATCAGCCCACACTCCCTTCCCACACTAATCAACCATCAACATGAAGTCTTTCTCTTTCCTCCTCCCCGCCGCTCTTCTCTCCCTCGCTGCTCAGGTCTCCGCACACGGTTTCCTTGCGACGGTCACCATCAACGGCAAGGCCTACAACGGCCCCAAGCCCGGCCAGCCCGCCTCGGCCTCTGCAAAGAGCGCCATCCGCGGTGTCTCCTCGCCCGATCCCAACAAGGGCGCTAGCAATGTCGCGCTCACCTGCGGCCCCAACGCTATCAACGCTGGTCTCTCTGCGAGCGCAAACCCAGGCGATAAGCTTACCTTCTCGTGGAAGGGTGCGGATATGAGCAACGTGCGTTTTTTTTTTTCCGGTGATTTTTATGAGTTTTTCTGACTTGAATTTGCAGTGGCCACACAACACCGGCCCCATGCTCACGTACATGGCGTCTTGCGGTGAAGACACTTGCGACAAGTTTGACGATTCCAAGGCCAAGTGGTTCAAGATTGACCAGGAGGGCAGGAAGACCACTGGCAACAAGGACTGGATTCAGCAGGATCTCAGTAAGTCTAGTTTCCTCTTTTCTTCTCTACACTCTGGTCTGTCAACTGCATACCACTTTTTCTTCCATTTTCGACTTGAACCAAGTCTTTACTCACACCGCCCTCAATCCCCGTCCCACTCCATCTTATCTCCCTCTTACTATCATCATTACATCTGTACAACTCCACATCTATGATCTTATGCTAACCCCACTTCCTCCTTCAGTGAACGGCGGCGTTGCAACCGGCTCCATCCCCTCCACCCTCGCACCCGGCAACTACCTCCTCCGCCACGAGATCATCGCCCTCCACCTCGCCACCTCCATGGGCGGCGCCGAGTTCTACCCCGCCTGCATCCAGCTCACCGTCGGCGGCTCCCAGTCCGGCGCCCCCGCTAGCAGCGACCTCGTCAGCATCCCCGGAGCCTACAAGGACTCGGACCCCGGCATCTTCGACCCCTCCGTCTTTGACACCAACGCGCCCTACACCTTCCCCGGCCCCAAGATCGCTGGCTTCGTGTCGGGTTCGCCGTCGTCTGGAAACAGCAGCAACACCGGCTCTGGCTCTGGTTCTGGCTCGACTGGCTCTGGCTCTGGATCTGGATCGACTGGCAGCGGTAGCGGAAACACCGGCCCCTCGTCCAAGCCCGCGTCGTCGACTGGCGGCACCAAGAAGAGCTGCAAGATCAAGAAGACCAAGCGCTCTGCCGACAACACCACCGCCCCTTCCACCGACTCTGAGGACGACGCCCTGCTCAAGGTGCGCGAGGCACGGCCTTACCACGTCAGCCGCGTCATGCGCAGGATGGCCTTTGGCGAGACCTCGCGCTAAGCGCGCTCGCTCGACTGCTCCCTGTTTCGTTCGACACACTCAAAAGCCACCCGCACGTCCTCGGCATCCTCATTTCCTACCATACACCCGGCACCGTCACTGCCCCATCCGCCGCATAATCAAGTCTCCGCACCCTCGTCGTCGTCAAGCTATCGCATCGCACACTCAATTGTACCACCACCCCGCATCCGCCACCCACGCCTAGAGCGACTGTATCATACTCACCACGGCGCTAGACGCCTCTTACGGGCTAGTCCCACTCCATACTGATAAAAACCCCTAACGATACGGCTGGTACTGGTACCGGTATGCTTTCTGACGACCTGATTTGATTATCTCTCTCCCTTCCGTGACGACTGCCTCCTCTCTTCCGCCTTGTACATGTACAACCACAGTCGTTACACTATCGCTCGTTCTTTATGATTTGTTATATGCTTTTGGGTTGCGCCTAGATGGTGTTTCATTTTTGTATTTTGTATTTTGGTTAAAGCTTAATGCTTATTGCTAATACTACTAGTTGGTCAATTGGCTGTAAATAAATCCAAGTTGAAGTTTGAAGTTGGATTTGAGTGAAGTGGTTTGAGTGGGATTTTCGAGAGCGCGACGAAGAGGCGACGTTGAGATGTATGCAATGATGAGCGAAATCTGGGCGACATCAGCCCCCCTTTCTTCCTTCCTCCCATGTTCGCCGACTCGACACATCCGCGAAATCGAGCTCTCCCGCTGCGCGTCGCCAGACTCTGACTGGGATGGAAGCTGGTATCTGGGTCCGACCAATGGATGTGATTTTGGGTGGGCTATGTGTACAGGACATCAGGTTCGTGTGCGGTTTGCATCTATCTACTCCCACCCACCACTGACCTCCTCCGCCACTAGTACCCGCCGCGGCGCCTCTCTCGACTGCGCCCCACGCTTGTCCGCTGTCCCCCGCCCTCTCTTGTTCAGTCTCCCTCTGCGTCGCCGTCTCTCCCGATCCCATCCGGAAGCGAAACCTCAGGGCTACTATCTACTCGTATATCCCAGCTACCAGGCCCATCTCACGGTCTGCTCGTGCTTGTGCACGCACGCGTCGTCCCGCTCCCTCTGCCCCTTCAAAATCCACCGCCACGCCACCCAATGCCCAAATCCGAGGGCGACGAACGCGGTGCGGAGTTCATGCACGCGCTCTCTGCGCGGTTTGGGCGTGCAGCAGGCTGCATCTCGCGACGCAATGCGATGGGCGATGAGCAGCACAAGGGTGAGTCTCTGTGCTTCTTCTTTTTTTTTTTTTCGACGTAACGGCCACGCGCTTACCTCCCATTCGACAGAGATAGGTCGGAGTCGCGGTTCTTCGCAACGACGTGCTATCGTGCCTGCCTGGTCTCCGCAGCGCAGCAAGCGGTGTGCGGTGTGCGACGTAGGAGAGGTCGAGCACGTCGACGCGAGCGGTGCAGGCGACAGGTGGGGTGCGGTGGCAGCAACGACGAGCACGATCGCGAAAATGCGTCGACGGGGATCGGTGGTGGGAGCGGGTGAATACCAGACGCGGTGCTGGCAGATGCAGGCGCGGCTGCTCGTCGCAGGGGTCTCTCAAGTCAAGGTGTGGCCCCTAGGCACGCTCGCTGTAAAACGAGGTGAGTTTGTCGTGCTACGTATGATGCGAGAAAGCTGAATAAAAATTTTCTCAGCGTCGCGCCTCCACCTGCACTCACCCTTGTCTACGACATGCTATTCCTGTGCGATCCCGATCCGCTCTCTATCGACTCCGACGCCCCGTGCCCAAGTCAACCCATTACGACGCGACTTGCATGACGAAAACGCCGTACTCGCGTACCATGGCCATGTTCACCTCGTGCACGACGGCGATGACATCGCGACCGCGACTGGCACCGAGACCACCACCAACACCAATACTGCGAACGAGACAACGCGCCGTCCCATGCGATCACCGCGAGGTGGGGACGGACGCTTAGCTCGGGCTGCCAGCACCATGCAGGGAAGCGTCGCGCACTCGGACACAGCTGACATGGGTGGGACGCGGGGGGCGCAGAGCCGCGAGGTGCAAGACCAAAGAGAGGCTCGAGATACGGCAGGATGCCGGTACGGGAAAATTGGAAGTGGGTGTGGGTGTTCGCAACGGTGAGCGTTGGGGGCAAGACGATGCCGACGGTAGCGGTGGCGGAGGCGCGAATGCGAGGACGAGACGAGCGATGCTGGTCGTCGACCTTTGCTTTCTGGGGACTCGTGGGCAAGTTTGGGATGGCTATCCCTAACCCAGGTAGTATCTGATAACGGCCTGTCTCCGTATGTCAGCGGGAGGAATACGGAGCACAGGGCCAAAACTGCAGATTGGTTGGAGAGCAAGGGAAATGGAGGATTTCCAACGACCGGGCTATGTCTGTTCAGCACGATTCAGACTGCAAAGAATAAAGGAAATGGTGAACGCCTGCCCGTCTACCGCCAATGACTTGGCATCGACAGTATTCTTGATTGGCAGCTGTCTTGAGCACTACATTGAAAGCCAATGCCACTCCGCCTCGGATCTGACCTTACAACCCTGGAGAGCTCGTTCCACTGCTGTGTGGCGTGTACGAATGTGCCAAACCTTGCTGTTGCATTGGATTTTTAAACAGAGGATCCGGTTTCATTGTCGTAATCAAGGCTCAAATATTTCTTTCTAGTCCAACAGGCTATTACGAGGTATATTTGGATCCGTGCTTCACGGCTATCATCTTAGAATTGGACCCTATGCAGACATTCGTCAGTATCGAAAACGGGTAAATCATATGCATGAGTCCATCTATCCCATGCATTGTGTATGCGTTAGGCGGGCTTGCGTGCTCAGAAAGCTGGCGTCAACAGCGTGATTTAAGAGGCATCCAACGCTGGGCCCAACGATGACGCAATTGGGTGTGAACTTTTTTGACATATTTGGCCGGAGTTTGGGGATCCACATGTGTAATATTAGCGTAAGTCAATTCCAGTAAAACACGTATTGACGACATTACAGACAGTGGGCTGGCATATACATTGGCGCACCATATGTGACCACTTCGCAACATGGCAATATGCTAGTGCTCGGCAGTACTCTACTCCTCTGTGGCAGGTGCCAATCTTCTGTCACTTCATTGCTCAGTCAAGTGGAGAGCAACATCCCATGACTTCTCGTTGTTTAGACCACGACCCGGCGCTATTGTATAAAACTGCTTTCCTTCGTTCTGTTTACTCTCACAAAGGTCCAATGAAGTTTATCTTACCAGTCCTCACCGTGGTTATTGCACTCTCTGCGCAATTGGCAGACGCAGTGGCCATTAATGTCACAGTGCGTCTGAGTTTGAGTGGGTCTCCACGTTTAGAGCTAATCATCGTTGAGAAACTCTAGTCTAGGGCGCTGTGCACTACGCCCAGCAGCAATGTTCCAAGCACTAATTTTGTGGCCAATCTCCGACGACTCTACAACCCAACACTTACCGACCATTTCTTGACAACGGATGGCATAGCGGAGGCTCAATACACATTTGATAAAGGTTACAATTCAGACGCTGACCCGACCATGACTCCATATCTGTCAACCTCAGGGCTCGTCTTCTTCAACAATGTACCTGGTACCGTCGCGCTCTTCCGCCTGTACAACTCAGCCACCTCTACTCATCTTTTCACCGCCAATACTTCCGTGTTGTCATCTGCATTGGCCTCGGGGTACGCATATGAGGGTTGCCGTACCATCATATTGTTGGCTATGTCTACGTTATTGGAGGATGCTCAGGGGAAGTTCCGCTTTATTGGGCACACAATGATGCACTATCCAATAACTACTACACGGTGTTCACAGACAAGTATAATGCTTATATTGCAAATGGATGGACAGGAAAGGGTATCATGGCCTGGATCTATGATATCCTCATAAGTTTTCTACAATTTGGGCACGGAAAGGCATTTTGATGATGAGTCACTCAGCCGTCTAAGCCTTTACAAGCAAGCGTAACAGAGATAGGCAGCCTTTGCTGTGAATATCAGACCTGACACAACAGTAACTACTGTACAGGCATCATTCATCAGCAACAGTAGTTGCTGTCCTGCCTTATTAGGAAGGTTGCCTTCCTGGGACCATCTGAGGGGGTGGGGGGATATTTGGGTGCCAGGTAGGGGTAGTAGGTGTGCCATATGGTGCCAAAAATGGGGGTAGGGTGATGGGAATTGATGGGGGGTGATGGGGGGTGATTACGGTGGCCGAGAACCGCATGGATGAAATTTCTTATCACATTGCCAAAAATATATTTTTTACATCGTTTTCATGAATTCTCAATACGAATCGAACGTACTATCCAGTTTTTGCATAGGTATTTTCGTTGAGCCCACTGTGGTGCGAGGTCAATGACTGGTAGGTTGCCATCACTGCCATCAATCCCGGACCGGGCACATCAGCGAGCCACTACACTGCTAGCTCATTTCCTCGTTCAGCATGTACCACTAAGGTTAAATAGCTACACTATTGCACCTTAATACATATCGGCTACAGCCTCATACAAAAATTTCAAGCGCCGCTACGCTCCCAGAGCAATAGGACAGGGTTCTTTGCTGGTGCACCCATGTTTGGAAATATTCCCACGGCAGCGCCTAGCATCGATTACTGCCCCTTTTAACTCATTTGCATGTGCTGCGTCTACCACTGGGATATGGAAACTGTACCATTATATAGTTTAACATATTTGCAGCATTATAGCATAAAAAGAACGAGTATTGCTTGATTTCTTGATGAGCAGTTACGATCTTTTACGTATGTAAAAAGAGTGTTGTAGACCGAGAAATGGTTGCCATCAAAATGTCCACTTTCTGCATCCCGTGGGAAAGAGTTTCCATTTTTGATGGCTCCCATCATCAATCTCAAATCTCTTTACTGACGTTACTCATTTCGTTCACCACTGTCCTCTGTCCACACTGCTCTCTGTCTGGGTGTTGAAAATGGTAACTATTTAATACATGGAATGTATTACTACTAAAAATTCACATTGCCCCCCACCATGCTGTCTCCCTCACCCTTGACACTCGCAACCTCATTCTCAACTTTGCCCCCCTCTTCCACATCAAGCTGATTCACATTCCACACCCACATTCACGGCGGCACATAGGATTATCTGTGGAGAACAATTGGATTACAATCTTTTACAAAGTAAAAAGAGTTCATTACAGCTCACAGAGTGCCATCAAAAAATGTCCACCTTTTCATTACGCCTGGGAAAGTATTTGTGATGCCATCATTTCTCCATGAGCTCTCTGTATAGTTAGACCATATCTTGTTGAATAAATTTCCGTTTGGTATCATTATTTTTCTGTTGGATTGGCCATAAATGTCCGCATCTAATGGTATAGTTTTATCCAAAATCCGCTGGTGGGATGGGGTTCAATTGAATGATCTTACTAGGATAACATCAGAGATTGATGCCAGCCACAGTGAATCCTGAATAACTTTGTCTATAAAATTGCTATGGTACTGATATATGCACCATTCAATTTGCCTTTTAATTAGGCCTCAAATGATATAGATTTTTGATACAAATGTCCAGAGTATTCTGTATAATTTCCTTTCCTTAACTTATAATGCCACACTTATGAATATCAGGCAGAGCACACTATTTGAAAGAATAAAGACACAATACCTGGACAATTTTTATCACTAATTTACATCAGTCAATGAATTATTACAAGGCCAATCGAATGGTGTATCTATCAGTACCATAGCAATTTTGTGGATGAAGTTATTCAACATTTACCGTGGCTGGCATCAATCTCTGATGTTATCCTAGTAAGATCATTCAATTGAACTCCATCCCACCAGCGGATTTTGAACAAAACTATATCATTAGATGAGGATTTTCATGGGCAATCAAGCAAACAAATAATCACACCAAACAGAAATTTTTTTGTATTTATAGAAGCCAAAAAATTGAAAGGGCGTAAAAGATCGTATTGCCATGCAACGCAGTGGCCTACACAACAAGTTATTGTTTCTTTGTGAAAGTACCAATTGTGTAAGATGTCCATTAGTGAGTAAGATGAATCATCTATGTGGAATAATCAATGTGATGCTGAAGCATTCTGCCCCATATCTCCCACCCAACTCGTGCAGATAGCTCTGGAGAGCCAATTTCCGTGTATATATGTTCACACATAGCCACCATCTCATCTGACCCAAATTGAGTATACTCTGGGCGGTCATACTTGGCCAGAAGTGCATCAATCTCCCCGAGATTGACCTTGATGAGGTGGTCAGTACCCCCATAATCCTCAGGGTGGTTGTAGAAGTCAATTCTTCTCCCTCCACTTGGAAGAAGGGACTTCTTCTGGTACCGGACACGATGGTTGTTCTGCTCAACAAGATATTCATCGAGTCTGAGCTGCACAATTCTGCCCCATAGCCAGAAGGATATCCCTCTATATCCCAGTAAGTACTTAGAACAACTAAAAAATTCTGAGATGCAGAATTACTTACTCATGAATTGAATTCCCTTCTTCAAATGCTGATATCTCCTTGCCAATGTCATATTGATGTGCCACATTTCCCAGCTCTTTTTCCCAGAGAGGCCTCCAGGCTCGCTCCCTCGTAATGTTGTAGACACTCTTGACAGTTTGATGTGCTGGGAGAGTATTCTCGGGAAGGAATGGCTGGTAAATTGATCTAGAAGTATATCATTAGTGCATGTATCCCAATCAACAGAACACAGCTAGTAGATACCTTAGTGTGGTTGCCACTGCAATTAATTTCCCTAACTCGCTGCCCATGTCACTAGTACAAGTAAGTGGCAGACCTCCTACCTTCTTAACAATTCGAAGATATAGGGGAGGAATAACCACAGACAGTCGAGCATTAGGAACTGCATACAAACCAAGCTCAATGCGACCATACTTGTCTACAGCTCCCCAGATAGCGATTCCCATCCGCTGGAAAATCTTTTTGTGCCCATCGAGACACCATTCCTCATTTGGTCCCGACGAGTGCAAGGCATGAGGATGGGGCTTTCTGGTAACAGGATGACGAGCTGCTGTAGAGGCAGGGTCATGCGCTTGTCGAAATTTGGCAATATAATCCCTAGATAATGTAGTTAATACAGAAAACTTGATAGAATAGCATAGCTGTATGTACATACCTTGGCACATGGATGCCTTTATGTGCAAGCTTTTCCTGGATCAAACGAGCACCCCAACGTCCTAGTGGGTCCTCCTGTGTGATTTCCAGAATAGCTGCACCCATATCTACATTGCTGAGCTGAGTGCGTCGAGGGGTCTGGATATTATGCTCTTGAACAATCTTCTGAACGGCACGCAGACTGAAATGGTTTTAAGTATTTGGAAAACAGAATATAGACAAGGAAATTGGAATGTACCTTATAGTAACATGATGATCACATTGGATTGCCTTGGGTATATCCTTCTGAAGCATGCACGTGTCGTAGTACTGTGGGATAATTTGTGGTAGGTTTGGAAGCTGTTCAACTATTAATGATGTCAATGTGGCAGATAAATGCGAAAACAGAAGACAAGTGAACGTACGCAAAGGTGTAGAAGCATGCTGATTGGTGACAGTGGGGTTGTTGACTGGAGCCATGGAGGTCACCGCTTCAGACAGGGTACCTCTTATACAAATTCCACCACCTCTGGACGTCAGAAGTCCGCTGGAGGCTATCAAGCTTCCAAGCTGCACGGTGAATAATCGGCATCAAATTACAGAGCTGTTGGGACACATGTACATACCAAGACCAGACGAAAAATCACAGATAAGGCTGTGGAAGACCATTGCACTTAGACGGAGTTCCGTGCATGATCCTATCTTGAACACATGCACATACCAAGCAGGGGTATAAACCACCGAGAATTCCGAAAATTGTGGTGTGTCCTTCCGCAGCCTGGATGATTGGCAATATTCGTATCTTGTGATAGTGCTATTTCCAATATCATTATCTGGATGATAGACGAGTACTTACAGCATTGATAGACATTTCTAGAACTTCTAAGAATTGCACCACTGTATTAGTTATATTTGCGAGCTGCCAATATACATGCTGCAAGTTTGATCATCAAAATTGACCCAGTATTAATGCCACTCCCAGGTAATTGTTGTGGGCACTTATGCATCAGACCCGTGAGAATCTTCGGAACAGGACTCGCGTGATCAACAGTATGATCACTGATAAGATAATTCATTATGCAGACAAATCTCCAGCCGGGATTATTGCTAATCCTGTGACTCAGAGTGCCTGCTGTGAGATGATCACAAGGATTTTGCCCAGGCAGAATGAGAGCAAAGAAAATGAAATTGTCAAATTAAGCGCTCATGTGAGCATCATCTGGTGACAGTGTTGGTGATAAGCACACTCTTTGGTACTGTTCTCAAGCAACGAAATGGGACTTCAAAAAATTTGCACTGGAAATCTTTGCCTATAAAATGAGACCAGTTTTTGTGCAAGGAATCCCCATCCCCTACTCTATCCAATGCCTGGATTACGCTGCTCTGGCTGCTCTCGCTTTTTTCCCCACCTCAAAACTGAGCGCTGCCAGACCTGTGCTGCTGTCACTTCCAAGCCACATGGAAAACCCCCTTTTTGCACCAGTTGTGGGAAAGTATACAAGTTTCTAGAAGGCAAGATTTGCTTTGAATGTCAAGGTGTGCATATTTCCCATTCCCTATGTATGAGATGTAACTGAAAACCCTACTTAATAGAAGAGCCCGGAAGCGATGGTCTGAATGCTGAATCTACTCCTTCTATTGAGGATGCTGTTCAGTATAGCATGGACCATCCGGAGAACCCTCAAACATACACCCACCCATCTGGTACCCCCTTCAAGCTGCCCCACAACCCCCACATACCTGCTTCTAGGGGAATCATGGATCGGAACTACAGACCAGTAAGCACATTCAAGTTGCCCAATTTTCCAATAATTGTGACTAACACATTGGTCTCATAACAGGATCTTCGTGCTCAAGCTGAATGCACTGTTGAAGTCATGCAGAATTCTTGTGCTTCCGCAGTTGAACGACACAAGCAGTCTGGAGCACAGAACTCTGTGGCACCTTCAAAGCTCCGAGGATCCAGTACTATAGGAAAAAGTGTTGGTAAAGGGATTGGAATTAATTTTGTGGTTTGTCTTTTGTTCACAAACCATTGTATTGTGATTAACTTTGTTATAATTTACTAGATTATGAAAGTCTCTAACCAACATGGAAAACGGGAGAAGATGACTGAGCATATTGCGCAGTACCGACCCTACCATGAAGCAGAGCCATGGACAAAGATTGTGGAGGAAATTCGCAATGAACTCGATGAAATTTACATGTTAAAATATCAACACCGCATCTACTCAATGTGAGTTGTATGTTTTCCCTATGCTTGTGCATTTAACTAATTTAATTCCCTAGATCGGACTTTCACCTACTTTATGATGCCAGTGCATCTCGTATTCCAGTCAAGTATACTACAGGAACAATTGGCGCACTCTGGAGCTGCTCAAATAATCATCCCAACAACCTCCACGTCGCAAAGAAAGACCAAGGCACGCGCACTCTGAAGCTGAATGCCATCGTTGATTTTCCCCGCCAGCAAACTGGACCCCAAGGTTGGGCATCAACTGGGCGCACAGATATTTTCCCCACCCAGCTTGGCTTGAAAAAGTGCAAGTCCACCTTGATTTTATCAGATGAGGATGACGAAGACAACATCACTGGCCCATGCCTCCCCCAAAGAGTGAGTATTCAATTAACCATAATCATTCAAACTTCTCTGTTGTTGGGATTCAATCCGGCATGGCGATTAGTCATCATATGCTTGGCTTATATCATTGGAGAAGATATTATTTTCTAGGTTATTCTACATGCTTTACTATCTACAAGTATATAGGGACTCGAGTAGTACGGTACAATGTTAAGCTTGTTACGAGCCCGATTCCAACAGGTTATGGGCCCCGGCCCCCCCAGTAATCAGTCTCACCGCTCTTACTGCTTCATTTACTTCTCTTTGATCTCATCGTGTAATCTCTTCCCACGATATCCGACGCATGGTTCCGGCTCCCTCCTACCAACCAGTTCAACCACCACTACCACGATTGGGAGATCATCATCAAAATAATTATGCGTTGTCGAGGATGTAGGGATACTGTTCCCGGAGTGACGAAGAAACCGATGGACAAAGCCGAGATGCACAGTTGGCAGACACAGGCCGATGATGGAATCACCGAAGATTGGAACTCCGACATCATAACTCCGACGGGAGGGAGGGCGAGAAGGCATCAACCGTATACACCGTCAGCGAGCCCCTCAACTACCCAATTTGGTATTAGACAACATACGAGCACGACGGGCCATCAGCCAGTAAGCAGTGACCGTGTTCCTGCTGAAATGTCAATATATTTCGAAGGATCATTTTTGTGCGCGCCTATCAGGCGAATTCCGGATAATGCCGGTAGACAACGAGGACAGGCCATCAGCCAGTAGGTCGAGGATCGGATATCCCACCGAAACGTTAACATTCGGGAGGTCCCGACAGGCCATCAGCCAGTAGGATGTGGATAGGAGATCCCACCGAACCGTCGAGGATTTACAGAGGAAATTACAAAGGATTATTTTTAGCGCGGTGATCAGCCGAATTCCGGATATGCCGGTTGATGGAAGGAACTATCACTCAATGGAAGGAACTATCACTCAATGGAAGGAATTATCACTCAATGGAAGGATTTATTACTCGATGGAAGGACTTCTCACGCGATGGAACGACAATGTTTTCGACAAAGGATTTTTGCAGTTTGCCCCACCGGATATGCCGGCTTGAGGGGGAGTGTTGGGATTCAATCCGGCATGGCGATTAGTCATCATATGCTTGGCTTATATCATTGGAGAAGATATTATTTTCTAGGTTATTCTACATGCTTTACTATCTACAAGTATATAGGGACTCGAGTAGTACGGTACAATGTTAAGCTTGTTACGAGCTTGTTACGAGCCCGATTCCAACATCTGTAACTGACTCTCCCTTAGGAAAGAGTACCTATTTCTCTGTCATTCCAACTCATTCAAATGCTCAGGATGCGCACCATGATTTCCACTCTGGAGATCAGAAGTTGTACCACATCACGAAGCTCTCAGTAGATCCAGAAGGAAATTGGACTGACAGTGATTCCGATGTTACAGTATTTATCGTGGTCAATCACTTCGCATCTGGAACTACCAAGCATGTCTTCAAGGTAATGCATTTCATATTTTAAATTTTAATTGTCTTTCTAAGCCTATATCTTGCAGATGCAGATGGGAAACAAGATGTATGCAGCAAAGCGATTCTATGACATTGGTCATCATAGTGGGGAGGTCAACTTTGAAGACAACTTGAAGCACCTTAAGGACGAAGCTTATCGCCAGCACTTTGTTCACGAGACTGTGCAGCAGTTTACTGCTATTTGTGCACAGAACAAAGTCAATGCAGATAGTGAGTTTCCTCCAAAATTCATCGCTAAATTGGTCTAATATTTTACATGAAACAGATCTACATGTCGACCTACCCATGATTGTCAAGGCTGTTGATGGAGATGAGAAGGGCTTAGCCTGGCTCATCGATCTGCTCCTTGACAGCAACAGCATACGCAAATTTTCTGGCACCACTCAGGCTGGCCAGAACACAGACTTTCTGGGAATGACTTGTGATGCACTTGCACATTTTTCACTCCATGTATCAGATGAAGAGCAGGTCATTGTGGACATACAGGGTGAGTAATATACCAAGAGATTCTTCAGCTACTAAATTTCAATACCTTGCAGGGATCTATATCAAAAACAAGCTGACTCTCTTCGATTCAATGGTCCATACGTGAGTATTGCCAATTTTATGAGGGAATGGCTTCTGATCATATGCAACTTTAGTTACAACAAAGCTGCCGGTCTTGGGGACCAAGGAGCCCCGGGGATAAAGGACTTCAAGAAGCAGCACAAGTGTAACAAGATTTGCAGAGAGCTCGGTCTCAAACCCACAATGATTTGTCACAAAAAGCGTGGCTTGACAGATTGTAAGTCATCATACCCTGTGATGCCCTATGAATATTCAGGTACTGATAGCCAACCCAGACTCCGATTCAGATGATATTGAGAAGAGCGAAGAGGAGGCAGAGGTGCTTGAGAATTCAGGTGGACTTATGACAAAAGATTAGGGAGAGTAAGCAGACATATATATACTGAAGACTGGATTCAACTCCAGAGTTATGAACTTGCAACATCATTTTAGATATTCTGAACCATTCAAAATGCATAGAATTCTGTATACATGTGTCAAAGTACTATGAGAACTCAATATCATTGTTTAGAAGCATCTGGATTATTCTGAAGGGCTGTACAACAGAACCTTGTACAGTAATCGATGCTAGGCGCTGCCGTGGGAATATTTCCAAACATGGGTGCACCAGCAAAGAACCCTGTCCTATTGCTCTGGGAGCGTAGCGGCGCTTGAAATTTTTGTATGAGGCTGTAGCCGATATGTATTAAGGTGCAATAGTGTAGCTATTTAACCTTAGTGGTACATGCTGAACGAGGAAATGAGCTAGCAGTGTAGTGGCTCGCTGATGTGCCCGGTCCGGGATTGATGGCAGTGATGGCAACCTACCAGTCATTGACCTCGCACCACAGTGGGCTCAACGAAAATACCTATGCAAAAACTGGATAGTACGTTCGATTCGTATTGAGAATTCATGAAAACGATGTAAAAAATATATTTTTGGCAATGTGATAAGAAATTTCATCCATGCGGTTCTCGGCCACCGTAGGTGATGGGGGGAGGTGGCCTATTAATAGAATACAAAATGGGTGGCCACTGGGCCAGATGGGGGCATGGGAGGGTGGGGGACAGCCTGGAATATATTACTAGGCTATAGATAGATTTTTTTGAGCCCTTAAGCGCCCATCCACAGGGTGTGGTTGATTAGATATAGCTATTTTTAGCGATAAGCGTGGCACTGAGCACAGAATGAGCTGTAGCTCAGCCAATAACGCATAGAATTGGACGCTCTTGGGACTATACTGTAGGTATTTTAAATCCAAATCCAATGGATGTAAAATGGTGGGGATCCGATCACTGCATGCCAAGATATTGATGAAATACTGATTTTCCGAACCAGGAGGAGCACATAGCTGTAGTACCATCAGTTTTTTATAATTGTTCATGATACAAACACCATCTTGTAGGTATTTAAAACTTAATCCTATATCACCCATCCATTTATTGATGAGCCAAGTATTTCTGAAGCAATTGACCAAATACACACAATTCCCACAATGAGCCACTTGGTCATAGCGCCACCAGTTCTCCATACGTCTGTGCGCTTTGTGTACCATCTTGTAGGTATTTCCAATGCGGCTCTAATTCAGCAACAATCATTACAGCGCGCCAAGCGGTTGCAATGCTATTCACAAAATACTGATACCGCATTTGGGGTGTGCCACTGAGCAATAGATTACTCAAATGTTGGTATTTTTGGACGCTCTTTGGACCATCTTGTAGGGGTATATACTGGCTATCCAAAACATATGCTTTCCCAATGCTGGGATGAGTGATTAAATTAGAATTCCCCAAAACATGGCAGATCACCTTTCTACCCCCCAATTTCGCATTTTTTATATGATATACTACTCCACTGGCTAGGAACGCTTCATGAGCTTATAGCCCTTGAAAGTACCTTTCCAGAACATATTTTTGAGTCTCTGTATCCGCAGATTTACTATTGGAATATGCTAAATAGTGTATTGGGCACGATATCACCACCAAATTCAAATGAATACACATACATGATAACAGTAATACATGCATGGTATCTGACACTAAATGAGCACTTTCAAGGCATGTATTCCACCTACAGAGAATATTAGATATGTGCCAGAATGGTATGATTCAGGGCTATAACCTCATGAAACACTCCCAGCCAGTGGAGTAGTATATCATATAAAAAATGCGAAATTGGGGGGTAGAAAGGTGATCTGCCATGTTTTGGGGAATTCTAATTTAATCACTCATCCCAGCATTGGGAAAGCATATGTTTTGGATAGCCAGTATATACCCCTACAAGATGGTCCAAAGAGCGTCCAAAAATACCAACATTTGAGTAATCTATTGCTCAGTGGCACACCCCAAATGCGGTATCAGTATTTTGTGAATAGCATTGCAACCGCTTGGCGCGCTGTAATGATTGTTGCTGAATTAGAGCCGCATTGGAAATACCTACAAGATGGTACACAAAGCGCACAGACGTATGGAGAACTGGTGGCGCTATGACTAAGTGGCTCATTGTGGGAATTGTGTGTATTTGGTCAATTGCTTCAGAAATACTTGGCTCATCAATAAATGGATGGGTGATATAGGATTAAGTTTTAAATACCTACAAGATGGTGTTTGTATCATGAACAAGTATAAAAAACTGATGGTACTACAGCTATGTGCTCCTCCTGGTTCGGAAAATCAGTATTTCATCAATATCTTGGCATGCAGTGATTGGATCACCACCATTTCACACTAGGGAAGGGCCGACTGATGTCGGCAGAAACCTTGCTTGTGGTTGTAAACATCAAATCAAAATTCTATTTGCTAATGTGAATAAGTCTAAATTCTAGTCTTCTTTGTGGGCAACGACTTTGGAGAGTCAAATGGATCAGATCCAAACACTCTCTTCTTCCTGGGGGTCACAGGTCCTGCCGATGGAGGAGGTTGCAGAACACAAATATTTTTGAGCTCAGCCGTGTAAGTGTCTTTGCTGGACTTCCCAATGGACCAATGAGAGAGGCCGAATACAATACGAACTGTAGCACCTTCAAGATACTTCTGGTATGACTTTGGTTCAATCAGCTTGCCATGCATATCATATGCAGATACCGGCACAACAAGGTGGGTGTATTCCAGTTCCTTGAGGGCATCCTTTGCTTTGTCGGAGTGGGCAGGCCAATTTTCAATGCTGAACACTCTGCCGAGTTTAGCTGTCAGTAGCACAAGTTTCGTCAGCTATCTGTTTTGCTCAACAACATTTCAACTGTCTCACCTAACTCTTCGGCGATTTCATCATCCTTTTCCTGTTAGAGTACAATATTAGAAAGGTAATTTCAGTAAGTAGAGATGATAGTTCCTCACCGTGAAGAGAACATGCTTGAATTTGATCTTGCGGTTCTTGATGACGGTTGCTGGTGTCTTGAACCCAGGCGTTGAGGCGAGCTCCATAAGCTTCTCAAGGTTCTTGAGGGCTATTGGGAAGTTGCCCTTGAAAACATTGTGATTGGCTGCTGCTCCAGTGCATGACAACTTCATGTCCTCGAATGCCTTGCATGCAGTTGTCGGCCCTTTCCATAATCCGCAGGACACAAGCCAATAGTCTTCCAGAGTGATTTTGACCACAACAGATAGAAGGGCAGGATCCGGGACTAGGGAAATAAACATCAGATGCAAATCACCACAGTAAAGAGTTCTACTACTCACTGACACCGGCATTGGATTCATTGCCTTCCTCGTCCTTGGATTCACTGGCCGTAGTGCTACTGTCAACGTTATCGCCTTTGTCCACTTCCATGTCCTTTGCGTTCTTTTGATTCATCTCTGCTTTGAAGGCGTCGGCAGAGGTCTTGGTACAGAGAATGTTCTTGCGTCCAACACGGGTCCAGGAAACCATGGTGTTCACAGTTCTCCAGAATTCAGGGTCGCCCAAGTAGAGTTGTGTTGTGATAAGCTCCGCACGTTTGGTGGTGAGTTTAGCATGAATGTTCACCTTGACCTCCTCAGGGGATGGGTAGATTCCATTGTTGGGGTTGATAGGCATGACTACAAAGTGTGAAAGCAAGCAGAGGATGAGTTAAAAGACTCTCGAAGCGAAGCAATGAGGGATTGGACTTACCTGACCATTACATGTTGACCCATTTTATAGCTCTTCACTTGTTTTTATACGTCATCATTGCGGAGACGTAGCAGGACGTAGCTGTGACAACATTTGGATCTGCACTGGGGGAAATTGACATTTATTAGTCTTTATTAGTGAGTAAAAAGTGCTAGAAATTCCACGAACATTGCACGTTGCCAATCAATTCAGATTGTTTCCTGTATCCAGTTCTTGGTGGCAGAGGGGAGTGGAGAACGGTCAGCTCCTATTGGAATATGATTGCAAATGGCTACCTGAAAATGCTGGAAAAAAGATTATCATATCAGGATGAGGGCCGGACAAGATAGGTGACGACAATGACGAAGGTAGATATGTGATCGGAGGGCTTGCAGAGAGGGTGCAGAATGTTGGTGTCCTGGCAAAATTTCATGCTGGAGAGTGTCCAAGTCTGAAGATCTCAGTGTTGAGCACAGTCAGTGGATGAGGTTCTCCAGGTGTGTCGCTGAGTTGCTGAGGTATGACTACGATTTTGCTATTGAAGATATCATTAACATTTATAACTTGTAGATTGTGTTGACATGTCACCTACTATGCCCTGCCCAGATCTTGAGCCTCTTTCTCTCAAGGAACTGTGCTCGCTGTGTAACGGCCTCCTGTCTATTAGTTGTGCGGAACGGGCAACTTGAAACACCTTTGTAAATGCAATTTGTACCAGGGGTTCTCCGGATCTCTTCCAGAAACTTTCAGATGCTATTGTCATGAAGAATGCGCAGAGGGAGCCCATCCCACAGACTGAAGCCAATGTGCAGACCAAATGTCAGAAAGCAAGAGGAACTAAATGACAAAGGAATTCAGAATCTGAGGAAGATAGCACCAAAGATGACTCTGCCAGCAACAGTGAATCTGACAACTCCTATGCTTCATCTGAGGAGGAGAATGATCCTGAAGAAGACGACGGCAGTACTGCAAGTGCCAGTGCGCCTCAGGGTGGTCCAGACCTACACCCAAATTTCCTTCAAGTTCCAACAGACGACCAAGTCAAGACTTACTACAAGGCCGTTTACGATGCAACATCCAATGAAGGAGTGGCCATGTTTGTTTGCAGTGTATGTGCAAGGGAACTGGACATTCGAGATGACGGATTGGAAGAGGTCCCGTTGCATTCACTTCCCAATGCAGGACAACTTGCGCCCAAGTCTCTGCACCCTGCTCATGATCTCTTCGATGGAAAACTACTTGAGCCATCCAGTGTCAACACTTGCCATAATGAGCAAGATACTACTGTTAATGTTTGTCATCAGTGTCTACGCGAACTTTGACAGAAAGATATTGACACACCTCCACCTCTGAGCCTTGTGAATAATTTATGGGTTGGTGCTGTTCCTTGGGAGCTTCAGGTCTTGACCCTTCTGGAACAACTTCTCATCACCCATCTCTTTCCTCAAGTTTATGTCTTCAAACTTCACCCCAAGTCCGGAAATTTCGACCCCAGCACTCAACAACATGCCATGCGAGGATCTATTTCAACATATGCGTTGAATAACACAGCTGTTGCAGATATGATCAATGGCACTCACTTTCCCCATTCACTCTCTATCCTTCCATCTATTGTTTCTGTGACATTTGTTGGTCAAGGGAAGCTGCCCAAGAAATGGCTTCACTCCACCTTCATCAGGAAACTGTGGGAATTTCTTTAATCAATTATGCGAAATGACCTAATCATTAGTAATTCTAAAGATAGAATCATTGCATAAATGCATTGTGTGATTGTAAGGTGAAATAAAAGCCAAAAAAAGCGGTCATATGCACACTTTTATTTTGCAGTGAATTAAAATCACTGAAAGTGGCATTATTCCAATGTCTGGTTACTCTGTTGGCAGAATGAATTTTCCAAGTCAACATGTGTCTCACAGATTTATTAACACATATAACATGCCATACATAGACAAGTGAGTATTCAAAAGCTATATGGAGCGCATTTTTGGTGAAGAGGACATAGGTATTTCAGCATTTTCATGGGTAATACTTGATGAATTCTGACGCATAAAGTATCTACATGTAGGGCTGTTTAATATGGTTCAAACGCGTGCGTTATTACAGCTGCGCGCTCACTCACCGGTGAGTAATATCAAATGCAGTGATATTTGCGTGGCCCATCAGTAGTATATGGCGGATTATTTTGCCAATTCTTCACCGCTCCGCACGCTCTTAATGCTGTATTGCGGCGCCCATCCGCACAATTCTAAAATATATCTGATCATATTTTTGTGATCACCCAGTGCGAAGATATTTTATAAACAGTTGGTGATAAACCATTTTTAAATCATGGAAAGTACCAGTTGCACAGGTACACAAAGTTCTTCATCAATAGGCAACTTTCTGCATAAGTGCCAGCCTTCAAGGCCATTTTATACTGACCAGCACCTTTTGATACATTCTAAAAGCTTTTAATTTCTCTTCAGAGTCAGCCATCAAATTTGATCAACAAACAATTGTGTTTATAGTATTTCCGCATTTCAATGAGAAATACTTGACGGATTCTAATAAATCAGGTACCAACTTGTAGCATTTTTTAATGTGATTCAAACGCGTGCATTATTACAGACGCGCACTCACTATATGTTGGGCAATATTGAAAACAATCAAATTTGAGCAGTACATCAGTGTAGGCATGTTTCTTCCGCCATTTTTTGGGCGATCCGCACGCTTATGGTACGGTCTTGTAGCCTCCGTTAACACAATTCCAACGCATATTTTATCATAATTTTCCGACTACTTGATGCAAAGATATTTGTAAAATAGTAGGTGAGAATATGCAGTGAGCATTGGTCAGAGAGGCATTTTGTCAATGAATAATTTTCTGCACTGGAACTAGCCTTCATTGGGCCTTCAACACTATTTTCCACCTCCTTTCATCTATTTTATTGTGGTTCATAACCACCAACTCATCCTGCAGAGATGGTCAGAGAAATCCTACTGTGGGAACCATCTGGACACTGATGTCCAAAAGGTTCCCACGCTATGATTTCTTGTGGTGCTGGCATTCATGGAATGGTTCGTTGTTCAACTTCACACTTATTCCTTCCCCTTCTCCTCTGCCAACATGTCCACCTACATTCTTCTCCCCCCTCTCTTCTACCTTTCTCTCCAATGCCAACCCACATCCCCATCAAGCTGGACTACTAGTTATGTGACAGTGCATACAGGGGCTGTGGACAAACAGGGGAGACCCTTGCTGAGGGAGACCCATTGGTACATTGACACGTCACTATGCCTGAGTACGTACCCATTTCTTCTGACTCTTCTTCTTTACTACCCCTGATTGTGTACCCACTTTCCATTGCTTTTAGCACTCTGCTGTGCTGGCACTAGGTTCACATTTCCCTTTCCACTGTCCACCTGGTGCCGACGGATTCTGCCTCAGGGTAAGCCATGTTACTATTGATTCTCCATTAACTTGACTGACTGGTTTCTGACTGTTACAGTTGACTACTTTTGCTACAGTCTACCTATTACAATACCTAGCTCACTTACCATCATACACTTTCTTTCATTACTTGGTCACTTCTTTTTTTGTATTTGAGTCTCCATTGTAATAGAGGTACATAGTCATGATGTTGGTATATAGCCTGAATATATTGCATTTGATTCCTTCTTGTACTCTGTTGTAAGATGAAGCACAAATTGAATGATAAAATAGTACAGGCAATGCTGTTTTTGAGCGCTTTTCTGACAATTTTAAGCCATTAAACACACAAAAAAATTTACTCTGAGAGGGAACTGATTTTATTTTCACCTTTGTAACTTTTCTACCTTTTTTGTGTAAAACTGATTTTATTCACCTTTACTAGTGTAAATTTTTTTACAGAATTTCCTGATGTTTTGTGTTTGTCATGCAGTTGTCCATAAAGCATTGCTATGGCTTAAAGCTAACAATTGCTATTATCAAAATCTTGCTGTTGACAAGGAGCACCTTTCTCAATTGCCGGAGGATGATGTGCCCATCAAAATAGAGTCTACTGTTCACCAGTGTGATGATGATGGTGTTGTGGATCAGGAGAGTGCGGGTTACATTCCATTACTAGACAATGAAGATGTGGGACAGCCTGGGACGTCATGTGGACCTGGTGCTATAACACACAGTAAGTCCCATCCTTCATTCTATTGAAACATTGCCTCTGATATGCCATCCAGTTGATTCTCAGGCAGGTGCAAATGAGCAGTCAGAGGAACAGGCAGAGATATCTGCCAGAGAGGCCCCACAAGAACTGTTGTCAGACTCTATGCAAACACGATTGGAGGGTAGGTTTATTCCTGGTTTCAACATTATTCATATACTGATTGTTTGTGATGAATCCTCATCAGAGACGGCAACTGATGAACCTGATATTATTCCACTGAACTTGTCAGGCACTGTTGACACTGAGATGTCAGCAGTCACTGTGAATGAAATGATGTTATGGGGTCTTATAAACTTATGGCAGGAGGGCAAAGAAGGAGGTTATGCTGTGAGGCATAGTCGGAACCCTGTTTGTGATTATCCACAGCATAACACTGAAGATGGCAATTACTTTGAGAAAGCGTTTCCATGTCTCTATCCATATGGCATGGGCGGGATTGAAGCAATTTGGGATAAAGTGGTGGAATTTCGTGAACATATCCGCTGGTCTTTGCAGTATTATGACTGTCATTTCCGGCGACATGAAACCTTTCCTTTTGTTGCCTTTGGCATATCTCAACGTCGACAGGCTCTGGCATCAATGTCACTCCAGATGTGTTGCAAGAACTTTGAACAAGATGCACAACTCATGGCCACAATCACATTGGCTCAGCTTTGTCAAGCATGCCAGGAAGAAAAGAAGAATATGCCTATCTCTAACCAAGCAATTCAAGCAATGCACCACCTTGTCCATACAACAGCAGGTCGTGTTATGGGATCGGACCAAGCTCAATGCCGCCTTCACAGCTGAATCTGGTCTACATCTATCATGATTGGGCCACCAACATTATGGATAACCATCAACCCACCAGATATTCATGATCCCATTGCTCAAGTGTTTGCAGGTGAGGAGATTGACCTGAATAATTTTCTGGCACACAAAGGACCTGATAGTGACTGGTGGGCACAGAACATTGCAAAAGACCCATACACCGCGGCAAAATTCTTTCATTTCATCATACGCACTATCCTTCAAACACTCTTTGGCATTGAGGTAACTCCATTCAAGGTGAAGAGTACAGGTGGTATCTTGGGAGACATTGGCACCTATTTTGGGGCAGTTGAGTCACAGGGCTGAGCAACACTCCACCTGCATCTACTTGTGTTCCTCAAGGATGCACCAAGCGCAGACGAAATGAAGGAGCTGCTGAAATCTGAAGACTTCAGGCAGCATGTTTGTGACTATATCAAGGGAAATTTGCAAGCATATTTACCAGGTTTAGAATTGAAGCAAAGTATCACGACAATACCTTGCAACAAGGATATTGCCTTCTCCAGGCCACCCAATCCCAATGCAGAAGACTACGACAAACAACTACAATCTTTTGAGCTCCACCTTGCCCGCACAGAGCAGCATCATACCTGTAAGCCTCAATGTTGTCTCATCATGAATTGACATGGCAATCTTGTATGTAAATGACGAGCACCATTTCCAATATCCAACAAGGATGACATTGACAAGGAAGGTGTTGAATGGTGACTCATCATCCAGTACTTCTCTTTCTACTGCGCATATTTGTTTTATTTCCTTATTTGCTCATTTATTTGTCATTTAACCTTACCATCACTTCCTTACCACAAAAGGGCATCGCGCCCACCCAAACCTTATTCTCCCCAGCTATACAAGTATTAGTCACATCCGCTTTTTGTCCTCATCATCCACGAACCATACGTACAGCCACCTCAGTCATCTTTGGACTTCCCTGACTGAGTTCTATCGTTTGTGTAACAGGTTATGGGCCCCGAACCCTAGATCTAATCGACAATTCTTTTTCTTAGTTGAAGTTCTTGCCTCACGCAGTGATTTACCTGCCGAAATCCAGACTTGTTGTGTAGGCCACTGCATTGCATGGCAATACAATCTTTTACACCCTTTTAATTTTTTGGCTTCTATAAATACAAGTAATCAATATTTTCTCATCTTCAGGTCCAGCTCTTCTTAACCAGGCTGTATCTTCCATAATTGTAATTGCCTTCTCCTGTATACAGGCCTGTCCAGTGGTTATACCATCATGGTACCACACAGTCCCTGTGTTATCAATGTATCTGCTGGTAAAATGGCTCTGACCACCATATATGAGTCCACACAGAATCAATGAATCTCTTCCATTTGGGCCATGCCAGAATAGCCTTACATCTGGCTTTATATTATGGTCTGCATGTGCAAATTCAAATGCTATAAGATGAGGAGAGCCTGTAATATTTCTGTTAATAGTCAATGACACATTTTGATGGCTCCCCAAGCAGTGTTCACACAGTTCAATTGGCTGCTCCTTGTTAAGCCCAATATTAATCAAGTCAGAAATTGTCTTTAGGTCATGTCCCTGTGAGGTAAGCATGGTCAAATTTTTGAGATAAGCAACAGTATTCTCCTGCTTACATTCAGGGCATATGGTCATAACTGATCCATAATTGGCTTCACCAAGTACTTTATCAATTATGTAATAGCCCACAGTATTGACTTGGCCTTGAGGAAAATTCAGTGAATTATGCCTATAAAGCATTTTTCTAACAATATCTCTGCATTTTTCAAGAGTCATTCTATGCTTCAGTACTTTAGGAAAGTTAGTGACCAGTTTGTGCATAAATACTGAATTATCTGACAGTAATGTGGTCCATTCCTCTGGATTACATGTCCATAAGTTATATAAGATTACAAAGAAAGAATCATATCCACATGACCAGTCAACACTGTCCCATAAAAGCCCTATTGCAGATGATTCAGTGTCTGAGATTTGTCTAAGTCTTTTCTCACTAGGTGGGGCAGCATAACAACCTTTTCTCTTTTGCTGTTTCTCTTCAACTGTTACAAAGTCATTCTTCATGACATCAGTGTTCCACTCACCACTACCATTATCAGGTTTTTGTATCTGGTTTTCATTAGACTTCCACTGGATAGCTGGGTGCCATAAATTACTATCATCCTGGCCCTTCCTCCAAAGTTGATATGATCTGATCAAAGGCTGTCTAAGTAGCCCAGAAACATGAGTGGGGAGCTTATTTTCATAATTTAACTTGGTAATAGTGTTCAGCATTTCTAATTCCCTGAATTCTTGCCTAAGATAGCCATCACCATCATGGTCAAACTTTTTTGTAATCTTTTGAACATTAAATGGACCTAGTATCAATGTTCCTTCAGCAGAAGAGCTTCTAGAAAGAGCTGTGTAATATGATTGATGATTTTTGCACTGTATCAAATGGACTACATTATGCAGGCAGGTTTTACCCTGTGAGGCATAATCTGACATTGCAAAGTTAGGCACAACCAGTACTTGCTGCCTCTGAACTGTGAATGTCCTACCATTATTAAGCTCACATTTGACTGTAGTCACAGTGGTAGGGATTGGAACAATGTTTAAAGGCAGGCCAGGTATTTGTACACACTTAGGAGGATTGATTAACTCAACAAACAATGTCTTAAGCATTTGTTTACCATTTGCACCTTGATAAGCATCCCAGCCAGCCACTATTCCTTCTTGTCCCTTGGTAATGCACAGCTCAGTTGCATCATTATTTCTAATCATGACTGGAAGACCTATACATAAAGACAAGCAGCCAGCTATGTTGTCTGTAGAGTATGGATATGCAGTCCAGATTGTTTCTTGGTCTTGCTGAGTAAAATTTCTAGCTCTTGGTGCCTTCCTTGTCCTCTTTCTTCTCTTGCCTTCATCATCATATCCATCCTGTTTGTCTAGAGAATAAAAGTGCTCCAAGGTCTGATTTGTTTCTGCAGCAAATCTTCTACATCCAATTTCATTAATTTTATCTTTATATGAATTTCTGCTTGTAATAATTGATACATTTTTAAATTCAGGTGAATCCAGGGTAGGTGCTACAGGGTTATGAGGATTTGTTTGCCTTGACCTAAGAAAGGCTATATCATCTGGTGTACATGCAGCATATCTCATGTTCTCAAGACATGTTCTAAACTTTTTATCTTGCTCTGACTGACTTCTCTGCCTCATGTTCTGCTTTAAAATAACCACAATTGTAACCTGCTGCCACAGCAGTTTTCCCAGAGCACATTCTTGTCCATATGATGTATTCATTGCTCCTTCTTTTAAATATGCTGGACTGTATAATTGTGCATTACTAGCAGCTGGTGGCAATTGAGCAAAGTCACCTGCTAAGATCATATTCATTCCACCAAATGGAACTTCTGCAATATTTTTGATTGAAGCAAGTCTGCAACTAATCTGGTATAGCTCAGAACATCCAATCATTGATATTTCATCAATAAAAATGTAATCTACTCCATCTAGAGCCTGGCAGAGATTTTCAAGTGTAGTAGTGGATGCATTATGAAGTCCAGAGTCTTTTTTATTCTCTAGAATATGGATGCCTAGAACTGAGTGATATGTTGAGCCATTTAACAGGGCAGCTGCAGAACCTGTTGGTGCAAGTACAATAAATCTATGAGATTCCTTTTTTCTTTTGAACATTTCAATCAGGGCTTTGATTACCTGAGACTTTCCTGTTCCCCCCATTCCACCTAGATGCATCTTCAATTGAGGAGGTGCAACTAGGGAAGCATGATTGGGATTAATTTTGAATGCTCTTGTTTGCTCCTCATTCAGACTGAATTCTTTGATTATGTCTTCTACAATAGCCTGAGTCTCAAGCTTTTTAATCTTAAAATTATGCTTGAAGTAGTCAGCTTCCAGAATTTCTACCTTACCATCCTTGCTAGCACTACTGTCAGATTTGCCATTAGAATGATCTAACTGCCCAGCTTCTGTATTCAGACGTATATTCTTCTGTTGAAGCAGTCCTTGTCTGAGAGATTTAATTAGTGCCCTCCACTTAGAAGGGGCTTGAGTAACTGATGGCTGAATGGCTGAGTATGTATGAGTGGCATTTTCTGGTGAATTGGGCTTCAAACCTCCTGTTTCTGACAGTAGTTCTGAAATTTCATTTATTTTGCATCTAGCACCATCAGTCACTTTTTCAGTCAGAATCTCAGATGAATCAGCATAGTCCTCATATTCAGACATATCAGATTCAGAGTCACTCAACTCCCCATTAAACTGTTTCTTAGCTTTAGCTGCTTTTGTACACCTCTTAAGCTCAGAGTGATAATCATCCCTTGCATCCAGGCATTCATATCTGAGATTGAAGTTCTGGATTAGCTTTTTGACAGAGTCCTCAAATTGGTAGTTGGAAAAGGCTTCATCCCAAGTCTCTGTACTTTGTTTGAGGTCTTTTCCTGATCTCCAGGGTCTAAACAAAGTCAACATTGTCATACAGTAATAATCATGGTCCCCTTGATCACATCTAGGTAATGTACCTCCACAGAAGTTTGGAACATGGGTGTGAAGCCTGTCAAGATCACATACTACTTCATGAGTAGTATACAGTGGGTGTGATGGTAAAAATGGCTGATACTTGGTATTTCTGTAGAGCTCATCACTTTCCCAGTCAGAATTTGCCTCAGCAGTATCTTTGTTTTTCTGAATGTGTTCTATAAATTGGTCTTGCTGCTTTCTGGTCCTTTTCTTCTTATCTGATGTCTGTATCCACTCATAAAGGGACATATTAGCATAGCAAACAGGTCTGCTCTTGTAGTCATCTGTGTTTGACATACCTACATACTTACTTCCTACTTTTTTCAAGACCACTTTATCATTAGGTGCATTACTATTAGATTCCACAAAATTTTCTGTCTTGATATCAGGCTTGATGTCATCAGAATGCTTGTAATTATCACCTCCACCACTATAGACATTATCCTCACTTTCAGAATCACTCAGATCCTCCTCATGTGCACTGTCACTGTCACTGTCTTGATCAGTGTCTTCATTCACTAGTGTTCTCCCACTTAGATCCTCCATGTTTTCTGGAGCATTGTGCCATGCATCTGCAACATCTGCTACATAACTGCGCCACCAAAAATTAACAACTCATGACTTGTATAATGATCAGGATTTTCCAGCAAGTACAAACTTGCCATAGGGCTTCCAATCTCCAACTTGGATGTCAAATAATTGACTATTTTCAATATCAGCTTTCTAGCAGACTCACCAGTATTTTTTATATCTTCTCCTAGCTGTTCTGAATGTTTCTGAAAGACATCATATGCTGCAGAAAATACCTGATGTGTCTTCAATGTGGGCTTTGTTACATAGTCAGTAACATAAGAGACAATGGCTTTAATTGAAGTACCTGAGAGCATACTAGAGACATCAGTATTACACCTCAACATATATGTCAATGCTCCAGTAACTGTATTCATAAATGGTTCAAGCTTCTTGACAAAAATATGACCATCAGCTTCATCTGCATAACTTTCTGGATGAATATCTCTTGGAAACTGGGCCATGCATACTCCATGTTTATTTAAACATCCTTTTGGACCATGTCTTTGAGCTTTGATATGGCTTTCTTTGTTTAGAAGGGAATCACTTTCTGGGATATTATCCTCTTCAATTTCAGGGTCAAGTCCTTTTTTGAGTTTCTTTTTTCCCTCATCTCTGGATGCTCTGCATTTGTGCATATTTGAATGTATTAATATATCATCAACAGTATCTTTAAATTGGGTCCACCAGCTGGTTGAATTTTTGCAGTTCTTACAAGTGCTACTGTCATGGTTGCCTTTACATCTTGGAGGGGGTGGCATGGGCATTGTTTGAGTTGGGTCCTTGTAAGTTGAGGGCATATCAATATCATCATCACCTTTCATATATTTTGCTATATTTTCATCATGAGTTCCATTATGAAATTGACCCATATGAGCAGATTCTAAGTAATCAATCAAAGACTTCTGGAATGCAGAGTCTGATGACATGATTCTGTCTCTAATTTCCTGGGGAGATAAGGCACCTTCTATCCATAACATCATATGCATATGAAGTGTCAGGCAGCCTTGCTGCTCAACTGTTCCATAATAGGCTGAAGTCTTTCCATATACTCCAGGATGATCTTCATTAACTCCAAAGACATGCTTGATGACCATTCTGACCATGTAATCAAAAAAGTGTGCAGCTGCAACTGGATTCTGCATCACCAGATAGTCTCTAACTGCTGCAGACTTGAGAGCAGGATTGAATGTAATTTCTTTATCTGCATAATATAGACATATAGGATGCTTATTGTCAGCTGGGGAAAATGTTACAAACCAAGAGGGTGCACCCTTAAAGGCAATCAATGACCAAATTTCATTGCGCATGTATTTTTTGTTAGTGATTGAGCCTTTAACATGGCCTGCTATATGGTCCAAGTCCTCTAGAATTTTAAAGCACATTTTTTCCTGGTCATTTGCAGGTTTGACATGCTCTCCATTCTCAAGCCTATTGGCTATTTTATTCAAAACCTCAGGTGAGATTTGTTTAAGTCTATGGCTTATATTTTTGAAATTGTCCTTCCTGGCTAGCAAATAGCTACCTGTGCTACTTCCTTTTATTTGCTCATGATTAAATGCAATAATTGGGAAGTGACAGTCTGTCTGGAATCTTTTATCATGATACATTAGCAGCCATTTCTTATGTTGGGCTGCAGACATTTTTTCTTATGTCTTTCTTGACCTATACCACCATAACCATAAGGAAACAGCCAAGGAAACATCTGAGGATATGCTTGGGGATTATCATAATGGATTCTGGAGCACTGTGGTGATGTATTCCTAAAGTTTTGCCTTCATTTTGCAAGTGCTTCAATGCTTGTGCTTTAATATTCTTAATTGACATTTCTGGCAAGTCATCACCAGTTAATCCATGGACTGTAAATGGACATGGACCCTCTTCAGTCCCTTCTTCAAACTCATTATCATGTTTGCTCATTGCTGTGGCAATTTTATTTGATTCTCCCTCTTTTGTTTGCTTCCAATCTACAGTAACTGGAACACCTGATAGTGGATAGCTGTCAAGATTTTCCTTTGATATTTCAAGGTCATGATAATCCTTGTGATTCAATTTAAGCCACTCTAATGCTATTTTTACCTTGTTACGCCTAACCAGCATTGGTGTTCTTTCATAATCTTTCTCTGTTGGCTGGGCTGAGCCAAGAAAAACACATGCAAGAACTTCATTTATGTCTTCTCTTGATGGAGGCAAAGCATGATAAATTTTTGCTATAGGGTTAGGAAACATGATGCACTTTGCTACCATTTTAGCTCTTCCAGAGGATACACAGACAAGGCATCTGTTATGTCTAATACGTGAAATCAGAACTTGTTCAGCAAATGTCAATTCTTGAAGCTCTTCTGGAATTTCACCAAGCCATAAACCATTTGCAAGGGCATTTGCTGGTCGTTTTCCAATTGAAAGCTGAACATTGCACTGCTCACAGATCCTAGTACATTGACTGTCAATAATTGGCTCACTGATTTGCTTAATTTCTTCATTCGCAGACTTACATGGAATTCTTGATATATTCTCCTCATTGAGAATGCTCAAGTCATGCTCAACATCTGCCAGGTCTGCCATAGATTTTAGTAGGGATAACTGGCCACATACACCACATCCTGCTTCTTCAAACATTTCAGGGCTAGTATCTTGACAGTAGTTCCTTATAATTTTCTCAATGAGATCAGTACTGGCTGGCTGAGGAGGAAATTCAGCTTCTTGATTTAGATCAGGCTGGATAAATTCCTTGCTCTGTCTCCACTTTTTATCCCTAATTCTTACAATAACTTCCTGCCTTTTTTCTTCATTCTGCTTGTTCTGGGGATGATTTATAATGTTATTTTTCTGTCTCTGTTCTTGCTTGATTATTTTCCATTTATTCTGCTCAACCTCTTTCTTATTTTTTGAAAGTCTAAAGACATAGAAATAGGAGTTGCAGTATGCAGTGCAAAAATGATCTGAAATTCTGGTTATTATATCTGCACAGGACAAGCGGCTATTCAACTTTATGCCATGAAGCTTGGCTAATTCTTTAATGTCAGAAACTATAGCATATGGGGCAAGTTCTGCCAAAGGCATGTCACATATCAGGCTAGATGAATCCTCAGCTAGTATTTTATCAATTACATGATCCTGAATAATTAGCTTGAACTCATACTGTGTATTTGGATTGACTTGAGGACATTTTGGATATTTAATAAATGGGTATAGTGTTTCTGCTTCAATCTTTGGGTAGGCTGGCCCACCACCACTGTAAATATCTTCTGTGAAATCTAGTGCATGTGACTGGCACCAAAGTGATTGAATAAATCTACCAAAATCAAGTATAGCTTGATGATAAAAACTTATTACATTTAATTTACGGAAAAGAAAAATAGTGTTAAAGTTATGCTTGAGAGTGGATAGTTTTAATTCATATAGCTTTATGTGATGAATTATAAGTTTCACCCTATCATACATTTTGAGCTGAAGTGAACTGTGCTGAATTAGCTTGTTGAGCTCTGATGGAATGTAGGTCTTTACTGATAAGATATGCTTGGGCCTAGATGCTTTTATTCCCAAATTATCAAAGTCTTTGTGTACCATTGACTTCAGTGCAGGCTTTGGAGTGTGGGCAGTCCTTATATCAGATTTTACAGATAAATGTTTCTGTGTTGCTGTTGCAAGGAGCATTTCCTGGCCTGGATTATTCAGAAACACTGGTTTTGGCTCTGTTAAGTGCAGCTCAAAAGACTTGGGCAGCACCTTTGACTCAGGTTCTAGCTCTGCCAAATAAAGCAGATTAAGACATGACTCTGCCAGAGGCAGCAGATTCTTTGACTTTGACAGAGGCAGCAAGTACAATTTCTCTGCCAGTGGCAGTGGAAAAGAGGGCTTACTTATCCAGAGAGGCCCAATGAGGACTACCCTGGATAATAAAAGCAGGTACAGGAGTAGGGGATGCATCAAGGAATTTGTCTATGGTGGTGGATGCAGTTCAAGAGCAGTGATCAGAGATTGCTGATGGATAAGCCATACAGCACAGCCACATTCAGGCCAAGTCATGCAACATTGCATGAATCTTACACGGTACAATGCTTTACTTAGAAGGGTATATCAACAAGAGCATATAAATGTTTATTTGAGTTTAATCTACAAGGAAGGGTCTACATGTAGATAAGATGCTGGCAATTGCAGCTACTCCCAGGTCAGCCACATCATCCGCAGGCAGTGCCGTGCCATTCACTATCTCCATTGTTGAGAAGCGCAATGGCACTGTGCACATTGGATTCCACCCGCCTTGCAGCATGATGCAGTGACACATCACCAGTCACCAGCTCTGGTGTAGCTTCCCCACAGTCCACAACTGTGTTGCAATCCATGTCTGCATGAGCAGACGCAGATGGCATTGAGAGTCGGACCAAGACGCAACATCACACACGCCTCACAGTGCAACACAGCGACGTATCATCAAGCACCAGCTCTGGTGACGTGTAGCTCCCCCGCAGAGCACATCCACATCGCAATTAGTGTCTGTCAGAACGAGACAAGATGCGAGACCAGTTCCAAAGTCGAGGTTGCAGACAAGGATGAGCATCCTTGCCCCCACTGTTGTCATCTCGTTTGTCCAATTGTGTCTCTCGACAACGGGGATAGCACACCACGGCCTGTAGCTCACCCGCAAGGGACATCCGCACTGCAATCCCTGTCTGCACCAGCAGACAAAGACTGCAGCAAAGGTTGGGACAAGATGCAAAAGCAAAGGAGCCGAAGCTCGGTCTCACAGTTGCGTCTCGCTGTCATTGGATGTCCTCTGCAAACCTGGGCGTGCACCAGTGAAGCAGTGACAGAGGGGTCAGGCTTGCGCACCATCCTGTCACTGCTGCACCAGTGATGCGTTGGCTGATCGGTCGCACACAGCCATCAAGGGCACACCACACTTGACGCAATGCATGGAGCGGCATAACCCCTTACTCCAGCAGAGTTGGCAGTGTTTAAATGAGAGTGCAGCACAAAGAGGTAACCATCGTTGGGATGACGTGGTCAGGGTGATGTGGCAGCTGATAGGGCCCATATTTGAGAGAGCGCAGGGCAGGGTGTCGGTGGAACATGGGGAATATTGTGGGCAGTGTGGAATGGGAAGGGGTCTCTGCGCAATGCAGATGAACGAGGGCAGGAGGAGGGATGGGCCAATGGGGGTTGTATTGGTCGTAACTGGATTAAGCGCATCAGCATCAACATCTTGAGTGGCGTGCGACTTACCAGACGGGTCCCCCACACCATGGGCCTCCCCTTGAGCACCTCTCCTTTGTGCTTCGTGCACGATTTGCCATTCCCTTGCATGCAGGGGCCTTGAATTTGAGCTAGGGTGACCTGCAATACCCAAACCTGTCAGTACGCTCAAATATCAGTTAGAATATGGTAGAGTACCTTTCATGACAATATGGGTGCGCAATGGGGCCAAAATGGGCCATTGGTTGTGGATGTAGTGGTGATGATGGTCAAAGAGCAAGGGGTCGCATGTCATCATTCGAGTTTTCGGCGTTTGCCAAGGCACAATGATCTGTGAGTCCTACTACTTTATGCTGTGTAGTTAGACCATATCTTGTTGAATAAAATTCCGTTCGGTATGATTTTTCTTTTGTTGGATTGGAAATGGAAATCTGCATCGAATGGTATAGTTTTATACAAAATCCGCTGGTGAAATGCCGTTCTATTGAATGATTTTATGAGGATAACATCAGAGATTGATGTTAGCCATGGTAAATGCTCAATAACTTCGTCCATAAAACTACTAAGGTACTGATAAAGACACCATTCGATTTGCCTTATAATTACGCATCCAGTGATGTAGATTAGCAATAGAATTGTCCAGGTATTGTGCCTTTATTCCGGCAAATAGTGTGCTCTGCCTGATATTCATGAGTGTGACATTATAAGTTAAGGAAATTAAACAGAATACTCTGGATGGTTGTATCACAAATCTATATCATTCGATGCGTAATTAAAAGGCGAATCGAATGATGTATTTATCAGCACCGTAGGAATTCTATGGACGAAGTTATTCTGCATTTACTGTGGCTGTCATCAATTTCTGATGTTATCTTTGTAAGATCATTCAATAGAACGTCATCACACCAGCGGATTTTGTATAAAACTATATCATTCGATGCGGATTTTTATTTCCAATCCAACAAAAAAATAACCATACCGAACGGAATTCTATTCAACAAGGCATGGTCTAACTACAATGAGAGGCCATGGATAAATGATGGCATCACCAATACTTTCCCAGGGGTAATGAAAAGGTGGACATTTTTTGATGGCACTCCGTGGGCCGTAATGAACTCTTTTTACTTCGTAAAAAATCGTAATCTATTGCCTTATCAGCTCTTATACTTCTGTCTACCCTAAAAATGTCTTCCGGCGCTCCCTTCTTGCTGAGTGCTTCCGAGCAGTATGATAGTTTGAACTGGCTCAAATTCAAAACGAGGATCCGTGCGGCTGCAAAGCAGCGTGGTGTCTTAGGATACCTTGATGGCACGATCAAGTGCCCTGCTGTCCCCACTTCCGCGTTGCAGACCACCACCACAACCAGTCCATCTTCCTCGCCCAACACCAAAACCATTCCCCTCCCTGCCACCACCTTTGTGTCCTCGTATTGGGGTTCTCTTACTCCTTCCTACGACAAATGGTAACAGCGGGATGCGTGGACCCAAGGCCTGATCTCCCTTAACGTGAAGAATCCTATTGGACTTGGTGTCAAGCTCAATGGTACGGCTGCAGAGACATACGCCTCCATTGCCAGCATCAAGGACGCTGTCTCAGACCTTGGGTGCATCACGGTGGAAGCGGAGCTCAATGCTATCAAGTACACCGACGGCACGGACATGGAGGAGCATATCTCAGCACTCCGTAGCGCATGGACCAAGGCAACACTGCCACCCGTGAACTATTCTGCAATTTGCAAAATGCTATCAAAACGGATTGCAAGCTGTTTAGTATTTACCGAACACAAAAAGCATGTAAAACGCTAGTAAAATTCTATTAGATCAAATTATAATTTCCTTATAAGGAAATATATATTTTAGAATTTGATTAGATCACATCATTTTGGAAGCTTTTTGTCCTTGGTAAATAGTGAACAGTTTGCAATGTGTTTTACTAACATTTTGCAATTATGCAAAACAGTTCACGGCTGGCAGTGCCAACAGTCAGAATGCGGGCATAACCAACACGAAATTTCGCATGGTTGTACTCAAGTCCTTGCCGTCCACTTGGCTCCCATTCATCGGCTCACTGTATGTGGAGACTACCTCCGCTGGTGTCATCGCTCGCATCACTGCTCACTCCAAGATGATCTTCAGTGTCATTCCCGGCGCTGGAGAATCCCTGAAGGCGTTGTCAACTACCACAGGCAATCAGAAGCAATTACGGAACCCTCACTTCAAGTGTACCAACTGTCAGAAGAACAGTCACAAGCAGGCAACGTGCTTCCAGAAGGGCAGAGGAAAGGAGGGCCAGTTCCCAGAGTGGTGGAGAGGCAAGAAACCGAACATGACGGCTGCATCTGCTATGACTACCCCTACCCCACACATCGCAGCATCAGCAATCGCGAGCACAAATGAGGACAATTACTATGCCTTTTCCACTCATCACACCGCCTTCTCTGTGTGCAGCAATGGGAAGCTGAACACTTTTGCTGACTCAGCCGCAAGCGAGCACTACTTCGCGAAGCGATCCGACTTCCACGAGTATGTCGAGGAGAAGTGTGAGGGTGAGACAGCTACAGGCGAAAAATTCCGCATCCTCGGTTGGGGGACAGTCAGGAAGGTCGCGGTCCTAGGTGATAAGAGAGTCAATCAAGGGGGTCCGCGGCCCGGAATCCCAGACCCCGCCTTAGTTAGTTAGTCCGACCGCCAGGCCGCAAAAAAAAGTTTCTACTCCCAAAGTTTTTGCGGATTTTTGGAGCATCTGGGCACACTGTGATGACATGAATAGTCTATTTGCATCGTATTTTATCGCGTCTGTATGCTGTAGTATACTCTAGCACCAATAATTGCATGTCTACCTTCATGACATTCATGAATGTGTGATCCAGGTCCATATTTGGATGATCCGCTACCATATTTGGAAGCCATCATCAATTTTCTGTCAGCCTTCAACGTTGGAGCAATATTGGGCTTCAGTATGCTGACGACATTCTACTAATCTATCCACAATGCCACCGGCTGGGTGGGTCCCCGAAATAATTCAGGTACTATCTCATAATCCTCAAATGTAAATTAATCTATACTAACTACGGTCAAAGGGTCCAAATGGCCCGTACTCCCCATGCCCAGACTGCGGTACTCCTGTCCCCCTCGGTGCTGGAGGGACGGGAAATCTCACGAAACAACACATGAATACGCCCACCTGTGATGCTGCAAAACAAAAGCAAGCCGAAGCAGAGGTTAAAGAAGCGTGCAAGATGAAACAACGGCAAAAAATGACAGATTGGCTCAGCGGAACGTTCAGGAAAGTGAAGAAGCTTGTACCATCAACTGTTTCGGTGGCGGCAACATCGTCAGGACCATCTCCTACAGCAGCAGCGCCAATGGCCACACTGTTTGCAGCTGCAGTGCCAGCACCGATGGCCTCATCTTCCACAGTGCCCGTAACACCATCCCCTGCACCAACCCCCTCTGCATCAATGGAACCCAGAGTTCAGGCATCCACCGCGCAGCCACCGCTTGTGATGCGCCTAGAAGGCCTGATCCGAAGCCTCCCAAGTGATACTCCTGAAGGCCTCGCAACCAAGCCACTTGCGAACCTGGGAGGAGATCCTGCACGCTTCGATAATCCGGAAATCACAGGGGTGGACCTATGGGAAGACAGTATCAATCACTTGATGAAGAGAGTGTTTGATTGGGGCATGGAAACGGACTTAGGACAGTACATTCGACGCGGAGAGCTTGGTCTCGATGCTTTACTCAACATCTGTCAGTATTTTATTGGTCGTGGCGTGCCGGAGGCGTTATTTGAGGGAAATTTATCTCAGCTGTTCGAAGAACTGCAGAAAAGGTGCAAATTCATCAGCTTCAATGCCTCTATGCTTCGAGAAACTCACTTCATGACAGATCAAACAGACAGGAGCGTGCGGCGGATGCGCGCCCATCCATCAGTATGGCATACTCTTCTCCAAGTGCCTCACGCCATCGATCCGCATCTGTAGCCTCGAAGACAATGCCTGTGCAGGAAACCATTGACTTAACGTCATTTGAATACAAGGATACACTGAATAACACACCGTCAATGTTTGAGGACTCGCCACGCTGCACAGGATACGCTCTTGTTATCCCGAGCCTCATGTCCAACGTCCATCGTTATCCCTTTCCCATCCACAATCCAACAATCTTCCCCAAGCAGGAGCTTATTCCATGGGAAATGCGCACAAAAAGTGGGATGGTCTTCTTGATCTCGAAGGATTGTCGTGAGTTTGGGAGTGTCAAGCATGCTACATGCGACAAATGTCGTGAACTTTCAGCAAACAAGACACTCTGTGGCATTTTAGATCGAATGGAAAATGGGACTCACCATAATACACCTCTCATGTGGCATGGCTACGACAGCATTCGTTCGAAGATGGACCAGAAGAATGAACAAATTGAGTTTCACTGTCTTTGGAGCCTGAATCAGGCAAAAACCCTGCTTCGAAAGGCGGCTGCTATTACTGAACACAAGCGTATCCTCATGGCAATTTCGAGCAAAAAGGTTCAGCGAGTTGACCGAGTAATTGGTCTTGCGCTGAAGCAAAAGAAGGGTATCCGTGGCATCCTGGCGTCGCTCTATGCAGCCACACATGGGCTCTACAACGCGAAGTTGTTCACGGAACGGGAAGCTCGCCATGCAGTACTCATCTGGAGACTGGGTGGCAACCGCGTTGCTGAGATCAACCATCGTGCTCAAAATGCGCCAGGTCTCACATACCTACAAAAGATCTCAAAAGTTCCTCCCCTTGTGGCATCTCCAGGAGCTCCCACCACGGAGGAGATCAAAAAGAATGCAAGATTGACTGTTGGTGGGCTACTGGAGGCCTTGAAGGAACGATTCGGCAACTCTCCTGTACGACATGCTGTGATGATGTATGATGAGCTCAAAACCGAGTCTTGAATCCGATATGACTTACTATCCAACCACTTCCTTGGTGTATGTCGAGAGCACGCGCACCACGTCTCTCTGCGGTTCATCAATGAGGGTGATATGAAGGCGTTGTTCAGGGCAATTGACAGCGAAAAGATTCACTGTGCTGGTGAGGTATGAAGGTTCAGTTCAAGTATGGGCATAGGGTTGCAACTGACACTTTGACGTACATCACATCTATTAATAGGCAACTATTGCAGCACTCGGTATCATCTCAAACGACACTCGAATTTATGCTGCATCAGGAAAACATGTCTGGGCGTGAGAGCGCTTCGAAGATTTTTGATCTATTCTTAGGGTTTGTATGACTTGGCAGGATCTTTGAAGACTTTCTAAGGATATTACAAATCTTACAGCATCTTCAAATACCATTATATTAGCCAATAGTCTCTAAAGATGAGGTCTTTACCCTCCCCCACATGTTTACAGATAGTACTAATAGTAATAGTAAAATAAAGAGTGCAACAACGAGAATTGAACCAGGGTACAGATATGCTGACTAAGCATGCTGGTGCTCTAACTAAGTGCACCAAACGGTCATAATGGCCCAAGGTGCGTTCCCACGTCTGCGGCACGCCAGCACATACGTGACCGGTGATTGACGACGTGGCAAAACATTGCCACTTCATCACTCACCACCACCTTTGTCGTCGTCGTCGACGTCCTCCCCCCCTCCCCACTCACCGAATCGACCCCACACCGCACTACCAAACGCCCGAACGCACCCGAACGCACCCCGGCAAGCACTGTCACCAATGCGACCACACCGCCACCGTCGTCGACCCTCCCCGCTGCCACCGAACATCGTTGAGGACGAGTGGGAACGACGGGAGACGCTCGCTGAACGTCCCACACATTGTTGTGGGGCGTAAAATTCATTGTAAGTGTATTTATTCTACCCTAACAACGACTACATGACCCCTCATGGGCATGTAGTGCATCGTCACCCGCCGCCGCCGCCGTCTACGCCCTCGACAACGCCCGCCGCCCTCTACCAGCGCAGGAACGCCGCCAGCAGCTGCCCCTCCACCCTCCCTTCCCAATGCCGTCAGCGCCGCCCACCCTCGTCGCACCATTCGATCGCAATCGATCGCTCTTCCCAGCTTCCGGTAACGCCCAAATCCACGAACAAAGGGCACCAGCGTGTGTCCCTCTGTATCCACCTGTATAGGCTACCTGAACTGTATGGTATAGGCAACTGCCTGACCTTAGGTATGTATCATAGCAGGCAACTGCCTAGATGCCAAATTAGGAAACTAGGCAGCTATTTACCTGCTTTTTATGCCGGGGGGCGGCAGGGGGTATTGGGGGTGGGTAGGGGGTGATAGGGTATGCCGTGGGTGCCGGATTGAGATCAGGGAGTGATGGGATGGGTGCAGGATGGGTGCAGGACCGGGTAGGGGGGTTGGTGACAGGTTAGATTATAAATAGGTAACCATCAAATCTGTTGCTTGGCAGGGGGTAGTGGGGCTGTCCAGGTAATGAATGGCGCTTATTTGAGCATTTTAAGCGCCCTAGGGTGGGTGGGGGTGAGGGTGGAGTGGCACAGTATGGGTAAAAATAGAAAACATCGGAATACCTGTTATTCCACTAAATCTGGGCCGTTCCTCGCCAAATAAAAATTTGTAAAAAGATACATTGCATTCCCTTGTCCTATTTGGAGGCTCCCCAGAGCAACAAACCGCTTGTAAATAGGCTAAATGGATGGAGAGAAAGCGTAATTCCGCCATTTTAGCACTATTTCACCGTTCCCCTCCAAATAAAAATTAGATATGGACTGCGGTGCATATTCTACACAGATCCCGACACTTTATTTTGTGAAATTCGGCCTGTAGATGGGCGAGATAGAGCGAAAGTAGCGCGCGCTAAAATGTACTTGCTTATTATAGCATATCCCCACGGTTTTTCATCCAATAAAACACAAATATATCATTCAATAGGCACTTTAAACTGATACCGTCACTTTATTCTACGGAAAACGGCCCAGAAATGGGTGCGAACACAAATGCGGCGGAAGAGGAGCGGAATGTGACTAATAATAGAATAAGCGCCCGTCTGATGCCATCATTCTGGCAGGTTTCTGGTGCATGATGGCACACATCTGTGGTCTAGGCACCTCCCTTTGTTCTATTTCTGGTTCTTAGACACTATTCTCACTGGTACACAAGGGGCATATCTTACGTTGCAGAAAGCAAACAAGGGGTATATTTGATGGATGCAGCATAGGTAGTATAGGTTCTGAAATACATTGTCGGCTCAAAAGCCGGCCGGTAACAAAGGAGAGCGTCGACATTCAATGCAGAGTAGATAATTGCCGTATGACCCATAGGCAATCACCTACCGCGGCATCCCACTCCTCGGTATCCGAATCGGGATCACCGAGCGCCGTCGCCCAGAAGAACAACGACGCAAGCGCACTGAGGAGGCCGTTAGAGCCATAGATGTGTAAGCCATCCCAGTCGCCGCCAGCGACGCTTGTCTCCAAGGTTCCGTCGTCGCGATGACGCCAAGTGGGCTGGAGACTAGCCCACCACGCGTTATGGTCCTTCACCATGCGATTGGCCAGCAGCACATATCTTGGGCGCCAGGCAGGTTTTCGTGCATTCTTGATCCACTCCCCAACGATTTTTGGACGACCCTTTGGTGAAAGCCTGCCGACGTCCTCGAAATCCTGCTTTCCTTCGTACACTATCCACGCGGCAATGAGCTCCTGCCAATGGGTGTGCGAGGAGATACCAGCAAGCATCTCAACGGCAGTCTTGATCCACGGCGGTGCATCCAATGGCAGGATGTCACGCGTTGGTGGGCAAGATCGTTTTTGCGGAGGGGATATGGGTTTGGTCCAAGTACTGGGCGCTGGGCGCTTGGATCCGACGCCGGTTCCGCGGGAGGGTGTAAATGGCTCACGGCTCGCAGGGGCAACGTAACCATCTGCGTCGATAGATTCTAAAGGGGTTAGAGATGGGTCGCGAGAAGGGGCAGGCGTAATCAAAACACTCTGCGTCGGTGATGCTGGCATGTCCAAAATAGCAAGGCCTATCGATCTCTCAACATCCGCCAGCATACCCTCTACCCCATCGCTGCGCTCTGCCCTACTGCCGGCGTTGGATAAGGGGGCGGCGGCGTTGGTTGCTGGAATCACGGCCGTAGGAATGAGGACGTCGAGAGTGGGTACAGGTACAGACATAACGGGGGTCGGTATGGGAGCAGCAGCCGAAGGCGTCGGAGCTCCAGAGTTGGAAGGCGGCGTAGGGGCAGCGGGTTCGGGGGTTGCAGTGGCGGATAAACCATTGTGAGCATGATCCCCCGTGCTGGTGGTGGATGGAGGGGTTGTGCCAGGTGAATTGGGGAAACCCAGGGAGTCGAAAGTCCCTGCGACTTCAAGGGCCATGGACTGAAGAGAACACTGGAGGTCCGGGCACGACAGCGCTCGACTCCTGCAATCGTCCGGGGCTGAGTGCATATATTAGATAGCCAGAGAAAACGAGAAAGAGTAAATACTCACTGTAACACGACTTCATGAACCGTGCAAAAATAGGGAGAATGACCTCCTTGTAAGCCCCGCGCTCTGCCTGTCCGAAGTTCAGCCCAACAGGCCCCGGCGTAGTACCAGCGTACATGCTGGAGGAAGAGGCTCAGGGATGTGTACATTTACTAAACGGAATCTCGACGGACCTGATTACATTAATGCGCCCACCAGCCGCTGGTTCGGGGCCTCCCGCTATGCACGCGATTTTGAAACCTGTAGCCTCGGTGATGCGGTCGAAGATAGGCTGCAGAAAACGCACTAGGCCGGAGATGCACCTAAAGGAGGTCAGTCGTAGATAAATGATCTAAAGGAAAGTACCATACCTCTGGTGATCTTCGGATTTTGTCGATATCTTCCCCTTAACAAGCTCGTCGTAGATGGCAAGGGCCTCCTCGTGCTCAGCCTGCGCGATGTCCGTCCACTCCTGCCTCTGTTCCTCCGGGAGGTCCTTGAACATTCTGGACACAATCGCCGCACGGCATGCGGCGCGATTCTTTGGCTCGACGGTGGATGCGACCTTGTCAAACTCCTGCTGGATGAGATTCGCGTTGCCGTGGTCCTTACACCAGTGGTTCGAGGGCGTCTTGAGACGGGGTTTTTGCCCGGGAGTCATGCCAGAGAGCTTCAAGAGCACGACGTTGAAGGGATTCGTGGTGTCCATTGAGCGCAGGTTGAAATTGTTATCGTGCATGTACCGATACACAAACCAACGCTTGATTTGCTGTACGAATGTCAGACTCCTTAAAAATAAACACAACCAATGATAACACTAACAACCATGGCTGCTGATATCAAACATCAAATGTGGGGGCCTACCCAAGTGAGTTCATATATCAGGGCCCTTAACCCCCCAAGGGCTTGGGGACTGATGCATCAGTATTTACGCTTTCTGTTACAGGCAAAGGGATACATCACTGCCTATACTGACCACCAGCCTGTCACATAGGTCACTAAATCTGATGGCAGCCATTGGAAATAATGGTATATCTGCAGAATTCCCACAGTCACTAAAATCACTGTCCCCATCAAAAATGATGGCTTACCTCGAAAATTCCCACGCTCAGTAAAACCTCCTAGACTGATAGCCCATCAATAATAATGGCCCTTTTTCTTTGACAGCACCCATCAAATCTAATCAGGGGGCCCGGAAATCACCAAATAGCTAGACCTAGGGGGTTCAGGACTTTGACCGAAAATTCCCACGCTACCTGGGCTCACACTAAAAATACTGAAAAATGCAGAAAAATCATAAACCTAGGTCAGTGTTTGAACCACTACCAAATTCGGTCTCCAGCAGGCTGTAGGGCGCCTTTTCTGATTCTAAAAATAGATTCAACCCGGAGTTTTTGAATATGAATGTTGGTATTTTTGGACGATTTGTGTACCATTCTGTAGCAAATTTTAACGTGATTCCAACGCACATATTGCCGAAGCGGTGCGCTCAGCGGTTGTTTTGCTATTGACAATATAGTGTGCCCATCAGAAGTGAGCCACTCACCTGTATCTCACCCATTTCTCCATATTTTTGAACAGTCTTGGTACCATTCTGTAGCTATTTTAAGCACGCTCCTGATAAATACTCCATCATCATGGCGCGCTAAGCCGATGCTTCGCTAATTATGGAATAGTGATATTTCGCAAAATGCGCCACCCAGCTATATCTTATTCATTTTTTCGAATTTCCGGACGCTTCAGATACCGTCTGGTAGCTATGATTAATGTGATTCTAGCGCATATTTCATCATCACGGAGCGCTAAGCCGTTGCTTTGATATTAAGCAAACAGTGATATATAATACAAGTGAGCCACTCACCCTGTATCTTGCCCATTTCTTTCTATTTTTTGACGCTTGTGGTACCATCTTGTAGCTACTTCTCATACAATTTCGACGCATATTTTATCCTGGCATTGCGCCTAGTGGTTGCCTTGTTATTAATTAAATGGTTCATAGTAGAAAAACACATCAAGTAGTAATTGCATAGCCTATAATCAACAATTTTGCACGCTCTTGGTACCCACTTGTAGCGCTTAATTAGGGGATTCCAATGTACCTATTTGCATGTCACCGCTTCAAGTCTATGCTTCAGAATCATCAAAACAGTGAATATTGACTGATACAGTACTAATTTGGCATTTGTATGGGCTATACTCAACCAATTTGTGCGCTATTGGGACGAGCTTGTAGCTCTCACTTGCACACTTCTGAAGCATATTTTACATTTGCAAAGCATTGAGTCTACCTTGTACAATCTTATATATAGTAGCTTGCTCATACTGTACCCAAGAGTCTGATTCAGGCACTACAAACTGTGATACCCAAGAATCATACAGTGTTCAATTATACCTTTATCATCCATCATACACTCATATATCAAATAGTAATTTTTCATAAATTTAGTACTATGTGGTTTGGACTAATGTAGTAGACAGTTAGTTGATGGTGTTCACATTTATCTATCACTTCATGCACTGCTCTGAGATTCTGTCCTTCTGATACTAACTGAGCTACCACTTTCTGGCAACTATGATTTGATAATACACTCTCCTCAAACTGATGGGCAATTGGTTAGTGGTCAATGATATGGATGAGAGTCAGAGGCTTTGGCATACTTCATCAATATGCTGGAGACCTGACCTGCTGCTGGTATAGCTGGGACTCTGTGAGAATATAGAGGTGGAGTACCCCCAAACTATATTTCAACACTCAGTGAATTATACCACAGCTGAACACCAACCTGTGCTACCTGCACTCATACATGTGTTGTCTACTATGCACAAATTCTGAAATGCTCATAAGTATTCTGATATATCTAGTTTACACCTGCTATAATGCTATGGTTCCAATAACTTGAACCTAATAACAGGAGGATATAACATTGTCAAAATTAATGGACCTGACTATATGGTAGTCTACACAGTGATGAACCAATACAGTTGAGACAATAAAGCTAAAACAGGGTACATCAACTGATCAGGAGATTCTAAGGGGTAAACTGGGTACTCTAAAAATATAAAATATGTGTTAGGAGTGTGAAGATGATAGCTACAAGCTTGTTCCAATAGTGCACAAATTGGTTGAGTATAGCCCATACAAATGCCAAATTAGTACTGTATCAGTCAATATTCACTGTTTTGATGATTCTGAAGCATAGACTTGAAGCGGTGACATGCAAATAGGTACATTGGAATCCCCTAATTAAGCGCTACAAGTGGGTACCAAGAGCGTGCAAAATTGTTGATTATAGGCTATGCAATTACTACTTGATGTGTTTTTCTACTATGAACCATTTAATTAATAACAAGGCAACCACTAGGCGCAATGCCAGGATAAAATATGCGTCGAAATTGTATGAGAAGTAGCTACAAGATGGTACCACAAGCGTCAAAAAATAGAAAGAAATGGGCAAGATACAGGGTGAGTGGCTCACTTGTATTATATATCACTGTTTGCTTAATATCAAAGCAACGGCTTAGCGCTCCGTGATGATGAAATATGCGCTAGAATCACATTAATCATAGCTACCAGACGGTATCTGAAGCGTCCGGAAATTCGAAAAAATGAATAAGATATAGCTGGGTGGCGCATTTTGCGAAATATCACTATTCCATAATTAGCGAAGCATCGGCTTAGCGCGCCATGATGATGGAGTATTTATCAGGAGCGTGCTTAAAATAGCTACAGAATGGTACCAAGACTGTTCAAAAATATGGAGAAATGGGTGAGATACAGGTGAGTGGCTCACTTCTGATGGGCACACTATATTGTCAATAGCAAAACAACCGCTGAGCGCACCGCTTCGGCAATATGTGCGTTGGAATCACGTTAAAATTTGCTACAGAATGGTACACAAATCGTCCAAAAATACCAACATTCATATTCAAAAACTCCGGGTTGAATCTATTTTTAGAATCAGAAAAGGCGCCCTACAGCCTGCTGGAGACCGAATTTGGTAGTGGTTCAAACACTGACCTAGGTTTATGATTTTTCTGCATTTTTCAGTATTTTTAGTGTGAGCCCAGGTAGCGTGGGAATTTTCGGTCAAAGTCCTGAACCCCCTAGGTCTAGCTATTTGGTGATTTCCGGGCCCCCTGATTAGATTTGATGGGTGCTGTCAAAGAAAAAGGGCCATTATTATTGATGGGCTATCAGTCTAGGAGGTTTTACTGAGCGTGGGAATTTTCGAGGTAAGCCATCATTTTTGATGGGGACAGTGATTTTAGTGACTGTGGGAATTCTGCAGATATACCATTATTTCCAATGGCTGCCATCAGATTTAGTGACCTATGTGACAGGCTGGTGGTCAGTATAGGCAGTGATGTATCCCTTTGCCTGTAACAGAAAGCGTAAATACTGATGCATCAGTCCCCAAGCCCTTGGGGGGTTAAGGGCCCTGATATATGAACTCACTTGGGTAGGTCCCCATACTTATACATCAGATCAGCATATAATGGTGGCCTCAGACCGCGGAGGCTGTCAGCGCACTGGGACGTTCTCAGCTCCAGCTCAATGTCGGCAAGCCTGTCGACGCAGACGACGTTGCGTTGATCTGCTGAGACCTCCGAAGGCAGCCAGAGGGTAACGTCCTCCAGCTTAGGGTCTGACTCCCACGTCAAGGCAATGTTGCAGCCTCTGTCGGTTGTGTACTGCAGTAAACTGGACATGTAGACGGTCCAAATGTGCTCATAGCCTTCGACTTTCGACTGCAGAATGGCGCGTTGGTCGATGAGCTTTGATGTCTGCAGCTCCGTTGGAATAGGCGCAAGCTCTTCAGCCAACTCTCTGACCCGTCGCCTATGCAAATGGGTCAGGCTTCCACAGATTACAGCAGGGAGGAGCAAATGGGGGCCTACTGAAAGTCTTTGAGGTCAAGCCCCATCGAGATGAGCTCAACAGGGGATGTCTCGTGCCGCTGAGGCTCTCCTGACGCGCGAGCCTTGTCCTCAAGCCTCTCCAAGGCTACCATCACTTTGTTATCCGTAGCGTCTGACAGCAGAGTGAGATTTGACGCTAATAGATGGCTGAGATGCTTACCAGCTCCTTGAACCGCATATGGGTTAGGCTGCTTCTTCGGGAACGAGTCAGCGTCCCACTTGACGCACATCTCCTCCCACTCCGCGGCTACACCCTCGATGAGCTTTGCACTCACCTGTATCAGTGGTCCTGATACATCAACCCTGGCAGTTGCCAGGCAGAGCTGATTTATCAGGGCTGGCAGTTGCCTAACTGCCTTTTTAGGAAAGACCCCTGCTGGGGGCTGGCAGGGAATTTTTTGGGGGATATTGGGGGTTGGGTGGGGGTAGGGGATATCTGGGGGTGCCATAGATGCATTAGGGAGGGGCAGGATGGGTCCCAGGATGGGTAGGGGGTGGGTGGGGGGATAGGGGGACAGGGTGGGAGGATGGGGTTAAAAATAGGTAACCATCAGGCTGGTTGCTTGGCAGGGGGTGGGTAGGGGGCGGGGCACCCCGGCTAATGGAATAGGGTATTTTTGGGCATTTTAAGCACCCTAGGGCGGGTGGGGGCGGGGGCGGAGTGGCACACTATGCCTAAAAATAGAAAACATCGGAATACCATTTATTCCACCAGAAATGCACCGTTCCGCCTCAAATAAAAAATTGTCAAATAAGTATATGCCCTGTATAGACCGGTTTTGATACTCCCCACCACAAAAAACTGCTTGTAGATAGGGTAAATAGATAGGCAGATACCATATTTTCGCCATTCCAGCGGATTTTGATTGTTCCCCTCCAAATAAAAATAAGATTTAGGCTCGAGTACATATTCTACACAGATACCAACACTTTATTTGGTGAGAATCGGCCTTCAAATAGTTGAGATAGAGAAGAAACCGCCTGCGCAGAAATATATTCACTTATTCCACCATATTCATGTGGTATTCCATCAAATAGAATACATTTACACCATACCACAGGCATATTCTGTCAATACCGACCCTTTATTTCACAACAAATGCACGGGAAACGGTGGAGAACGGAAAGGGACAGCGGGCGATGGTCAATAAGCGCCCGTTGATCCGCTTCCGGCAATTGCCGAGTGTCATCATACACTTCCGAGATTCCTTGAAAACTCATATTTGGGTTGTTTTTGGGGTGGATGGCGTAACATACACTATATTTCTAGGTACATAGTCTATGCTGTACATATTTTATCCCCAATAAAAATTCCGTTAGGTCTCGTCGTCATTAGCAGTCTTCATTACCATCAGCAGTCGTCGAGCCCTATCACCTGCGTTGCGAATGTGTCAACGCTGTTCGACTGTAAAGACGCTGTACAACAGTGCAAATCTCGTCAGCCGGTGCAAGATTAACTGATAACGGCAAGTCGTGACATACCTGGGGCATCTCCAACTTAATGGAGTGTGTACGCCATGGCGGTGGCGGAGAAGCGCAGAAGCGCATGGGCGTTGCGCACATATCGTGAGGGCGTACTATGACGTGGTCGTCGAGTTGAACACAGACTGGGTGGTGGCATACTCGCTCTCGGCTCTGGGCGCTCGTACCCGCTCCCGTTGTCATATGGTTGGGCTTGTCATCACGGCTCGCTCGTGTCCATTGTTCCTGATGTGCGGCGAGGCAGATGACAGAGATCCTGTGTGACATAGGGGGACGACGGGGTATGAGAGCCGTGTTGGCGATCGTTCGTCCCCACTTGCGGGCCCGTTCTGGTACAGTCAACAGTTTGTGAATAACAATCGCCGGTAGCGTACAGCGAAGACGGTGCCCCTGTGTGACGTGGCAAATCGGTCGGCAGAGCGTTGCCGATGCGGAGAGCGGCTTACAGAGCCCTAGAGGGTGGTGACGCGTCAGTAGACGTTCGACGAACGAGCCACGTACCTGTATGGACGAGCCCATCCTTGTCGGCGCAAGCTCAAGCATCGTTGTCAGTAGCCGTCAGCTCGCTCGTAGCTACACTGCTGGTGGCGGCGTGGCAGATGACGGGCGGGAGGCCACATCGACGCGATGTCAGTGTATCACGGAGTGATGGGGATGAGGCAGAGAAGAGCGTCAGTGCTCGCTCGTCCCCACAGGTGCCGTTGGCAACTTGTTGGTGATGGTTGTCGGCGGCGTACAGTGAGAGAGGCAAGGGCCAATGAATCTGTCATGAAGGGGTCGCTGGGGGTTTCGACGAGGGTACGCAGTGCTGCTGGTGAAGATGGGGTGAGGGAGATGATGGAGGATGGGAGGTGATGACAAAGACGAACCACATCGGCGACGTCTGATTGTGGTTCAAACTCCGCTACCTGGCCCATGCGCAAACAGTGATAAACTTCGATCTCGACAAGATTGAGTACTCAATCTCGTCGAGAGTCCAGATCGCAGAATCGGACTTCGCTGGCGTGTTGTCCAGGAGCAAAGGCGTTTATTTAAATTGTCCGATTGTCTGTAGATAGTCGTTGCGTACTGTGAATTAAAAATTATAAAATGCTGATTTTGGTACTTTCGATGCTGATTTCGGCACAAAGAGTGTCTTGAACATGCAAAAAGTAACAGGAACATGTATAGACCCCAAGAAAAGGGTATGACGATATACATATTCGTTTGAGATACCTGGGGAGAAAGGTTTTGAGCCTAAATCGCTGAAAAATCGCTATCGATTACTTTCGAGGGAGCAGTTGACCCAAAATCAATCAAATTTCATACATATACATACACTCCAATCACAATTTGTGAGCATTCGAACTGCATGTACTTTTTGAACATAAATTAAGTAACTATTATCCATCCACTCTTTGACCTGCCGCTAACTGTTTGTGCCGTCCCATTTTTTTTACGCCGTCGGGACGCTCCTCGTTGTGAGTACCGAAATCAGCATCTGAAAGTACCGAAATCATTATACAAAAATATTTTATTTACAGTACAAAGCGGTTGCCTACAATGTATCAGTGAGTGCCATCTGACACTCAATTCTGCTGGCCAGCAGCCTGAGATGCCTGATTGCGCGATTATCAGCAGATGTCGTGTAAATCGCTGTCATCGCTTTGTGCGCATGGGCCAATAGACGGAGTTTGAACCCCGAACAGGCGCGATCAACCGTGGTTCGACTTCGTCGTCGACCACCCTGTCCACATTCGACACCACACGCTCATCCCCATCCCACATCAACCCATACGCCCGTCACTGCTACCGACAATCCTGCTATGACGGTTGACTCGCCTCACTATCAGTACGCTGTAGACAACAAGCATGGCCAAGCTGGGGAGAACAGGCTATGACGCGCTCTCGGTGAGCCCCGACCACCAGCACCATCGACACACCTCGCCTCCGCCCCTCCGCTGGCACCAACACTCGACCCTCTCGCCACGACCGCCCATGACGACCACTTTTGGGTCCCTCGGCTCTCGTCGGTGGCAACAACGCTGTCGGAGGTGCCCATGAGTACATGAAACAAGAAGTCGCAAGATGCAGCAGCGACTCAGTCACCAAGCACCAGGGATGACGCGCGAGCTTTGCCCACAAGCGGGGGTTCCTGCACGAAGGTATGTGACTCATTTGATGTACTCCGCATCGCCTTCTCTCACTCTGCAGCCTTCTCTCACTCTGCAGTCCTCTCACATCATCACATCGTGCCCCGCATGCTTTCCCACGGTATCGCCGGCAGCACAACGGACTTGGTCTCCGCCGTCTCATACCCAATCCGACCCGATTGCGGACGAGCACGGGCCACATCAGCGCGAACGTGCTGACCTTGCCCCATCGGTTGCTCTCTATGTGAGGCGCTGGATGCGCATCGGTTGTGGAATCGACCGCCCCTGCATCACCCACCTTATGTGCCCTCGATACCCACGCGAATATGAGAAACAAAAAGTCGCAAGGTGTAGGATCGACAAGCCGACGGCTACAAGGGACAATGGATGAGCTTGCCCCAGCAAGCTGAGGCTCGTACTCATAGGTACGTGGTGAATTGGTTACACGCACGCTAATGAATCTCAGCCCGGTGGGCGTCTGTAGCGATCTCTTTGCGCTGCCCTCTCTCTCTCCTCTGGCTGCTGTCACCATCACACAGCGCCTTGCGCTTTCGCCTTCGTTCGCCAGCAGCGTAGCGCAACAGACCCGGCCTCTGCCGCCTCATGCCCGATCCTACCATATACCCGGAGTACGATGGATACGGCGCACATACCCCATGATGTGGAAGGTGCCCCAGGTATGTCACGAATCGTAGTTCCCAATTAATCTTGCATCGGCTGACCAGGTTTCCAGTGTCATGCGGCGTCGTTACGGCCGGGAAGAGACGCTTGCCGATGACGACGACACGCCTCGGAATTTTTGGGAGGAATAGAAATAGTGTACAACATAGACATGTACCTGGTAACGTAGCTTATGCACAATATAATGCCTTCCACCGTTAAAAGTAAGTAAAATACACATTTTCGAGGAATCTTGTAGGCGGAAGTAAGGGATTGACAGCGTTCGGGGATTGCCGGAAGCGGATCAACGGGTGCTTATTGACCATCGCCCGCTGTCCCTTTCCGTTCTCCACCATTTCCCGTGCGTTTCTTGTAGAATAAAGTGTCGGGATTCAAACAAGATATCCATGGCATAGTAGGAATGCATTTTATTTGGTGAAATACCACGTGAAGCTGAGGCAATGAGCAAATACATTTTTGCGTGCACTGTTGGCAGGCTATCTTGCGCGTCTACAGGCCGATTCTCACCAAATAAAGTGTTGGTATCTGTGTAGAATATGTACTCGAGCCTAAATCTTATTTTTATTTGGAGGGGAACAATCAAAATCCGCTGGAATGGCGAAAATATGGTATCTGCCTATCTATTTACCCTATCTACAAGCAGTTTTTTGTGGTGGGGAGTGTCAAAACCGGTCTATACAGGGCATATACTTATTTGACAATTTTTTATTTGAGGCGGAACGGTGCATTTCTGGTGGAATAAATGGTATTCCGATGTTTTCTATTTTTAGGCATAGTGTGCCACTCCGCCCCCGCCCCCACCCGCCCTAGGGTGCTTAAAATGCCCAAAAATACCCTATTCCATTAGCCGGGGTGCCCCGCCCCCTACCCACCCCCTGCCAAGCAACCAGCCTGATGGTTACCTATTTTTAACCCCATCCTCCCACCCTGTCCCCCTATCCCCCCACCCACCCCCTACCCATCCTGGGACCCATCCTGCCCCTCCCTAATGCATCTATGGCACCCCCAGATATCCCCTACCCCCACCCAACCCCCAATATCCCCCAAAAAATTCCCTGCCAGCCCCCAGCAGGGGTCTTTCCCAAAAAGGCAGTTAGGCAACTGCCAGCCCTGATAAATCAGCTCTGCCTGGCAACTGCCAGGGTTTGATACATGAAATTAACATACATGGCTGCGCTCCTATGCTGGTTACCTCTTTCTGCAGGGTGGTGGCCCGACAGCTTGGGGAACGAAGCTCCTTCCGAGACCCTCTCTCTCCACCTCCGAGTCAGAGTACATGGGCATGACATGCGCTGCCCAGCAACTTGAGTGGATGTACGCACAGATGGCTGAGATGGGACTTCCTCAGGCACGCCCTGCCATTCTTTGCGTGGACAATCAGAGCTCTATTTACCTTGCTCACAATCAGAAGCACAATGCCTGCGTCAAGCACATTGACGTTCGAGCCCACTACATTCGTGACCAGGTCGCCACCGGCAACATCACTGTTGAATATATCCCCAGCGCCGAGAACCTCGCCGACCTCCTCACCAAGTCTCTCCTGCGTTCCACCCACATGCGTCTCTGTCATGCCATGCACCTCTGCGAGTCCGAGGATGGATCTCCGAGTCAGGGGGAGTGTTGAATGGCGACTCATCATCCAGTACTTCTCTTTCTACTGCGCATATTTGTTTTATTTCCTTATTTGCTCATTTATTTGTCATTTAACCTTACCATCACTTCCTTACCACAAAAGGGCATTGTGCCCACCCAAACCTTATTCTCCCCAGCTATACAAGTATTAGTCACATCCACTTTTTGTCCTCATCATCCACGAACCATACGTACAGCCACCTCAGTCGTCTTTGGACTTCCCTAACTGAGGTGTGCATGTTTTACTCTATTTCTCTTGTATTTAGTACTTACACTTCCATAGTTCTATTGTTTGTGTAACAGGTACTTCGAGACTTAATACAGTTGTCTTTGGACTTCCCTGACTGAGTTCTATTGTTCGTGTAACAAAGGGAATTGGAGGCAGAAGAGACTATATGGATACATGAATGGGTGGATTCCTGGTCTTTTAATCAATGGGCGATGCAACAACAATGGGAAATTGTTGACTCACAGGGGAGACACCAGTAATGTGACTTTCTACACAACAACCACGTATGCCATCAAAAAGCAGCAGAAGACACACAACATGTCTGCAATTTTAGCCAAGGGATATACATACCACATCAACCAGTTGGCTAATGGTCGTCATCCACAAGAGGCATACATTGACAGCCTTTGAGATAATCAACACCTTCTCTTGTTTCGACTTGTACATGCAGTCAACAGAGAGCAAGAATTGGCTGCACCTATGGTAATTTTGTTACTAATGGACTGGGGTGACTCGTATTCCTCCCACCGGTATACGCCAGTATATTGGTCATTGTTTGTTGGCAGACTCCTAAGAGCTCATCCCGAACTGCATGAATATAGTTTGTGAGTACAAAAACCTGTTTTTGGGGATACACATTACTAACAACAAAACACAGTCAACAGCAAGTCTCAGGAGAGCATAATGAACACCCTCCTCAAGATGGAGATGCTGCACCAGCTGACACAGAAGACTCAACAAGCAGTCCAAGTTGGACTAATGCTGTGGAGCAAGAAGGTGTTGATGCACACAATGCCGAGGTGGGTTATAACAGCTCTGTTACACATTTTATCATAGGTGACATTGTACATTAGGAAGGAAACAAACAACTGAACCTTGAAATTGGGTCTGCCAGGGTTTTTGTGCGGTGTCAGGCAACTGACTATATCTGTCGTGGACGTGGGCTTGCAAAGTCTAACATCATAGATTTTGTCACCGAAACATACAAGGAAAAGATACTCCCAAAGAAGAACAAGCGGGCACGTCTGGATAGGGATGCTGAAAACGAAACTCCAATTACTAAAAGAGGATGGCCAACAAACAAGTGTTTTTGATACTCACATCAACATCCCAAGGTGAAGATTGTTCAATGTGTTCAACATGTGCCAGGCCACAATCTCCTTCCCAATTTCATTGGCTGGTACTTCCCCTGATGAGATGACCCAGAAATTTGGCCATTCTATTGTGCCTCAATGTTGATGCTTTTGAAGCCATGGTGTAATCTGGAAACTGATCTGAAAGGGCCCAATCAGTCGTGGGAGGACGCATTTGATGAATACATGGCATCACCACAAGCAGCAAGGAAAGGATACCAATGGTTGTTATCAGGGATCCAGTACTACCACAATTCGGAATCTTCAGCATACCAAAATCACAGGGGTCAAGAGACACTGGCACAAGGGCCTCATGAACATGAGGAACACATGTTTGATGACAAGGATGCCAATCCAAATGACACCACACTCATGGATGAGGATAGCCTGTATTCACCTGCTGCATTGGCATCAGCAATCACATTGCAAGAATCTCTGAATGAAGCCTTACATGGAGTGTGAGGAGTGGAGGTTGCAAAAACAGTGCAAATATTCTCCAACGATGAACAGACCTGGAATTTGAATGTGGATGCAAACAATATTACATCCACATCAGGTGACAATCTGGTTGGCAGAACACACTCCCCACTGCATCTGTAACTGGCATTAGTCACGAGCTCTCTCCAGAAGATGACAGTGCCGGTGTGGAAGCACTTACTTTTGACCAATCAGACCATGTCAATGACATTCCTTGGGTTGAGCTTCTCGGAGCTTCAAATGAAGCAGCACTCTCTGCACTTGATCCATCAGAGCTCAAGGACAACCAGCGTAGGGCCTATGACATTGTTACATGGCATCTGGATCAGACAATTGCAAACAAAGATCCCCCACCACTGCGCTTATTCATCCAGGGTGAGGGTGGTACTGGAAAATCAAAGGTCATACAGACAATCACACAAGAATTTGCAGCGAAGGGGCAGGCACACACCTTGCTGATGGCAGCCTACACAGGAATTGCTGCATCATTGATAGACGGGAAAACAACGCACATCATAGGTGCAATCTCTGTTGGTGCAAAGGATTCACACAAGATGTCTCCAGATGCAAAGGCGAAGCTACAGGAAATCTGGAAGCCCATACTGTATCTCATAATTGATGAGATCTCTATGATAGGCAAGATATTCTGGGCATTATTGTCACGAAACATCAGCATCGGAAAGGAAGCCTCACCAACAAACTGGCCAGATATGTTGTTCAGAGGAATCAACATCATCATATGTGGCGACTTCCACCAGTTCCCTCCAGTGGCAAGTGCAAAAAGCCAAGCTTTGTACTATCCAACCAGCCTGGAATATGACACAACAGAATCGCAAATTGGCTGGGCAATCTATGAAGAGTTCACAACAGTTGTAACACTCAAAGAGCAAATGCATGTAACTGACCTGGAATGGCTGCGATTTCTTCAACATCTACGATTTGGCCAAGTGGAAGTGGACAATATCAACATGCTTCGAACACTGATAGTCACTAAAGACTTGGAGGATGGAGTAGACTTTGCGAAGGAGCCATGGCAAAATGCAGCACTTGTGACACCACGGCATGGAGTGAGGCGGTGGTGGAATGAGGCAGCAGTATGGAAGAAGTGTCGAGAAACAGGACACCAACTTTATATCTGTCAGGCCACAGACACAATTAAAGGCAAACCACTCACCATGAAGGAGCAGTACTTTCTGGAATCCAGAAATTTCACAGAGACAGGTCAAAGGACATGACGAAATAAGGACTTGCCCCGCATGGTGGAAATGGCCATTGGCATGGAAGTGATGGTGATGAGCAACATCGAAACGGATCTTGACATTGCAAATGGCTCTTGAGGCAAGATTGTGGATATCATCCTGCACTCCGATGAACCAGACATTGATAAGTCCCAACCAGTTGTGGAGCTAAAGCACTTGCCTGCATACATTCTCGTCAAGATGAAAAGAACATGGGCATCCACACTTTTGGGCCTTAATGAATGTGTTATACCTGTTGAGCCTACAACAGTCAGCTACCACATCAAGATGAAGCAAGGCAACGGGAAAACGTACCAGCGAACAGTTAAACAAACACAATACCCAATGACAGCTGGATACACATTCACAGATTACCAATGAGAAGGCTGCAATAGATCTACGCCTGTAACAGGGCGTTTTTGCGAATTCTAGGATTCAAACCTGCTATGGGAACTCAGGGACTGACAGTGATCCTGGCCGGTCAGTTGGCCTTTTGGAGTATAGGGTCAAATCACTACCAAAAGAGCAGTTGCATGTCACAAATAAGGCCTTGTTATGGATTATGTTATTGAATTCTAACAAGGGGCTCGGTTGACAATGTAGTGCGTCTCCACGCATTCGGCTAGGGAGAGCTATTTATAGCTGCCTTCGATAATAATAGGCGCAATATCAAAAGTGAAGGAATAAACAGTTGGAGGCGGCAGCATCACACACACGCTGACCGCAACAAGTGACTTACAGCAAGAGGTCGAGAGAACTTAGACGAGCACTGAGTAAAGACATGATAGGTGGCTGGCTGCGTTTTTGTGGAAACCATTGGCCTACAGCAAACGCCGAAATACCATCAGTAAGAAGCTAATTCCACTTGGTGTGCGCCATCAGTGGCACATTTGCGGAAACAAACCAGAAAGACGACAATCCATGTGCTCCCACCGGAATACTGGCAGTAATAGATGACTTATCCAAAGCTCCATACGCTGCTATTCTGTCAGGACCATGTAAAATGGTGCAATCACGGATACGAGGCTGAGTCAACCACCCGTTTCCTCAGCCCTCTGCCCACCAAGCCACGTGGTACGGTCTGTGCTGATTATTCATCTGTGCAGATACAACCGTTTCAAGCCAAAATGACATAGAGTGCCAAGACAGGACTGTTTCCGTGGACCCAAACGAGCTGTGCCCGCACAAAAATGACCAATTTCCCTTCAATCTCTGTTCCTATCTCTCTTTATCTGCTTCCATCTCGTTCCTATCGATTGTGATATTCTCCACAAGCACATGTTCCCAGCTCAGAAAATAACCGTAACTACTGTATAAATACAGACCCAACTCACCATGAAATACAAGCAATTTACTGTCTCTTTATTGCCCCCTCGAATTTGAGTGCATACTGTGTCCCAGCTGACAAGGTGCTATACTTGAGCTAGCTGGAGTGAAACAAGAGTACTACTTTTGACTTCAGAATCAAATCTATTAGACTTTTGAGTCGCCCAGAACTATTCAGAGAGAGCTAGATCAGACAGAGTCAGAAGTACGCACAGAGGCGACTTCATCAGTGAACTTGAGCATTTTTATTTGACGACTCTGAGGGAGTGCGTATCTGTGTATCTTAGGACTCCGAGGGAGCTCCAGCCTGAAGTCTGATTCTGTGAGAAGCGTCTCAGCAAATCCTAAAACCCCGAATCATTGTCTACACGGAATTCAATCCTTGTAACTCATTTGAGTTTGCGCAGTTACAAGCATTTTGTTAGTGAAGCTCCTTAACTGTGTTTATTCATCTTAGCTATAAGTCCATACAACTTTCAATCTTGATTTCAAAACAGAATCTTAATTCCCTTGCACCAACAAAAGAACTGATACGTTTCTGGTGTCATATTCAAGTACAAACCCCGTTTCCGCAAGAGCAGTCCCCCAAGAGTTGTAGAGAGTGAAGCTCGATTCAGAGTAATCTCCCTTCACTAGTGTGGTTTTGTGTGTTTGTGTTCAGGCGTGTCGCCAGCTTCTCAGCGCGTGCTACTGAACACCTCCCTTGTAGTGATTCCTTGTGGATAATGATTCTCAAGGATGCACAGCTTCAACATTAAGTAATTGTGCACGCACTGGCTGTTTTGTAGTGTGTGTTCTTACGTCTGTTACAGTAATTAGACCCTTACAGACCATAATTATCATTCTCTGCGCTTGATATTCACACCAGTGGATGTTTGTAGCCATGAATCTTGAGTTTAACTGATGAGCCAGGATCGCTCTCAGTCCTCTATTGTTCCCACGGAAGGTTCTGAGTGTAAAATTTGCAAATTGCAGATTTACAGGCGCAAACATGTTGCAGCCTTCTCAGCAGACTTTGTTGATGGCGCCCTGTATAACAGCAGGATGTCCTGTCACCAGGACTTCTGGAGCTCAATGCACAGCATGGAGCTGCAGCATGAAGGTTGTCACCTGACTCAGTACAATTGGCAGCTGCTACCCACTGACGCTGACTCCCACACGCTGCCAGGTCCTGGCTATTTGTCTCTGGCCACGCAAATCACGCTGCCTGCCCTCCCTTTACCCACTTCAGAGTCAATGTCTGCACCTCCTTCCTTGATTGACTCTCTGAGCACGACTCTGACGGGCACTTGGCCACTGGCAGCACAGATTGCGCCTCCCCTTCCTTCTGCTTCTGGCTCATGATTGCTACCAGCACCTGTTCCCCTTTCCTTGGCAGCTGGTGCAGCTGCTCCAGTTGTTACATGTTCCAGTATCTGTTGACAGCATTGTTGCAATAGGGCTCAGAATGGTCCCCCTCCCCCTACATAGTGTCTTGTACCCTGCATGTGGGGGGGGGGGGGGGGGGGGGGGGGCACTGTGACACAGGTATACTAATCTTGGTCCCATGCATGGGTACTTTGACCTAATCTTATCTTGCTATGCTTACTTAATGTTTGTCTTTGTTGTTAGTCTCTCTGTATATACTTGTCATTGTACTCATAGCTCTTCTTGATCAAATAATATCATCTTTGTCTTGCAGCATGCTCAACTAAGGTCCCATAGAGGACCATGCCTCTTACCCTCGCCAGCTGAGCATCCAGTAGCTGCTCCCCAGCATTGGGTGACAATGCCTCTTGCCAGAGTCACAGGCACACAACCTTGATCTCTCCTACTTGATTGATGGTTGCCCACTCCACTTCTGAGCCCACTCAAATGCCAGCTGTCACAAATACCATGCCCAAATAAAGCACATTGACATTTGATATCATTCTATTTGCTACGTCATTGAGTGCAGCTTGATTAGACTCATTTACTGCCCCACCAATGACCAGACCACTGATGCACTCACCAAAGCACTGCCTAGTGTCAACACAAAGCACTTTGCTTCTGCCATGGGACTTTGTGCAGTTTGAGGGGGAGTATTGAACTTACAAACTGCCGGTTACTTAGAGGTGCAAGCAATTATTGCTTGTGCTCCTGCATATTCCCAATTTGTCATTATGTTGCACCTTGAATGTTTAGTCTATGCTGCTGCTGTGCACGCACTATGTTTTATGGGCCCTTTAGGGGCCCTTGTATATAAGACTCATGTAGAATATGTGGCCACCTCAGTTGTTTATTCACAAGCTGAGGTGAGCCCAAACTTATGCTAATCACATTCTTACTTACTTACTTTGTACTGTAGATTTCACAGGTACTTAGGGCCTGTTTGGATCCCTGGCCTTCTTGAAGCGCTACAGCCAAAATGAAGGTGGACGCCCTGATTTTGCCGCTCTATGTTTACCGGGGCCAAAGCAAGGCCAGGGCCGGCGTTTGGCTGGCGCAGCTTCGGCTTTTGTGTGACACCCGCTTGCCATCACGCACATCAGGCATGCATTTGTTGGCCACTGTCCATTCCTACTACTTGTTGTTACTGTTTAATCCATAACCTCCTCCTCAGTGCTTGTAAATTCGTAAACTCAACACTATAATTCACTTTACTCTCTAATCTATATTGTCTCGCAAATTTTACACCATGAGCACCACTGCAGCAGCAACAAGATGCAACTGGAACACGGAAGATGATGCTGTTTTGCTTGAAGTCCTGAGGCAGAACAAAGAGGCTGGCAAGCAATCTGGTGCTGGATGGAAGCAGTGTGTCTGGACTGAATGTGAGGCCGCTCTTTCTGTTAAAGGGAGCAAGAAAAGAGCACCCAAGACTGCTGCAAAGTGTAGTGACCACTGGACTAATGTATGTTCTTCACTTTTCTGCTCTATTTTCTTCGCTTTTCTTGCTATAAAATCAGTCTAAACTACCCTTAGATCAAGGGGAACTTTGCAGAAGTTTACTTCATTTGCACCAGCTGCTCAGGCTTTGGGTGGAATGAGACAACCAAGCTTGTTGAGGCCTCTGACAATGTGTGGGCAGCTTTACTTGCAGTGAGTGCAGATGCTGCTATATTTGCTTTTTTTCTAACCATCTCTGCTCTCAGAAAAAGCGAAAGCTGTCTAAATGGCGTAGGACACCCTTTACCCACTACGATGAGATGAATTATCTTGTGAAAGGAATTGTTGCTACTGGTGACAATGCCTATCATGCTGGGGAGACATCAGCCCCATCATCTCCAGCTAGGGCATCAACTCCTTCATCTGCACCTCGCAGTCCATCCCCAGAGGCTAACGACAACACCTCTGAGGCTGAGGAGACTCATAACAGTCCTGTCACCCCTGCTGTACATCCAAATTTATGATTATTTTTAATGCATTCTAATGTCTACTTTAGCCATCGAAGCGCTGTGCTCAGGCGCCTACTGACTCCCCTGACATACCTGTTTCTACAAAACGTCAGCGTACCTCAAAGGGAAGGGGGCATTGTCATATGTCCCAGGCTGAGTCTACCAAAGATGTGGCATCTGCACTCAGTCGCATTTCTGATGCTATAGCCAGTAGCAGTGCTACTCCAGTTCGATGCAAGCAGGCAATCCAACTTGTTGATGCTGATGGGGAATATTCCTCAGATGAAGAAGACAAGATCATTAGCTTATTTACTGACAATATGGTGTATGCTGATACATATCTTAGCATTCCAAAGAAGGAACGTCGTGTCCACTTCATTTGTGGGTGTCTTGAGAAAGATATGGCATAATTATTTATGTTTTTATATCCAGATACTCATTTAAGCTTACACACTCCTTTATTCTACATATTCCTTTATTACTCACACTCCTTTGAGACTTCCATACTTTAGTTACCTAGCAATTGGTGTCCATTCTTTTATATACCCATATACCTGTCAATCTAATTCTGTACCTGTTGTTGCAATTCTGCCTGATGTGCTGCCTGTGCCCTCTTCTCCAATTCTGATTGATAATCAGCCCACATCTGCTGGGCTATCTGGTCACGTTGTGCTGCAGAGTGCACACTTTCCTGCCTGGAAATATTGAGGCCAAGTGCTTCTGGTTGAATGATCTGCACCTCTGGTTCTGGATTGTCATTTGCAGAGGCCAAACTCTGGGATTGAATGCTGCTGGATGGCTGAAGCACAGTTTTTGACTTGTTGTGGATTGATTTATAGTTGTGGACTGCTGCAAGAGCTGGAATAAACATAGCTTGAGTGGCAACTGGGTATTCTGGAGCAGCCTGGGTGATAGAAAATGCTTGTTTAAAAACCCCAAAAATGCGCTCAATGACATTGCATGCTGCTGCATGATGCAAGTTAAAGAGCTCTTGAGCATTCTGTGGTCTAAAAAAATTAATATTAAATCTTTCTACATTACAGACGAACTTACTTCTGGCTTCCACGTCCCCATTCTTTCAAGTGGTAGCGCACTCCATGGTATGGTGTCATAAGCATATCACATTGGGGGAATCCTGCATCTGCAAGAAAGTATCGGCCTGGGGGCAATGCAAGGTCCTGACCACGTGCATACTCAAAGACACAAGAGTCTGCAGCACTTCCTTCCCATCCACTCAGAATATACAAAAATCTGAGCTTCCAGTTGCAGATAGCCAGAACATTTTGAGAGATGAAGCCTTTACGGTTGCAGTAGTGAACTGTGGCTTCCTCTTGAGCCCAGGTATTGAAGTGTGAACCATCAATGGCACCCCGCACATCAGCAAAATATGGGAAGAATTTCTTTTCCCCACGTATTTCAGGTGGGGTGACATCTGGTAAGGGTCTGACATATTTACAGTAGAAGGATCCAACCATGATCCTGGTGATTTTCTTGATGTACCTGTAATTAATTTCAATTTGTTAGAATATTATTAAAGCTTCAGTAACAATAATGTGCCATACTTGCTAATGGTCTCCCCACTTTGCTGAAAGTGTTCTTGTAGAACACGGGAACTAGCACCATGATGAGCAAAGTAGAGGAAGATGGCAAGTTGCTCATCTGCAGTTACATACTTGCTGTCTGTGAGGCCATGATTATCTAGAAGTTCCTTTGAGAGTTTCTTGAAAACCAGACAAGTCATCCCAAGATTCTCACTTATGCAAGTTGGGGACTGTAGGAATCCCTCAGCCACTTGTCTCCAGTCAAAAGCAAGGTGCAGACAGGGGTTTTCGGTAGTGGAGCAGCAGTAACAACTGCTGCTGCTGCCATAACAGCAGAAAGAACAGCGTGCAGCTCAAGTTTCTCACACTTTTCCTTTGCAGAAAGCTTGCAGGCTGACTTGTGAAGAAGATGTACACTGAGACGAGCCATTTTCAATGATAGAGCCTTGAGAGAGGTCGAAAACAAAGCAGAAAGTGAACTGTTTCATTAATCTATCTTAAGGCTGTCAACGAGTCCAAGTCCCTGGCAAGTACCTGTCCAAATACTCGTGGGAATACTTGCCCTGACTTGGACTCGCAAGTCTGGGGGATCCGCAGATCCAGATCCAAGTCAATCCAAGTCTGGATTTAGAGGTTGGCAGGTACTTGTGGCAAGTACTTGGGCTATTAATGCAGATATATCTAGGTATATGAGGCCTTGAAATTGGATGTATTCTTGTGTGGGTTTCAGAGAACCTTTACTAATTTTTTCTTTTAGTATGAATGTAAAATACCTTTCATGACTATTCATGTGTAGTCTACTTTACCAGATGCAGTGTTTACATTTGCATGTGGTCAGGAAACTCTCATGTGTATTTCAAATTTACTTTTGAGAGCCACACTTTGATTTCAAGCTTGGACTATGATAGTAAAGTGACTGGTGACCATAGACTAGAAACAATTGCAGCACACTATTGGTGGATGAGGATGAAAACAGCACCATTCAATCAGAACAAATTAATGTACTCTGAATTTGAGGCATAGCCAATTTACTGGCAACAATTTTGGGAGCATAATCATAATGAACACCAATCTGGGATATTACAATGACAAGTTCCACCCATAACTGGTCATCCCACCAGCCACTTTTATGTTTCATATATGATTACATATTGATTTTGGAGGAAAATTTAGCATATAAGAAATGACATTGAATAATAATCTATTTAGAGAGATATGCACAAAATACAGAGTGAAGACCATGGCTGAATGATGATGTTGTAAAAATTATAGCCTCATTCTGGTTACTGATATTAGTCATGTGTAATTCAGGTTAGGAAAGTATCTTACAAGTAAAAGCAAGGTTGATGTGACTGTCATGAATGTCAATACAAAGTCAATAATGTTGACATTACAAATTTACATAGCCAAAGATTTATTAAATTTGCATTTCCTACTACATATTTACCATTATAAACAGATACTTGTGGGTACTTGCAGGTAAACTTGCAGGTACTTGCAAAAAACCTGCACAGCACAAGTAACTTGCTGATCTGCAAGTACTTGACTTGTGAGTACAAGTCAATCCAAGTATGGATTTTTGGCATGCAAGTACTTGCCAAACAGATCCAAGTAAACTTGGATCCGGACTCGTTGACAGCCTTAATCTATCTGATCTGATCTATTTCTAAGCGTTGTGACATGATGTGACGAAGCCTTGCACAGCTGCACCAGGGTGTCATCACTGAATGACAGTGCTCCGAATAAGCCCTGTTGGCGTTCCTGGCCAAGGTGGGGTGCCAGTGCTTTGAGAAGGCTGGGGATCCAAACAGGCCCTTACTTATGCAATATAGTTGTTTATTCACAAGCTGAGATTTCACATACCTGATTGTGCAGGTGTAACATCAGTGTAACTATCCAGATAGCATTTATCATGGATTTTAGCATGTGCGGGACTTCCCTGGGAACATGTGTGGAATACTCTATTGCATCATTCTGAGGTCACTGTGGTAAATGCTGACTTCTAGTCTAAATTTAACTTAATGATGTCTGACATATAGAAAATTCTTTATTATTTGAGAATATTCAGTAGCTACAGTATATAATGCCTGTACTTAGGTAGACAAAGATACCTTTTATTGACACCACTGCACTATCATTTTCAACACTAGCTATATCTATAAGAGGCAGCCCAATTGGAACCAATATTACATTTATAAAAGCTAAGAACAGCAGACCCCTTGGAGGAAATAACCATAACAGTAAATGGATAGGCTACTTCAGGTACCCATATAAGCCGATGTCCACCATAGATGGAAGAAACCCAGAAATCTGGCATAGTAGTCCAAGCAGAATAAACCTGATTTACAATCATAGACAACTGTGTAGATTCTTTGTCTTGTACAGGAATTCTAGTATGATCTAAAAAAGGGATTGATGCATCCCAGACTTGCACAGAGTTGTCCTGTGAGCCAGAGACAATGTGGGTGCCATCAGGAGAGAAGGCAGTAGATGCAACAGCTGTGTGGCCATTAAGCACCTTCAGGTCAGCCCCAGTTGATGCATCCCAGACTTGCACAGAGTTGTCATCTGAGCCAGAGACAATGTGGGTGCTATCAGGAGAGAAGGCAGTAGATGTGACAGTAGATATGTGGCCATTGAGCACCTTCAGCTCAGCCCCAGTTGATGCATCCCAGACTCGCACAGAGTTGTCCTGTGAGCCAGAGACAATGTGGGTGCTATCAGGAGAGAAGGCAGTAGATGTGACAGTAGATATGTGGCCATTGAGCACCTTCAGCTCAGCCCCAGTTGATGCATCCCAGACTCGCACAGAGTTGTCATATGAGCCAGAGACAATGTGGGTGCCATCAGGAGAGAAGGCAGTAGATGTGACCCAGTCTGTGTGGCCATTGAGCACTTTCAGCTCAGCCCCAGTTGATGCATCCCAGACTCGCACAGAGTTGTCAGCTGAGCCAGAGACAATGTGGGTGCTATCAGGAGAGAAGGCAGTAGATGTGACCCAGTCTATGTGGCCATTGAGCACCTTCAGCTCAGCCCCAGTTGATGCATCCCAGACTCGCACAGAGTGGTCCCATGAGCCAGAGACAATGTGGGTGCCATCAGGAGAGAAGGCAGTAGATGTGACCCTGTTTATGTGGCCATTGAGCACCTTCAGCTCAGCCCCAGTTGATGCATCCCAGACTCGCACAGAGTTGTCATATGAGCCAGAGACAATGTGGGTGCCATCAGGAGAGAAGGCAGTAGATGTGACAGCAGCTGTGTGGCCCTTGAGCACTTTCAGCTCAACCCCAGTTGATGTATCCCAGACTCGCACAGAGTTGTCATATGCACCAGAGACAATGTGGGTGCCATCAGGAGAGAAGGCAGTAGATGTGACCCTGTTTATGTGGCCATTGAGCACCTTCAGCTCAGCCCCAGTTGATGCATCCCAGACTCGCACAGAGTTGTCATATGAGCCAGAGACAATGTGGGTGCCATCAGGAGAGAAGGCAGTAGATGTGACAGCAGCTGTGTGGCCATTGAGCACTTTCAGCTCAACCCCAGTTGATGTATCCCAGACTCGCACAGAGTTGTCCCATGAGCCAGAGACAATGTGGGTGCCATCAGGAGAGAAGGCAGTAGATGTGACCCTGTTTATGTGGCCATTGAGCACCTTCAGCTCAGCCCCAGTTGATGCATCCCAGACTCGCACAGAGTTGTCATATGAGCCAGAGACAATGTGGGTGCCATCAGGAGAGAAGGCAGTAGATGTGACAGCAGCTGTGTGGCCCTTGAGCACTTTCAGCTCAACCCCAGTTGATGTATCCCAGACTCGCACAGAGTTGTCATATGCACCAGAGACAATGTGGGTGCCATCAGGAGAGAAGGCAGTAGATGTGACAGCAGCTGTGTGGCCATTAAGCACCTTCAGCTCAGCCCCAGTTGATGCATCCCAGACTCGCACAGAGTTGTCAGCTGAGCCAGAGACAATGTGGGTGCTATCAGGAGAGAAGGCAGTAGATGTGACAGCAGCTGTGTGGCCATTGAGCACTTTCAGCTCAGCCCCAGTTGATGCATCCCAGACTCGCACAGAGTTGTCAGCTGAGCCAGAGACAATGTGGGTGCTATCAGGAGAGAAGGCAGTAGATGTGACAGTAGATATGTGGCCATTGAGCACCTTCAGCTCAGCCCCAGTTGATGCATCCCAGACTTGCACAGAGTTGTCAGCTGAGCCAGAGACAATGTGGGTGCCATCAGGAGAGAAGGCAGTACACAAAGTAGCACTTTCTGTTAGTATCATCATAAATGGTGTATGACCAGCTTTGCTAGGAGTAAAAGATGGAATGCCAGGAAATGCTGCCTTCCACTGTTGAGACATTCTAGAGCTGGCTTCCCAGGTTGCCAGTGATGAAATATACAAGTGTGGTGTAGACAAAGCTGTTGGGTTCCCTCTGAAGTAAGTAGCAAATCTAGTGGCTTCATAAATATTTGCAGCAAGCCCTAATTTCTCACTTGCATTCTATCAACCAGCCTTAGAAATGGTGCATTTTTAGGAATATGATTCTCACCTTTAAAACCCATTTATGTGCATGCTGAAGCATCAGACTACACTGGCCACTGCATCCAAGTAGGTTCATAGCCTCAATCCAAAAGAGAATATGGATATGAAGAAAGTCAGCAACAAGTGCAGCAAGATCTATTCTATTCTCTGGATTGCATTGAGCCAAATGGTAGCTCCAGTGTCGAGAGACATATCTCAAAGGCATTCCAATGTTAGCCTTGACTCTGTCTGGCAGCTGTGGGTCCTCAGTATCAAGTAAAAATGATGATGGTATATCACCAATATTAAAGCGGAGTGACTTCTTCATGATACTGAAGCAAGATTCTGTAAGAAGAGCATGATGTTGGGCCACATTACATGTCATGGAAAACTGGTGTCCCTTATGCATAAAAATGGATCGGGTTTTACTGAAGATAAAGTCAGGGAATGATGCATGATACCAGAGAACCTGGTCATCTTTATAATATAGAACTGCATAGAGCTGTTTCAACACTGCCATAACAGTTGTGTCAGATTTCAAAGAAAGCAGGGCAGCAGTGACAGAGGTTGATGTGCGCTCAAATGTGCAAAGGAATGTATGCAAAATGAGCAGTCGAGAGTCAAAGAGCTTGCCAGAAAAGCCATCAAAGGCATCATGCAAAATTTGCTGATACAGTTGATCAATAAGCAGCCCACCACTTTCTGTAAAGGATTGCCCAGTATGCAGTGTATGTAAGAGCTCATGCTGCTCTTCTAGTGCAATAGATGGATTTGGTGTAAGGTATCGCACAATGGTTGCAGCAGAAATAAAGAGACCATTTGCCAGCTGTGCCATGTCCTCCCTCTCTTTATCTGTAAATTTAGGAAGCTTGATTTGTAAGAACTTGGTAATATCAGCTCCTACACTCTCAATTGGCACATCTTGCAGACAACAGAGAGGCTTGGATATAGACAAGTCAAAGTGGGCCATAACACTAGGATCTGGTCGGCTTGTGAAAAGAAACTTGAGACCATGTAAGTGGTGTTGTTTGACAGTTTCAAGCATGCCATAAAGAAACTTAGAACCTCCCTGCTCATTGATTTCATCCAATGCATCAACAATAATGAGGTAAGGTGGGAGTTCTGGATGACGTTGGGATGCAGACTGCTGCCATGGTCTAGCAAGGAGATCTTCTATCTGCTTGTCCAGCTTGTCAACAGAGTCAAACTTGTCAGCTTTATGCAAAGCATGGTAGTATGATCCTGATTTCCGAGCAAGTTGATATACAAGAGTAGGAATAATATGAACCTGTCGTCTGGTTTCCTCAAATTGACGAGAGCAGTGAAAAGTGCCACCCAGAATAGTCTGTTGCCCAGTCTTCTCAAGCATGTCAAAGTGTTCAGCAATACTATATGCAATAGTTGTCTTTCCAGAGCCAGCATCACCAGTCAGCCAGAACACAGGTGGGCAGTCCAGAGAGGTGTCATTGGCCCACACCACTATTTTCTCACGAATTTCAACACGAGTTCCTTCAGTACATGCTTCACGACGCAGTGTCACCCCATCACCCAAGTCTGCATTGTAGATTGCTTTTGGGGCACGAACACGGTCAAGCTGTGTTAGCTGATGGATTATTAGTGCTTATTCTAGTTGAAGATTCTGCATTCTACCTTGATCTCAGAGTGGATATCTTCCATCATTCTCGCGGTGGCCAAGGCAATGTCGATCTAGGCACAATGGATGAGCAAACGTGGTACTTAGATAGGCAGATACCCCACCTGGAAAGTTTTCGTAGCCCCATCAATCCGTTTGAACGCGTCCTCGACGGCTTTCTTGTCCGCTTCGTTCTCCAAAACCCGTCTGAATGTCCCCTTCTTTGACATTTGCTCTAGCTTCTGGATTTCATCCCGAAGGATCCTGCAAGCGCGTCAATTATCATATCATATGTAACATTAGTACGGAAATGGCTTACGTGGTAAAAGTTGTCATCCGTTGCATTGCAGAGTCGGGAACACCTTGATTTACAGCCTCAACCATAGTGAGCAGTCTGTCGGCAGTTTGAACGACAATTCCTTCGATGGCGCCCTTGTTGTCACCGACCGCCTGCCGAAGATGTTCAGTAGGGATGTACCACGCTAAGGCCAACACTCACATTTTTTATCTCGACAAGTGCGTTAATAGCAGCGACAGGAACCTTCGCTGGAGTTCCGTCGAGTAATGGCTGGATTTTCTTGAGCAGCATTTCTATACCGGTCCAAGCGAGTATGAGTACATCTTTGGCCGTCGATGTCGAGTCGGAGTCTTGCACCCGACGACCCTCCGAGCTCCCTTCACGGCCGCTACCTGCAGAATGGGTTCAACATCTTGTTCACTTCGAGATACAACGACGACGCCGTTTTCTGCTACCTTGATTCACAACATCGCCAGGCATACCCGGAGCACTTGATGAAGGTGGCATAGCTGACGGGATTGGGGCAGTACGATCTGAATGGCGGGCTGAGTCTGGCTGGATATGGGGGGACGGAGTGCAGGGCGGTACATACCCTGTTTTAAGGTAGCATTCTCGCCTGTATGAAGGTTAAGTCCTCGACGATAACACTCTGTTGGGTAATATAAACTCGCCTAAGGTTGCATCGCCAGGCATACCCAGAGCACTCGACGAGGATGGTATAGCAGACTGAGGTGGAGCGGTCGTATCTGGAAAGAGGGCTGAGTCTCGCAAGATCTGGGAGGAAGGAACGCTGGGGGTACATACGGTACACACTCTGATTCGGGGTGGCATTACCGCCTGAAGAAGGGCTAAGTCCTCGACAATCACCATCATATCGCTTGAAGAAACTCACCTAAGCCTGCCAGCCCTATCTGTCCTGCGTTATTTCCCTGGCCAGAATCGCGAGCGCCAGATGCAGAGTCGATGGAACCCCGATTCGAAGTCGATGGACTAGCGCTGTGTGATTTGGATCCGCCAATCCTGGCATGGAAGCGTTGCTTGAGTTTTTCAAATTTCCCGGTCAATTTCATTGTTGTAGTACGATGAGCATTCAAGTTGAGGGCAAGGCAAGATGCAAGGCGGTGGCAATGTATCTGTGTTTAGGACGTTCACCAACAGCGTTGGGCTGGGGAGCAATCGCGATTTGGCCGTGTTTGTCAAGTTCGCAGCCAAAATTGGCCCCCTGTCTATCCCTTCCCATTTCCTTACACGCCGTCGATACCACTGTTTAGCTAAAGCACGGTAGATACAGCCGTTGGCCACAACACGCACCCCGCTGCCATTCCCGCACTCAGGCACTTCACGGTATCTTATACCGCGACCATAAGCGGCCTCGACGTCCTTTCCTGGCTCTTGCCCCGCCCGACACCTCTGCCCCCTATCTCGCGTCCGTCCCCATTTTATTTCCGGCACTACTCTGTACCCCACCTTGACACCGTCACCCTGGCGAGCTCACGACACACCCTACTCCGCTGGGTCAGCCCCTCTCGAAGAATCCGCGCATAGCTCGTTTTATTCGCCCAAATGGCTCTTCTACTCTCGCAACAGCGGCCAGCAGACATTCCTTGTTACACCAGTTGAGCCTGGTGCGATTCGAGACGCAATCGGAGGCAGAGAAAGCACCCGGGACCCTTAAAGGAGCTGCAATCATGGATTGCAAGACCAACATGTACCTACCTGTGACGTCGACCTCCCAATTGCTCGTCTCCCACTACAATAATCCAAAGCTTTCGTCGTCATCAGACGCCTATAGCGCTTCGGTCCCATTAATAGGCTCCGCTGAGCCCGACGCCTACTGGTGCCGACCAGAGCGACGTCGCGCTCTCCCATCGAAAACCTGTCTTCTCCATCGGGTATTTGGTTGTTGGTGTCCCATGGCGGGTATCTCGCCACCGCCGCGGACAAGCTCATCGCAGACGATTTGGAGGGCGAGAAGCTGTGACTCGCGGGTGATTTGTTCTATATAACACCGAGGAAGGCAAGTTAGACACTTTTCAGTTGTCTCTTTTGTGGTATTCACCGTTTAGTCAAGATTTCGAATTGCGCGCGGCCACCAGCTTGCTGTGTGAGCAGATTCTCACTTGAGCGTCCTCACCTATTCACTGTGGCTCATACTGTCAACTGGACCTGGAGGCTTGACCTGCATCGGCATGTTGAGCCCCGGGACTTCGATGGGCGCAGCGTCCGTGTCGTTGTCGCGGGCACGAGAAGGGCAAGTGTAATGTCGGGGTGCCCTGTTTGACGGGCGTCAAGTCCGAAAAGCGATGGTGCATGAATTAGTCTCGGAGTCTGATTAGCGCCAGGTACGTTCTGTCGTATATATTCTCGCATGCGATGCTGATATGGTTGTAGCGATGGCGAGCTTCATCTTAATATATCTCGCGTCTGCTGCGCGATCCGCCCATCATGGCCGCTGCAGGGACCCCTTCTACCGCCTTTTACCGCCAAGGCAGGTTTTACGAGCGCCGTCCTCGATGCTGGCTACCGCGTTGAGTTGGCTAGTGGAGTCCATTACAATGCTACCGCCCTCCGTTCGAACGTCGCCGAGGTTCATGCGTCAACATTGGTATCATCTTCAACCGTCTCTCCTCTTCACTATCTTTACGATGCACCGCATCCCTGTGCTTCTGCGAACTCAGTTTGGTTTTTTTATATACGTCAACGATGACTTTACCGAATCGTTTTTCGACTTTCTGCAGGCGCTTATTTGATCTCAGGCCTTTTAGTTGTGTACGCATTGCGTTCGAGTACTTGTAGTCCTTTCCAACGTTTATATAAGATGAACCGTACGGCCGTACCTGCAGCTACTGAGTGGTATACCATCAAGCCGTGATGTGGAAAGGACAGGATATTGCTATCGAAGTATTCGCGATTGCGCATACGACCGACCTTCGTTTTCTCAAATTGTGCGTTGGCGTTCAGACACATATATAGACAACGGTTGAAACATGATATATTAGAACGTACATGCGCTACGCAAAATCTAATGTATATAGAAACGGGATCTAGGGGATATACGAAGGCATGTACAATAAGCAAAGCCAGTTTGCGAATCTGGGAGACCTGGCTTAAGCGCCCGTAGCTCGGCGGCGCCGTGTGGCCATATAGTCCGCTGAGCCGCAGGCACACTACGGGGTTCCTGTGCCGGCGGAGGAGGTATGGAAGATGTGTATAAGAAACGTACCCGCCCGTCCATCCCTATCCACTTTTTTGCTCTTCTTTCCCTCACGTCTGATCTCGTCGCAGCCCATCGTCTGCGGTTCCAAATGAACTCAGAACCACTGCGTCGCCTTGCCAAGCAGCTCCTGCGTCGTCTGGTGTTTTTCTGGGTGCCAAGACCCCATCCTTGACCATGACCCTGTAGTCCTCGTCCTCGTCTTTGTTGTCGTCATCCTCGAGGCTCGGCGAGGTGACGCATTGGTGAGGTGGTGAGGTCAGACTCATATCCCAACCAAGGGTCGCGAGCCATCTTCCGCATGGTCATCCAGCAAGGACAGCGCAGTAGTCGTGCTCGGTGTACGTGGGCCGTAGCGCGCGAGCCGAGGAGCGATGTGTTGTGTATGGCGCTCTACTCTTCGCTGCAGGGCCTTTAAGTTTTAAAGTGTATCCGATACCTTGGACCCCGAGGCGACGGCTGCTCGTGTACGGTGGGCATTAGTGGTACTCGTAGGTGCTGTACTGGGACGGTGGGTTTAGAACAGGGCGGAAGATAGAGGCTCTTTGCGGCGTGCGTTGTAGTGCCAGAGCTACTTGCCATTGCAGAGAAATAGGCGTGGGAAAGCCATCCCATTGCTCCTTCGGAGTCCTCACCTTCAACTTCCACTTGCACAGACAACACTTCCCTGCCACTTCTGCTATCTCATCGGCTTTCTCTTGCAAGAATCAACCGACAGCTCGCTACCTCAATTCTATGCCATATCCCGACCAACAAGACGAAAACCGACGCGTCGCGCGCCTCAACACATAGCATCGTCGCTCCTCCACACTGGCCCATTCCTTCCGCTGCGCGTCCCTAGCATCCTTATCTAGTGTGCCCATCCCAACCCGCGGCTGGCTTTCGTTCTTTGTGCTATCATCATCACTTCACACCTTGTGTCGCGTCTCGAACTGTCGCCCTATCAGGAAACAACTTCTCGCTGCATCGCTGTACTCTTGGAGGAGGGGAATATACCCCACCATTCTGTACGACCTCCTTGTGTCACATGTGAGTACACTCACTATCAGGCTTGCTTTCAGCCCCTGTTCTGACGACGTCTCTTCATAACCTATAGCCGCGTCTGGACCCTTTCCCGAAATCATGAGCCATTCAATCTCGACTGTTATATCTTCTGCGCGCCTTCGACACACGCCGGCGTCCAGATTCGTATTCAGTTGGCTTGGAGCATGACGAATTTTCGAGTCGATGGTTTTAGGACCCCCATCACCCTCTCTCCGCCCGATGGCGACGCTCCGACATCGTTCTTCGTTTTCGAACAACGCAGCTGCCTACTCTTCTCCCTTCACTGTCTGCGTCTATTGCTCATTCATCCCTTCGTGACGCCTCACACACCATCCCGACGAACAACCGACTTCCCATCTAGCCGACGTCAAGGCCGCCCCTGCCCACCTTCATGGTCACCCTCGAGCGAAACAACCATCCTGCGTTGCCACACCTCCCAAGAGTCCGCGAAACGGCCTCAAAAGTTCCGTGAAACTCCTTTCTATCCCCAACAGGCGTTTTCGGGACACTCGAAACACTCCATGCCCACGCACATCAGCTTGAACATCATCCGCCCGACCGCACGAGAGGGCGTCGTCATGCGCAAAGCTGCTTCCAAGTTTTCAGCACTCTCCACATGGAGTATGTCCCGCCTGACGCTCTCAAACGACGCCAACATCGAAGTAGGATTTGGGCCTCCTGTGGGGTTTGCTTCGGCGTGCAGATGGGGACAACCTGCGTGTTTTCGCATCGAAACTTTGAGCCTTGATCACACCTCTGTTTTCCTCCCGATTTCCGTCACCTATGCAAGCAAGGACAACATTCATCACGATGGACGACCGCTTGGACCCTTTTTTGTGGACCTCGGCTGACGTGTTGCTACATCCCCCCTGTGACTGTCGGCGTCGGCCTGCGCCAACCTTAAAATTCTTGCTGGCCTCTTATCGTCCTCTTGGCCTCTCTTGCCCCCATTCGCGCCGCGGTCACACCGGCGCTTGTCTCAGCTTCACTGACGCCGCTTCTACCTGGGGGGAGAGCAGGTGCTTGGAACCAGGGCCATCTGAGGTGAAGCGACGACGCCGTGTGGTGATCCTGGTGCCCGCCAACATGTGCGTCGAGTACGACGGCCGTCGTGGCCTAGTATCTACTGGCGGGGGATCCGCGAACCCCTACACGCCATTTGTGTCACCGCTGTAGACGAGTAGATAGTAGCCTTGAGGTTTCGCTTCCGGACGGATGGGATCGGGAGAGACGGCGACGGTGACGGCCACTCATCAAGAGACGGCGGGGGACAGCGCAAAGGAGTTGGTCGCAGTCGAGAGAGGCGGCGCGGCAGCTACGAGTGGTGGAGGAGGTCAGTGGTGGGCGGGAGTAGATAGATGCAAACTGCACACGAACCTAGTTTCCACTCCTGTACACGTAGTCGACCCCAAAACCTCCTCCATTTATCGGAGCCAGATATCAGCATCCATCCCAGTCAGAGTCCGGCGACGCGCAGCGGGAGCGCTCGATTTCGCGGATGTGTCTTGTTGGCGAACATGGGAGTAAGGAAGAAAAGGGGGTGCTGATCTCGCCTAGATTCCGCTTCGCGTTGCATACCTCCCAACCTCAACTCCTCGTCGCGCTCGTGAAATCCCACTCAAACCACTCCACTCAAACTCAAATTCAACTTGCATTTATCACAGCCAATTGACCAACTAGTAGTATTAGCAATAAGCATTAAGCTTTTAACCAAAATACAAAATACAAAAGTGAACACCATCTAGGCGCGACCCAAAAGCATATAACAAACCATAAAGAACGAGTGCGAGTGTAACGACTGTGGTTGTACATACAAGTACAAGTGCGGGCGGGAGGAAGAGGCAGTCGTCACAAATCGGAGGAGGAAAGATAATCAAATCGGGTCGTCAGAAAGCATACCGGTACCAGTACCAGCCGTATCGTTATGGGGTTTTTATCAGTGTGGGATGGCTAGCCCGCGGAGGCGTCTAGCGCCGCCGTGAAAATGGTGAGTATGATACAGTCGCTCTAGGCGTGCGTGGTGGATGCGGGTGGTGGTACAATTGAATGGGCGATGCGATAGCTTGACGACGAGCTCTTGATTACGCGGCGGACGAGGGAGTGACGATGCCGGATGTGTAGGGTAGACGGGGGTGGATGCCGAGGACGTGCAGGTGGCTTTTGAGTGTGTCGAACGAAACGGGGCGCAGTCGAGCGAGCGAGAGCGCTTAGCGCGAGGTCTCGCCGAAGGCCATCCTGCGCATGACGCGGCTCACATGGTAGGGCCGTGCCTCGCGCACCTTGAGCAGGGCGTCATCCTCGGTGGAAGGGGCGGTGGTGTTGTCGGCAGCGCGCTTGGTCTTCTTGATCTTGCAGCTATTCTGTAATCTCCATTGTTTGCCCGCTTCACGTTTTTTGTGCATGCCCGCCGGCAATCCCCATTAAGCGACCCTTGTTTGGCCGCTCTGCTGGTGACCAAATAAGCCGGTTGCCTTTTCAGGCTAATCCGCATAGCAACGGCCCATGTACTCTCGGCAACGCCGATCGCGATTAGATCCTCCCGCTATAATTGAACATGGACAATAGACATTGTGCTTCACCCTTCGAGGCGCTCTGTCACAGTTCACTCCGTTCACCTCTGCGTTGACGTCGATGGCCCAAGAGTACGGATTCTCTTCGTCAACGAAGTAGAAAATTTTTACTCGAGAAATTTGTTGTCTATGGAATGAAGCTCGATGAAGCTGTGTTCATTCGCATAAGCGCTGCCCCGACCGCTCACAGACATCTGCTTCCGCCGCCCCTCCCTCCATATACCGTTCTACAACCCTCAAGCGCCCTGGGGCCTACACAGCTTGGACCCGCTAGAATGTTCGGGATCGATTACAGATGCTTACGCGAAATGTGGGCTGATAACGCCGCGGTTGTGAGTACATCCCACTCCACCTCCGCTTCGCGTCCAGCGGCGTTCACGAATTTCTTCCTTCATTAAAATTTCGCGCTCGAAACCATACCAACCAAGATCAACAAAGGCTCAGCGCAGAGGAAAAACTTTCCCCGAGTCCTGAGCCACCTACACGGGAAGCTAGAGCGATTAGCGTACGCCGCTCGCGTATTATGGCTGTCTCCTGTCGAAGCGTTATCTAAATTACCTACGTACATTACTCGACAATCCTTGTATTCTCTCTCCATCGCCGGCGTGAACTGCCCTCTGGACACTCGATTTTTGTGCATGAACGCCCACCGAATTGCTGGCAAGCGTCCCTGGTCGGTGTCCCAGTTCCTTCTTGTGTAACAATCGTCATACGTCCGGACCCAGCGGGAAACTCGCCCACGCCGCAGGATTAACGGCGTCGCTTTGTTGGGTTTCGTTGGTTCATTTATGAGGCCATTGTAATCGACCTTCCGAATCCCGACTGATACTTACTACGGCTCATACATCATACATAGCAGTATTATCTATGAACCTCCTGCGGTCGCCACGCGCGCCGGCAGCGACGTTCGTGCCCATTCACGCTGGCGATCATGATCAGACTGTGCATTCGTGTTCAAGAGTCGACCATGATCACTCGCAAAACTACTTATGTCCGAAACCTCCGCCGACACATTGAGTCGCACTGAAATCACATTGAATGGCGCCTGTCAGCGGCCAGCCAGCTGACGTGTTGCCAGGCGTCTGGCCAAAGAGATTGTTCATATATATGCAAGGCGCACTATATACATACGTATCGCAGGTCTATGAAGACTCTCCTTTCAGGTACCCCTTCATTCGCAGAATCACATTCATCGTTCCATCCGCTGCGTCATCTCCCCGTCCGTCCGTCCGTCCGTCCGTATCTCTCGCGCGTCTCTGAGTCTCAAGGAAATCTCTTTGCACCAACGCACTTGTGTGCGTCTTGCACGCGATTCGCAAACGCGCTGCGCGGGCCACGAGCCGCGGTCCTTGCGGGGTGTGATAGGGGCTTCACACGCGCGGGGGTTCATACAACCTCACGGGAGATTGTTCTTCCTTCCTTTGAGTGTAGCGCTCATTCAATGGTAGATGAATCGAGTGCTTTTCAGGAGGCAGAGTGTCGAATTACGCACCGTCAAAGAGCTTTGTGTATCAGCGTCATTGTCACTGTGTGTCTTAATCATAGAAGGGTGTCGAATGCGGAGACGGTTGTTAAAGTAGCTGCATGGAACGCCAAACGAATGTGATAACCGCTTGTCCTCGTACCTCGTGGTACGACGATACTGGACCAACCACAACCTTCTACATTGTGCTGTCAACCTGCGATAACCTCAAGGGTCATCTTATAATTATAACACATGGTCTATTTCAGTTCCTTTTGTGTGCCCATCGCTCGTCGAAGCTGTCGTTGAGGAGTCTGGAAAATTCGTAGTACGTACCACAATTATAGCGCACAAAGAAGAACAGGGCAGTACAAGGAATCCCTTGGTCCGGACCTTGGGACCCAGTGCGCACCTCCACACTCTCGCTCTTCACTCTGCGCTCTTTATGTTGTGTCATCATGGCCCACATCCAGTGCCTATACTTACACGCACCTATTCTTGGAAGCACTTATTGCGATGACATTCAGTGACATTCGTTGACCTATGTACACAGACCTATGGACGTCTCTAACATATCTATAAATGCACATACCCAACGACGTGTTCAGTCAATGGTGCTATTTATAACATTTCGCATTGTTCTTCAATGTCCTTAGGCTATTTTTGGCCCGCACGACGTGAAAGAGCAGGCCACCGTAAGCGCCTGGCGACCTTCGCGACCTTAGAACCATTTTACAAGCTATTTTTATCTAGCAGGAGGTCTTTGTGACTGTATTCAAGAATAATTGTGCAAACGTGGCCCAAGCTCCGCGAATTGACTATGAAGCAGCTATGAACGGCGTCTGCCATTAATACTTCGAATGTACCCTAGGTTCCATTACCGTTGACAGCTCTTCCCCTCTTTGTGCAACCCGTAGCGAAATTATATTCAGCTATTTCTGGAGGCATCACGAAGTCACTCGCTGGCTTGTCCATTTACGTCCGTCAGGACTACGTACCTGGGCGCATATGTATCCAGTCAGAGGTCCTATTTATAGATTTTTCAGTGTTCTCGTTCTAACTCTATTTTAGTAACAGCAACGCTGAGCGCGTCAAGAAACTCGTGCGCTGTGGTGGATGGATCGCTATCTCCTTATGTCGCTGTAGTAAGGTTCCATACATCCAGTACCTGTGTTTCGGTTCCTGAGTTATCATAAACAGGCGCACCGACCTGTATCAAGTACATCCTGGCTGACTCGAGGGATATGTCGTGAGCCGAAGCATCCACTTTAGAGGGCGATGGCCCATAACCGCCGTATATCATCAACTGGAAAGCTTCTCTTCGAGTGAAAGGCAACGGCATATTCCATTTCACAAAGAGAGTAGAGGAGCAGATCTCACACGGTCGGAAAAATACTAGTACTGAGATAAAGTGCAAGTCATCCTTAGTGGCGTTTGCGAACCCTCTATATCCAGCGCGAAAAGGGGCCGACTGATCATTATATCAATTTATTATGAATTCAAACAGTAAATCTGCGCAGAATAAGGTCTTCGTCGTCAGGCTATTGCGTCGCAGTCTACTATGCCACCACCTACATCCGTATCTCTGCACCTAGTGCGATTGAGCCATACACATCATCTCTTCCTAGCTAGTGCTGACGGCGCCGGATGCCTCTTACAGCTGAACGTGGACGGTATACTTGTCCCATCCTGTACTGGTAGAACTAAGATACGATACGATGGGTAGTGTTGCTGGTATGCTTTGTGAAGACTTGATTTGATCATCTTCCCTTTTTCCCCCGATTTGAGACGACCGCCCTTCATCCCCTTTCACCACTATCGCAATTGAATCCCACAGTCGTTACGCTTTGGTTACACTCGCACTTTCTTTCACGAGTGGTTGTTTTATACCACGACCCGGCGCTATTGTATAAAACCACTTTCATTCATTCTATTTACTCTCACAAAGGTCCAATGAAGTTCATCTTACCACTCCTCTCTGCGGTTATTGCACTCCCTGCGCAACTGGCAGATGCAGCGGCCGTCAATGTCACAGTGCGTCTTAGTTTGAATAGCTCATGCCATATTTAGAGCTGACTATCGTTGAAAAAATCTAGTCTAGGGCGCTTTGCACTACGCCCAGTAGCGATGTTACAACCACTAATTTTGTAGCCAATCTCCGACGACTCTACAACCCAACACTTACCGACCATTTCCTAACAACGGATGGTATAGCGGAGGCTCAATACACATTTGATAAAGGTTACAACTCGGACGGTGACCCGACCACGACTCCATATTTGTCAACCTCAGGGCTCGTCTTCTTCAACAATGTGCCTGGCACTGTCGCGCTCTTTCGCCTGTACAACTCAGCCACCTCTACTCATCTTTTCACCGCCGATACCTCTGTGCTGTCGTCTGCACTAGCCTCGGGGTACGCATATGAGGGGTTGCCGTATCGGCATATTGTCGGCTATGTCTACGTCACTGGAGGATGCGCAGGGGCGGTTCCGCTTTATTGGGCGCACAACGACGCATTATCCGATAACTACTATACGGTGTTTGCGAACAATTATAACGCCTATATTGCGAATGGATGGACAGGAAAGGGTATTATGGCCTGGATCTATCCTCGTAAGTTTTCTACAATTTACGCGCGGAAAGGCGCATTGATGACGAGTCACTTAGCCGTCTAAGCCTTCACGAGCCAGCGTAAAGGACATAGGTAGACTGTGACGTCGCAACGTCAATTGTGTTTGATGTCTTCCTCCTCAAGTCGCCATCAATGACTGGCAGAAGATCACGTAGACTATCACTATTTACGAAGAAAGGCACATTTTTCTGGAATGAGAAGAAGCTCTGAACAATCTTATGTTTAGTATGTAAGAATCTACTTCAAATGAATAGAAGAATTGTATGTAGTGCTATTCCATGTGATTAGAAGATGCCTACAGTCTTTGCTTTGTTGTAGAATGAGAGGAATTGCGGCACGCTTTCAGTTGAGAAATGATGCAGATATGAGGCTTCGACGAGATTAGGAGTGTTGAGGGGTGACGCGCCCGAATCCATAGTGCGAGCGCCAACGGCAGTCCGGTTGATCGATATGCTGCCCGAGTCTCTGTCCAATTCTGGGATAATAGATATCACATCTAACACGTCCCTTGGAGACAAAAAGTGCTTCTCGTCTCCATCGCTTTTTAAGGTTACATGTGCACCCAGCTTTTTGCGTTCCGAGTATATGCCCACAATTTCGCAACCATGTTCATTGGTGACAGGCTCACCACCCAACCAGATTTGCGTAAATGCGGACCATTCGAGAGTCGGATATGCAGTCAGCTCAAGGTACTCCAAAGCTGGCATGAGCAGTGGTTCGTCCTGATGCCGGAATCGGCCACTCATCGCCCGAAGAAGATGTTCTGGGGAAAGAGAGGGTCCAAGTGACAGATTCAGAGTTTTGAGGGTAGGGACTTCGTGGAGGAACGGAACGATCTGCCCAATATGCGCAATTTCCGGCCCATCTATCCTAAGTTCCTCGAGGTTACAGATCGATCTCTTGATACAGGCAATCATGCTCCTTATGGGCATGATACGCTCGTAGTCATCACCATAGTATCTGAGTGACGTCAGAGATGGAAAGCAAAGGGTATTGAATAAGGCCTGGGCAACTCCCTGGGATGACTCCATATTCGTGTATGAAAGCAAAAGAAGTTCGGGAAGGTGGATGGAGTATGAAGGGGCCCAGCTGGCGTCCTGTTCATAGTCTTTGATTGACTCAAGATTAATATGGAGAATGTTGGAGGCGCCGAGACGAATGATATTGAAGGCGATATCCCATAAAACATTTTGAAGGCTGAGTTCAATGAGATTACTCCAGAGAATGTTGATTTTATTGGGCGGGATTGAGGAATGAAGCGAGAAGCTATGGGGACTGGGAGGAGGGTTGTAGCGGTGGAAAAGACACATGGTGGTGGATGACTCGATAAGGTCTTCGTCGTCGCCAAAATCCCCGACACACAGGTAGCGAAGAAGAGTGGGAGTGGGGGATTCTTTGGTTGGGTTTCGAAACAGGGATGCGATGTCAAACGGTACGCCCTGGATATCAAGGTTGAAGAGTTTTGATGAGAAGCGGTTGAGGACCGTCATCACAGATTTCGCATTCGCTTTCCAGGCATTATCGAGGGATCTCCAATGTTTAATAAGTCGAACGCTGACCGAGAGACATCCAGTCCTCTCAAACCACTGTTGGATAAGGTCTGGGCCATGAGTGTGACCTTCTGACAGCAAGTCAACTCTCAACATCGTCCATAGGCTTGGAGAGGACCATGCAATTGCCCGCCACCGTCGGCAGACTGCGCCTAACCGCAACGGCACCCCTGCGTTTACTTCATCGAGCTCTGGAACATCAAAGCGACGGTTTTCCTTCGTATGAATTTCAATGTAGAGTTCGAAGATGAGAGTCGAAATTTCTGGAGGCAGAATGCCTGTGATGGGATCGTTCCTCGTGATCATGGCTGATTGGAGCGCAGTCCGTCGTCGCTTCAGGTCAGAAACCAGCTCTTCTGCAGCCGCAAGGCTGGCTTCAATTTCCCGGATTTCCTTGCAGTCCATGCATGAGTGTCCGGCGGTGGATGAGGTGCCAATTGAGCACTTCAAGACACACATGCGGGAGGACGGGCTTTGAATGGCAACCGGAGCGGAACGTTCAGGGGTTCGTTGGGCGACTTCAAATGCCAGGATCCTGGGCTCCATCGTGATAAAAAAAAAGAGGATATTGGAGATGCAGGCTGCAGTATAAATGAATGTGTATGCTTTTGCGGATGATAAGGTAGAAAAGAAAAAGGTTACGCGAATTTCTTGATCTGAAACCGGTCACGGTCACATGCTGCAGACGCCCGCGTCGCGGGGTGCGCGGATCACTATACCCGGACGCGTATTCTTTCGTGATATGGCAGATACGGAATTCATCTTTTCGCTGCAAGCAATTTGCGATGATAACCCAGATACATTGATTTATACAAAATTAGCAGGCAAGCAGAAATATGTAAATGTGGAGGTGAGTCGGTATCAGAATATCAGACCCATCATCTTTGCCCCCTGATATATCATCAAATACTCAGGATGCGTGCGTACAGGGAAGCAGCGCAAGAAAGCCTTCTCAAGGGAGTTATCAGGGCCCCGTTTACCTTCATGTCCCGCCAACTTTGAATTCTCCTCCACCTCAGCTCTCACCAGAATCTCGTCCCGAATTTGCGGCCTGATCGCCATCAACGTTACTGGATACATAGCCGTCCTCATCCACCGCCCCCTCCGAATTGCTACGGAGCGTCAAATCCCCGCTCAGCCTCTGCCTGGCCCATCTGATACCCATCTCAGAAAACCTGAAATCCGGGTCGCCGATCTGACTCCCGTTGCGATTGGTGGGGATGTAGATGCCAGGAAGCAGCATCCAGTTGAAGGGCGGGTGGACGGGGCATTGGAGCTTCCTGAATTGTGGGAGGAAGAGCGTCGGAAGGTCGGGGCGCTGGAGCCCATTTGCGAGTAAGAGGGAGAGGGAGAGGGGCTTGATGGAGACTGCGTCGTCAAGCGAGAGCTCGCGCATGCGGAGGCTGGGCATGGCGTGCAGGAGGGGGAGAAGTGCGGCGCCAACATCGTCAGCTTCCGTGTGAGGTAGATCATAGATGTTGCGGGAAGAGCGCTGGATGATGGTGATCATGGTGCCGATGGGTATGTCGCTAAATAGCTCAAGGCCGTAGTATTGGATAGATCTTAGGGCGGGAGCGGTGATGTGGTTAAACAGGGTCTGGGCGAGGCCTTGCTGCAAGTCAAGTTCCATGAACGAGATGGCGACATGGGCGGGCAAGTCGAAGACAAGAACGGGCAGCCAGTTTGCGTCAATTTCTACGTCGTCGTTGTCGTCGTGGATTGCCTTAATGGTGATGTTGGTCAGAGGGTGATGGCAAGGTGATGGCATCGACAACAATGGGCCTGGTGACCTTTTCGATGCCATCACCCTCTGCACCTTGCTGACCCTCCCCTGATTGGGTTGCCCCTGTGTATGTGAGCTTCTCATCAAATGTTTCACGTTTTGTAGACACTTTCGTAGACCGGGTATTCAAAGTTCTGGAGATTCTGTACAAAATGGTTTGTAGATTCTGTAGACGATCTACAGTTTAACTTTGAGTTTCCCTAATACTACTGATGGGGAAATTGCAGGCAAGGTTGCGGTTATTTGTGCTCCATTTATTGGGCAAACAAGTTTGCTGACATTAACATCGCGTGAGTCTATCTCTCAACTACCTCTTTCATCATAATGCCCCCAGCCGCAAGTCCTAGCCCACTCAGGGACCAGTACCAGCATTATATTCCGAGGTTCATTCTAAGGTCCTTCCAGGATGCGCAGATTCGGCAAAGGTAAGGGCCCATGCTCTTGACCTTATCATTGGGAGCATTGCGAGTGGGGCAATCGAGCTCAAGTCTGACTACGACCGGGCGTACAGGGTCTATCACGCTGCCACGGACGATGTCGATAAGTATTGCAAGACTTCCGCAGAGATACATGCCATGACAGCGCGCGCCATGATCAAGATGAAGACTCTACTTTCAACGCCGCCGCACAACAATCGTTCCGTGAACTTTCCCTTAATGGCAAAAAAAATCGTCAACACGCTTTCCAAACTTGATTCTAATACTTTTTTCGCTGCAATTAGGCCCAAGATCGACAGTCTCCAGGTCGGGTCAAGGGGACAGATGTAGTCAGCCAGATCAAGTACGATGCCGCAACCATTGGACTTACTCATTGGCTGGCAGAAAACCGTGCCACTTTCCTGAAGGAACTCATTCCAAGATCTCTGGAAATTCTTTGTTGAAACGTTCTCGGGGATTTGGAATCTTGTATTCTCATATTTTCTTGCTGTCTACTTGAAATTTGTTTTGACTTAGTCAGGCACATGTTTGATCTGTGCCCTGTTATATTTTTTGTGTCATAAAATTCTTACTTACTCTCAGTTCAATTCAACTAGCCTGGGACCCATGCGTCGCACGGGCAAGCAGTCTACATACATTCCTGTCTGTTCTTTGAGTAGAAATTGATTATACGTATTTGAAAATGAAATTTCAGAGACAGTGGTCAAAAGGTGAACGCACCGCAGCCGCCTTACGCCGGCTGCTTTGCTTCACCCATGCTTCACCAGCGTACAATGTAATCTACTATACCATTTCGACTGTAGATTCATATCTCGCATCGCAACCCACAAAAATTGTCTTTTGTATATATATAAAATTGCCTTAATTCAAAAGAAATATCTCGGGGCATTTTGGCGACGAAAAGATTCGTGAACATACTGTCGATGTAGTAGGGGGGTATACGTATATGGATTGCAAAGTATTATTATGACTGTATGCAGTACAATCTTGTGTCGCCGCTGCGGCATTACAGCTTGTTATTTACTTTCAATGATCCTACAAATATAACGGTCACTGGCAAGTCCCCCCAACGTATTTCTTTAAATACATATTACATTGCACATGAGCCTTGTCTAGATGTAATTTGTCTGCCATTGGTTTGCTGTCGCTCTTGCAAAGGCAAAGTACTACAAAAATTATAACAGATAAGTTGGGGGCCCGTAGCAGGAACATGAACCAACGCACAGTCAAGACAGGTTTAGCAGGAGGGCCATATGTTGACAGAAAGTAGCGTTTAGCTGGTCTTGAGTCAGTCGCGTTGTCGTGTCAAAATATTATACACCGTTTTGTTAGATTTTATGTCCTAGGTATTGAGCTCAGACTCATGGTCCAAGTCTACGTGCGTACACATGTAGATAGTCTGTACACATAGATAGAGGCTCGCACGCCGTAGCCAATGCATACATACAGTAGCCAGCTCATCACTCCTGTCACCTCGCGTACTCAATCTAGGCTGAGTCCAACAGGTTCAGGTCTATTTCTAGGTCCACGGCAGGCGAGACTGTTGAACCCACTGATCAATATATGATTGGCCAACAAGAATTTATAACAGTTGTGAGATACGACAGAGCAAGGTGATATTATCTATGTACTGTAGTCTGTGTACCTTATTTATGAGTATGTCTAAGAAAGAAGAGAGAATATCCAGCACAAAAGAATCATCTAGCGAAGTGAAAGGTATGTGACAGTTGTCCGACCAATGAGAATGCAGATTTGTCTTCCATTTTCGGATGACATTTGTGTTCCTTTTATAGTACCGTGTGAGATCTTTCGTTTTATATAATGGATTTCCAGGTGTTCATTCGATAGCCCACTACTTGTACGTCCAAATTTATTTGCAGTATTAGTAAAGTAGGATGAGTGGCAGCGCACCGGCAATCAACTGAAATGTAAGTATTATTCGAATCCCCGGATTTGTTTTCCCATCACGATTATCAACAAGAAACTTAGGCGGTCTCTGCGGCTCAGTGGAATAAGAACTTGAAGGAGGATAGTGGGATGTACTGAGTGTGTTAAGGGCTGGCATTTCGCAAATGTTCGGTAAAGTTATGCATTTCTGGCAAGTGCACGAAAAACTCTTCAAGACTGTAACGCCAGTGCGCCACCACTGGATGAATTCGATGACCGTCTGGACTGGCATGAGGTTTCCCTTCTCGTAACCATGGTGTTCCAATGATGCCAGAGACGGGACGTGAAGAGCGTCCAGGACTCAAGAACGATTCAAATACAACAGGTACTAGTAGTACACTGGTATTAAATACTTATAGAAATAAATAGATAGGAACAGGTAGACAATTTGAGTTATCAAGCCAACGGAGAAATTGGGTACTGTATTTTAAGTAAGCCAAGGCTCTAAGTACGCCTTCCTTATTCGCATATGTCACGGTGCCAAAGAAATATTGCGCCAATAAGAGACTCGTCCCTAGCTCGTTCATCGTACTAGGGAGGAATTTAATTGATTGAGATCAAACTATCTTAGCGCATGGCTAAGTTCCACTCGTATAAACAGCCATAGCAAGGGAACATCTCCCGCACTGTGGAAATTGGCAAGCAATGTGAAATGTCAAGCCCATCTGTAGTTTCAATAGCCTTTGCTCCGTACAACTCTAGACCTTGCCACCGAGATGCAAATGGGTTAGTGGCCTTGATGGTCTTCCAGCATAACACTTTCTGGAACTCTGGCCTATAGTAAAGGACTCAGTCGAGGGAGTCCTTATGGAACTTTATAGATATCTTACTAGTAATCAAGGAAGACAAGAGACAACGCACACATTTCTTATTAGTGAGGATACGGGTAATTGTATTTTGTGACAGCTTCCAATTGCACACAAACGTTAGTCGAGCCCAAAATAGGACGCCTCGTCCTCAATTAGGCATCCTTAACTCCCATTCTGTTATTTTAATGGCTTGCATGACATATATATAAACAGAAACAATTAGTTTGATCATTTGTGCACGCAAGGCCTTAAGGGATGCAGCGTGTTTGACGGCGAGTCGATGCTCTTGCGTAGACCAAATAGAGTTGCGGAACAAAAGTAAGGACGAAAATACAAATGAAATTTCTCGGTATCTCTGTCAAGTGGTCATATGGATCTCTGAATTAATTGATATCACAACCACAGGTACCTTGATTGAGATTCCAATAGACTTCATTGCTTTTGGACTTGGTCAATGATTTATGATTGTCCCTTGTCTAGGGGTGCTTCCAGTTGACGTACAAGGACGCCCCACATTATGAAGAGCCCCGTCACAGAGAAGTTCGGGCCATGACGTCCTTCTCCTTATGGGCAACCTCGCGGAGGAAGCGCCTATACTCCTGCCATCCATCTTTACCGTTCCACATGTCCCTAAGCTACAGTCGCGGTTAGTCAAAAATAATCGCAGTCAACTTGGTGAAGCGCACCGTCTGTAAATTGAGGAATCCGTGTTGCTCCAGTGTCCAACCGGGTACGACAACCTCCGTTATCAAGCACCCCACCCTTTCCGGGTCTACCTCACCTTTCTTCACGCTCTCGACGTCCTCTGGAGGGATCTCGCTTGCTTTCCACCAGCCGCCCTCCACGAACAGCTGCAGCACCTCACCCGCGGCAATGTTGGTGCCCATGACAATCTGCTTCACTGTCGGGAGCTCGTTAGGGGTTGTTGAAGGCTTGATGAGTGTGTAAAGAGAGCGACCCGCATGGTGAACGTGATATGTCTGCCATTAACAGCATCGGATACGACGCGTTAGATAATGCGCATCATTGCGTCCTCGAAGCGCGACGCACTGCATGCTGGTTCATATGCATCCCGCCGCGTGCCGACTTGGGCGAAAGAAGATAGTAAATTTGAGTTGCGGCAGAGTTCCCTGTCGCTGCATCTACAAACAGAGGAGTCACATGGAGAGCAATATGACCTCAGGAGTTAGCTCTACATATATAGAACAGGACGTTAGCGCACCTGGCGCAAGAACTTCGGTCTGCTTGAAGAACCCGCCTTCAAAATGTTCCACCAGGTCGAGCTTGTTGATCAAGTCGCTGTTGGATGTCGGGTAGGGGTATGAAGGGGCCATGTCGTTATTTCTCTGAGATGATTAACATGCAATAGAGAAAACCAGCGTCAACATGCCCCGGTTTATATGCGAATCCGAGAAAGATCTTTGCCACTTGCTAGCACAGGATAGAAATCGAGTGCGTCCGCGTCGCGGAATGTCTGAAACGTGATTCATAAGCGCCATCGCTTGTTGGAATATTAAATTGATTACGAACGATTTCAATCCCTTACTAATTGTTATCTTATCATTCTAATTTTACCCAGGATCCCCACTTATTCATCTTAGGTACAGTACTGATATGTACTCTACGAGCTCGCGTTTTTTCCTTCTCGGCGCGACTGTCCATAACCCAATTCAACATCGCTGGGACCTACCGGTCCATTATCATGATGGGCAGTAGTTGGTAACATCGCCCTGAGAAACCCAAAACGACAGGCAATTATGTTCTACCTCAGATACCGATGTTCGAATTTTGTAAATATTCCTGGGTCCTTTGTGCCATGCTATGTCCATGGAACTGGATTGACGTAAAGTGCAAAGAATCGCAGTAGACGTCCGACTGCGCGTAGGTGTTGCCTGAAAACCTTCGGGTGAAGGGAGCTCTAAAGTCAAAGCGAAGTTTGCTTCAAGGATCCATATGCTATTGGCTAAATCATAGATAGCGCGTGTTATGAATGGTTCATGTGGAACAAGTAGCTACATATAGAGAAGACTTCAGCTCAAGAAAAGAGACTGTGTGCGAATAGGAGAGTCTCGAAAAGTCCAATCTCTTGGGTACTAATACCTGAGTCCTTGCCTTCGATCAAGCATGTGCATGAGACGGCACACTTTTCTTCCCAGCCATCTCATACAGAACATCTTTATCTCCACTCCCATCAACAAGGGCCTTGAAGAAACCATCGTTCTTTTTGAGCAATGCAGCCGGACTATCAAACTCGGCCTGCGCAAAGTTAACATAACCGTCCGATATCAAAGCACTGTCACTTACAACTCGGCCAGCATCTAATACGATCTATATAAAAATGAGCTACTCAGTATGCTTCCGTTTGTCTGGGGGTCAGTGGACGCTCACAATTTTATCGGCATCCATGATAGTTTGTAGACGATGAGCGACAGTGATGACTGTAACGTCGGGGTCAAGCTGATGGCGTAGAGTTGTTTGAATAACATTGTCCGTTTTGTAATCTGCAAATTGGCATTCAGCAATTACCGCAAATTTAAGAATTGTTCTTGTCAAATGCTCACCAATCGCCGAAGTTGCTAAAATAGAGAGTGAGTTAGGATCGACCAAGGTGGAAGATCCTGATACACACCTTCATCGAGAATGAGCAGTTTACTTCTGCGCAACATGGCCCGCGCTAGCGCTAGTATTTGTTTCTCGCCGACTGAGAGGTTGCCTCCGCCCGACGTTATATTGCTGTCAAGGGTGATGCGCGACTCGCCGAGTTCGTCTTGTAGCAAGAACAAACCAGCGGATCGGAGGGCGTCGTTCAGAGCTGCATCGTCGTGTTGTTCAAACGGATCCAGATTCTTCCGGAGGGTCCCTAGAATCAGCATGAGAAATTGTCGACATTAACAGACGAGCTTAGGTTGTCCTTACCGCTCAATAGTTTGGGCTTAACAGCAATGTAGAGGTCAGGAGTATAAGAGTGGGAAAGCTATAATGACTCTTACCACTTGAGGAATGATAGTGACATTAGAGCGAAGAGCATCGAGATTGATAGTATTGGTCGAAACGCCATCAAAATAAACAGTGCCTTCGGTGACTATGCATCGCAAGAGTGAGAGCGTCAATGAGCTCTGCGCAAGGGTTCTTTCAATACAAATTGAATGCAGAAAATAAAACATCCGCACCTTTCCGCTTCCTGTTCGACCCACTATGCACATTTGTCAGGTCGGTCGGTTTTTTGAATCTGAATTCTCTCACCAACGCCTACTCGCTCGCCCGACTTGATATGGAACGAAACGCTGTGCAACACGGTGGGGCCATCCTTTTTGGCACATAAGAATGTGAATATGCGAAGGGATCAGCGGCTTACTTGTGAATATCGAGCTGACAGATTCTCGACGACTAAGTCACCGCTTGTTGGCCAAGCTGCTGGTGGCTTCCCTGACTCTGTTGCCTGGGGCTCGTGGTCAATTTCGATATAGCCCTGGATGCGTTCCAAGCTATGAAGGGATTCAGGATTAGATATCTAGCTCAACTCTCACGTACCAAAAAGCTCACCTGTTTGACTGGACCTCAAAGTCGTTGAAGATTCTGACCCACCAGAGGATCATCGTGCAGAAATCGGATGCCATATTCAGCGTGAAGCCAGTATTGGAAGACCCGATGGACGGTCCATACACAAGATAGCACGCTAGAGCGGCGTAGTACACATTTCCGATGTTGTCGATGCGTGATCCAATCCATCGGTTTAGGTTATAAGTTAGTCGGGAAATACGGGTGTAGTGGTCGATCCTCTTTGAAGCTTCCGCCTTAAAAGCCGCCTGAGCACCATATGCTCGGATGGATACTATGGCCAGTTAGCATTTGACACAAAGCCAAGAAACCGCGCTTACCGATACCAGCGATGGCGGCACTGAAATGAGCCAATACTGGTGATTTCGCATTGCTGGTATGCAATATCACTGTGAGTTCGCGGAAACTCAAATAGTGGGTGCATACCTTTGTTCCCGCTTCGAGGAAAGCTGCGCCTTGAGGTAAATGTTTCCTAGAACGGCTCCTAAACTTGCAACTGCAATGCCTGGGAAAAAGAAAATGGGGGCGAAGATAATGACGACGCTGATACTAGTGAACATTGTGAGAGTCACAGAAGTCAGCGAAAGAAGGCCACTCGCGAGTGGCCCATCAATCATGCGGATGTCTTGGGTACACCGAGCAATTATTCGTGCAGCCGGCGTCTCGTCAAGCCACCTACTTATTGTCAATAGGAATCATTGCTTTGTTTACTTTGGGGACTGACCGTAGAGTACTCGTGAGGACCGAGCTAATTAACATAGAGTTGATCCTTCGCGAGGCTCGTAGAGTTCCGTATACGTAAAGGAAATAAGACAGATTGTTTAGGCTGATCGTCGCCACGACAATGCCAGAGTAGATACCAAGGTAGCTGTGAGACAGTTATCAGCTGGTTCTTCAAATATAAAGCAAAACCACTTGCTAGGCGACGCTGATTTCCGATGGATCGTGAGTTTCATACTGAGTTCCCCAATACCCAAGGAACCAAGTCCTGAACGCATAAATACATTCCACAAAGAGGAAACCACAAATCCACAGAGAGAAGAAAACGAGAGGATAATCGCCGCCCAAAGCCGTCAGGAATAGTTTCACCGAATTCCAGGTAACGTGTCCCTGGGCAATTTCTTCGGCGAGGATCAACTTTCCAACGCCTGAGGGGGCACCATCTTTCTTCTGAGAGCCCAGGATCTCTTCCTTTGCGCGCTCTAGAATCTCCTTATCTATTTCAACCTCCATTGCTAATTCGCCATCCTTTACGAGGGGGACGTCAATGTCATTTCCCTGGGATTTGATAGTGCCGTCCGATCCAATCGAGACAATAAATTGAGCAATTGGGGAAATCAAAGCCACATTGTGCGTCTGCAATGAAATTCATGAAATCAGCTCAGTTTGCTCCAGGTCACCTTGATGTGCCGACGCAGGTTTACTTACAACAAGGAGGACAGTCCGTCCTCGCACAAGATCTCCCTTGAGGCATTTCTCGACAATCCAAGAAGCGCTAAGTGACAAAAGGAATCAACACAGATATTGGGCTATGAGAAATACGTGAACAAAAGACTCACGTGTGGACATCGAGTGCGGCAAGGATATCATCCAGAAGAATCAACTTTGCCGTGGAATAGATTGCCCTTGCTAACGTGACACGAGCCTGAGCAAGGCGTTAAAAAGAGACCTCGGGCATACATTAACTCCTACCTTCTGGCCACCGCTGTTGGTTTATAGTTGTTAGTAAGACGACCTGAGAGACAATCATCACCGCACCTCAGTGTAATGCCCTTTTCTCCAACCTCTGTTTTATCACCGGCTTCGAAAAGTTCCAAATCCTTGTCCAATGATGTCTGCCTGAGTACTGTATACCAGTGAGTACGTACCCACTCTTCGAGGAGTGAATTGGCCCATACCTTTATTGTAACGTGCCTCGTCATAAGGTTGACCGAAAAGAATGTTATCACGAATTGTTTCATTCTGAACCCATGACTCCTGTGAAGCGTACGCCACGCCCCCTCCGCGAGGGAGATTAAACCAGGAATCTGCGGTCAGAGGTATGAAATGCATCTCCCCAAGGAGCGCCATAAGGATGGATGTCTTCCCTGACCCCCTGGAACGTGTTCAATGAGATTGTGATGTTCGAGTGAGATGCCACTTACGTAGGGCCAATGATAAGATTGAGGCAATTGCTTTTGAATTTGACTTCGCCGTCAATTCTAAGGCGGTAGGCACGGCGCGAAGGGGTAACGGAGCCATTTGTGGGATTTCCAGACCACGAGAAGGAGGCGTTGCGGAACCCAACGTCATTTTCCTCACCAGGGAGCGCTGGGATGACCACATCATCAGTGGTATTTGATTTCTGCACGTATGCATCAAGGAGTTCTGTCTCTTTCAAGAAGCTGTTCACTCGATCCAAAGATACTTTGCCTATGGGAATCGACGTAAATTACTAGGTAGTCAGGCACGATGGCCAAGGGACGCACCTGTGGTAGCTTGAGTGATTTGCCAAGAGACATTGAACAGCTGATTTCTCAGCTTGTTGAATACATTGAGTGTGGAAAAGATCACCGATGCTAGATGATCAAGGAGGTCAGGGAGTAGAAAAGGCACTTAGAGGAATTGCGAACCATTTAGTTGTTGCTTCATCACTCCAGTATATATAGCATAGGTGATGATCATCGTAATGGTGGGGAGGACCCCGCTATGTTATAAAATTAAATAAAGCCTTTACTGAGCACGATGGTATTGCCTTACTTGAGGATTCCAGTCAGAGATTCAAGCACTTTCAATTTGAAGACCGATTTCAGTTCGTCATTTCGAGCGTCTTGAATCTGCTGCAACATCTTGTTCTCCCATCCAAATAGCTTGACCATCTTCAACACGCTGACAACTATGCATGAAAATGAGTGCTAGTACAGTTTTCAGAGGGAGGAACGAAACTCACCCTCCGTCGTTTTTTGGACACGGGCGTCAGTCTGCATGAGTCAAAGTTAGTGTCATAGCATGAGTTCGACAACCGTGATACTAACCTTCTTCATACGCGTCTTCTGTGTACTGTGCAGAAGCTTCGTAGCGTATCCAGGTAGAGGAAGGAGAATTATCATCGACGCCAAGCCAGCAAATGCACTATACGCAAGTTAGGGTCCAAAAACAATGGCAGTCAGAGTATGTGAACACGCACCTCCATCCTAATAGCGTGTATAGGAAAGCGATGGACAGACCGACTTGCAGGGGAACGGAAATGACTGGAACAAACCGTCAGTTCAGATTCAAGATTTCATACAGAGGAAATGAACACACTGAGGAACAGGAAATCACGCGAGTCAATGATATTTCCAAGATCAGTGGTGACCAAGTTATTAATTTTGCCGACGAGGTTATCCTCTTTGTCTTTCTCGTCCTCTTTCTTTTCATTCTTTTTTGGCGCAGGAGCCGGGGAGCTGGTCGAGGAAGAGGTGTCTTTACCTTTCCCTTTTGCAGCAGACGTCTTGGTGATCGTCGAGTCCGTCCCATCAGTCGATACGGCGGTGGTGGATTGTGAATGAGCACCTTCGGTTTCGCTCTCGTTCCCATTTCCACTGGTACTAGTTGAGCTGTCTGCGATGGAGGCGGTCTCCGGCGTACCCGCAACAGTGCTTCCACCCTCAGATGCAGTTGTTGGCTTCTCTTCTTCGTTGGCTTGCGATGTTAAGCGAATGCGCAAACTGTGTTCAAAGATAAGCTGCGTGAGCAAGGACTCAGTGTGTGCGAGCGCGCGCGTCGCGTAGAAGATGTAGTTTTGGAAAAGTATCGTCCGCGCGAGCGCGCCGGCGAAGAGAGCAAATATCCAGAACCAGGGCCTGATGAAGTCCCGTCCAGGCCCAGCTTCCATGTAACTGTCGTTCAACATGCATCGACTCAGTCAGGGTAATTTTTATCTAAGGCTGAAAATACGCACCCTAGAAGTCTGTAGATAGCTAACGGAGTTATAAAGCCCCCTAAACTGTATCCCGTAATATCCAAAGCCATGGCAGTATATTCAAAGCCTAGGGGAAAATCAGAACATCACTTCTTGAATGGCTTCGCGAGAACTCACGAAAGACACGCATAAGCCCGAAGAAGATATGTCTCTTCTTCGCGCCCCTGTACGAGTCCAAGTGCTGAGCGCGTGTTCATCAGCATATATAGCTATGTAACCCGCGTGTGGCTATGCAGTCCACTCACCGGAAACGCGTACGCGATGAGGTTCTTCGACGCGTCGGTATCCATGAGAGGAGGCATTTGATCGACTTCAAGGTGCTTGACGCGGGACGCGGACGTGATGACCGGCGTAAGGTAGTCAAAAAAGAGGAATCCCCACAAGGACGTAGTCTGCTCAGCATTGGGCACGGGCATAGGGTCCTATTGATGTGTACTCAACCATCGGCACTGTGCTCGGGAAAGAAATGGCCCTGTGCGTACCTCGGGATCGACGGGGACATATTTACGGGGGATGAAGAGAGGCACGACGAGCGCGATGATGGTGAGAATGGCAAACTTGGCCCAGAAAAGCGGGCCTTCCACGGCTGCGTCCACCGGAACTTGTTCGTAGGTGGCCAGGGGCCAAATATCGCGGTAAATAAAAACGGATAGAGTCACCAGGAGAAGGAAAATGTTGATGCGCGTCGCCTGGGGACCCCACTTGAGGGATATGAGCGAAAGTAGTCCCAACGCAGAAGAGTATACCTGCGTCGGAGTTAGCGGTGTGCGACTTCGGGAAGAGTTCTTTCTTACGAATGTGAGCGCCATCCAAGAGGTCGGGTTTGCCCAAGTGGTATATTTCACGAGAAACAGGATAGCGAGCGCGATGCTTCCCAGCAGGCGAACCGTAGAAAAGGCTACAATCTTCCATCCTCCTAGGTGGTCCAGATGTTGTCTCCAGTTAAGCCGTTCAGCTGGAGCGTTGTTGGATGATCGAAGGAGTCCAATGCAGACGTGCAGAAGCTGAAAACACAAGCAGAGCGCCACGACACCAACTGGAATTACGAGTGTGTTTTCGAGGATCCTTCAACTCTGTTAGTTTTGAAGATACGCTCAGCGGTAATGTCTCACCATCTTGGGCCTTCTATGAGTACCTGCGGAACAAGTACCTCCTGGTAGTCCATTAGCTGCTGGCGGTTGGAGGTCAGGAGAGACAGCCGTTGAGTCACATCAAATATACGTGAAGACCTGGTAAGAGCTTCCCGCCAACTTCCCGCTTGCGGCGGGATCAAAGTACTAAAAAAAAACCACGTCAGATATGATAAGAATCTGCATCTGAATCTGTACCTCATGAACAGCACGCCTATTTTAGCTCGGGACCTAACTCCGAGTCATGAACGCCGGGCATGAGCGAGCGACTGGAAGATGTACCTCATGTTCCGAGCTGTACTTGCCATGCTACGACCATCATATCCCATGCTAAGAGAGATCAGGGTTTAGGACAACCAAACCATAGAATGGAAGGCTGATACCCTCAATTCGAGGAGAAAGGCACTTCAGTACGGCTAAAAATGAGCATCATGGTAAATGGCATATTCGCAGTGCGAGACTGTGCGAAGATAGCAAGTGTTGAAGGCTTATCATTAAATGAGCCTCAAGGCATTGTTCCCGGAGGGTTACATCTGTGCAAAGAGGATCCCTACTGAACACCCCGAAAATGGTACAGGTACTAAGTACGAGCCACGACGCCCAGCAGAACTGTCTCTTCTTCGCTTCCCGAGGTTCTTATCAGTGTGCACCGTGCAGAGCCATTTGATATAGTTCTTTCAGGGCTACATAAGTCGTTTCGCGTCTCTGAGAGAAAAATGTTCGCGTTCCGGTATGCAGTACGTTGGGGGGTGCATGAGGATTTCGAGGAATATTAGCCAAATATTAGCCCAGGAATATGCAACGAAAGTTTGATCCTGTCGACCGCCCGAAGGTCCAGGCCGAGGCTTGGCCAATGTAACTTAAAGCCCCAAACATCGAACCGCTGACCCATTCATACACTGCCATGTCAGATTGCTGCCTCCAATGCCCAGCATCCCGAAATTGCACCGATTGCGCTGAACTAAACAAGCTTAACCAACAGCTGGCAGAAGCAAAGGCCCTGTGGCAAACGCTGGAGCGTCGCATATCCGACTGCAAAAGCGGTTTCAATGCAAAGGTTGACCGTATCACCGGAATCCTTCCCACCGAAGTCACAAGTCTTATATTCGAACTATACGTCAACAACTCACAAGTCAGCCAGCAGACCGCAAGGAAACCCCACGAAATTCATACTGTTCCTTGTAACATTCCCTTACGCCTTGGGGCAGTTTGCAGACGATGGCGCGAAATTGCCTGGTCATTACCAGCATTATGGACGACATTGGTTATAAACTTATTCTGCGAAGGACGTGTCCATGGACCTTATTTGGTTTTAGAATGGCTCGAAAGGACCGCAGGCCGAGCCCTCACCATTCAGTTTCAACCAACCGACAACATGCTGCATACTAAGCCCCCAAAGTCATCGAATTGATCAATCGCTTCGCTGCGCAGTGGAAAGTTTTGGATCTTACTGGGCTCCCGTACTGTCTCTTGCTGGAGGTCGACGACTCGCAGTACACTAACGCCGACACGCCATCTCTCCTTACGCATGTCTGCGTCGATGGACGAGTAGCTAACCCGGAGACCCAACGCATGTTGCGCTCAGTGCTTCGTAAATCAAAGCGCAAACACCATCCAACGCACTTATCGTCCCGTTCCCCACACTTCCCGCTCAGTCTCAACGTCGAGTGGACGCATGTTACGCACGTATTTATCGCCAATTCAGGGGCAAATGCGTTCTTGAAGACCATCCGGGCTCTCGCCTCCAAGGCAAATTTGACGTACCTCTCAGTACACAACTTGACAGGTCTTCAAACTCATCAGCATATTACATCAATAATCGAGCTCCCCAGTGTCTACCACTTTTCAATAGGAGGACCCAACGCGCAGGATACCTGTAAACTCCTACTCCACAGGATCAAATTGCCATCTCTACAGACCTTTTCTATCAACAATGGCGCCATACCTGTCTTTTCCGCTCGCCAGCTTCCAATGGGTACCCTTGCTCTTTTTATCAGCCGCTCTGTGTTCCCCCTGGTCGAATTGGAGCTCGGAAATTTTGGCATGCCGGGGTCTTCACTGACCAACCTGCTCTGGTACATACCATCATTGGTCAAGCTGACACTGGAAACGATAACCTATGCGGATGACTTCTTCCCAGCATTTTCACAAGCCAACTCTCTATCAAACCATGGGCATGAATTTCTCCCTTTATTATTATCCCTCAAGCTAGCCGCGTTTCCCCGTAATTCTCTTTGGAGATTACTCCTCGATATCTGGAACTCAGAAGATTTCCCTGATATTCGTCCTGGAGATGATAGTTGGCCAGGTCATGAGCCTTTTCGTCGCGGCCTGCAAGTCAGCTTATCGGTGGCGTCAGCTAACGAAACTACTGTACCATTTCAAATTGTTTTGCATGGGGTGTGACCTGTGACCGCCCCGCCGAAATTTGAGTTTCAGCCGAGGGCTCCTGGACCTGTGACATATACCAAATTTCGGCGGATTGCAACTTTTCTTACTGAAAAACATTGGAGTTAGTGTAGTTCGAGTGTACAACAAAGCGTAGAGGGTTGACGCATATTCTTATAACATTTTTTTCCATTACAGTATTTACAGGCCCCTAGAGCGTTAATTACCGGAAAAAAATGGCCGCTTTCTGGATACTATGTCACGGTCAGCCAACCTGGATGTGACCCGGGACATGAGCGAATTTCGGCGGATGCGGAGGGGTCGGTGACCCGGGACCGCTCAACAATTCGAAATGGTACAGTACTCAAACGAATGAGCTTATGGATCGATTCAACCTCAAACGATTGATTTTCCTCTGGTCTAGATACAGAATACTACCCTCCATTGAACTCGTATCGGTATTCCACCCTGACCGATATCAAAAGCCAAGGGCTGGAGCGAAATCGAATTTCCTAATGTTAGAGCAGTCGTACATACATCACTTCTCAGGCGACTGGAAGGATGACGACCTCTACAGGTCCCTGAAAGTTACAGGGTTTTTCTCTGTTTGAAGATTGTATGCCTGCTACTACACTTCTTGATACTGGAATAACATGTACTTCTCGGGGTCATAATTTATAAATGGTGGCGGACTGTCCACCTCCTAGTATCGAACCCTTCACCTACATTCAGAACAATACCAAATCCACCTAGAAAGTGGTCCATAAGGTTCAGCGACTCAAGGTTATTGTAATGTGACTTATGACACACCAAAATTGTCCAGCTTACACTGATAATTAATTCATTTGCGCGGGTGACGACTTAAGCGCCCAAAGCACCAAGCAATAAACGATGGAGCTAAGAACAAAATACTAGTACATTAGATTTGACTACTCACAAAAATGCATGGGATCCCGTCAATCTGATCCAATGCCCGAGTCAAAATCATAATTGTTAGGGTGCAAGTCATCTGGCGCTTCAATTGCTTGGCAGAGATTGCTTTACACCTCACTGATAGGTGATGTATAGGTGAACCATGCTCGCAACGTAGCATGAGGATATTGTGCAAGTCCTCCCGCACCTGCTCATCATACAAATCATAATCCTCCACGTCATTTTCCTTACAAAGGCCCAGCGACTGAAGGTGTCTGAAAGGAACAGGATCAAAAAGGTCACTGACATGGTGCGAGAGAAGGATCCTGAGCGTTTTCAGTTCAAGGAGCCGTCTTTCGTGGAAGCGCGACTCCGCGTCGATCAACATCTGTGCTTGCGTGGAAGTCATGTCCAGAGCCCTCGGGAGCGACAGATTATGTCTGTGAACTAATCATTCGACCATTATGTTGGTGAGATCACAGCGAAAACATGAAATGGACTGACAGAAAATTCGGAAAGAGCACAGTCTACCCTAGTCTCTACGGCACTTCCCTTTTGCCTTTCGTCGATTCGCACCTATTTTTAAAAACTTTTGGTTGGGCTCGACCTTGTGGATTTCAGTAGAAAATGGCCACCGACCAACTGTGATGCTGGAGGTTGAAAGCAAGGAGCATTGATCTGATCCGGACTCTGTGTACATAGATTCACTAATTTCTTCTGCTACGGCACCACGAGCGGGCTTTTGTGTTCATCGTTAGACCGCTGACTAAAGAGAGAGGGGTGAGCTTTGTAGCTGCTTTCAACATCCTGATCGTCACCACCGGGCCCACTACCAAGGCCCAGACGTTGTAGTTGAGACGTTGCCTCCGGACCGAGATCCCTGAGTTTGGATGCAATGCTGAATGGTAGGGCGTCCATATCAAGGCATCTGATTTGTGACAGGAACTGATTGAGAGCCTTCATTGTAGACTCTGCATTCCCCTCTGAATGTCCCTTTATGTGCCAATGACGACGATGTCGCCCAGTGTGCAAACGAAAATTAACTCCAAGCCCCTGTGTCCGTTCAAACCACTGTTCTACGAGATCCGGACCATGGGCATGGCCTTTCAATAGCAAATTAACCGACAAGGTTGTCCACAACTGGGGGGTCAACCAGGCTATTGTTCTCCATTTCCGACAAACGGCCCCCAATCCCAACGAGGCTCCTGCCGAAATTTCCTGGAACCCATGTAGCATGTTGAGATAATCTCTGTTTTTGGCGTGGAGATATACATAGATGTAGAAGATATGGGAGGTGATTTCGGGGGGGAAATTCGTGGTGATGGGATCGTTCTTCTCCGCGATAGACGAGCGAAGTGCAATCCGTTCGTTCTCAAGGCTGAGGACAAGCTTCCGTGCGTCTACGAGTTGAGCCTCAAGATCGCGTTTTTTTTCGCAGCTGTTGCAGGAGCGTTGACAGGAAAGGTTGTCGAGGCATTGCAATACGCATATGGGGTCGGACAAAGCTGCTGTTGGAGGTGGATTGGACATAGCAAACGTCGGGATGATTTGTGAGATTAGCGGAAGTGAAGCTGAGGATGGTCGAAGTCTGAAGACGGTGAATACTTGTGAGGTGCACATGGAAAGAACTCACGTGAAGAATAAAGCGGGATCATCGATCATCAACCAAATTTAAAAATGAGAGCGAGCGCAGCGAGCTCTCATCAATAGATAAGATAGTGGCAGGAGCGAAAATGGCAAGAGGATTAATCCTCGGCCTCATCACTCCTGCTTCTCGTTGTACCAATACGTGTATATACCCATACCAATATAGAGATCCCTCGCGAGACGAGAAACGTTCCTCGCCCGCAACCTTCTCGTCGGGATTCCACTCGCCTCCTCTCTGTTTTTGACCCACCCTCTAGTGCTTGGTATAGCTGGATTGGCTTCGGCTGTAGTGCCGGCCATCTGGAGGCTATCCAGGCGCTCTGTTTGGGCACGTGCGCGTCTATCTGCGGCTCCTGAGTTCTCCGAACGAAGCTCAGCTCGGAAGGAAGCCGCCGATCGACCCTCGTCAGACTTGCAAGACAAAACAAGAGAAATTCGTAGCCCGTGCTGCGGCCGATTTCTGCGTCATTGCAAAGCGCCGCACCCAAACACCCGCACCCTGGCTATCCGTAATTCATCGTATAGACCAGAAATGAAATAAATATAAACTCAGACATCTCTAAATCCTGAACGTTCGCGTATAACACTATCTTATCGGAAGGTCCCGTTCAGACATCCCTAAAGACAATTCAAACCCAATTGGGGCCTTTCTAGCAAAACTTAGCATCCTCTTGCAGTCTCTTGTGGTGCAAATTCCCAAGGCATAAAAAATGCGAATTATGAGATGGTGCAGCATGCCGTGGGCCTTGGTGTCCCGGCCCGGCACTGCCGATAGGGATAGGGGCTAACGATTTGGAGATTGTACTGTTATAACCACAAGCACGCCGCGGGGTGTCCACTACTGCATCAGGCGTAATTACGCACGATATATGAGAGTCAATTTTGGTTGGTACACTATTGTGTATGCAAAACACCGTGCACCTTCTTATGCAAGTCATACATTAATACAAGCGTTGTTCGGTCGAAAATACACAGTGTGAGTCACTATGATTTCTCAGTATAGACCAGGTTACAGACTGACAGCGTAATGGTTGACATCCTGGACAGCCGTCTTCTGAGAAGATATCAATACCTGCGGTTCTATTCCCTCCTGCTTCATTCCCTCTCTTAAAGCGGGGCTACTCTGGTAGATGTTTTTCACAGTGCACACGACCATGAGCACAGCTGTGCCTCGACCATCTGAGTTACCTTTCGATACCAATTATCGTTCCACTACGGACATCATCTGGAGCTGTGTTGCCACCATTTTTGCTTGTACCTGGATATCAGTACACCCCAATGTGTCTGGATTTAACACAAGCTGGACTCGGCGAATTAAGGATCGCATATTCCTGATGTTCTGGGGCATCGCAGCCCCCGAGTTTCTGGTCATATTCGCGTATCGGCAATGGATTGGAAGTAGGGATATCAGTGAGGCTGTGCTGCAAGCAGCTCCTTTGCAGACCCCTAGTAAGTGCATTTCTTCTTGTAAATGCGAAGCTAAGTATATTCAACACAATAGGCCTCGGAGCTTTTTGGACACCTACGCATAGCCATTTTCTGCAAATGGGTGGGTTCATGTTCTGTGACCCATCTTCGCACATTCCGGCGGAGTACATCGAAGTGCACGAGCTAATCGGAGTTAACGCAAGCGAGATCGGGCGAGATGCACTCCTCATGGTCATAAAAAACTCTCCGTCGGACGATGAGATATGGGATAGAAGCAAAGCGGATACATTCTCCAAACTCATTGTAGCACTCCAGACGTCCTGGTTTCTCGCACAAATCGTCTCTCGTCGAATCCAAAACTTGGCCATCACCGAGATTGAAATTATCACTCTGGCATACGCTGCATTCAATGGAGCCATGTATGCGTTTTGGTGGACGAAACCCCTGGATGTGCAGTCACCCATAGTGATTCCTTTCACCAACATACATGCTCTCCGTCAACACTACGCTCTCCGTCAGCAGTATGCCCATCTTCAACGGCCGTATGCGCCACGTCAGCCAGGGGGAATGCCCACAGAAGTCGAAACACGGTCGACCATGGTATTTCGCGTGGGCGATCTAGATAACTCTGCCCCTGAGTCGTTTCCACTGACAAGCATGCAACCCAGCTATCAAAGTACCCCAAGGCATACCGATCTTTGGACTGGCGCCGATGTCTCTCGCCTCAACCGTGTTTCTATGCCGCAAAGGAACAGTTCGAACACTCAACCCAGTACCAAATTCCTGGTCAGAACCGTATTGCGGAAGACAATGCATTGTAAGTTACAGACCTATTTACATGCTAATACTTTCTTCTCACTTCTCACCTTTTTCGAGATCTTCACAAGCCCTTGGACATTATGCACCACGTCTATGTCCTCACAGGATTCCGACGGCATAATGGGAGATACCCCATTGGCATTTTTAACGAAGCTCACCCAGCCACCAAGACCTACTCTACCAGAACGCGCGTCAACACACCTCAAGGAACCACCCGCTCCCGTGTGCCAATGTTCTATACCTATGCCAAAGCGAAGTCATACGCACCTGAATCAGTGTTGATATCCGCCCTTGCAATGTTCCTTGCATCGTGCTACGGCGCCATCCATTGCCTGGCTTGGTCTTTTGCACGACCCACCTACGCAGAGGCACTTCTCTGGCGTATATCGTCACTGGTCATCTGCATTGCGCCAATATTTTCGTGTATAACATTCCTTGCTGCGACCTGGTTTGCGTATCTTGTCTCTGTGCCTTCTCGGTTATATCCTTATGTCAAAGGTACATTATTGACTGTTTTAGCACCGTTTCACAACTACATCTTCATCCCGGTTCTTCTACCATGCTATATAGTTGCACGATTTATACTGATAGGACTAGCGTTCGCTCAATTGCGATCCTTACCCCATAGCGCGTATAAGTCTGTAGACTGGTCGAACTTCTTACCTCATATTTAAAATATCTTATTGAGAGGAGTTGCATAATAAGGGATATCTCGGATCAGATGAATTACCCTGCATGCGGTGGAGGGCGCCGGGCTCGTGTGCCACTCGATTCTGATGGGACAGTGATGGTCTAACAGCATTAACAAATACTGCACATCCCATCTACGACGAAGACATCGTCATGCCCTTCCAAGCAATTAAATACCCCTTCAGCTTGGATTTGCTGAGTTTTTACGACGGCAGATCGGTGACTGCTCCAAGAAGCGTTCCTTTTCCCCACTAACATGGGATGTTTTGATGTCTCATGGGTATGGGGATGGTGCATTGATTAATCACATCGTCTTCATTCTGGCTCTTACTCTCTCTTCTATTCAGTGTAATTCGATGAGGCTTGGGCCGCCATGGCTGATGATCCGCTGAGATGTAGCCCCGTCTACATTTGGTCTACATCCGAAGTGGTCACTGTTATATCACTTCTACCACATCCTGTGACTTTCTCGTCACTGGTGGCGTTCCTTTTTGCACATGCCTGAAAACTACCCACAGAAACCACGCAGAAGCTCTCAGTTATTCGTTGGGTATGAGAGTGCACATAGGCCAAAAATAACCCAATCATACAGGCATATCATTTTGATTTCCCAGTGTAGACCAGGTTACAGACCGAGAGCATAATGGCTGACTTGATTGCCAACGCTTCTGAGAAGATGCCAATGCCTGTCGGCGCTCTTCCCTTCTGCTCCATCCCCTGACTGACTCGGACTCTGGTAGATGCCCTTCCGGCAACAATGAGCACCACTGGGTCTCAACCAGCCGACTTGTTTTTTAATACCAATTATCGTTCCACTACGGACATCATCTGGAGCTGTGTTGCCACCATTTTTGCCTGTACTTGGATATCAGTGCATCCAAATGTATCTGGTTTCAACACAAGCTGGACTCGGCGAATGAAGGATCGCGTGTTCTTGATGTTCTGGGGCATCGCAGCCCCAGAGTTTCTGGTCATATTCGCGTATCGGCAATGGATTGGAAGTAGGGATATCAGTGAAGCGGTGCTGCAAGCAGCTCCTTTCGAGATCTCCAGTAGGTCAACTTCCTCCCGTAATTGGCAAGGCTAAATATACTGACAATGGAAAATAGGCGCTGGAACTCTTTGGACACGTACACATAGTCATTTCCTGCAAATGGGTGGCTTCATGTTCCGTGACCCATCCTCGAACGCAGCAGAATTTATCGAAGCACGTGAGTTGATCACTGATAACGACAACGACATCGGGCGCGATGCACTCCGCATGGTGATCCAACATGCTCCTTCAGAGGATGAAATATGGGATAGAAGCAAAGGGGATACGTTTACCAAACTCATTGTGGCACTCCAAACGGCCTGGTTTCTGGCGCAGACCATCTCTCGGCCAGTGCAGAGCTTGGCAATAACCGAGATCGAGATCATCACTCTGGCCTACGCCGCATTTAATGGAGCCATGTATGCTTTCTGGTGGGCGAAACCGCTGGATGTGCAATCGCCCATCATAGTCCCTTTCAATAACGTATATGGGCTCCGTCAACGCAAAGAATTTCCCACAGAAGTCAAGACACTACCAGCGATGTCATTTTATATTGGGGATCCAGATGCCTCTGTGTCCGAGCCGGTACCATTGACGAACATACCACCTATCTGTCCGAATATCCTCGGGCAAACTGATCTAGGGAATGACAACTATGCTCGTCGCCTTCGCCCGATTTTCATCCCACAGCAGCACAATTTAAACACTAAATCTAGTACCAAACTCATTGTCAACACCATACTCCAAAAAATTGTGTATTGTACGTGTCAAACCTATTTACCTTTCGACACTGTCCTGACTCTAGTGCTCCTTTCAAGATGCCCATAAGCCTTTGAACATTATGCACAACGTCTACCACGTCACTGGATTTCGACGTCCGAACGGAAGGTATCCCATCGAAGTATTCAGCGAAGCGCATCTTGGCACCAAATCATACTTTGCGAACCCACACATTGAAAAATCCGAAGGAACTACATGCTCTGACGTACCAATATTTTACACCTACGCTAAAGCGGAGGCGTATGCGCCGGAATCGGTGATAATATCGGCCTTTGCGATGTTCCTTGCATCCTGCTACGGAGCATTACATTGTCTGGCATGGTCCTTCACAAGAATCACCTACGCAGAGACACTACTTTGGCGTGTGTCCTCGCTGATTATCTGCATCGCGCCAATTATCTCCTGCATAACATTTCTTGTTGCGACCTGGTTTTCGTATCTTCTGTATATGCCTTCTCGCTTATATTGGTTAGTAAGGGGTACATTGTTGACTATTTTAGCACCGTTTCACAACCACGTCTTCGTCCCAGTTTTTTTACCATGCTATATCGTCGCACGATTTATACTGATAGGACTGGCATTTGCTCAATTACGGTCCTTACCTCGTAGCGCATTTGAGTCAGTAGACTGGTCAAACTTTCTGCCTCATATTTGAATACGACTTATATATCTTTTTATTCTTTCCTTGAATTATCTTGACCAGGCGTTACGTCAATCTGGGGCATGTGGTAAAGTGCAGCGGGTTGGTGTGCCACTCAATTGTGATGGGAGCGGCCCGGGTCCGAATTACTATATCCGGAGTAGAGTTATCGACCGTTGAAGCACTGAAGAGAGAAACAAAAGGCTATGGTGACCCGATATCACCATCATGCACTTCCAATTTTTTTGAAAAAAAAAAATCGTTGTCGTGCCCAAGCAATTGAGTACCCTTTGATTTGGACCCCGCCGAGTTTTCAATCCCTACGACTGCCCCAGTTGCAATAAACTCATGTTTTCCCAACTGACATATTATTGCTTTGTAACCAGTAAGGATCATGATATCGACGGATTTACACGAGCTTCAAGATGGAGCACTGATTAAATCCCATCGTCTTCGTAGTGCCAGCCTCTGTCATCTCTCCCACTCAGTGTTATTTGACGGCGCCTCCGTTATGGATAGTGATCGGGAGGCGGCGAGAGACGGTGCCGGATCAACACTAAACTTTATAGTAACAGGAGATGAACGGAGCGCCAGAGTCGGCACCTTGAACCACTGTATGGCGTAGTGGGAATAAGGAAAGTAGGGGGAGCTGCTCACACACATGTTTAGCTTGTTCACTTCACCAGGCAATAAACCCAATTCCCATCCCCCATACAAAGGTGACCTGACCGCGCACCCAGGTATGTATCACAGAGAACAGGACATCGAGTCCATGATGGCAGCGAGCTCTACTAACGAATCGACCACCAAGTCCACATCGCCACCCTCCGTCTTGCTTTTAACGCTCGCACCTTGATCCACCCCGTTCAAATCGCAGTCTTCATGTGGACGATGCACATAAATTGTGCGCATGCCTTGTTGTGCCGCCGCGCGTAGGTCGTAGATGTGAGCAGCAACCATCGCGCATTCTTCCGGAAGTAAGTCCAGGTGATGTATGGCGGATTGGTACGTTAGGGGGTTCCTGTCCATTGAGTTGAGTTAAGTTATGCGAACGAAGATGTGGGATGATAAAACGTACGGCTTGTAAGTTCCAAAAAGCTCTGTCGAGAAAACTACGTCCCAGGGCAAGTTGGCATGCCTCGCCTGCGTATGACGCCATGAACATTTCGTCTCATACATACTCTGGATCAAGGCGCGCACCATGTCTACGAGCAATCGCATGTTCCCATTCGAAAGCGGTGCAAGTATCAATTTCTTCCTCAGTTCAGTCAGCCCTTCCACCGTATCTGGCCATCCTGGACGTATACAGTTTAGTAAGTTGAATTGCTTCGAGAGGACCCTACCAACCTTTCAATCTATGCCAAACTAAATTGACGTCTGCACGGGTGCTTTCGTCCCACGCCGCCCCGACGTGGGCAAACTCAGGGCTAATTAGCAGAGCGTCGAGAGCTTGACAGTGCATATCGTCCGCCTTGCCAGGTCCATCGGCGCCGGAGGCTACACGGCGGCTAAAATGGGGAACTCAGCAGTCTAATTATTTGATGAAGAAAGGAGAGATGTCACTCACGCTCCACGCATATGTCCGTCATGCCATATCTCCGTAAACTTGGCCCAGTCTGTGGTATCTGCCGTATGTAGTCGTTCAAATGGATTAGTGGATCATGTACAATGTTATATGAATGCCGCTGTACCAGGCATAATTCCATGCCGCCTTCCAGCAGCTTCTACTTCTGCCATGATGCCCGAGCGCCAATCGACCACAGTGCCCAAGACGTCGAAAACGAGAGCTTTGATAGGAGGCTGCATTTTGGCCTGAAAGCCCAGGTTGTCAGTAGATGTTGTAAGTATGTGCGATGAACTGAAGTTCTGGAGGATAATGTATACAGCTTTTATAAGGCTGAAGTCTGGAAACGCCAGGAAAAAAACGGAGCGAACGCGGAGGAAATCGGGGAGAACAGCGAAGAAGACGGCATTTATTATGCAAAATCACCATGCAAAGAGACAGTGTGTCCCACCGTGAACCAAAACTATGAGGAATCCTGGGAGGCAAGAAGGACCTTTAGGTAACCCGCAGATGAGCACAGAAAGGAGCGGAGCGCGTCCAAAGTCGGTGAAACGCTCCACTAAATGAAGCCAGAGGCTTGATATTCGAGAAAATCAGTGCACATCAATGTCATTCGCCCAATGATCTTGTCATAGCCGTGTTGGTCTTGTATGCTCATACTAAACGGATTGGGTAAGATACCACATCATTAGGCAGACACTATGACTTTCGCTTTACCACCTTCCCAGCCAAAGCTAGCAGCGCATCTTTTGCGGGGCTAGGGGGTAAAGGAGCGAGCACGTCACGCGCTTTATTGGCGTACGCCAGTGCAAGCTCCCGAGTGCGAGCCACGCCAGACGAGCGCGCCACCAGCTCACGGGCCTAGTAAAAGATGTCAGTATATTGAAAAATGCAAATGTAGACGATACGCACCATATCCACATCTCCTGGCATATTGAACTTCCTTGCGATCAGCGCGCCCATGGCGGGATGCTCCTCCCATGCATACAGCGCCGGTCCTGTGGCGAGTCCAAGCTGCAAGTCCGCGCCTGCAGGCTTCCCAAGCGTCTCCTCGCCCGTCTTTCCATCAGTCTTCTTCTTGGACACATCCGCCGCATCTAAGCTCTCGTAGTCCAACACATCGTCCACGAGCTGGAACGCGATGCCGAGGTTGCGTCCATACGCGTACGCAATGTCTTTCCACTGCGCAGCGGCGCCCTCCTCCGCATCCTCACACCCGCCGAGGACGACACTGGCGCGCGCACCCTTCGCCATTAACGAGGCCGTCTTCAGATATGTTTTCTGCAGATAAACTGTCCACGCGGCGCGTACCGCTTCCGGACTTGGCGGCGGCTGCGTCTTGCCTTCGTCCTCCGCGACACGGGTCGCCTGAGCCGCTGCCTCAGCCTCTGCAGCACCAACGACTTCGCGTAGTTGGAGGATTTCGCCCTCGACGAGGTTCGCGAGCACACTCGCAATAAGCTCTGTCGCCTCGTCGTCCCCTAGGCGCGCAAGAGCGGCACTGGCCCGTCCAAGGACGAAGTTTCCGCCAAGTACGGCACGTTTATTTGAAAACCGGGAGGGGGCTGAGGGTGATCCGCGGCGCAGCGGTGAAGCGTCAATGACATCGTCGTGCAGCAGGGAGGCGGTGTGCATCATCTCGACAACTTGCGCGAGTCGGATTTGGGTGGGAAGGATGGTGTGAGCAAGGCCAGAGGTCGATGAGGGTGTACAGGACGAAGAACTTGACGCCGTGGATGTCGTACATGCGCTGGCGACGCGTTGTAGTGGGTTCGTTGTCCGTGCAGGCGTAGTTGACGAAGACGGGGAGGGTTCGCCTTCGACTGACGCGTCTAGCGTCGGCGGGAACACGGAGAAGGGCTCTCCAAAGGCTGCTGTATGTGTCGGTAGGTGAGGATTCCAATCGGTCAACACGTCGCGACGCGTTAACGGTTGGTCCAAGTAACATTCAGCACCGTCTCCTGCTACCGCAGCGAGATTCCAATCCGCCTGAGGCACGCCGAGTCCCTTCTCCGCCTCCTCCAGCTTCCTAGCCCATCCATGACCCAGCCCGTTCGTCGCTTGTGCTAGCAACAGAACAATGAGCGGTCGCACTTGCTTGCTCGGGTGTCGGAAATAGTATTGCGCAACATCGCTCAGAACGGGATGGCCAGCGCCTAGTAGTGGTAGCAGGGTACACCGCAGTGTAGCGAGTTCTGAGGAAAGTAAATCATGAGGACTAGACGCCGCTGGGGGTTTTGTTGCTGCCTCCGTTGTTAGGCTACGGAAAGCTGAAGTTCGCGGGGCCTTCGCCTTCTTTGCTGCTGCTCGAGCTAGCCAGCGGGAGTACATGTTGGTTGGTGGTCGTTGGTGTCTATTCGTTTACTGTTGAGGATAAATTGATCCTACAGAATATTGGAATTAGTGTCATTTTGCCACGAAAGTGAGCGGTACAAGCCTTTGGAGGTCTTTGTCTCTGCTGCTTTGACGCTGAAGGAGGCCTATCTTCTCAGTCCCCGGAGACGATAACTCAGCCTGGACACTCGTTAACGATAGCTTGGAGGATGACGGTGCAGTGGAAGTAGGAAATCAAAACACCGACAAAGCCCAACCCCGGTCATCAAATGTCAGGGTTAAACTAAACCATCTACCATCATCATCATTTTCACTATACTTGTTGGAACTCTACCATGACTCATATTCTGGAGGTGGAATGCTAGAGGCTACAACCAAAGACGACCCGACCAACTGAGCTACACTCCATGCGCAAATTTCTAAGCTAGTCTCATCGACAATCATTCTCACCTCATAGCAATCGGATTCTTGGGCTTCGAACATAAGAGAGGTGAGTGTTTCAATATACAATTCCATTAATGGTGTGTCGTTTCTACAGTGAATTATATATGTACAGCTCTATCATTGCTCAGATTGAGCACCTATGCCTTGGCAGCCCACTCAGAGCGAAGGCGGGCGAGGTCGGTGAGGGTGTCGATGAAGGTCTGCGAGGCAGGGATGAAGTCGTCGAGGCCGAGATCCTTCTTAGCACGCGAGCTGTCGAGGATGGCAGGGGGTCCGGGAAGGGCCTTGTAGGCGCTCGCCTCGGGGAGGGTGGTGATCTCAGGGACAGCCTTGCGGACGGCCTCAGCAGCCTCGCTCCACTCGTAGTTGCTGCCGTTGACGAGGAAGCGCTTGGTGTTGGCGGGCGTGTAGCGGTCGAGCTTGATGGCGGCGACGTGTGCCTTGGCAATGTCGCGGACGTCGATGACCCACGGGGGTGCCATGCCGGCGGGGGGGAACTGACCGTTGAGGAGCATCCAGTTGAAGATGTTGGAGCCGAGCTGGCCCTGGCTTTCGGGGGCGGGGAGGATCTTGGCGTAGGGGCCGTACACGAAGCCAGGGTTGACTGTGACATATGTCAGACGGAAGGATGAGCAGCAAGGGGAGTGTCAACGTACTAGAGGTAACGTCGAGGTTGGGGTGCTCGGCGACGAAGTCCCAGAGAGCGCGCTCAGCAAGGTTCTTGGAACCGAAGTAGACGTAGAAGGGGTTCGCGGCGTTGGCGACGACCTCCTCCTTGGAGGTCTTACCCCAGTCAGAGTCGGTCAGAGTGACGCCGGAGTAGGCAGTCTCGAGCGAGGCTGGGTTGATCTTGTCGGTGAGTCTGTTCACGTCATTTCAAGTTCAAGGACTTACGAGGGAACATGTTTCCGAAGGTGGAGGTCACGACAATCTTGGTGATTCCGGCCTTCTCAGCCTGGCGGACGACGTTGAGGGTACCCTCGACGGCGGTCTTAATGGACCCCTCAGCATCGGCCTTTCCGGGGAGAGGGGCGGCGACGTGGAGGACGACGCTGACGCCCTTGAGGGCCGCAGTGAGGTCGTCGGTGGCGAGGTCGTTCACTTGTGTGAACTCGAGTCCGGGGATGTTCTCCTTGGAGAGCTTTTCGTACTTGGAGGCACGGACGGTGCTGTACGTCCACATCAGCGTCAAGTCCGTCCCAGATGAAGCGCGTAGACTCACCCTCGGACTTTGTAGCCCTGCGCAATGAGGCGCTCTGCGACGTGACCAGCAATGAAGCCGGTGATTCCAGTAACCTGTTATAGCTATATGAGCCACTGATCCCCTCCGCATGGCCTACCAATCTACATACCAAAGCGATTTGAGACATGTTGTAAGTGTTGTAGTGAAGAGTGGAAGAGACTGGAGAGAAGGAGTACCATAATCGCGCTACTCTTTATACCGCCGCGGTCAGGTAAGCAATGGTCCAAGCTATCTCACTGTGATTCTGCTCTCTCATCCATCTGTACAGCCCACATCCAATTGAGGGTTGCGTCGTGGCGGAGTAATCGCGTCCATGGGCCATCAGCATATTGATCGCAGTGTACGGTGGGAGAGTAAGCATCCCCGGGTCCGCAATGCGATTCGCCAGAGCAAATTTGGTACATCTGAACTGGGCAAATGCCACCTCGGCTGCGCTGACGGCCGGCGCTAGCCAGGCAGAGAGACAAAGATGAACATTGGAATAGGGTCATGGGCAACTCTTAGCGATCTCTAATCCGCGGTCGGCGTGGCACTGGAAGCTGCCCGAGGTGAATTACGAATGGCACACAGACAGAATGCATCGCTCCGAATCCGTAATCGTGCTGCACGACCATCGATAATGCATGATTGCTTTGAGCGCCCGATACTAATGGGGCTGCAGCGGGAGCAAGTTGATATCTATTGGAGCTTGAAGAGCATCGGGGATCGGGTGGCAACAGTAGTCTTACACTTCAGAAACTTAGATAGGTGTAGATCCTCCTAGAACATACAGCGAAGTGCTGTATGTAAGTGCTCATCGGTATAGTTATCATCTCAATGATCTTCTCGCCTCGCCGCGGCTAGATATGGCGTGAGGACCGGGGCAATACCTTGTATTGTTACCCTGCTCTGATATTATCTACAGATCAGTACATCCAGAAGCTGGACGTAGCTACAAGCTATACTCCACCTTACTTCTCTACTCACGTTTGTTGTTGAACCCTCAAAAACGTGGTTTGGCACTCGGTAGCTTTCTTCTTCGTGCCATAAGCGCCGGTGGATATCTCTTTGTCTGCACATCGTTCACAAACTACAATATGATCGTAGCTGCTACGCTCGTGTACAAGACTAGTACTGATCCCGCAGAGACTTACAAATCACTGATACATCGAACTATTCATGAGAAAGTGAACACAAGGAATGAATGCATCAGTCGACTGTCATGTCTTTGCGCAAATGAAATCGCCATTAGGATATCATCGTTCATTTGGGACAGCGACCTCATGCGCCATGTATGGTCAAGATGATGCCAGACTAGGAACACCGCGTCTCGGTCACCGGACAGGCCTGGAAGATGCAGAGCCTTCTAGTTGTTTCTCCAACTATAGACGCTCACCAAGCAGCCCGAGCTCTATTTTTAGATCCTCGACAACGTGTCGAATTGGCGGAAAATCCCCCTGGGAGTTATGTCGTTCTCTGCATTGCAGTTCGTCCCTCTAAGTTTCGTTCCATCGCTCAGCAAGATGCAAGGCAAATGGTTTAAAAGGACAGCAAGTTTGGGACTTCTAAATCATCACACCTCCCTCATTCCTCCAAAACCAGAGCTTCAACTCCAGACTCATCTACAGTAGAAATGTCTCAACAACTCGTTTTGGTATGTCGACTTGCCTTTAATACACGTATCAATTAGGACTCATTTTGGGCAACAGGTTACTGGCATCACTGGCTTCATTGCTGGGCATGTCACTGAGCGCCTAATTGAGCAAGGGTACCGCGTCCGAGGGTGAGGAAACCAAATCGCTCAGAAGTCGAAGCCTATATGCTTACCACGGCATTTACAGAACCGTCCGTGCCTCCAAGTACGAAAAGCTCTCCAAGGAGAACATCCCCGGACTCGAGTTCACGCAAGTGAACGACCTCGCCACCGACGACCTCACTGCGGCCCTCAAGGGAGTCAGCGTCGTCCTCCACGTCGCCGCCCCTCTCCCCGGAAAGGCCGATGCTGAGGGATCTATCAAGACCGCTGTCGAGGGTACCCTCAACGTCGTTCGCCAGGCTGAGAAGGCCGGAATCACCAAAATCGTCGTGACTTCCACCTTCGGAAACATGTTCCCTCGTAAGTTCTTGAAATTTCAGACCTCTCTCAAGTCCTAATTATATTGGGCCAGCCTCGCTCGAGACTGCTTACTCTGGCGTCACTCTGACCGACTCCGACTGGGGTAAGACCACCAAAGAGGAGGTCATCTCCAATGCCTCAAACCCCTTCTACGTCTACTTCGGTTCCAAGAACCTTGCTGAGCGCGCTCTCTGGGACTTCGTCGCCGAGCACCCCAACCTCGACGTTACTTCCAGTACGTTGTAACTTCCCTCGCTGCTTATACCCCCCTCTGACATATATCACAGTCAACCCCGGCTTCGTGTACGGCCCCTACGCCAAGATTCTCCCCGCCCCCGAAGGCCAGGGCCAGCTCGGCTCCAACATCTTCAACTGGATGCTCCTCAACGGTCAGTTCCCCCCCGCCGGCATGGCACCCCCGTGGGTCATCGACGTCCGCGACATTGCCAAGGCACACGTCGCCGCCATCAAGCTCGACCGCTACACGCCCGCCAACACCAAGCGCTTCCTCGTCAACGGCAGCAACTTCGAGTGGAGCGAGGCCGCTGAGGCCGTCCGCAAGGCCGTCCCTGAGATCACCACCCTCCCCGAGGCTAACGCCTACAAGGCTCTTCCCGGACCCGCTGCGATCCTCGACAGCTCGCGTGCTAAGAAGGAGCTCGGTCTCGATGAGTTCACTCCTGCCTCGCAGACCTTCATCGACACTCTCAAGGACCTCGCCCGCCTTCGTTCTGAGTGGGCCGCCAAGGCATAGGAGCCCTTTCTGAGTAAAGACAGAGATGTACACATCATGCATTGTAGAAACCCTCATCCATATTTTAATGCAACTTCATTCACCTCTCGCACCTTCGTTGACATAAGAAATTAGACTCACAGTGTTGGAACGCTTTCTTTGAAAATATATACAACTGAAGTATTCGCCTTCAGATACCTACTTTAGTCCAGTACAGATCCGAGTCACTGATGGATTTATGATAACCTACCAACAAGGCAGTTAAGCGCCCGTCGCCCGTCGGACCGGTAATCCGGACCGATTCGCAAAATTCGACCTTCTCGCAAGGGAGCAAGCAATCCGGGGGAAATCTGTGGAAGACCCTGGATCTTCGATTGTTGAATCTTTTACTATAATCTTCTGACGTATATGCGGGATTTTGACTACTTAAATTTACGCGATGAGATAATGGTTGCAACTGTATCTAGTTTACAACTAGTTTACTCAGAAATGGGGGATAAACGCGGACCAGTCAACATCCTGGTATCCACTACCGGGTAACCTTCGAAGTTGTGCAAATGCTAATACTATAAGTACTAAACGTGCAAGTAAGTAACAAGGTAGAAGAAGAGGAATGAATATGTGGTTGTGGAAAGGTGCCAAAACATTCAACAGAATCCATTTGACGGTTAAATATAAACGCGGACGGTAAGGCGTCTCGAGAAGATACGCAAACCATGCAGCAACGAGAAATGTTATACAAGATACTACAGGCGACAATGATATGATGAGAGCTGACATCCGCCAAAGCAGGGTCTCGGATATGGTGACTCTCCTGAAGGACCAAGCGACACAATGTAGTGCGCCGAAACAGGATGCGAGGAACATAGCAAGCGCGGATATCATGATTGACCCAGGGGCGTAGCCGGAAGATTGGGAGTATGCGTAGAACATGGGTACCGTGGACTGGAATCGCCCTTCTGGGTCATCCTCTGGTGAAGCAAAATATGATTTTGGTCCATCGTGCGCTTGGCTGAAGGCTGTGAGGGGGTACCGTCCACGGTGGCGCCTAAATCCGGTTACGATATACACATGGTGCATGATATCTAGGGGTTTATGAATAACTGAAGAAGAAGAAAGGTGATGTCAGATGAACTGAGTACAAAATGTATTTTACATGGCGCTTACAATGGATGATTTTAGTCAAAATTGTTTGTAGCATGCGATACTCTGGGACGGAAGGTTGTGGTTGGACAAGTTGGTGGTCTACCGGTAGGGCAGTTCCGACGCTTGCACCTTGACGACTTCTGCCAGTTTGAAAAATCGATGTAAGAGGAGTGAGTGGCACCACACCAGATGCTGATTGGCTGAGATGGAACACCAACTCCGTCGTTGTGTCGTTATCCACAGGGAAGTGTCTTGTTGTCCGGAGAGCTGCTGCGCTTTCGAAGGGGATTACTATCGGGCATTGGACATCGAGAGGTTTGGTGCGCCAGAAGAAAAACATGGCTATATTAAATGTGGCATACGCCAGCGTGATAATCTCCAGCTCACAAATGGCCAAGTTCTGGATACTGCGTGAGATGAGTTGTACCAAGAACCAGCAGGTTTGGAGTGCCGTGATTAGCTTCGTGAAGACATCGCCTTTGCTTTTATCCCAGATTTCGTCTTCACTTGGAAGATTCATCAAGACATTTTTGAGAGCGTTCCGGCCTATATCGTTCTTATTGTTCGTGATCAGCCGTGAAACGTCTACGAATTCGGGAGGCTCATGCTTCCTTGATGGGTCTTGAAACATGAAACCGCCCATTTGGAGGAAGTGGCTATGTGTTGGACCCCAATTTAGCGTTTGTGTCCAGGTATCAAGTTCTTTTCGGTATCACAAATCAATTCTGGAGACACATGAGAATAGGCTTACCAATTTTCTCCTCCTTTACGATGCGTTGCACGCCCTCGCTGATGTCGCAACTCCCAGCCCACTGCCGATAAGCATAGATGACCAGAAACTCGGGTGCTGCGAAGGCCCATAGCAAGAGAGAGAGACGATGCCTAAATCGTTGCGCCGGTTTTGTGTCGTAGCTCAAAAGATTAGGATGAACAGATACCCAGGTACAAGCAAATACGGTGGCAATACAACTCCAGATAATATCACTTGTGGAACGATAATTGGTGTCGGCCGACATGGTGCAGTGGACCACTTATTGTGGTATTGGAAAGTGTTTGACAGGATGATAGTTGAATGTAGAAATCGAATGTCTAAGCTGGTGGCATCCAGATGGATAGAAAATGGCAGGAAAGAAGCGTCAAGAGCCTGATAGACACCCATTGAGCGTGCCACCTCGGAGATATACCTGCGCCTGAAATTGCTGACTGAGAATTGTTGCCACGGACACAGCCAATGCACAGCCATATACACTAGTATTCGTGTTCTCTTCTTCGTTAGTTCGCTATCAAGTATTCCACTGTTGGATGAATTCGGTGATTTGCAGGATAAAGAGCTAGAAGACGAAGCCATCAAATGGGCGTAACGGTGGCATGAAGAGTTGATGAAGAGTGGCTTGCCAAATCGTGATGATGTGTGAAGACAAATTTGGTCCTGCATCCAACCTGCATCACCATCAGCAAATCAATAAAAAAGTTACCGGGTTTATTACGTTCTTTCGGGTTTTTCCGGTTTACGAAACCCAATTCCCGGAAACCCAATTATCACCTCAAAATGTAAAATCCATGCATACCACAAAGTAAGTAGTTCTGTCTCAAATTGTGATAGACATAGCTTGTAGATACTCTCTGTACAACATAACACTGAATTTCTCAGGAATGGTCCACTCCTAGAGGAGTGACGCCATGTAGAAATATTGGTGAACCGGCCATCAAACGAGGTTTCGGCAAAAAGTGCCTTTAGTTTTTGGGTTAACGATTTTGCACCAAGTTCACGGGTTTTCAGGGTTAAACCGGGTTAATTAACCCGAAATAACTTTTTTTTTGAATTTACTGATGACTCCCGGAGCCGACGGCCCGACGTCGACGACAAGGCGTGGCTCAAGTGAATCCGCTGCCCCAATATCTACCTCTATCGAAAGAAATACATGCGGGTATCCCTCAATATTTCGACATTTTCCATCGTAGCGCACCCCTACGCCTAGGATCCGTTTGCCAGAAGTGGAGACAGATAGCCTGGTTAAATCCCAAACTCTGGAACTCGCTGCATGTCCACTTGGATATCCGCAGACATCTTCACGGTGCAGAAATTGTGACTGAATGGTTGGCAAGGTCCAAGACGCTGCCACTAGATATCAAACTCGATCGCGGATGGGAGCTTGGTGACTATGAACACCGTTATTCTGGCCCAGGCGATACCCCTCCCTCCACTCAAAGCCCCTTCAATAGTGCCGTCGCCATTGTTTTGGCCATCAATGAAGTCTCGTCGCGGTGGAGAAGCCTGGATTTTATGGGGGCTGACCCACGCATAACAGTGCATCTGGCCGATGGTGCTCTAGATCCAGATACACATCTGTCGCAACCTAGTCGTCTTCAACATTTTTCAGCGTCTCGATATGATGTACTCTTCGATAACGCAACACCCTTTTTCGACAATGCCAAGTAGAACCATTTCCCCACCCATTTGGCCATTGATTGGATCCACGTTGATCGCCCCGTGGATATCGACTTTTCACGCCTCACCCACTTGCACATAACGCGGGTGCGTTTGAGTAACCTATGGGCCTTAATCAAAGACGTCTCCGAATCTCAGGCGCTTCTTCTCCATCTTGTTGCCAGCGAAATTGATGATCTTGAACATTTATATTCTATTGACTCCGACTTCAATCCTTCGTCAGTGATAACACTTGCTGCTCTCCGTTCATTGTCAATCACTACTGTTGACCCAATGGAGCGAGCACGGGATATATTGAACCACCTCAAGCTTCCAGCATTGCAATCCCTACACTGTACAGCCCAAGAGGACACCTTTCCTGGAGAGGTTATCTGTTCTCTCATCCAACGGTCCGGCTGCGCCTTGCACCACCTCATCCTTGATGACGCTAGCGACTCAGAGCAAAACCTATCCTCCGTATTGCATTCAGTACCGACTTTGAACAAACTTACGGTGTCGCTTCGACCACTCAGCTGGGAGTCGTGGCTTTTCGGGTTCATGTGCCCTTCCCAAAGTAATTCCTTGGATCGAGGTAGTGGTACACCATTTCTACCTATGCTTCAACATCTCCACGTTACCTCATGGATTCATTCAGACTGGTCGTTATTGTTGAAGGGCAGCCCCCCTCCGCTGAGGTCTCAAGTTTCTCGTTCACAGCAAAGATTTCAACTTGATACCGTGGAATTCGTACAAAGCTACACTTGAGCTACACTTGTACATGTTGACGCAGGCTTTGAAGACAGAACACACGATTTCGACGTGAAGCTTTGTGATGAGTAGTTCCTTCTTCCAGTAACTTTGGCGGGAAGGACGCAACGGTGTTCTTGCGAGATGTTCGTCTCGCTTTGTGACTGACTCTGGATGACATAGTATTATTATCATCACAATGATTATCATACATACGGCACAAAGAATTTCGATATATGGATGCTAAAAGGGACCCCATGCGGGCAGTGTCCTAAAAACTCAGAATCCAACTACGAGTATTTGTTCACAAGTCAAATTTGCCTGTATGATTAAACCATCCTTTGAAGGCAGTGCCCGACCTGTCAGAACATGTGTAAGTTTCGTCGAAGTGTATGTGACTCTCTGTTAGGCTCACTGGCGAAAGTCAGCGCCCTTCGTAGCCGTAGCATCGTGTATGAACCACTGGTCCTCCTCACTTGAATATTCTTCAACATGCTCGATTAAAAAATTAAAGTGCATAGGGACCTTATCAGGGGGAAACATACCTCCAACCCCCCACACATGGGATGTAAATCTCACTTGGGCTCCGTTCGGTATGCCGTAGTTGGCCAGCTCAAAAGTTTCTTCCGTAGCAATAGGCTTGAATTTGCCCAATTTCACCGAGCGTACCTCGTCCATTTCGCTTTCACCACCCGCCTCAGTCTGTGGCTTGGATGTTTCTATGTCCGAGATCTGCGATGTCGGCCCCATCTTCCATGTCGCCTTGATGTATGCAGATACTGCCGCGTTCTGGCGAAACTTGACGCACTTAATAGCACTGGCTACAGGACGATCTGTCGGAGACAAAGGCACAGCAGGATCCACAAAAGCCTCCCCTGGGAAGCGCGCTTGAAACTCAATCTGAAAAGTATTCCATGGGCGCTCATCACCCAGGGCGACCGTTCTCGTGTAGATATCACGCACGGAGAAGTACCACTTCTCGGCAGGTGACTCAACGACTAGATAGTCCTCAAACGCCTCGATCTGCTCCTTGTCACTAGTCATTCCCAAATCGCGCATGGCGATGCGGAACTCTTTCAGGAAATGTCGTGGATGCACGGGGTGTCCTGGTGCGCCACTGAAGCGCATCGTAAAATTGTTGGGGCGGATGATTGTAACAGTTGTTCCTATTGTCCCTGTTGTCGCTGAGGAGAGTGGACGAGAGCGCTCTTTCATAGAGGCCACGGTCGACATGGGACGTGGTTGTGTCCTGGAAGGCTTTATCTGGTCCAAAGATTCGTCAGACTCGGATCCAAGCGCCGCGTCGGTCCAGTCGTTGGGAGCTCCTAGGCCAGTCATGGTCTCTGCGGATGTGTCTAGGTTCAAGCTGCGAGATGGATGCGGGGATGCAAGGAGAACGAATGTTAGGGGTGTGGGCGCTAATTATACAAGGCTTCAAGGAGGCGGTGCCATGGCTGTGTTATCTGGTAGAACTACGGGACATCCGTCACGAGATTGAGAGTGTGGTTAACGCAATGCCAAATGTACACAGATGGCGGATGAGTTTAGCGTAACATTTCTACTACTCTTGGCGAGAACTAACAGGAAAGCGCGCGTCTTTATGCAGCGATACAAAAATGGGAAACGCAAAAAGACGGAGCAAGAGTATCTGGAGGATTATGCTATGTGAGCGCAGTAATTGGTGAGTCTGCGCACTTGCATTTATCAATACGCAGCAACTACACGGGGGCTTGCTCAGGCTAGACTAGTGTCTAGTATTGAGTCACACGCACAAGAACTGCGCCAAAATGATGTATCTGTAAACTTGTCCAACAGATCATTTGTCTAATCAGCTGAAGTCTTTATGACAAGTTGGACATGAAGTCTGCGATGACGTTCCAATATCCGGCCTGAACACAAGTATCGTCTGGCTCTATACGTCAGGGCACTGGTGGCTCCAAATAAAGGAGAAAAACGCACTATGGGTTCCACTTGGGAACTCGACGAATTTTGAGTTTCCATGCACCTCATCCCCATCCCCTTTCTCCCCTGATCTGCTCACCACCTTCTCAGTGGTCCCATCTCTCCGCTTCCTCGCCTTGACCACCGTCCAGAGGCGCCGCATGTGCTCTCTAGGGACAATTTCGTCCTTCACCCCACTCAGCATGAGGACGGGTGTCTCAGCTGGGATGGAGGGGACCTTGCTCGCGGAGTCCCATTTCTGATGGCACAGGAAAGCGAAGCGCCCTAGCGGAGGCATAACGTGCGGGACGAGCGCAGGGAGAGAGGTGAATGTGTTTTCGAGGATTAGAGCGCGGATAGGGGCGTCCGGTGTTTGTTGATTTTTACTGGCCAGGTCGATCGCGACGGCGCCGCCTATGGATTGGCCGTACAAGACCTGTTTGCATGGATATTAAGAATATAGTTATATAAAAGATGCGGAGATATAACGCACAATGGGGCTGCGCTTCAAGACGGGGTGCGCCAGTAGATAGTCCAACCCTGCCTGAGCGTCTTTCTGCAGACCGCGTTCAGACGGGGAGCCCTTCGACAGCCCGTATCCACGGTAGCACACCATGAGCACGTTACAGTGCATGTGGTTGAAGAACATGCGCGCGAGGGGTATCCTGTGCCCAAAGTTCCCCGCATTGCCGTGGAACATGATCACTGTTGGCCGGCTTGCGATATACTACGGGTGGAGAGGAGGTTCAATGCCAAAAATGCGGGATGGGATAAGCAGCGAAATCGTACCTCTTCTTCCGACAGTCCATGCCTATGATCGGTGTGGTTTTGGAGCATTAGGTAGGCCTTTATAAGGACGCCATCGCTTGTCTTCAGCTCAAGGTCCTCGTATGGGAGGCCGTATTTCGAAGGGACGTCGACCACTACGAACATTCAGAACTTTACGCAAATGAACGAATTGGGCTTTGCTGCGTACCGGTGCGCGACTCAGCGGGAAGATATGACGGGTAGATTAGGTAGTACTGCCCAGCGAGAACGAGGATTGTGGCTGAAATATTATCCCCGCATTAATTTCGTTCAAGGTTGAGACCATGTTTGATAAATACCAAGACAGGTAAGGGTTGCAACGGTTCCAGCAGTCGCCTAGCGTCGAGAGTTTTGTTACTTCTATTGGCACAACGCGTTAAGTCTCGGGCAAGTTTTGGGTACCTTGACAAAGGTTTGGAGGGATGGAAGATAGGACGACATATTTCTCCAGTATGGCCGAAATTTGGATCCTTGGTGACCTGTGTTCTGTCCCAGCTGGAACTACTTGGACCGGGTTCTCTTTCTGAGAAAAGCAAACGAGGGAGTACTGTGGTCGATTTGAATTTATTAGAGGAATGAGGAGAGTTTGAAGCAAGCGCTTGAGTCGAATGGTGGCCTTACCACCGAGTGTTTGTGTCTGTTGTCCTAAGTCATCTCCTCCACGTCGTTTGTGACGATGACCGGCGCAGTTCTGAGTTTCGACACCGAATTTCTTGATCTCCTTGCTTTCTCTCTCTTCTATCTATTCTATTGAAGGATCTTCCTTCAACGAGCTCTCAAAGCGAATAAACGCGTCCTAGTCTCGTCTGCGATGTCCCAATACGGCTCCCACTCACCACCACCACTGCGCCATCCAGTGCCAACACATCCAGCGTACATCCCTGAGCCACCGCCGACGCCCGCGTCACCGCAGGGCTACCAGCGTTTCTCCTCGTCACCCGGGCCAAACGCGCACCAGCAGCAGGAATTCCACCAGCACGCGGCGCATGCGCCTCTGCAGCACGGTCAGGGGGGACCACATGTGCAGGCATACCCAGCGCCGACGGGCCCAACGCATGTACCCGCGTACACGTCGCCGTTCCAGCACTCGCAGCAACAGCAGCCACAAATGGCGCAGCAGCAGTACCAGCAGCAACAGGGAGCAGGAGGTAATATACGCGGGATGGGACAACCCGGCGCCGTGCCGATACCTGCGCCCCCAGACTTCACAGCGTGGGGGCTTGACGGGACAACCGCCGCGCTGGGGATGCAGCTCGGACAGAGCGCGGTTTCTGCAGGGCAAGACTACGTGCGGCAAAATGTATGTATCCTCATGTCGGAATAATGAATGAATCACTTACATTCCGTGGCACGCGATAGTTTGGCACCATGATCCCTGCGAACAACGTAAAACAGTACTTCAACGTGTCGAACTCCTACGTGATGCAAAAACTACGGCTGCTCCTCTTCCCGTGGACACACAAGTCGTATTTCCGGAAACCGCGTACGCAAGGCGAGTGGCTACCGCCGAGGGAGGATCTGAATAGCCCAGATCTATATATTCCAGGTGCGCTGCGATAGTACAGGGTATACACGCCGACGGTTTATTCAACTTCCGTTTGCAGTTATGGCTGTGTTCACATACGTCCTGCTAAGTACTTTACACTCTGGAATCGTAGACGAATTCTCTCCTCTGGTAAGTATTTTTCTATTCTATAATACAAAACCCTTCCCCCATTCCCCACTCGTACTTTTCTTTGTATTCGTCCATACTCAACTTCACAAAAATCAGGTCCTCGGCGAATCGGCCTCCCGCGCCACAGCCGTCATTCTCTTCGACTTCACGATTGTGAAGCTCGGATGCTACATCCTCAACATCTCCGGCTCCTCCACTGTCACTGACCTCATCGCCTACGGCGGGTACAAGTTTGTCGGAGTCATCGTTACCGTCGTCGCGGGTTTCCTTGGCTTGAAAGGCTTGTTCTGGGCGGTGTTGTTCCTGTATACGTTCGCTGCGAACGCGTTTTTCTTGGTGAGTAGGATCTATATGGTATTACCTGTGTCCCTTCTGCGTTTGTGCTCCCTTCCACATTCGCTTTCCTTTTACAAATCAATGGTTTGAGCATGATGCTAATTGTACCCGCACGCCGTATCTCACAGCTTCGCTCCCTGCGCGCCATCATCCTTCCCGACGCCGCTAGCGCCGCTGCATCTTCAGGGACTGTCTCACATGCCGCCCGTCGGCGTCGCATTAGTTTCCTTTTCATAGAAGCGGTTATGCAGATAGGGTATATGTGGTGGCTCGTTCGTATCTGATATGTTAATCCATTCCATAATAGACGGTATCATGGCCACAGACTTTATATATGAGTACTGGAGTACAGAATGCTATCAAAACATTACTTCATACTATTGCTAGTGAGGCTGTAGCTGCGCGGTGAGTCAATGGTGAACGGGAGCCAGCCATGTGCATGAACACCGACAGGGGCTTATATTTGCGGGGCGGGCCGATTGTTCCGTTAAAGTTGGTGTTCAAACGTTGGCGGCGTTTTGCAAAGCTCTCTGACTGCTCCGTACCATCCATTGCCCTCATTGACAACGCCAACGATCCCTTCGGAACTCTCTACCTCAATAGGATATTCAAGCAGTATACGACTGATTCCTCGGGACCTTTGCAAATTGACGCCCGACCACGCGACGAAGATATCCTGATGCCCGACTCGTCTCCAAACCCAGCCATGGACGCGATATGTGGACTCAAATGTGCGAACATGGAGAGCTGTTCCGAATGCAGGGAACTCAAACAGCTTGAGGCCGAAATCGTGAATGCCACGAGGCGGCGTGCTCGCTTTCTAGTCAAAGCCAACGAGCGAAGGGACACTTTGACCTCAACGCTTCCGGTCGAGGTTATATGCTCCATCTTCGAGGCATATCTGGATATTCACCGGATCGACACCACAGATCAGTCCTTCCAGAGCCACCAATGTCAGGCGCGGCCTCGTCTTTTCCCAGTCTCAGCACACCGCGTACCTCTTTTGCTGGGAACGGTCTGTCACCGCTGGCGCCAGCTTGCCTGGTCCCATCCCCAGTTGTGGTCGACAATTCTCATTGATTTAGCATGTCCTGCTAACGTGCTCGGACCAGAGCTCGTGTCAGAATGGTCGAAACGGTCTGGCAATCTCCCTCTCAACATCCGCGTCGACGACGACGAGACCCAATGTTACCACCCGCCAGGTATCATCGACCATGGAAAACAAGTGATGCGAGTCCTCAATGAACATTCTGCGCGATGGAGCAGTATCGACGTCAGCGGAGTTGCCCTGGAAATCCTGGCAGAACTCGACGACTCCGCGTGCCTCGAGGCTTCCGTGCTCAAGCATTTCTCCTTCGGTGGCCACTGGAATGACGCACACCCGGACGAGCCCCAAAAAACAATACTCAGGACAACTAAACGCCAGCACCGCCCCACACATCTGGCTCTTCTGCAGGAGATGCCACCTTCTTTGGTCAAGGTTGACTGGAGCTGGGTTACGCACCTCTATGTCACAAATATGTCACAAATATGTCCCGGCAATGTGCCTTCGAAGCAATAGACTGTGCGGCACGCGCAAGCCCGCGCATCTCCCATCTGTACTTGAATTACATCACCGACGGCCCCTTTCGTGGCGATCCAGGTTGGAAAACAGCGTCTGTGATACCTTTCTCCAGCGTTGTTTTTCTATCGATTGTGGAGGCCTATGATTTGCCAACTATGGCAAGGGATTTATTCTCATATTTAACCCTCCCCAAGCTGAAGCATCTGGTGTTTGACGGACGACGGTCGGACACAGTGTTTCCAACAGACCAACTCCTTGGCCTGGTTCGTCGATCAGGATTTTCAATAACCGACCTGACTCTTTCAAAACCTATTATTTCCGAGGCTGACCTCATGCGCCTACTCCTTGCCATGCCTACCATCCAAAATTTGAATCTCAAACTGCCGGAAGCCAACAACAGCACCTCTTTTCTTGGGTGCTTATCCCAGAAGGCTATGCGAAATCAAATCCAGTCGCCATTCCTTCCGTCCTTGGTCCGTCTGGACATGGAAGCCATCAGCCCCAAGTACTGGTCTATGTTTGTGGAGATTTTCGACGACCACCCTGAAGTGCCTGGCCCACCCAGCGAGACACCGTTGCGCAAGGATCTGAAGATCTCCTTTTTTACGTTGCTTGACGTCAACGATCGCAGCCGGAACCACCTGATAGACGACGATAGCATACAGAAACTCATCCACCTGTGGCGCGTGTATGGGATATTTATTGACTTGCAGCTTCAAGGTCCTTCTGTCTCGGAGGTGTATGACCTCCTCATGGTGTCTTTTGATAGACGTTTACTTTTACATCCCGCCACGCAGGAGCAAACAGAACACCCTACGTACATAGCTATCGAAAAGATGAGTTTGTTAACATTCTGATTAACTGTTTCCATTCCAACGACATTCATCATCCCCATTCATCCTGGATCCCCCTGTCGGTATTCATTCATTTCATTGCATCTGGTCACCTGTGCGGGTTGTGGGCTTCCTTTGTGTGTGCTTGGAGCTAGGGGTCCCTATTTTCGTGTAATCAGTGTTAATGATCCATCATCCGCCTCCCCTTACATTTCCAATGCTTGCACCTGAACATCGGTATATCATCGGCATTTTGGAGCATTGATTCAATTATAATCAATTACATTTCTTATTGTTATCATATCATTTCAGCTTCAGCCACAATTCCGTTCCATTCATTTTTTGGAGTTACTGTACAGGCTCTGATAGGTACATAACATCATGTAGCTAGGTGGGTACGCCATGCGTTTATCCTCCCTCGATTTGTACATGTTCCCGAGTTGCTCCTTTTCGTCACCCATTTCGACACGGTATGCCAAGGGCAATGACGCGCAGTCAATCAGGGTTCAGGATGTAAGAATGTTCTATTCGAATAGAACAGCGGGCTATAAACCACGATACAAACAACGGGCCAAGTGGTATCTAACTTCCCTAGCCTGGAACTTCATTTGGGCAGCTCATTCAGAATGTCTTCCGCGACCTCCCCATGGCCAGCTTCCACCGTAGCCACTATTAACTACTGTGTTCCTCCTGGAGACGGTGTACGTGCGGCGCAATACTCGTATAAAGTGGAGCCTATCGACGGCGTCTCTCAGCAGCGCAACTTCAGCTTGGAGTCCAAGAAAGTTATCATCGAGAATGCGCGAGGCGACAGCGATCTGACGCTTGACACTGCCGGCTTCCAATATTTTCGCAGCATCTCTACGCACACTTCCTTCTCCAATGACGCCGATATAGTCAACGAGTACTACCCGCAGAGCATTGAGCTCATCAAGAGACACACTGGCGCTAGCCGCGTGGTGATCTTCGACCATAGTGCGCACATTTATTAGACATATCAAATACCCCTGCTAAAATCCTCTCTCTCTTTCTCTCTCTCTCTCCCCTTCTCCTAATCCAGCTATTCGTCGTCGCCAGATAATTACAGAGGCTGGCATTGATGACAGACGCCGGCAACCTTTGTCACAGGCCCATGTTGATCAATCGACTAATGCTGCCATTGCACGCGTGCATAAGCATATCCCACCGGAAGACGTTCCGGGCCTTCTCCAGAAGCGCTTCCAGATCATCAACCTGTGGCGTCCAATCGAGCACCCCGCGCTGGACTGGCCCCTGGCACTGTGCGATTACAGGAGTGTGGATGTCTCGAAGGACGTAGTCCCTGTCGCCCTGATCTATCGTGACCATGAGGGGGGGACTCTGGGAGTCAAGTATAACTCAGCACATAGGTGGAAGTATCTCCATGGGATGTCACCTGAGGAAGTCGTATTCTTTAAATGGTATCTAATTCATGATCGTGGTTTTTTGAACGATTTTGACCGATATCCTTCATACAGTTTCGACTCTCTTCAAGACGGAAGTGTCGCTCTCTTGGCTCCCCACACTGGCTTCCAGGACCCTCGAACACCTTCCGATGCTCCTCTGAGGCAGTCTATTGAGCTTAGGGCGCTCGTATTCTACGACTAAGTTACACAATAGTAATCGTTTTGAAGCGTTGACTTTGTACTCTACAGAATGATATCTGTATGTTACTACCAGAATCTAATATGCCAGAGAACATTGCGTGACGGAGATAGGCCTTCGTTATAATCGTTCTCTTGAAGTATGTATAACTTCCCTGCCGCCAATGACGACGACATCTCCTGAGAAAAAAAAAAAAACTTCTAGTAAAGATACACACACATATTCACCCCCAGCTGCTGATGCGCTCCGCACTCGCATGGCCCGTATTCAACGACTTCAGCACACGCGCCGAACAGCACATCAGATGAACAAGAATGCACCAGTGTACCCAGTTCCATTCTTTCCCGCTCATACCCGCGCTCATACCCACACCCACACCCACAAACAAAGACACTGCGCCTATAATCGAACATAGCAGAATAATCTTAGCGCTTGAGGCCCCGATCATCGCACTATCGGCAATTAGCATTACGTCTCAACTCCGATTTCGCACAATCCCAATTTAGGCGTCCAGGATCGGAGGTTTGATATCTCACCCAATTCGCTATCGTTTCCTACGAAATAACGTGCGACGGATAGGCGTCCTTAAGAATTTACTCTTTAAAGATAGCTATTATATGACGCGCTGCACGCGCTTTTATTTATTTAAGTGATAGCACTATCCCAGTGTGCACCTCATGGGGCAAATTTATTCAGCTATCTTCATTCCAGGTCTCTGGCCAACACCACGCCCTTTAATTTGTATTCAGCTATCTTTATTTTTACTTTAACTTGACTTCTTATCCTCGATTTAGTGTCCCCAGACAGAACATCAAAATGTTAGCCAGTATACATCAGATTTGCACATATCGCAACGCATCAGCGTCGCTCCATGCGGACACTACGGGCCTTATTCGACCTCTTTGCACTTCAGATTTGGTTGGAATATCTTGCTTATATACTTCTCTTTCGGATCCGAGCATGTGATACTTGGGGCCATTTTATGTACCCTGCGCTGCGATAGGCGTTCGATCCCCTTTCCTTCCATCCTCCCTGGAGATGGAGACGCCTCCTCACCAAAACCCAAAACCAGATCTCCAGAACCTTCGCTTCTCATAGCTTCGAATTTATAGTGTAGTTTACTGTACTATTACAACCCATCGTTCAAATCACTCGTCACAGGCAGTCGTGAACTGAACAATAGTGGCTTTCGTCACGCCTCACAGGCGCCCATGAACAATGTTTAAAAGTAAGTTTTATGAGGCGAAAATCGGCCATTTTAGGCTATAAATCGCATGTATCTACGCTTTAGACTATGCCCGAACCCCCTCACGCTGTTTTGGGGCCTTCCGGGAGGTTTAGAAGTCTTGCTGGATTCAAGGATGCACGAGCCCAGTATTCTCGGCAAGCACTGGTGTTCAAACTGAATTGAAACCGCTCAAATGGGGCGCTCATTAGCGCCTAAGTAAGATATGCCGAAGTACTTGTAGTGCTTGTTCTATGACAATTTCTCGGGACTGCTGCGTGCAAGCCACTTAGTTGCCGTGAAAATTTGGTGAACAATATTTCTAGCTGTCACACATCACCGCTGGCTGATAACTATCCGCCCAGTGAGCAATGTGCATCACGCGTCACAGGCTGTGAACGATAGGTCGTAATAGTACAGTATACTGCATATTTCTGTGTACTATAGCACAACTGTAGCGGAGTTGGCACACGCCGTAATTAATGTCGCAATTGACTTTTTCCGCTCATTAGAAATTACGACTTCATTTTTTGTGAGAAATTCCGCAAAGTCGAATGGGATTGAATTATTGAGCGCACTATGCGCTGGAATGCACTTGAAACGCACTGGAAATTACCGAAGGAACGTTTGATGGCAACATTCCGATTCCGATTGCCGAACCCCTGTCAGAAAGGAAGCACCATTGTGGACTGCTCCCACGAGCGCTCTTAACTGCTTTGCAACGCACACAATGCCCCCTACCAGTCCTAGCACTCCCAGAGACCAGTATCAGCACTATATCCCGAGGTTCATTTTGAGGTCCTTCCAGGATGCACAAATTCATGCAAGGTATGACCCACTTTGGTTCAATGGATAACAGCGCTCGTTAACATGTATTTGTCCCCCAGGAGTAAAAAGCGGCGCCAAAAGGACTACCGCAAGGCCAAAAGGACAGGAGTAGATCAAGACATGATCACCGTTTTCGATTCCAAAACTCAAGTCCTCGAACAACGCCCCCTAGCCAAGGAGTATGGTGTGGTCAACATGTACCGCGATCAACGAAACCCTGGAAATATGAACCATCTGGAGGAAGCTTTGTCAAAGCTGGAGAATTCTGCAGCCAAACTCATCAAGGATATGCACTCCGCCGTGGCAGAAGGGAAAAAGATAAAGATGAAGCGAAAGGAATTGGAAGTCATTCGAAAGTTCGTTTACATTTTGCACTACCGTCGAGTTTCGCTCCGTCCCAGCTACTTTGATGGGAACGACCCCGACAACGCCTCGATTAAGGAGTTCTTCGAATCTTTCCGCAAGAAACATAACCTCACGAAACCGGACGATATTTGGCTGTGGGGTCTGAAATACCTCCTCGATACTCCCCATCACAAGATTGTCGGAATGGGGGCTGTAATCAGGGAACGATACGGAGGGTTGCAGCAACTTTTCAAAATGATGGCCACAAAGGTGGACCCAGACCTGGAGAACTACCATGCATTGGACTATACACTAATCGCTGGCTCATCCTTTCTCGCGATATGGGAGGCCGCAGAAAGTGAAGAGTTTGTGGTGGGTTCAAATTCTTTTGGATTGTTCGAAGGAACCGCGCTCGGCATGTATGCCCATAGAATCTTTGTTGTCAGCCCAAGAATTGCGTTAATCTTGCGCCACAATGCGTTGATCCCTAGGATGGGAGCGCTTGAAACTGTCTACAACAGCATTTTAGCCGACATTCCGACCGTTCCACCGGAGAGTGAGCGCGTTGGTTTCATGCCGCCTCCAAACGCTAGCGAAGATGAGGAGTTTGCCGCATTCGAGGCATATCGACAGACTCCCATTGCACAGGAGGACCGTTATACATTTACTCCATCCAAACTCACCCCGGAACAAACACATAACGTGAACTTCTTCATCCTCAGTCACCTCGACATGGGAGGCGTCGCTTTTGTTTCCCAAAAAGCCATGTCAAGGTCCCTGAAGCATCAAATCAGGGCCGATGTCTCCTATATTGCAGAAAGCAAATATTATCTTCGCGCTCTCCTTGGAGTCATTGCATCCAACTTGGCGAAAGAGGAGAATGAAGGTTCTTCGCCGCCGCGTCCAGTCCTTGACGTCATTATCCAAAGTTCCGCGAGTGGCGCAATTGAATCCAACTCCGACTACGACAGGGCATACAGAATATACCACTCCGCGACGAATGATGTAGAGAACTATTGCCAAACATCTGCAGATATCCATGCCATCACTGCGCGCGCAATCGTGAAAATGAAAACATTGCTTCCTCCGCCACCCGTCATCAACCGCCACATGCATTTCCCATTCTTGTCCCGCAAAATCGTCAAGACCTTACCCAAAGCGGATTCCGAGCTATTCTTCGCCCTAGTTGGATACCAGGTGGACGTACTTGAAGTAGGCACGGGCGGGACTGATGTTGTCGGCCAGATCAAGTACGAAGCGGCAATCATTGGGTTTGCGCACTGGCTGGCGGAAAACCGTCCGAGTTTTCTGCAAGAGCTTACGCCACGTCCCCTAGTTTTTATGCAATGAAGCTATTCTGGAAAGTGAATGTTGTATGTATTAAAATTCATGATTGAGAAACCGGTGCCCAATTCCTGCGAAGGTGGCTCATACGCCTTGAAGGTGTTCTGAATATATATTTCGCACACAACTAGTCGACTCTCAAGCAGATAGATGTTAGTTTGTTGTATTTCTCATAGCATACGCACCAAAAGTCTGTATCGTGGCTACAATAGGTTACACTAAGTCTCTGCCAATGCATGACTTATCCGATGGATAGTAGATTCGCTTATTTATTTTGTTTGCTTGAACAGGCGCTTGTTTGGACATATATCACTATCAACCTTGGGATCGGTTGAATATGCACCGCGCTCTCACCACATACATAGTCGTGGATGAGCAAATGCGGAGGGAGAATCACAAGCTGCCGCGTCAAATCCGTACAGGCAGTCTCTCAGGGGTATACATAGCGTGGCTGGCCCAGTAACCAAGCCAACTATGGGAAGTTCTAAACAAGGACTTGCAACTTCGTAGTAAGGAAATAGGTACCGCGTAGTCACCATCAAATCTTTTGACAAGCCAATGTGCAAATCCACAGACTCTCACACGGGATTTACAGTGATCTATACTTACTGACTCCCTTGTTAAGTCCACCTAATCAATCAGGCATCTCGTCTGTTGCGAACTGCCAATGATCATAACTACCAGTCAAGGCACATGGAAGTGGTGCCTCCTTATGAGGATTTACTCACAGGCAAAGTCCTCCTTCCCTGGGCTCAGCGGTGATACACTGCCCGCTTGCAGGTCCATGCTCGCTGCGACCATGATGATCACCGCCGTCTGTCACTTACTGTCTCTGTATAAATTTCTTAGAACCATCGAACAAAAAAATTCCTCTCGAAGGACTTTATTATTATTGATTTTTTTAAAGTTCTTTCTGATGTAAAGCAAAGGAAAAGACGTGGCCCTCAGGACCACGCTTGCGCCGCACCAGGCGTTAATTAGCAATAAAGTAATGATGGCGCGAAGACGAGCGGCGATATCGTCGCCGTCGCCCGCGGGTCAACGTCCACAGGACGCCCGCATTGCAAAAAGCGAAGTAAGGTGGGTGTAGTACTCGGCGCGAGTGGACCCAAGGGAAGGCGGACAGATGCGGAATGATTAGGAGAGAGGTGAGATAGAGAGCGAGAGCGAGAAATTGAGACGAGTCGTGAGGTTGTGGGTTTAGACCGGCATGTGCTGCGGTGTTGGGAACAATGTGAGGATGGAGCTTCTATGATCAATGGGGAGCGGGTCTTCTGAGCCGTTTAGAGCTCGTCGCAGAAGGGGAGATCGTCGTCGTCATCGTCGCCGGCATCACTGCCGCTGTCGTTGCTGCTCTTGGCGGGGGCGGCAGTGTCGGCGGAGTCGTCGCAGTCATCGTCGTCTCCGCCCGCGTTGTCGTTTGAAGCGCCGTCACTGCCATCCGCGTCGCAGTCGCCGTCGTCGCCGGCAGGAGCATCGGCAGGCTTGGCTGCAGCTGCGGCAGGAGGGGCAGGCTTGGCTATAGCAGGCTGAGCAGCGGGCTTGGCTACGGGGGGCTTAGCACCAGGCGTCGTGGTGGGAGTCGCGGCTGGGGCATCTGCTTCAGTGCGGGTGACGAAGATGGTGGTCTGGGGTGCCTTGACGGCGACACCGCTGGCGGGAACAGGAGCGACTTTGACGGTCTTCTCTGTGCAGAGGACCTAAAAGGGAGGGAAAACACAACGATCGGTCAGTCGGGCTGCGCGGGAAAGATACAGACGACGCGAAGGGAAGAGAAGAGCAGAGGCTGAAGATCCGCTTCATAGGGGTGCAAAGTCCACATAGGGTAGCCCTTGGCATTGCGGTCAGGATGACACTACACCAACATAGCTATTATCCAGCAAAAGCCCTTGTTGGGTACCCTCGCTAAAGTGTGGTGCCAAGGAGAACATGGACATTTCTCCCCATGGTTCGAATGTTCGACCAGAGAGCAAATGAAAAAGGGAATGCCGAACGTACCTCGTCAACGTAGATGTTGCTGCAGTCCGCGTTGATCTGGGGGTTGTTCATGAACAGGATGGTGGCGTTGAGACCGTTCTTGGCAGCGATGCCTTCGCAAGTGTCATCCGGGATGACGGTGTACGTCGTGCGACAATCCTCCGCCTCAGAAGTCGCGAGGCAGAGCTGCTGGCCAACCTGAAGGTTGGTACAGTCCTTTCCGACGGCGTCAGCGTTGGATACGGCGAGCTGGTAGCTGTTGTAAAGTTGTGAGCAGTGCGTCGAAATGGGCGTGAAGCAAGCACGCACGTTGAGACATTCTGGGCAGCAGAAATCTTGTCACAGTAGTCTGCCTCCTGCACGGTGTAGGTCCTCGAGCATGAAGCGGCGAATGCGGCTGCAAAAATATCAACATCTGGTTCAAATTTTCATGAACTGCAACGTACTCTGGACAGACACAGCGAGGGTGGCGGCGATGAAGAGTCGGGCGAACATGGTCGATAAAGAGTGTAGTGTGAAAAGAGGGACTAGAATTTGCGATTCCGGAGAAGGTAGAGGGAAGAGAAGAAGAGAGCGAAGGATAAGTAGGGGCGGAGAATGGAAAGAGCGAAATAGCCTTACGACCAGTTGGACCAAGCTAATCAACATGCGGCAATTGCCGCGATTAATTGTCGTAAACAAAACTCCGACGCTCTGCCTCATTCTTCTACCTGGCTGTTCATCTTTTCGCCTCTAACCATCCTCAAGCTCAAGTTGAAGAGGCAGCACAGCATTGGGTGTATTATAGCCTGAATACAAAAGTCGAACAGGCTCTGGTGATCTCCCCCTTTTTTGCAAGTTGTTGCGGTGATGGTAAAGCCGCGCCTATGTCCGGGCTTGGCACTTGGGTCTTTGATGTGCCGTTGTTGTGGAGCGGCCATGATTGCCCATGGGTAAATCATGATGGAAGCCTAGGATCCTCGTTGAATATTTGGCTGGGGCATCGAGCCATATTTTCGTCCCGCCGCTTTGCAAAATTCAGCAGTCTCCCCCTCCAAGAGGCGAAGTGAAAGCAAGGTATATCCCAAAAAAAATAAACACAGAACAGAAATTTAATCTCAAGTCATAGAATAATCGATGCCAATGCAATGCCGGTGTTGAATATCGCATTTCAACGAGGAGGACCAAACGCTCAATTAAGCGCCCGTCTATGTTTATCATCAACCATATCCGGCATTTTGATATGTTCAGATATGCACTACTGACATAGTGAGATAGAGTTACGTCAAGATGCGGAATACTGGGCTCTATGTGAACACCACTGTATCCCTCTGATTCTATGGAGTATGGAGAGCATTACAACCTCTGCAAGCCACCATAAGTATGGCCTCTTCAATTTTTTCGGTTCATACAACACTCCGTATGACAGGTCGCTGTATCCAAGTTCGACTGCCAGTGGTCATTCATATCTCTCAGGTCATGTCTTTGGTAAAAGACTGGTGCCTTGTAGAAGTAAGCTGAATGGAAGACAAGTACACTATTAAACGTCGGATACAACAGACATCTGTGTGGCAGACGTCACTCAAACCCATGTCAGTGTCCACGCTTTTGTGTCTTCTCATCTGCTAATTATAACGGCGTCTTCGAGGCGAACTGCATAAATACAGAGGTCATTTGCATCCAGTATGCGCGGTTTATCCCCCCACGTCGCCTCTCATCATGACATCCATGATATCCACCCTATTCGACGATTGGAGAGTAGCACTGGCATCGCTCGCCGCGTGCGGAATCGGCCTTTATATGATATCATCCCTGGCCGCACCCAGAAAGACAGGAATCCCAGGGCCCAAGGGTCTTCCTCTCATAAGAAATGCGCACCAGATGCCCTCAGACAGACCGTGGCTGGCCTTCTCAGCGTGGAAACAGCTCTACGGTGGGTATCATTAGTCTACAGCCTATTTGGGAGCTCATACATATAATCCATCTGAATGTACTGGGGAAGCCAATCATTGTCTTGAACTCGTCGAAGATTGCAAAGGATTTGATGGACAAAAAGTCGTCCATATATTCTGACCGTCCGATACTGGTACGTACCAATTCGACGCTCGTGATGGACCATAATTCATTGAGATGATATCCTGCAGCTTATGGCGAAACTGTAAGTCCCTCGCTCGGACTCAACTGTACATTGAAATTTGATGGTGATGCTTATTGCAGATGCGGCTTCTACGATAACTTTGTGATGCTACCGTATGGCAATGAGTGGCGCAACTAGCGCCGCTTGATTGTCCACGACTTTAGCCCGAGCATGACGCCGCGCTACTATGAGTTGCAGGAAACCGCGGCGCGAACACTTGTCCACAATCTGCTCAAGAAGCCAGAATCGTTCAGAGATGAGATTCAGCTGTACGTGGTATTGCATGACGTATGACTTGCTACAATGGCTAATATCTGCGTTTATTATATCTTCTAGGCGGATAGGGATGATTATCCTACGCGTCACATACGGATACAAGGTTGAAAGCAGAGCTGATCCAATGCTGAGCATGGCACTTGCCGTGCTCAGAAACTTCAGTTTGGCCATTGCTCCTGGACAGTGGATCGTCGACATAATTCCCGCCCGTAAGTCACTAGGCTCATTTCTTCACGCCCATGCATGTCAAGCTCAGCTGAGAAACATGAAAAGTGCAATATATTCCCAAATGGTTCCCTGGTGCGGGATTCAGAAAGACGGCCGATGACTGGAGAAACCTGACAAGAGCCGGGATGCGGAATCCTTATTTTTGGTGCAAGGCCAATACTGTGAGCACGGATTCAACCATTCAAACCGCACTTCTGACCTTGGTGTCACATATCTTAAGCTTCAGGAAACCGGAAAAGCACTCTCCCCTAATCTTTGTGGGCGCTATATTGAGGAGACGGGCGAGAACATGACGCCGGAGGCCGAATTCTCGCTTGTTTGGGCGGCGGCGGCTGTCTTCGGAGGGGGACTCGACACAGTGAGACTCTTCGCCCCTAGTAATGCACAAATCTAATTTTGAAATCCTCGCGAAGAATATGTCCGCAGTTTTAACTTTCTTCAGAGCTATGATTGCGAACCCTCATGTGGTAGCCAAAGCCCAAGAAGAAATCGACAGGGTGATCGGAAGAGACAGGTTGCCATCCATTGACGACAGGCCGAATCTTCCATATGTGCGAAGCGTCGTCGCAGAAATTCTAAGATATGGACCTCCTGTGCCTATGGGTGGGCTAAGAAACTCAAATTCTTGAAGCGCGAGACTGAATTAAATTATAGGAGTCGCTCATTCAGCAACTCAAGACGATTATTACGAAGGATATTTTATTCCCAAGGGCAGTATCATCCTGCCAAACATCTGGTGGGTCTCATGCGCGCGCTCCATAATATCAATACTGAAAATTGTATTTCTTTCTAAGGCATATGATGCACGACCCCGAGGTATATCCCAACCCCGATAAGTTTGACCCAGATCGCTTCGAGGGACAGGACTCCGAGATGAACAAAGTATACGACCTTGTCTTCGGCTTTGGCAGGCGCGTGTGTCCCGGCTTGCATCTCGCTCAAGGAACTCTCTTTGCCATTGTCGCAACAACCCTGGCTACATGCAACGTACTCCCTGGCCTGGATTCAAATGGACGGGAAGTGATGCCCACTACTGGCTACGAGAATGGGTCAATTGTGTATGTTTTGGCGATTTTCCATCTTCTTCAAGTCCCTTGTGCTAATTTGATACATCCTGCTCGCCGTTACAAGGATGCCGGAGCACTATTCAATGCCATTGAAGCCGCGTTCAACTCATGCAGTCAATCTTCTTAGTGAGGCATCCGCTGAGATTGACTAATTTACAGTTGTCAGGATAAATGTAGGGCAGAGACTGCGTAAGCTATTTAAACTGTACCGGGGCGTTACCCTCCTACAAATCTCCTGTGCAGTGCCTTCCACCTGGATGTACAGTTGCGGACAACCAAAGTCAAAAAGATTTATGACAAATCCATCGCGCTCCCACTAATGCCCGGAAATGATAGGAAATGTTTTTAACATGATTGTAGGACAAGTAGTTCTGCTGCTCTCTGATTTACGATCTTCTGATATCGAGCAAACTTCGGAAAAATGTTCAAAATATTGGGACTTGATGACTTCGATTGTCCGCAACTGTAATGCGCCGGAAGACAAATTAGTATCAAATGTCGGATACGACATACTTCCGTGTGGCAGAACATTGAGACATGTCAATCAAACTCATGTAAATGACCATGCTCTTGTGTCTTCTCAGTTGCTAATTATAAGTGATAACAGTGTCCTCTGGGCGAACTGAATAAATAGACAGAGCACTGGCATTCAGGACGTGCGGCTTATCCCCCCACATCGCCTCTCATCATGTCACCTATAACCACACTGTTCGACGATTGGAGAATAGCCCTAGCATCGCTCGCTGTGTGCGGAATCAGCCTTTATCTGATATCGTCTTCAATGGCCGGAGCCAAGAAGACAGGGATCCCGGGGCCCAATGGTCTTCCTCTCATAGGAAATGCGCATCAGATGCCCCCAGACCGACCGTGGTTGACCTTCTCGTCGTGGAAGCAACTTTACGGTGGGCATATTGATTTTCCAAAAACAGAAGCAGCTTATTCAGACTTTGTCCACATTTGAAACCAAAGGGGATATAATCCATCTGAATATACTTGGGAAGCCTATCATTGTTCTGAACTCGTCGAAGATTGCCAAGGATTTGATGGACAAAAAGTCATCCATATATTCTGACCGTCCGATACTGGTATGTACCAGACTTGAAGCTCGTAACCAATTATGATTCATTCAGACGATAATTGCAGCTCATGGCGAAATTGTAAGTCCCTCGCCAAGAATCAACCAGTGGTGAACCGAGCACGTTTTGATGGGCTGGCCGCAGATGCGGGTTCTACGACAACTTTGTATTGCTACCGTATGGCAATGAGTGGCGCAACCAGCGCCGCTTGATTGTCCACGACTTCAGCCCGAGCATGACGCCGCGCTACTATGAGTTACAGGAAACCGCGGCGCGAACACTTGTCCGCAATCTGCTCAAGAAGCCGGAATCGTTCAGAGATGAGATTCAACTGTGCGTGATATTTTATGACTAGGACTTACTATAATGGCTGATATCTGCGTTTATTATATCTCCTAGGCGGATAGGGATGATTATCCTGCGCGTCGCATACGGATACAAGGTTGAAAGCAGAGCCGATCCAATGCTGAGCATGGCACTTGCCGTACTGAGAAACTTCAGTTTTGCCATTGCTCCTGGACAGTGGATCGTCGACATAATTCCCGCCCGTAAGTCACTAGACTCATTTCTTCACGCCCATGTATGTCAAGCTCAGCTGAGAGACGTTAAAAGTGCAATATATTCCCAAATGGTTTCCTGGTGCAGGATTCAGAAAGACGGCCGATGACTGGAGAAACCTTACAATAGCCGGGCTGCAGAATCCTTATTTTTGGTGCAAGGCCAATACTGTGAGTACGGATTCAACCATCCAAACTATGCTTCTGACCTTGGTGTCACATATCTTAAGCTTCAGGAAACCGGAAAAGCTCTCTCCCCTAGTCTTTGTGGGCGCTATATTGAGGAGACGGGCGAGAACATGACGCCGGAGGCCGAATTCTCGCTTGTTTGGGCGGCGGCGGCTGTCTTCGGAGGGGGACTCGACACAGTGAGACTCTTCGCCCCTAGTAATGCACAAATCTAATTTTGAAATCCTCGTGAAGAATATGTCCGCAGTTTTAACTTTCTTCAGAGCTATGATTGCGAACCCTCATGTGGTAGCCAAAGCTCAAGAAGAAATCGACAGGGTAATCGGAAGAGACAGGCTGCCATCTATTGATGACAGGCCAAATCTTCCGTATGTGCGAAGCGTCATCGCAGAGGTTCTCAGATACGGACCTCCTGCGCCGATGGGTGGGATAAGAAACTTGAATTTTTGAACCGCGAGCCTGAATTGCTTTAAATTATAATTACAGGAGTCGCTCACTCGGTAACTCAAGACGACTATTACGAGGGATATTTTATTCCCAAGGGAAGTATCATCCTGCCGAATATCTGGTGAGTTTTATACACCTACTGTACAGCTTGAATAGTGAAAATTGTATTGCTCCCCAAGGCATATGACACACGACCCCGAGATATATCCCAACCCCGATAAGTTTGACCCAGATCGCTTCGAGGGACAGGACTCCGAGATGGGCAAAATATACGACCTTGTCTTCGGCTTTGGTAGGCGCGTGTGTCCCGGCTTGCATCTCGCTCAGGGAACTCTCTTTGCCATTGTCGCTACAACCCTGGCCACATGCGACGTACTGCCCGGCCTGGATAGAAGTGGACGAGGACTGATGCCCACGACTGACTACGAGAATGGATCAATTGTGTATGTTTTTGCAGATTCCCATCTTCTTGAAGTCCCTTGTGCTGATTTGATACATCCTGCTTGCCGTTACTAGGATGCCCGAGCCCTATTCACTGCGATTGAAGCCGCGCTCAACCCATGCGGTCAATCTTCTCAGTGAGGCATCCGCTGAGATTGACTAATTCAAAGTTGTCGGGATAAAAGTTGGGCAGAGACCGCGTAAGTTACTTAAAGACTGATGGAAAGACAAATGCCAGGAATTCCCAAATAAAGCATGTCAATTGATTGCCGGTCTGCTGCCGCTCGTCCTATTGTAGTAATACTGCAAACAGGTTTGGAAATGTACAAGACGTGTGTAAGGGGTTCACTAGTAGCGACCAGAAATTGAACCAAGAGTAAGAAATTTCTGACATGGAACACATAACTGGGAATAGATCATATATGCGTGCGATCAAGTCAAAACAAATTTCAAAAGGACACCAAGAAAATATGAAAACGCAAGGTCAAAAATCCCCGAAATGTTTCAACACAAAATCTCTAGAGACTTTGGGACAAACTCCTTCAAGGCACTAACATGGTTTTCTGCCAGCCAGTGGGTAAGTCCAATGGTTGCGGCATCGTACTTGATCTGGCTAACCACATCGGTACCCCGCGTGCCGACCTGGAGACTGTCGATCTTGGGTCTAATCGCAGCAAAAAAGATATCCGAATCGTGTTTGGAAAGCGTCTTGACAATGTTTTTTGCCATCCAGGGAAAGTACATGTGGCGATTGATGTGCGGCGGTGGCGGGAGTAGGGCTTTGATCCTGACTATAGCGTGCGCTGTCATTGCATGTATCTCTGCGGAAGTCTTGCAATACTTGTTCACATCGTCCGTGGCGGCGTGGTAGACTCTGTATGCCCGCTCGTAGTCAGACTTGAGCTCGATTACCCCATTCGCGATGCTTCCAATGATAAGATCAAGAGCTGGGCGAGACACCTGTGCAGGCGACTCCGGGTTTGTTGCGTCGGAAAGGATTCCCAGGAGTGAACGAAGATAGTACTTGCTCTCCTGGATATATCCAATGTCCATCTTGAGCTGATGCTTTAAGGATGCCTTCATCGCATTTTCAGAAGAGAACGCCACACCACCCATGTTGAGGTGACTGAGCAACACAAAATTGACATTGTGTGTCTGCTTCGGCGTAAGTTTGGTGGGGTAAAATATGTAGACGTCCTCTTGAGCCGCGGGCGTTCGTCTGTATTTTTCCAGCGCAGCCATAGCGTCCTCATGGCGCCGTGGTGGTACGAAGCTAGCATAGTGGTTGCTGGGCCGCTTGGTGGGAATATCGGCTAATACGCTAACCACCGCTCGTCTCCCTTGTTCCGAGTTAAGAAGTCCAAGTTCGGGCGATAGCTGCCCCGCGCGCAGAACGAGGGTAACCTTCGGGCTCACGAAAAAAATTCGGTGTAGTCCAGGGTTTCCCATCAGAGCCCCTTCAAACAATCCAAAGGAATTGGACCCGACGACGAATTCCTCACCCTCTGGAGCTACCCATATTGCGAGGAAGAATGCCTCTGCCATGGCGGTGTAGTCCACGGCGTGGAAGTTGTCCAATCCTGGGTCAACACGCTTCGCCATCATAGCCAACATCGCCTCTGTTCCACCATACTGGTCGCGGGTTTTCTCTCCAGTCTCCACGATCTTATGGTGCGGCGTATCGAGGAGGTATTTCAGGCCCCACAGCCAGATGTCGTCCTTAGCCTTGAGATCATGTTGTTCCCGGAACGCCTTATAGAAATCCCTCATTGTCGAATTGTCCGGGTCGTTCTCGTCGAAGTAGCTGGGGACTAGCGACGTCCGGCGGTAGTGCATAATATAGACGAATTTCCGTATAACCTCCAGCTCCTTGCGCAGCATCTTGACTTCTCCTTTTCCCCCTTCAATCGCGGTGTGTATGCCTTTGATGGACTTGGCAGCGGAATTCTCGAGCTTGGACAAGGCTTCCTCTAGGTGATCGACGTTTTCCGGGTTTCGTTGATCACGATACATGTTGATAACACCGTACTCCTTCGCGAGGGGACGCTGTTCAAGAAGCTGAGTCCCGGAGTCAAAGACGGTGATAACGTCCTGGTCAACCCCCGTCTTTCTGGCCTTGTGGTAGTCCTTTTGGCGCTGCTTTTTGCTCCTAGAAATGGCGAGATGTCCATGGGCGCTAATGCTTATTGATACCGATCAGGGAGCCTTACCTTTGCCGAATCTGCGCATCCTGGAAGGACCTTAAGATGAACCTCGGAATATAATGCTGATATTGGTCTCTGGGTGTACTAGGACTTGCGGCTTGGGGCATTGTGATGGCTGAGGTAGAAGCACGCGTTGTTCATGGCAGCAAGCTTGTTTGCACAATGAACGGAGCACAAATAACCGCAACCTTGCGTGCGATTTCCGTACGTTCATTTACCCTAATCTTGCAGCATCTTCAGTTATTATAAACAGAAGTAAAAAATGGACCTGCCTTCGGCGGCCCATGTGCGCTAGGCAGGGATTGCTCGCTTCGCTCGAGCATCCTAGTACGCTGGTTGTTGAGCATCCTAGTTTGCCAGTCATACGAGCATTCTATTGTATATTGTATCCACGCGCCAAATCGTCAAAGTGATGTTGGAGATGTCTACCACCAAGTATACGAACTCATCCATAATCTAATACACCTACAATTAGCAGTCCGTCAAGTGATTTGACGCGCGAAAGTGCGATAAACGTAAGTCCAGTTGCGAATTCTTTGCTTTCGTGAGGGCAAGGCCTTGAGACGTGTGCACAGCTACGGCCCAGGCAAGACGAAGAGGGATTTCGAACATTGTCTTGAGAGAAGCGACAGGCACTATTGGTACGCTATCAGGAAAGTTTGTGCAAGGTCCAGTATGCCAAAGAGTTGGGCCAGCATGGATTGGGCAGGAGCCAAGTACCACGAGGGACAGGTCAGATCGAGAAGAGTTGGGAGCCCAGATAACATCTTCAACATGGGCAACTGTGCGGTTGACGAGGCCTGTGTACATATGCGGGAAATGAGCTCTGGCGCAGTCACTGCCACCAACTCACCTTACACCTGCCAGACGTTGCGCGTTAGCATGACCTTTGCACCCTTCGACAGCACAATGTGGGGCTCGAGGCCTCCGGCCTCATCCGCAGGCGCCTTCCCAGCACCAGCTCCGCCTTCATGGATGGCTTCATTCCGAGCACAGGACCACACCAAAAGCGCGTCAATGACGCGTAACTGGACGAAATAACGCGGTTTTTTCTGGTGATATCAGTAAAAGCACAAGCAAGGAACACACTCAGCCCATAAAAACAGGGGGAAACGAGGTATATTGAACAGAAAAGGCGTCGTCGCTGCGACAGGCGACGACCAGAATGATCTTCCTCCCCGAGGCCACCTGACTTCTGACCCCTATCTGCTTTTATCGGACGCAATAGACCCATCCAATCAGCGTGGAAGATGAATGCTATTCACAGGTTCCTTACCACGACCTCCATCATCCTGCCCTCCTTTCTTAAATGGCTCACAGCAGCTTGCCTTTAGCACTCACACGAGTAGGGATTCCCTTAGAATCTCTGGCGGACACATAGCAGCGAAATCTACGAGCCACTCAGTTGACGACGCAGGATGGACAGCTTGCGAGCAAACGAACGACTCAGTGACTGGGAAAGGTTGGTAACCTTCATATTCGCATTTGTCGCGCTTTGACACTCCTCAGAGTGGACTCTGAAGCTTTGGGAAACTCTTTGCAGCGTAGCTTTCCGCCCCTTCCATCAATACAGGCTCACTCCGCGTATACTCCATCCCTGGATGAGGAGGTCTTGTTATCGGACGTCATTCATGACATCCAGACAACAATCGCTGGTGCAGACGACGAAATTCAACAGCTTCAAGTGCAACTGGCTGCTTTGAAGGTCCACCGGGACAGCCTTCACAAGTGTCTTCGATCCAGACAAGCGGTACTGTCGTCTATCAGGCGCATTCCACCTGAAATTCTGAGCGAGATATTCCTTTTCGCTAGTGCAGGGGGTCGTATGAGATGGCCACGACCGCACAATGGACTAGACACCGATGACACACCCTGGGTCATCAGTCGCGTTTGCAGCTTCTGGCGGACGGTTGCACTATCCGTCCCTACGCTTTGGTCGACCCTCCAACTCGAACTCACGAGTAACTTTAGCGAGATTTCAGACAGGATGAAGGACCAGCACCTCGACGACCTCATGGGTTGCTACCTCGTTCACACCAAGAAGCGGTACGCGGCGGCGAAGGAATTTCTCGAGGCCTGTCTTGTGCGCTCTAGACATGAGCTGCTGACTTTCTCCATAAGCACGCGCGAGCCGATCAAGAGGCAGAGCCATGGCATCCTCCGCGCGCTTGTAGCCCACTCAACGCGCTGGGGCGACGTGTCGCTGGACGCGAGTCTGTTTCCGGACTACAAAGACGAGCTGGCTACCGTGAAACACAAGCTTCCACGGCTGCATCGCGTCCGCATTGGCGCATGGGCCGACTACGACGCGCCGCCATTCACGACTCATTTTGATGCACTGGAGGACGCCCCTGCCCTGAGGGAGTTGTGCCTCATCCACATCCGCACCCCGTCGGAGATTTTGAGCGTCCCGTGGTCGCAAATTACCCATCTCACATCGAAGGGGAATAATTTCCAAGAGGGCGAGTTTACGCAAATTCTGCAAAGCTCGACAAACCTCGTATCGCTATCGACTGAAAGCGAACGTATCCTCGAAGTCGGAACGTCCTTATCCACTGTCACCCTGCCGGAGCTCACTAAGCTCTCTATAATAAACAAAGGGAGCTATATTGCGAAGACCTTCCAACTGATCACCGCGCCCAAGCTGCAGGAGCTCTCCGTGCGCGCCATAACCTCCTTCTACGCCGAGCAGGCCGTCGCGATGCTGGCGCGCTCCCAGTGTCACGTTAGGAAGCTCACATTCCACGCATCCTTTGACGTCGACGCGCTGTGGAACGAGAGCCGCGACGAGAACACGGCCATCGCGCGCCTCCTCACGCAGATGCCTTCCGTCGAGGACCTCCACCTGACTGTACTCCGAGCGGCGGACAGCTTCATCGCGCGTATGATTCAGTCGCCGCAAATCGGGGGCGAGGCGAAGACGAATCTTCCGAACTTGAGGACGTTCTCTCTGGAGGACCGGCATTGTCTGTCAGCGGCGGACCTGATCGAGTCGCTGTGCTCCCGCATCATGCCGCGTACCCCTGGTTCGCCGAGTCGGAGTAACGATCCTCCGGTAGATTCTGACACGGAGCCCATGGGCCTTCGTTCAATAAAGCTGCAACTCTACCGCCCGGTGGCACCCAAATTTGTCGCACTGGATGGGTTGAAAGCTTTAGCGAAAACACACGGCGTTGACCTTACGATCCAGTGTGGGTGAATAAAGTATGTGTCTAGGTCATGTCTTCCAGGTCCACCACAACGTCTGATATACGACGGACGTCAAGCCTATCATGAGTGAATAAACCCATGGGATGGCAGATCCATCTTGAGTCTGTATGCGTAAGCTTGCACAGAGGTTCTCAAGACGTTACTGAATGAAAATAAAGCCCATAGCTTCGGTGTATATCTCATTACATGACTGCATGTATTATCTAGCCTCCAAATGTTAGTGCTGCACTATTCTAAACAATCGAACACGCTGTAGCAGCCGCTTCATCAATGTATAGTTCCTCAATATGGGCTCACAACGGGTTGGTTTCTTCCTTTCCGTGTTTGATATGGCTATCGCGCCTATCCCTTCTTTCGTGTAGGCGACAGGGTTCGTGGTCGTGGTACCCGTGCGTCAAAGCTGGTGCGCATTACGAACGAGCAGACGGCGCTCGCCGCGGAGAAGTGTGTTGTTTGAACGAATTTTCCGCTTCTTTTCCATGTTATATCGTTCGTCATGCTAGCATGATCATGATGCCCGTACCCGAACGCTTTGCCTCTCCGCATATGTAAGGAATATGGACCACCCCCTTCGGCTTTTCCCATCGCGTCATAGATATATGTACTAATACAAGTAGCGTCAATATCGAAATATCCTAAGTACATTTCGTTAGAACAGGTGAGGAATGAAGGAAGGCCATGTGACATCGACCAACGTGAGTGGCTCGGGATCGCGCAGCGCCAGCAAAGCAAGCGCAAGGAGCGCAAAGCGTCCGAACATGTACGAGAAGGTGCTGAGATTGATGATCATCCCAAAGACTACAGAGATGCCGGCTGCTGCCTTCGTACCCAGCTTGTGCATCCTACTACTCGAATGCCCCGCTTCCTCCTCCTCTTCGGCGTACGGCTGCAACAAGGTCCCCACCAGAATAAGCGCGGGAATCGCGACCGAAATAGCCGAGAATATGCGCCAGTATGTGCGTTCGAGCCACGACGGGAAGGGGCTGCTCCACGCGAGGAGGTGCAGGGACCCAAAGACGATGCCGATGATGCACGAGATGGTCCAGGGCGACGTGCCCTCGCCCCGCACGTCGGAGTAGTACATCGGCACGCGCATGGCGCCGTTGGGCAGCGTCGTCGGCGGGGTGTCCCCGAGGATCTTGCTCATGGGCCGGAGGATCGTCTGCCCCACGCGGAGGGGGACTCGTATAATGACGAACACCGGCCAGGGGAACGCTTCTCGGTCTTTCAGGAGTTTTCGTCGCAGGAAGCCGTGTCTGCGGGGGGTTGGGGTGGGTTCGGGCTCTGACATGATTTCGGGAACAGTTTCCGTGGACGGGTGGTCTGCTGGCGTCGTCTCCGAGTCCATGAGTCTCTCCATCTCAATCTCGTTCGCGTCGTCAGTGGCGGGCGTTGGAGGAGGAGGGCGTCCATCTGCGCTTTTGCGCGGCGGGACGTCTTCGTCCTCTTTTAGCATCACGCACACGCCCATCCCAAGCCCCTGTGGCTTATTCCACCACACCCAGTACACGATCGCGTTGAGGACGGCGAATGCCAGTGTCATGACCTCGAGCGTGCTGATAGGTAGGCTTTCAACGCGCCGCGTGATGCACTGTACGACGAACCACGTCGTCTGCAGCACCGCGACACCCTTCGACAGCCAGTCACTTTTGTTCCTATCCGCCAGTTCTGCCTCGTTCAGACCCGGCGGGTCGATCTTATTCGTCGCGATAAGCTGCCGCAGGTCGTCGTAGGTAAGGACGCGTTTCGGGCGGCCCTGTCTGTCGTACAGCATGAAGCCGCCCATTTGGACGAAGAACGCGTGTGTTTGTGTCCACGGTTCCACCTCCTTCCTCTCCACCGCCGTCTCGGGGACCTTTCCGAAGTACTCCTTAACCATGCTCTTTACCGTGACCTTGTGTGGTTCACCTGCAACACGTCGGTTTTCGTCATGGCCTCGCATATGTCAACGACGCACCTTTCGCCACATTTTCGTTGTAATCCTGCGTGATAAACTTGGCCGCGACATACTGGCGCATAGCCCAGAGAGTGATCAGCTCCGGTGCTATGAAGGCGTATATCATGTTCAAAACTCGGCGCTTGAGGCAAGTCCATCCCGCGTCGTCTGGTCCGTCGATGTTTGGGTGGGCGGCGCTCCATAAACAGGCGATGATGGTTCCAAAGCAGCTCGAGACTATGTCGTATGTCGTGCGAGTGTTGTCATCGTCTGCGCTAGCTGGTGCTGAGGCAGAGGCGTCCGTGCCGTTGCGCGGTACCAGAAAGTCGTTGAACACGTTTGTCCCCCCAGCAGGCAAATCGGAAATTGGGGTTGCAGATAGGTTTCGGAAATACACTGCGAGAAGGAAGAGGGTGAGCATCGTAGGACTAGTAGGTTTCCTCTCCTCTCTTTCGCCTCTTCGCCCTCCCTGCCCCTTTGAGTCGAAGTGTAAGAGATAGCGGGCACAGCCAACCGTCTCCACTACCCGTTTTGCCGTTTCAACCTTGACATGACGACAACAACGTGGTTGATACCAATCTAATCTGGCGAAGAGGCCAGAATGGTCAAACTCAGAGAAGAGATTGCGCTCATCCACTATTCCGAGCTGGGATATTCCGTGGGTTGCGTACGAAGGCTTGATGTGAGGTGGTTATTTCTTTCGTGCGACGTGAACAGTATCGACAGTGGGACGGTGTTTACAGCCACCGAATTTCCCACTCTCTCATCACTTCTCCCCCGCAAGTATGGCATGGCTTCGAGCAAGCTTCGAGAGATCTAGTACAATGTCACTGTGTGATTCCAGAAGTCAGATGATTTCCAGTGCATTAGAAAACGGAATTTAAATCTCAGCTTAGAGGCCTGTTCTTCCTCCTCTGCTGTGACCTTGTCCTCTAGCGCGTTAACCCCGTCCCTCCCCAACTTCATACGCCTTCCATTCGTTTCGGCTATGACTGATAAGGAACCTGCCATCAAAGCCCTCGTCTTTGACGTCTTCGGCACTGTAGTTGATTGGCGCTCGAGCGTGATTGGAGAGCTCAAGGAGGCAGAGACAAAGTATGGCATCCAACAGGGTACGTAGACGAGTGACCCGACGTTATCAAATACCCTGACCTAACCTCTCTCACTTGACGTTGGTGTGGCGTGTACGTCCAGGAACCACTGACTGGGCCAAATTCGCGCAACTTTGGCGGAATGGGTACATCCAAACTACGTGCGTGAGCGCATTTTTCTTAAATCAAGCTGTTCTTTTGGTGCTCATCAGCCCAATATCCACAGGCGCCGTGTGGCTTCAGGAGCACAGGGGCCAAGCAATGTTGACGTTATGCATCGGCAGATCCTCGACAGTCTCCTTGGCAGTGCCGAATTTGCCCATGTGGGCGCTGCATGGGATGAAAAAGCGCGTGCAGAGATCAATCTCGCCTGGCATAGACTGAACGGTGAGATACTCAAGCTGTTACTGACCCTCTGAAAAACTGATAAGTCCACAGGCTGGCCAGATACCGTTGAAGGGCTAACCCTGTTGAAGGAGAATCACATACTGGCCACGCTTTCGAATGGAAATATGAAGCTCCTAGTTGACATGGTACAGCTCATTACTTTCAAAATGAATCCCAAATTCCTCAATCTGATACTCCTCCTTAATGTTCGTTACCTATAGGCGAAGCACGCTGGTTTACCTTGGGATATCATATTCTCAACCGAGCTTTTCAACACCTTCAAACCGTGAGTTTCCATCTTGCTTCTCCACCGCGCCCCAACGCCAACAATGAACTATCTTCCCATAGAAACCCGTTGGCGTACCAGTCAGCCGTAAAGCACCTCGATCTTCCGCCCTCGCAATGTGCCATGGTCGCGGCGCACATCTACGACCTACGGGCGGCTGCGGCACAAGGAATGCGCACGATCTACGTGCGCAGACCACAAGAAGACAGTGACGAGAATGGCATCGCACTCGGCATAGACGTGAAAAGCAAGAAAGACGGGGGCGAGGTGGATTTGGCGGTGGAGTCATTTGTCGAGCTCGCGGCTGCTCTGGAACGTATGAACTAACGGTGGAGATTAACAAGAAATGTGGATATTTAAATGTTTGAAGAATGATAATACACCGAGTTCATAAACAAGATCATTCCTCGCCCAGCGAATAAGCGTTCGGGACATGACTTCGGATAATGGTAAAGATATAGGGTCCAGCCTCAGGAACCGATACCGGTGGTTGGACGAGGGTGTATCTGGAGACTGGGAATGGCTCGCATTTTAGATTCAAGAAGCGGTATTTTATCTGTGCATCCTCTTGTTTGGGAGCTGTCCGTCGAAATGACCAGAATTACCGATATTACTTAAGAGGGCAAGAAGTAGGAGGGACTAAAGCTGATAAATCGGTTACAGCTATTTGCAAAACCGGAGACACTCTCCATTTTTCGAGTTGCGCCTTTGTTTGGTCATAAACAACTAAATTAGGTAGCTGTTGCACCACAATGATGGCGTATGCAATGGAAGAGGTGCACCGTGTATGTAGACTGGCGCTGAGGTCCGGGTGTCTCTAATCATATACTACGGCTGTACTGTCCATCATCATGACAAACAACTACTGTTGTATCCTTAACAGAGGAAGCTTGTTATGACCATGGGGGATCGAGAACCCCAAGAGATTCACAAAATAACTGGTATTCCCGTACGGAGTACGCACTGTCTACCGGATGATGCAGATATGGAAACAAGTCGAACGTGGGGCGCAACGGAACTCTAGCAGGGGCATGAGATTGCATCATCGTTACCAAATTTGGTTGTTTATTACCAAACAAAGGCGCAAGTTGAAAAATGGAGAGTGTCTCCGGTTTTGCAAATAGCTGGAAGTGGTTGTGGGCGAAAAGAAGGGAGTTGAGGCAGCCGAAGTCGCCTTTTGTGAGTAAGGCCAAAAATGCAGAGATTATGGCGGAGTGATCATCGTGATCAGAGTTATTGCGGGATGTACACGCGACATACGCATATCGGAGGAGGGGGAACCCTGTGTGAGAGATAAAACCCTCGATTGTTGATGGAAGACCCGATTTTATTGTGAGCCGTCGTAAATGAGGCATGTAGAGGGGTTCGGAGCAGCTTGGATAGGGGGAATTGAGTTGTAAATCACTGAAGCTGAAGCACAGTTCTTCAAGCAAGGGCATCGCGCGCAAAGCATCCTGAAACTGCATCCAGGACGGAGGATTGAATAACCGTATGTGGTCCAGCACAAGTATGGCCAGACTATGAATGGGAAAGATCTGCCAGTCAAGATCAATCATCATCAACGAAATATGCTTGAGGGATGTCGCGTGGCGAAATGTTTGGGCAGATAACTGGAAAGCGCTATCATCATAGGGGCACATCTGGATCATCTTGAGAACACGCAGCTGCAATGCTTGTCGTCCAAGGTTTGACAGAAAGTCTTGCATATGGTCCAGGCCCGCCTTGCGCTTGTAGACGAATAAAGATTCTATGCGTCGTATTTGTCTGAGAATAGTCGCGCTCGTGCCTATGGACGTCCTATCATTAAGTTGGATGGCCAAAGGGCTTTTACGCGAGCGATCCAACATAGCGAGCGTATAATGATGAAGGAAAGTCGGGGGCTCTACCCACAGAGTGGCCGCGTCTAGAGCCACGTATCGCCAATGCTGGCACACATGAGTGATTTGATGCCATGAACGAAGAAAATAGCTATTTTCCTTCAGTACCGCAAAAATTTCGACAAGAACTTCATTCGGAAGTTTGGAGACTGCTGCGTCCTTGTTCATGTTGCGCCGGGATTTGAGCTCGCGTGCTTTCCCCGAGAAATTTTGGAATTGGGTGTCTTCGCGATCCATTATAACCTTAGTAGTTGGAGGATGAAAATAAGAGAGAATGCTGCAGCTGTGCGATGGCGACACTTGCTAATATGCGGGATTTGAGTATGAGTATAGTTGTGACAAGGTCGCGAACGTTTGGCAATGGTAATGGTCAAGCAACGGCTGAGTTCTGAGCAAGTTCCCGACTGAAACTTGTTGATGAATATTTTGATGTTGATAGTTGATGCATGATGGTTGGCCACCGCTTCGCGGACGGCTAGATCAAAAAGATTGATCCGAGTTGATTACATCGAACTGATGAGCACTCTGACAGTTCGCCTCCTGGACACGAAGGTGTCTGTATATTAGACTCTTCCCTTTAGAAATGTAGAGATTCTAACTCAAGTTTCTATAGGCTTTGATTTAGTTATCTACTTCCAACAAAATGCAGTTGACGAAAGGCAGGCATCCCTCTCATGGCCATTGATCACAAACAAGCCTACGTTCAAGTACATATTATCGAACAACAAGTCTTCGCTACCAAAAAATTGCAGCGACATTCCGGCTACTCGAGTGAGATTAGCTGGGAGCATACCCCAAGCTTGAGGAGTGGCGGAAGCACTGGGACGACAGGACAAGGCCCGTTCTGACGGACGACGTTCGGAGCTTGCTCGTTTGGTCGCTGGTGTGCTATTCTGTCTCCTCGTCTGACTCCACATATTCCCAAATTTCTAGATCATCAACCAGTTCCCTAAGTTCCCTGGCTTGCTCTGGAGTCAGTTCGTAGTCCATATACACCTTCGTCACGGCAGAATTGTGCTCTATTCGTGTCATGAGACAGTCACGTAGCGCCTCCAGCAGTTCCGGGCTATCCATTTCGGTGTCGTCTATTTCCACCAGTCTGATAGTCCGTAAGCTGGCAAATGGGATTGGCCTGCCGGGTGAGTGTGTATGAGGAATGATAAGGCCGTCGATAATCACCTTCCAGGAGGCAAAGACCTTGATTGACTCGAGATGGGGGAGGCTGTATCCAAACATTTCGAGCACCTGGTTAGGTGTCAAGTCGACCCGCAAACCCAAGCTCACAATGCGCGAAGTAGGATGAGCAGCAAGCACATCCACTACCCGGCGCGCGAGAGGTGGGATTGATGTGGGATCTTCCTCGATGACCGAATGCGAGAAGTCCAGCCTGCAGTTGTCGAAGGGATGAGCTGTCTGCGACAGTATAAAGTGGTTTTCTTCGAGAAAGAGCGAATCAAGTAGACCAATAACCACTTTGCTGGCCGCAGTGCGGATTGTGACCTCATAGTCATCGTTATCGTTGGTGGTCAGGTCCAATTCCCGCAGCTTCGGGAATGTAGTATTGGAGAGAAAATACGTGATTGCTGAGGCAGCGCCTATAATAATCCCAAGTTCCCTAAGGCGGGGCATGTGGAGGGGTACTGGAAGGCTAGATCCAGGAAGGTCGAGCCGTAAGTCGGTGAGACTGATTTGCAAGTTTTCCAGAGAGGGCATCCCATCCAAAGCTTTCTGGAATTCCGTCCAGGAGGGAGGGTTGGATATCCGCATGTAAGCGAAGTGAAGTGATCGCAGACTGCGAATAGGAAGTATTTGCCAGTCCACATCCACGAAAGAAAGATAAAGGTGCTGCAGCGCTGCGGTTTGCCCGGGAGTTAGTTTGAAAGGTGGCGGAGACTGCAGATCGCTACCACCAAAATGCGAGGAGTTGTATATAGTGAGGGTACGCAATTGCAGAGGGGCATCAATAAGTCGATCTTGGAAGTATTTGAGTCCCTCCGCCTCTTGAATCAAAGTCAGAGACCCTATGCGTCCAAGATTTTCAAGAACCGCATTTCTGGTGGTTACGGTTGTGCCTCTTTCAATGGCGATATGAAGTGGCCTGTTTCGCGAGCGCTCCAGCATAACGAGGGTATAATCATGGCTGACCATTGTTGGCGTTGTCCACAGATCAGCCGCTTCAAGAGCGACGCATCTCCAATGTCGACAAACATGTGCGACATGATGCCATTCGTGAATGGCACGGTTAGACTTGAGAATACCAAAAATCTCTATGAGAACTTCATTGGGAAGTTTTCCTATAGGGATGTAAGTGTTCCTTCGTGCTTTGAGCTCCAAACAGCGCCGTTCCAACCCTGACAGCTCGAGATCTATGAGTCTCATCGCCTCGTCGATGCTGGGCTCCATGTTGCCTATGAGAAGATTATCAGATCCGGGTTCCTAATCCTGAGGTGTTCTACAAGTACCTCATATGAAAGACACAAGGTGATGGTGTAAAAGAGAGAAACGAGGCAAAGAGTATTAATGTCGGTTAGCGGCCCGGTGGTATTTTCTCACGGACCACCCTAACCAAAATTTGAGGTCCTAGCGAGCATGCAGGTCCACTTTAGCAGCTCTACCCTCTACATCATGGACGCCCTCATAGCCAAAGCCGATTCAGTCAAACCATTGAAACACAAGAAAAAGTCGGCCCACCAAACACCACAAAGTGGTCCTTCAAAGCCCAAAAAAGCAGATCAAACGCTCAGCTCCGTCGCCAAACATACGTCTCTACCGAAATCTCTGCAAGATCATCATGCACGGCCGGAGAATGTCTCTTCATACAACCACATAGCGAACAAGAAGCTACGGACGCAGCTTGACCGCCAAGCGCTACATGGTGCCCGGTCAAAGGCTCTGCTGGAGGATGCAGATATGCTGTTGATGGACGACGCGGGGGGGATGCAGGCAGAGGGTGAAATGGATAGGACATGGCGTGCGGGGCAGACAGATATCGTGCAATCTGCAGGACAGGAGGCTGCGAAGGGGAGGAAAGAATATAAACTCGATGGCGGTCCTTACAGGTCGCGGTACACGCGCAACGGTCGACATATGGCTATCGTTGGACGGTCAGGACATGTTTCAACATTCGACTGGCAGACGGGCACAATGCATGCAGAGCTGCAGCTGCAGGAGACATGTCGGGATATCACGTACGTCCTTTCGTTCTCTTGCGACGGAGATTGCTTATAGCTTTACTAGGTTTTTGCAGGACCACTCATATTTTGCCGTCGCGCAAAAGAAATACGTCTTTATTTACGACCGGGACGGTGTCGAACTGCACTGTCTCAAGGGACACGTCGAGCCCACGCGACTGGAGTTTCTGCCGTACCACTGGCTACTTGCGAGCGTAGGCAACCCAGGCTATCTGAAGTACCAAGACACCTCCACTGGTCAACTAGTTGTTGAGCATCGAACCAAGATGGGTGCATGCTCAACCATGACACAGAATCAACACAACGCCGTTATACATCTCGGGCACCAAAATGGGTGCGTCACCTTGTGGACACCCAATCTTCCCCACCCCGCCGTACAGCTACTTGCACACATGGGGCCTGTCGTGAGTGTTGCGGTGGACCCAAGTCAGGGTGGACGGTACATGTCGACATCTGGGCGTGATGGTACGGTGAAGGTCTGGGATTGCAGGAACTGGAAGGGCGCCGTCAGGGAATGGTCAGTGAGGGGTGGCGGTGATCCTGAGACGGAGTGGAGTCAACGAGGATACCTTGCTGTTGCGAACAGTGGCACGGTCAATGTAAACTCAACCTTTTCTCTTCGCGTCTTTTTGCTGATTTTCTCTCTCTTTTCTTCCCAGGTGTATCACCCACCTTCAATACACACCCCCTTCAACGCGCGGGTTGCGCCTCCTCTCTATATGACCCACCCCATCCCTCACCGGCCCCTCACCTCCGTCCGCTTTACCCCCTTCCAAGATCTTCTTACTGTTGGCCACGGCGCAGGACTTTCCACTGCCATCGTTCCCGGAAGCGGTGAGCCCAACTTCGACAGCCGAGAAGCAGATCCCTTCGAGAACACCAAGGCGCGCAGAGAGAGAGAGGTCAAGGCGCTATTGGAAAAGGTTACAAACTGCTTCATTTCCTTTCTGCACCCGTTGCTGACCTAGATATATTAGATCCAACCGGACATGATCACCCTCGACCCAGAGATGATCGGGAACCTAGCACCACCCTCAAAACTCACCGAAACCACTTTCGATGGAAAGCCATCCGTTGCGGTCCCGTATGCGCGTCTGCCTCGCATCGAGCGCCTGCGGGTGAACGGCAAGATCGACGAGACCGAGGATCCGGGCAGCGGCGACGAGGGTGAGGCAGCAGACGGAGCTAAGAAGGAGAGCCGCGAGGAGAGAGAGAAACGCAAGATGCGCGGAAAGGGCAAGAGTTTAAAGCGGTACCTGCGTAAGCAGCGGAAGAATGTTATCGACCCTGCGGCAGTGAGTTCCCGTTCCATCTTTTCCAATTTCTTACGACTTTGTCCGTGACATATGCTTACACCCACTTACTAGGTGGCAATTCGTGCGAAACTGGAGAAGCAGAAGGAGGAGCGCAAGCGAGAAAAACTTGTGGCTGCTGGTGGCGCAGAGCCCAAAAAACCGTCTGCGTTGGATAGATTCAAGAGATCAAAATAGTTTCTGTATTCGGCGTTTATGCAGATTGTTTCATTGGCAAGAAGTGTCTATAAAGCATGCTGGGTCAATGATTTGCGTCCTGTGCAGCTACAGTGCGTCCTGGTTGGTATGCTGACTGGCGATTGGCCCGGAGGCCGCAGCCAAACATCTGGTCCAAACCTGATTGTGAGTTCGCCCTTGTCCGCTCTAAATTCAACCTCTACCGGGTCGAGAGGTTCTCCTTGAACCCTCTGATACTTTCACTCGCCATTGAAATACACCGCGACCTCCGTCTTTCTAAGCAATATCAATCTCATGGAAGAAGCGCGCCCAGGAAACATAGGTGCGAACTTTCTTGACCCTGACTGGCAGTGGACATGTGGACTGATGGTATCGTCAAACAGACTCCCTTACTTCCAGACTTCCCAATGAAATTCTTGTTCACATATTCGAGGTGCTTAAATGTACTTGCGGTTTCATGGATTTCTCCTGGCACATAGTCGCGCATGTGTCTCAACGTTGGCGAAGCGTCGCTCTGGAGGCCGCTACTCTCTGGACAAAGCCACCAACAACAAATCATGCTTACACGCTTCTCATGCTAGAGCGTTCCCGCATGAGCCTTCTCGATGTTGTTCTTAATGGTTTGACCTCCATCGCAACTGTTACCGCGGTCCTCGACCACATAACACGCATTGAGAGCCTATCAATTCTGCAGGATGCTTTGGGATGCCACCATTGTCAATCCCATCTCTTGAAGTTGGGCCAAAATGTACCCCATCTGAGGATCCTCAGAATACGGTGCATTCTACGTCCGATGTCGGGGGTACCTTCTCCTGTATTCAGATTATCCGTAAACACGTTCCAACGGCCTGTTTCACTCCAGCAGATCCACTTTGGAACCCTCGATTACGATTGGAACATATTTCCCATCCCCAGTCTTACAGTGCTTTCCTTGAAAGGTTGCAGGCTGTCTGACCCGCCGTCCTGGATGCATCTCCAGGACGCGCTGCGTGGGATGCCTTTGCTCGAAGCCATCGCTGGTTTTAACTTCAAAGATTTGGGACTCTCCTCTCCAGGTCCAAGCTCTCCCCAACCTCTTAATATGGCGCGCCTACGCATGCTAGATATCATAGGAGGGTCCCCTCCAGCCATAGAATATTTTATCTCCAATACAAAGTTCCCTCGACTCCGCAACTCGTCCATCATTCTTTCGTCCAACAACACAGAAAATTCGTACCCTGATGACTATATGGCCACGGTCCAGGTCGTCTTATCATTGCTTGCTCACGGTGATTTTGGGCACCTTGGTTGCCTGGAAGTCAAGCGCACAGGCTTTGCACTGTCGCAGGTGGTTCCCCCGCTAAACCTTTCGGTAGACAGGCGACAGTTCAAATATCGTCACCGATATAGCACCACCCCTGTGGCAGAGGTTCAGCTGCGTGTTGTCCGAGACATGATGAAAGGACTTGCAACCCTACCTTCTGACCCACTTGCTTATATCTCGCGCTTGAAATTGGTCGAATCAACTCTCATACCGGATGACCTTGTTGAGCTGTTTGGGGGTCTTCCTCAGCTTCAATCGATAGACGCATATTGCAGTCCTCATACAATGATTCAATGCCTTCGGGTTTCTTCTTTGCATGCACCAAACACTCCAGTTCCATTTGCCAATTTGCGGGAGGTGAACATGTGGAAATCCGACGACGATGGTGATTATATCCCATCCTTCATGGGGGATTTGTATCATTGCTTGAAGTTGCGCCGTGAGTTTGGCTCCATGGTGAGGAAGTTGAGTTTGAACTGCAAACTGACTCCTGAGCAAGTCGAGAGCATCCGAGAAGTCGTAGGCGATGTAATTTACACAAGGGATGATGATTGACCGTACAAATTTTAATACATAGCTTCTACTAGGAACTCTTTCCATAGCAAACTCAGTGTCTGCGAAAAAACATAGTGGAAATTATGATACGAAATTTACGGACAATAGGACCGTGCCGCTCTAATAGGAATACAAATCACACTCTTCGATACATCATTTCCACCTCCCCAAACACCTCTACGCGCTTCGTGATCTCGAATCCCAGTCTCTCAAAAAGCCGTATGCTCGGCACATTGGTGTCAGAGATTCGCGTCACAAGGCGCTCTGGGAGAATCTGTAACGAGCAAGGCGATGCGGGGAAGGTGTGCTTTTGCGGAAGGGGCTCCAAAGTAGGCGCGCTTTGGCTGAATTCCGTCGAAGAAGGCGCGGCACGGAAACCTTGAGGCTGTCCAGTCGCGTAGCCGAGCATTAGTTGGAGGGTTTCGAGCGCAAGACCGCGTCGGCGGAAAGCAGGCTCTGTATATAATTGGTAAAAGTCTGAAGTCATTGTGGTGATTTCTTTTGTACGCACCTGCGATCATGATTTCCACCTCCGCATGCGCATCGACATCCTCCTCATCGCCGCCCCCTTCCCCGCTTGCTTTTGCCGCGGATAATGGCCGCCTCAACTGCTCCAGAGTGCCATACAGAAAGATGTTGACGTCCCCGATCATTGGTAGCTGCCCCAGTCGTGCGTCCGTCGGTGAAAGCACTTCATCCTCTAATGCTCCCGATGTCGCCTCTCGCGACAGGACGATGAACGTCAGCTTGTCTTCATCGGATTGCCATTTCGCTGTGGGTGCCAGCTCAGGGCTCGATAAAGTCACGGTTACAACCACGCGCGCACCTTGCATCTCATATTCTTCTTCTAGCGACAGTGGCTCGCTCGCGGTTAGCGCTCGCAGCTCCTCGCTGAGCATCCATTCGTGATATTTCTGTCGGAGAAAATCCTCGCTCGCATCGATGGCGGGTTACGCAGCATGATAACGCACGAGGACATGCTCCTTCATGTAGGGCACTAGCACAACGCGCGGACCCACTATAACCGTGTCGATGTTGACTTTCATCGGTCTAGATAATGGTGGTTGGCATTGAACAGGCGTCGATGATCTACGCGATAATTTGGCTCCGGAACGCGGCGGGCCGATGTAAACGTAGTGATAACAGTTTCATTGAACGTTCATTGAATCAGGAAAGCAAATTACAAAGCGCAGTGACGAAAGTTACATTTACAAGAAAGCTGGAAGGTGAAAGTTATGGCAATTTCAGTTCAACGCAAGGCAATTTGAGGACATACCGACCTACAATGTTCTATCTGATGTAGCGCGATGGCCGAATGTTCCAAGGATTTTGCTTGTAGATGTTGAGGTGAGTGTACGCGTCGGTCTTGAATCCAATCTTGCCCTTCGCGCCGAGCTTCTTCAACGCTGCGCGCAGCTCATTGACCTCCTCCTTGTTCGTGTAGTCGTCGACGTACACGCATATCACATGTTTCTCGTCCTGCTTCCATGTCGACACCTTTGCAAGACCTTTCTTGCGCTCGGTGCATACCCAGTGCAGAATCTTACCCCACAGGATATCGACCTTCGGAGACTCAGCGAACACCATCCACTTGCCCACCACCACGTTGTTGGTCTTGGATATCTGGTCCAGGGTCTCCACAGTGACGGTCTCCGCCGCGACGAGCGCTTCAAAATCCCTCGTAAGGCCCTCAAGGTCTGGAGGCATATCGACTGGAGGTTGGCCGCCCCTGTTGGCGATGATATACGGCCCGTAGTCGAACGAGGTGCGGCTCGGCGGCCAACGCGCGAGGAACTTAAGAATCCGTGTCTGCGTCGAGTTTTTCTCGTCGAAGGTGCAGGTCATGTCGACCTCGTTGGCGGGAGGCGCGACGAACTTAGGTACGGGCTCCGCCATCGTTGGGAAGAGGTTGATTTTGGCCGGCTTCGCCTTTGTGTCGTCTTCCATCTCGACATCGCGAGTAAGCGGCGCCATTTTGTGGCACTGTTAGCTCCGTCCGAGACGAGGCGCGGTTGCAGAGGAATCTTGCAGTTTAGGGGGGACAGGTAGGGACAAGTTCAGTGGCGAGGTGAACCCAAATCAATCACGATCAGCTCAGGAGTTTCCCGAGAATTTGATCCCCGACATCGCCAAAAGCCGACACCCTGGAAATTCGCTGTAAAAGACGTCGTATTTAATGACCAGTGGAGAGGCATAGTGCTCAACAAAAAAAAAGTATTGGTTAGGATTAAACCATCTGACGACTAGAGGAGCACGTCTCTGAGCTGTTTTGATCAATGACAAGAATACAGAAAAACAAACACACGCCCACATCATTTATGTAACCGGTCATTGATGAAGGCTGAAGCTATCCCAAGGGCCAAAGCTATCCACCTCATAAGTAGGAGGACACTCACAGGGCTTTCCAATGAGTTTTCAATGGATCTCGGACCGTGCCGGAGTACCTACGGATTGCTTTGCATTTTCTGCATCATCGTAGGCTTGCCATTTTCAACCGACCGATTGACTACCTTGCCAGTACCGGTCCACAAGTTTGTAACACGATGTATAGTTCGTTCAGAAAGCCCCCTTGCAGATATAATATCCTTAGTCTTCTATGCATCCTAATAACCACTTTTTCTGTTATTCGTGGATGTAGCGGTAGCTCGAGGATGCACGGAGATTTCGAGGATCGAAAGTGGCCTTTGCAGATAGCTGTAAGCGTAGGAGTGTAGTGGGAGTATGTTTGGAACACGTCAACTAGAGCCTGGAGAGGTTTACACATCCTTGTGAGATGTGGTCAGGCATTGTATGACAGTGTATACTATATAGCTTAGGCCGCGCAGCTATGTGCCTGGCACGCCTGATGCTCGCTGGCAAGAATGGGAGCCGGTAGAAAGGTAAAGAAAATCCTCATTGAACTCTCCCTACTCCGACCATTTTGCGTTGGAGTAGGTATCGTTTTTTGATTCAATTTCGATTGCCAAACAGGGTGACTGATTAGTGCAAGCAACTGGCATATAAGCGCCCGTTCTCGGCGTGACTCCAGTCACGCGTGACAAAAAAGTCAATAAGGCGAAGAGCCTTGGAAGAGCCGCCTCTCTGTAATCTGCCCTCACACCCTCCCATTCCGACCATGGCCGCAGGACAAAAGACCGGCAAAAAGAGATCAGCACCGTCTCAAAGTGGACCCAAGTCCAAAAAGGCCCATGTTGAAAACCCAAAATCTGACAAAAAACGGAGTAGGCCTATCACCGCACCAGTAGTCGTCGAAGAGGCAGGCTCGGAATCGGAGGGAGACTGGGAAGACCTTGACAACGGGGGCGGGGAGACACCAGAGGGTGAGACCGATGTTCAGGGCGATGATGCTATGGAAGTGGATGAGCCAAAGGAGCAGGATTCGAGGCCGAAAGACCCTAATGGTGCGTCGTGCGTCGAAATGTCCTCTTGATTGACTCATAGAGCTTTCATTTTTCTTGCCTTAGCTGCGCGAGAATCACATAAAGTCCAGAAGGCGCTACAGGAGCAGCGCCGCGCCGCAAAACCCCACTCATCTCTCCTCGTCGAGGCCAAAAAAGTCTGGTCGCTTGCTCGGCAGAAAAACATCACCTCCACGGAGCGCCAGAAGCATATCAAGGCCCTTATGGACGTCATCCGCGGCCGTGTGACTGACATCGTCTTCAAGCACGATGCAAGTCGTATTGTACAGACGGTGGTGAAGTACGGAGGCCAGAAGGAGCGCGATGAGGTCGCTTCAGAGCTCAAGGGCCGGTTTAAGGACCTTGCGCAGAACAAATACTCCAAGGTGCGCTTTCAAGTCTCCCATCTTTAGTTTAACACATGTTAATAGTCGTTTCTAGTTCCTTGTGACAAAACTCATCCGCCTCTGCCCCGCCCACCGACCTGACATTCTGCGCGAATTCCAATCCCATGTAATGCGCATGCTCCTGCACCGCGAGGCATCATCTGTCCTCGCCGACGCCTTCGAGCTCTATGCCAATGCCTACGAACGAACGATTCTCCTGCGCGAGTTCTACGGTAAAGAGGCGTCTCTCTTTGGTGTTACCGCTGGAAGTGAAGAAGACAAGGAGCGCGCTAAGAAGGGCTTGAGCGGCGTTCTTGAGGGTGCTGACCCCGAACGCAAACGAAGGATTTTGGGGGCTGTGAAGGACAACCTTACCTCCATGTGAGGAATTACACTGTCCTCTTATTGTATAGCAGAGCCACCGCTGACGCTTATGCTTTCTCAGCTTCGACAACTCTGATAAAGGCGCTGTCACTCATGCTGTCGTGCATCGTGCGCTATGGGAATACCTCTTGGCGGTGAACACTGTCACTGATGAAGTCGAGCGGGAGAAAATGAGGAGAGAGATTTTCGAGAGGTTAGGCTTCCCTTCCATATCTGTCCTTGGATTTTTATCAAGACCTTTCCGTACAGCTGTCAGGAAGTGCTCGCCGAGATGGTTCATACAAAAGATGGCAGTCGTGTTGTAAGAGAGTTTTTGGCTCAAGGGACTGCCAAGGTGAGATCTCGCCTTCACTGCTGAAGCGCGTCAGAACCGTACTCACCGCCTTTCAGGACCGAAAACAAATCCTAAAAGTCCTAAAACCTCATATCGAGCGCATGTGTCTCGACGATGAGGCACAGCTTGTGTTATTCACCGCTCTTGACGTTATTGAGTATGTGCAGGCATCACAATAGCGGTAGATGTATTTCGCTAACCCGCCTTCAGCGATACCAAACTCATGTCGAAGAGTCTCATTTCCCTCATCACAGCATCAGCACAAAAGCTATATACCAGCTCCCAGGGTCGTCGTAGCCTCCTCTATCTCATTGTACCCCGTACCCGTCGCCACTTCACCCCCGCACAGATTGCTACTCTTGCCGAGACAGACGAGACCAGGACACGGACAAGTAAGAAGAGCCCCGCGAGCAGAGAGGAGGAGGTCAGGAAAGCGGCCAGCGAGGAGCTGCTCGCATGGGTCGAACAGTCCACAGAGGAGATCATCAGGGAGCCTGCAGGTTGCTTAGTTGTGGCCGAGCTCATGCTGAACGGTGATGGAGGTATCGATCGTTATCCCCTTTCCGAATCACCAGAGATGCTAAACTAAACTTTTTTTCAAGATAAAACCGCCGTGACTAAATCTTTACTAAACGTCCTCGCATCACCTTCAACACCCGATCCACACCCCATCGACCTCCCGCCCACATCACGTCTGTACAAGGCTCTCCTCCAAGGCGGTCACTACAACCACACAACGAACGCCGTCGAGCGTGTACCCGAAGCACAGTGGGACTCGTCCGCATTCGCCGATAGTTTCGTGCGTGTCGTCGGGCGCGAGCCCACTGTGGCTATGTGCACGGGTAACGGCGCGTTTCTCGTTGCGGAGCTGTGTGAGGCGCTGTTACGCGGCGAGCAGCCGAACGCCCGCGGAAAAGTCAAGGAATGGTTCAATCCAGATGTTGTAGCCGAGCTCGAGGAGAGTGAGATCAAGGGCAAGAAGGTCCTTTTGGAGAAGCTTCCTCAGCTATGACGTGCTGTGTTGAGCGGATGAGGGTTGTACGACGTAGAGTAGTCGCTCTGTGGTTTACTTTGTACGGCCTTTTGGTTTATCTGTCTTTAGCTGTATTTTGCAGGATAAGCCGGTTCGTTTTTCGGAATATTTCCAGTGCAGGCGTTGCGTGGGTCAGATTGAATGAGGTGCTCATGAGTCCTGGATAGCCAGCTTTGAAGCACATGCTCTCGAGCTCATGCCCAATTTGCAAGTGGATCAATTCGAACTTGAGCACGAATTGCGGGAATTACCCTGGACACATTACCCAAAATTGAAGAGGGCCAGCTTCATCCCTTACAAGATCGAGTACATCGTTACATGCGGGGACCATCCAAGCAGGCGCTGTTTGTACTGTGTGAAACCAAGGAAGAGACAGACAGCACTCACTTCTCGAGGGACCGTAAACGTCTTCCTTGAAACAATTGCCGTTGCAGATAAAACCCGAAACGATGCAGAACTGACTAGGAACGACAGCTTGGAGAAGGCGTTGAGAAGCTAACCCAGACACAACTGAGGCGGAGTTTCTTAAACGAGACTTTCGGCTTTGATTTAGACGTTTTCCAGTAGCAGATATCGGAGCTCGAACGAGGTATTAGCAAAGCTGCATAAGTTTGGAGATCTCGACCATTCGGAGGAGCATAATTGTTACAGCTATACAATTAGTTGATATATGAGAAGGAGATGGTTCGAGAATGATTATTTGACGATTGAATGGACCCCACGCGCTGCAAAATAGTGTTAATAGCAGAAAGTGCAAGCAGGAAAGACATAAGACTACCTGATAGATAGTCTTTCGCAATGCTAACATTCTGAAAAGATTTATCAATACCCATCTTGGCTCGTAGTGAGAAAGAAACAGACCAGTCCCTTAACAATCTCATATACGCTCTTGTCGTGGTACCTCAGCCCAGTCGCGGGGTCAGTGTATGGCGCCTCAAGCCCTGTAATATCACAGAGGTGCTTGTGGGGAATAAGGGAGGGAGGCGCCTCTATTGACGTGTCTAGAGAGAAATTTGTAAGATTTTCGATGGGAGATAGAAGCCGTTACTCATTACTCACAAGTCGGCACCTCCTCCAACGCGTCAGCAACAGCTGAACCGTTAGTTTCCCTCTCCAGTCGACGTGCCTCTCGCTCTGCTCGTTCGCGCTCCCTCTCCTGCCCAATGACCGCCTTCAGGTTCTTCGCCCTACGGTTGACATTTTTGGTATAGTGAGGATTCTTGAATGGCCGGGGACGGTGGAGATATGAGAGTTGAGAGGCTAATGACTGTTAGGACGTGAGCGATGTGACTTCAGACCTTCCTGGTCAAGCCCACCGGTGTTTGAGGCGTTTCTGTACCATCTGAAGGCGCTTTCTTCTTGAATCCTGTTCTAGGAGGCCTGTGGGCGATGAGAAAGGGCGCTTGAGGCACCTCAAGCAGGAACTTACATGGTGGTTCAAGGCAAGTGTAATGAACGCCGGCAATCATCAATGTCAGCAGTCATGGCATCATTCGGAACTCACACCTCCAGGTTTCCTACCACCACACTTGTTACCTTCTCGTGTGCTCTGTCGACAGGTCACTCGAGTCTATGCGAAGATTTCAGCCAGCTCAGTTTCGTTCATAGGACCGCAAACGACGATATTGACCCCTCAACACGCTTTTACTGGATTTCGCGACGCATCGCAGATTGTGAAGAACTTCTACTCTATTAACTCCTGGCTACATCCACAAAGGCCTACGGGGAGAAGAGCCTAGTGCCACAATCCATATGTTTCTTTTGACTAGGACAATCACTCAATCTCAGTGGAAGCCTCCGCAAGTAAACTGGCTGCTTGTGACGAGCGAGGCTTCAGGCGCAGCGAATATGGCTCCGGCATTCTGATTAAGTCAACCGCGACGCGTCAAATTAGCAGGAGAACCAAGAAAAGACTCGTTTGTAACGTACGGGATGGTTCCGTTTTCATAATACGTTGTGGGCATCACCTCGCGACCATTTTCATCCAGACCGGGAAGGACTTCACAGGTGGCAAGCGTCGTAGCGACAATGGCAAAGAGACTTCCTTGGGCCAGATGCAAGCCAGGGCATACGCGCCTCCCAAAACCGAAAACGAGGTCGTATACTTTGCTCATCTCGGAATCCTGCCCCCCGAAACGATCTGGGTCGAATTCATCGGGGTTGGGGTACACTTCGGGGTCGTGCGTCATATGCCTAAGAGAAGGGGGTCATGTTTCGACACACACGAAGCGCATATATTCGCCTTACCAGATATTCGGGAAGATGATGCTGCCTTTGGGGATGAAATATCCATCATAGTAGTCGTCTTGCGTCACAGCGTGAGGAATACCTGTAAAAATTAGTTCAGTCGGCGCCAGCGACCTTTCATTTCCTTCGACTCACCCAGGGGCACCGAAGGCGCATATCTCAGCACCTCGGCGGCAACGCTGCGCACATATGGCAGATATGGCTTGTCTTCGATCGAGGGGAGCCTGTCCCTACCTACTACTCTGTCGATCTCTTCCTGGGCTTTGGCCACCACGTGCGGATTCAGGATCATAGCTCTGAAAAAGGTCAAAACCGCCGACATATTCTGTGCGGGTATCTTCAGACAGCTGTATGACTGATGACAGGGGTCTTACTGTATCGAGTCCTCCGCCAAATATACTCGCGCCAGCCCAAAGGAGCGAAAACTCGTCCTTCTCTGAGATGTTTTTCCCTCCTGCTTCTTCGATGTGGCGTCCGCATAAACTTGGAGAAAGAGCCTTTCCTGTGTCCTACACAAGCGACATACCAACAATTCAGCGACACACTTGATGTTGGCCTCTTTTGATATTCACTCACGAGGTTTTCCTTGCACCAATAGTACGGACAATGACTCCCTTTGGCAACCAGATCCTTCCAGTCCTCTATCGTCTTTTTGAATCCTGCGCCGGGAAACCATCTGGGGACATATTTGACTTGTCGTGGATGAGATTCAAACCGTACATGCACCGGCGAGAGAGGAAAGCTTACGGGCGGGAATTATATCGACGAGCCATTTGCCTGGAGCTGTGGCGATGCTAAAGTTCTCCAGCACTGAGAGCGGTATTTTAAGCATCGGGTCAGCTGTACTTTCGACCTTATACCCGTATGCGACCCGAAGGATTATCATCCCAATTCGCCTGAGCGGGATGGGCGAAAGTCAGTCGTAAATTCTCCTGGAATGGACGCGATAGTCACATACAACTGAACTTCCGATCTTAGGGACTCGGGCTTTGCGAGTACGTTCCGGACAAGCATACGCGCTGCTGTTTCCTGTAGACCATAATAGCGCGGCGTCATGCTTGGGCTGAGATCATGAACTACCAAGCGCCGCTGGCTACGCCACTCATCACCATATGGTAACATCACGAAACTGTCGTAGTATCCACATCTAGCTCAAGACCATGAGTACACTTTCCAACATTGGCAGTACAATCTGATGCTTACAGCTCCGCCATAACCTGTCAGGTCGCGTCACCGGTCGTTGAAATTCTAATTGAACGAAGAGGCTTACCAGAATCGGTCGATCCGAATAAATGGAAGACCTTTTGTCCATCAAGTCCTGAGCAATCTTCGCCGAGTTCACCACGATAATAGGTTTCCCCAGCACGTTTAAATGGATTATATTTCCTTGATAACCAAGGTTGACATCTTAATAGGTGCTCGATAGGCCTCTACTCACCATATAACTTCTTCCACGCCGAAAAGACCAGCCAAGGTCGGTATGAAGGCATCTGATGAGCATTGCCAATAATAGGTAGACCTTTGGGCCCCGGAATGCCAGTCTTTCGAGACTGAGAAACGGTCAACACGGATATGAGACAGAGGACCAGCCCGCCAACGAGGGACATTGTGACCGTCCAGTCGTCGAAAAGCCCAGGTATGAGTTGCATACTGGCCATGGTGAGAAATGAGGAAGGGGCCAAATCGCACTGTGTCTTATGCTCTGCTCTATTTAAGTGCGTCGCCACGCAGGAACGACCACCTTTCGCTTCTGCACCATTCGGGACGCCATGTAATTAGAGAGAAGCTTTGTTGATGACACTGATAGACAGGCGCGTGAAGTGTAAACTTCCCCAAGCACGATCATTGGATAACGATACTCGGAATTCTGCGTCACTCCTTGACCGCCACCACTACCACCACCCAGCCAACAACTGCTATTTCCACTGCCTGTAACGGTTTCGAGTCTTGCTTTCATTTGGCATTGCGATATACGGAGAGACCACTCCCTTGAGCGACATTCTCCAAGCTTTCGCGCCGGTCGGCATCCTTTAGCCCAAGCAACAGGGATTGAGGTTGGATTGAGGACCAGTCACGCCTCGCTCCAAAGTTCAGATATCTTTTCGTTCGTCCAAGGAAGCAACATGGATCCCAATGAAGAGGAGAGGTTAATGAACGAAGAACCGCTCCTTCTCAAGCTACGTTCCCTCGAACTGAAGGCAAGCCATAACGCGTCCGCCAGCATCTCGAGACTTCCAAACGAAATGTTGGTCGCAATCTTCATGAAACTCAAGGATACCTATTTCATTCCGCTTCGGCATTGGCACCAGATTACTCATGTTTGTCGCCATTGGAGGCGCGTAGCCCTTGAGGCGGCATGTTTATGGACGAAACCTCCAACTCATCTTCATGAGTATACCTTACTCATGCTAGAGCGATCACGGACCTCTTCTCTTTGTATTGATCTCCGTCAAACAGCGTCTACAGCTACCAGTGCCGCGGTGCTGGACCACGTACGACGTATAGGGTCGCTTTCCATTCAGCAACGTATTGAAGATTTGGACAAACTTCAGGCCTTGTTGTCGACTCTGAAGCACGCAGAGTCGCACCTGATACACCTGGACATCAGCCAGTATCCGGACCTCAAATTCAAACCACAGGAAGCCCGATTTAGACTGGCCCCTGGAACGCTCCAAAATTTGACATCCCTCACATCTCTCAACCTGAGGTCTACGAGCGTCGATTGGCAAATATTCCCCATAACCACTCTCACGACACTTTCTCTTCGTTACACCACCGCATCCGATGGTCTGTCATGGGAGCAGCTTGGAGCAGCTTTCAGCGAGATGATCCTCCTCGCCAAACTCACTATCGACTTGACAAGCCTGCAGCTGCGGTCACCTCAAATGCCCACAATGCATCTCCCACAATTGCGCTATCTTGATGTTACCAAAAGCGTTTCTTCGGAACTTCTTTGCTTTCTCCGTTATGCAAAATTCCCCAGTTTACAGCAAGCCTACATGGTCTGTTCCACGGACGAAGATGACGACTACGTGAATACAAACAGTATACCTTTAGCATTACTCGAGGGGGGAAACTTCGGCCGCCTTAACTGGTTAATTCTGGAAAAACAAAGAGTTGCTCTCACACGGACACCCTGGACCAGATCTTTAATGTTCGAGCCGGAACTTGTGCTGTATCTCACTACAAACACACCGATGATCAAGGACTTTGTGACGCGATTACCACCAAAGATTGCCTTGGGTGTTATTCACCTGCGCTTACACATCCAACTGTCCGAACTGGAGGATGTGTCCACTATTTTCAAAGGCCTTCTCAGCGTCAGGTTGCTACAAGCATACTGGTCCGAATCACTCATCAGAAATCTCAAGATACCACTAAATCATTCATCAGAAACATCTATTCCACTTGCCTCATTGACGTCGATTGAACTTGACGGCTACGTTACTCAAGGTGATCCTGTGTTCGACTTGCTGGACGACTTTCGTCACTGTTTACAGTCCCGACGTGAACACGGCGCTGGCATTAAATACTTGTTTGTGGAGTGGTTGGAGACTCTTCAACAGTTCCACCTTCTTGATAAAGTCGTGGAGGAACTGCGGGTAAAAGAAATTTTTGATGCGGAACATGAAGGGTCTGATTAAACAGAAGGAAGCGAATATTCGTCGTGAAATGACGAGCCAGACGACAATGCGGATAAGGAGAGTCTGATAAATCCAAACTCAATGCAAGCGTGTTGACAATCAAGAGCTATGTGGTGAACTTCCGCATTACTGAATACTGTTAACCCCCAAAAGGATGAATTTATTGCGAGCGCAGCGAGCAATTCTAGGCTTGGTGCGGGGGCAGGGGCCGGGAGGCCGGGGGGTTGGGGGCTGGGGGGGCGGTTTCGTCCTGGACAAACAAGTACAAATTCTAAACACGTAAATCGCATCATGAAAAAAGCGGGACACCCATTTGGCTCAATTTTCCCTAATAAGGCCGGCTTGCCTTATTGAGTTCAATAACCAACTCCAACTTGTTTGAGTCGGCACCCTAATCACTGCCAGCCGTGAACTATTTTGCACATAAGTAAAATTTGAATAAAACGTGTTGCAGACTGTTAAATATCTCAGGAATGCAAAAATTGAAAATTTCTTCGCAATATGCCATTGGCAAGTTGTGATCAGAAAAGTATGAAAATGATATATTCTCTCGCTTTTTTACTTTTTGTAGAATGATTTATTTTGCACAAAATTTCTGTCGGTGAGAAATGGAACAAAAGGTAAGAACTTGCGAAAATTTTGACTTCGGGAAAAAGATTCATTCTACCATTATGCAAAACAATAGCAGAATTTAACTTTCTCACGTCGGTCAATTGTGAAGATTTCATCGCAATTTCATTGCTTTTTCACAGCATTCTGAGGATGGGAGAATTCTATTAGAATGAAGTTATTTACAATACACAAAACATGATATTAGTGTGTAATAGCATGTAATAGTGCGTTTTGTGGATTGTAAAATACCTCATTCTAATAGAATTCTCCTGTCCTCAGAATGCTGTGAAAAAGCAATGAAATTGCGATGAAATCTTCACAATTGACTGACGTGAGAAAGTTAAATTCTGCTATTGTTTTGCATAATGGTAGAATGAATCTTTTTCCCGAAGTCAAAATTTTCGCAAGTTCTTACCTTTTGTTCCATTTCTCACCGACAGAAATTTTGTGCAAAATAAATCATTCTACAAAAAGTAAAAAAGCGAGAGAATATATCATTTTCATACTTTTCTGATCACAACTTGCCAATGGCATATTGCGAAGAAATTTTCAATTTTTGCATTCCTGAGATATTTAACAGTCTGCGACACGTTTTATTCAAATTTTACGTATGTGCAAAATAGTTCACGGCTGGCAGTGAATTAGCCTGGCCAGGCAAATAAGGCTGGCTGCCAAATAAGGTCAGCTAACTTTTCAAACACATTTGTGGTCAGGAGCTCGTTCAATTTCCAGTGCTTTGAATGCATACAATCAGATTATTATATTCGGTGATTGTATGGTGGTAAGTTACACTACATCGTAAAGAACAGTGGCCATTCAAGCCACTTCGAGACGTGGACTCTCCAAACAATACAAAAAGCTAACATCAGAGACAAAACAACTCACGAATGCAAAATCCGTGCGCAAGGGGCCACTAGATGCGCGGTAGACGATCAAAAAGTCAAACCCCGAGGGAAGGATTCAGATATTCGAGGCTGACAACACGAAGATTGTGCGATTAGGATCCTGTGAATCTGAAAAGAGACGATACGCACCTATTGAATGGCATCGATGGTCCAGCTTGGGGCCACAAGAGAATATCGAGCGAGTACATGAATATATGCGCCTGTTGTAATGTCGAGAGAGAATATAAATGACAGGGATGCGCATATATCCGCATCCCTTGCGACAAGGTGGATTCACCATCGCAGATTGGAAGCAGCCCACCTTACAGGTCAGACCTGAGGCCTAGGCCAAAACTAAAGCTCCAGGAGGCGCAGAATGGGGCGCGGAACGTGGGTAGACCTGAGAGGGGGGAAAAGAAGTCAGCAGCAGCATGCTGACGACCACCACGCGTGAAGCATCCTGGGGTGATTCGGCATCAAGATGCTCGCAGCAAGCCACCGCCAAGCGAAGCGCGGATTCAGCAGAGGCGAACTGCTTAATGGTGCTAACTTAAGCTCACCTCATGATGGTCCCCCACAGCAGCCCACAGCTCGCAGGTTCGCGTTCGTGACCCTCTCCGGCCCCAGTTCGACAATCCATGACTGGTGGGGTGGACACATTACAACTGGAGCATGAGCGATAGAGGACGAGGAAGTCAGACTAAGAGTAAGCGGGTATTGCGCATAAGTACCAGCAAAGTGAGTAGATGGGGGTCGGAGGGGAGAGCGGAGAGAGGAAAGAAGAGAGTTCGACTGACACACCTTGGGCGAATCGAATCATCCACGTGATCGTATTCAATAACGTAAGACGGCGCGATTTTTTTTTTTTTTTTTTTTTTTCAACATCTATTTGAAGCTACAACGGCGCGATTTGAATTAGTTTAAGTCAACAGCCACTCTCAACGTTCACGTTCAACCTTGAATCCACTGTTCACAGTCAAACTATTGCTATGCTCGTCGCTCTTTGCCTCTATTCCCCTCATTGCTATTAGTCAGGTTCTCTGCTCCTGAAAAATTACGAGGGATGCACCTGCACTGCGCTTCGTTGTCTTCTTGCTCTTCTGACCGGAGCTCGTTGGTGAAACTATTGGAGTCATTCCCTGTACACATTTCGCAAGAGGACGTCGCCATGGGCCCCGAATGCTACGACCACCGCACCTCAATGATTTCAAACTGCCACTCCTTCTAGACCTCGATAGGCATGGTTGTTTGTGTCTAAGATGGCAGATCAAGAGAATCCCAGCGGACGGTACATCCAGGTAGTCGTCATTTAGTGCGTAATACACATATTTCCGTGTCGCCTCTTTTCTTTTGCCTTGCTATGTAGTTCCATCATGTGGGACACCACTGTTGAAGTCGTCGTGCGTTCATGCCTGGTTTTTTTCCTTGCTTTTACACATATTTATTTCGCTGTTACGTCTTTTGTTGTGGCCTTGACCTGGTTTCGGAACCTTGCCAATGGCCCCCCCGGTCTACTGTGCGGTGGCGGTAATGGACCATCATCGCTCATTTTGCGTATATGTACATAACTACCAATACATTCTTGCATGCTCCCTAACGCAACAAGCGCTAACACGACGCGTATTAGCACGACCGCCTACTCGAACGCGACAGGCGGAAGCGCGAGCATGACCCAAATCCGAACGCGTCGAATCCGACGAGTACAAGCAAGGATGCGAACGACAAACCCAAACACGCCATGTCTGCAGGTGTGTAGGAGGAACCCATTATATATGTAAATTTCAACCTGTGATGAATTATCTGTGTCAATGCTAAAGTGCAGAATGCGAACAAGTGTGATCGCATGAATGTACGTTTGCTGATCCAATGTTTATCTAGGCGGCTTGTTCAAGTGCTCCATTTCTATGCACTTTGCCTTGAGACGCGCGCGTGTTCACTTCCTTGAGCAGATCAACAGGGTCCACTATGTGTTGAGGGGTATCTGGTTTTGATACGTGCTAGTATAGTATAGTTCCTGCTTTGTACAAATGAAATAGCAACCGTAAAAAGTGATGACAATGAATCAGTCCAGTAGTAATTAGTTTTACTGAGACAATAAGCTTTCATCATAATTCTTTCTTGTCAAACTTATTGTCCACGGCCAAAATTATAAGCACAACAATGAGGCTTATTCTATCGAACCGTGGCCTTATTTGGGTCAGCGCAGCAAATAAGGCTGGCCTGGCCATCAAATAAGGCCCCGTCCTCAAATAAGGCAAAATTGGATGTCAATAATGCCTCATTCGAAAATGTGCATATAATTTGCCTTGACAAGGTTCTAGCATTTTTCACGATGTCATCAACAGATGAGAACTTCGTATATCTTACTCGGCCGTCAGTAGTGGCCAAAGCTTTCATATGGTCCCCGAAGGCGTCTAATGAAATTCTGCAACAGTCAGTTCGCCGAGACGTATTGGAAGGTGAATGAATGAATGATCTCTGAACTACTGTTTCCCACCCAGTACATGGCCATTTTTGGAAGAACGTTGAATCCCCAAATATATAAGTCTTATTTCATCGCAAAAACAGCTGTAGTAGACTTTCGCGCATATAACCTACATTCTGGTAGAGTCTTAGATTTTTAGAGTACTGTATGAGACCTACACGAATATTTTAAAACGACGAGTCAGAAAATGGCCATTCCTTGGCAGATGGCCACCTGTGTGAAATCGCCTGATTGGCTGCCGGCAATGATGCAATACTGCATGTAGCATGATACACTGATAGCAACTCGAGATCAAAACTCACCTGCTCAGTCAGTTTTTGCGATCTTTAGTTGATTCTTTCTGCAAATAAGATTACAAGTAGCAGTGGACCATATCAGACAAGCTAATTGTCACTTACCGCGGGTAGAGCGTCACGCAATTAGACGAAATTCCTCCTCCTCTACCATTGATACCCTTAGTGGCCGCGTGGTCAAAATCTCATCAGCTGCCACCTCAGCATCCTCCGGTCGGTCAGGGATAATTAGAAGTAGAATGCAGGGCTAAAGACGTGGTATTGGATCATAAAAATGGGCCAAATGGCCTTCTATTCATTCTAAAAAACCAATTGCCGCTGGCTGGATGCCCTTAAGCCGGTTGGTAAGTACACCCCGAGTGACTTGGTAAATCCTTGCTACCTGACATATGCTGAGCTTGCTTTAGTCATTGAGGTTGACTGGAGACGATTCATAGGCACGTAAAACAAGCTGAAGATGCTGTTCATCATCCATGCCTTCGAGATTGGGGAGGAAAAGGGGCGGGATGAGACATTGCAGAGAAGCTTCGGAAAGTCTCCAGAATCGGCACAAATGAGCTTTGAGGGCCTTGGGAAACTATTTGAAGCTTTCTATGTTTTATAAACGCAAATTTGGCAAGAGGAATTAACATCAGAGCTGATGTGCAATTTAGTGAAAGATGTAAGATGTATTAGTGCTTTTGATCAGGTTATGCACTGATATTCTCTCAAAAAAGGGCATAGATATGCTCATGAAATCCTAGGGCATTACTTTGTATCATTGAATTTGCGGAATAGCGAGCGTATTAGAAACTCTTCTTTCGGACATTTGGGGTAGGGAAAACTAGCCGTTTTTAAAGCTACGCAATTTACGCTGCATAGAAAAATCATTAAAATTTTTTAGAGATGGCATTATACGCAAAGGTATCTCTCCTAAAGATATCAGAAAAAATTAGAGCAATCCAAAGCGATGTGCTTGCGTAGGGACATCCACGATCTATCGTGATATGATGTGCTATATTTAGGTAGTCTATCTTTGTTTGATTCACAGACGCGTATTTGCATGCCAGAAGGGAGTCGAATTTTCTCTCAGGATGTAGAGTAGCTCGTGGGCTTTGAGTGGTATGTTTTTTTCTAAGGTTTCCCGTCAAGTTGAGCCCACAAAAAGAGCGTATATGTCACTGGTGTGCGGGAATGCTTAGAAATCACGCTCTAATGCAAAAATTTACGGACTAAATCTGTGATATCTCGGTCAAATCTGTCCCTATTCGCTCGGAAATCTCTAGGTGTGCTGCGATAGATGTCTCGTATTATAATATGCAAAAATCCCCATACAAAACGGCATACAAGGGCCATAGTAGCCCAGTGGCTATCTACCAGGTGTGGCTATGTAGGGGGTGGGAAACAGTAGTACGTACCGCTCATTATGCCTGTCTCTTGCAAACGTAAGAAACAAAGGTCCTGGGAGTCAAATGATGCTCCCAACGGGTGAAGAAAGCCGGACCTTGACGTCTCCCCTCCAGAATCCCAGGCTTGCCCTTTGCTTCAGACTTTCAGAGTCTCATACCCCTTTCACAAATAAGCCTTCGTCGATTGACATGAACCCTGCCATCAAAGTCCTCGTCTTTGACGTTTTTGGCACTGTGGTCGATTGGCGCTCAAGTGTCATCACAGAGTTCAAGAAAGCAGAGCAAAAGTACGGTTTGGAACAAGGTGCGGAAACGAGACGCTTATCCATATGAAAAACATCCCGGTTAATCTAATCTCAACTGATGGTGATGTTGGCGTGCTCAGGAGCCACTGACTGGCACAAATTTGCTCAGTTATGGCGGAATGGGTACATGAAAACCACGTACGCGCACGAACTCTCTACTACTTCAGGCGCCTCTCTCTCAAAAATTTCTGGGACCTACAGGCAACGTGTCGCTGCTGGCGAATCAGGGCCAAGTAATGTCGATGTAATGCATCGACAAATTCTCGATAGCTTGCTTGAGAGCCCCGAATTCGCCCACGTTGGTGCTGCTTGGGATGATATAGCACGAGCAGATATAAACCTTGCATGGCATAGGCTCAAAGGTGAATTATTCACGCTGTTCGAATGACATGACCCCGAAGCGCTGAAAGATTTTTAATGCTCTCAGGCTGGCCAGATACCATAGATAGTTTAAAAGAGTTGAAGAATCACTTCATTATCGCTGCACTTTCGAATGGTAACATGCGGCTGTTGATTGACATGGTTCGTGATTTTCGTCGTTTCATGAATACCAGACTGATAATTTCTCTTGCCTCTGTGTCATTGGTAGGCAAAGCACGCCAATCTACCATGGGATGTCATATTTTCGGCAGAACTATTCAATACTTTCAAACCGTAAGTTTGTTTGATGCACACTACTGATATGTACCCTTCAACATACTCATGCTTTCCAATGCACGATAGAAATCCTTCAGCTTATCAGTTTACAATGAAGCACCTTGATTTTCCACCTGAGAATTGCGCTATGATTACTGCTCATACGTGGGATCTGAGGGGCGCCGCTTCACAAGGGATGTATACTATCTACGTGCGCAGGCCGAACGAGGACTACGACGAAAACGGAGTCGACCTCGCAGGCAATGTGAAGAGCAAGGCGCACGGTGGAGAAGCTGATATGGTAGTTGGGTCATTCATTGATCTTGCTACCGCTATGAAAGATGTTAGGCAACGCCAATAATCTCAATGAACAATTTTGAAAAGCACCCTTTGGAGGTTGCGAGTTTAATTTGTAGGCGTTGTGATGCGCCAAAATTGCGACACCGTGCTAGTTTGAAAGGCATGAGCTTAATACTTATGTGCTTACGCTGCCTTGAAGTTGCGATGAATTTCAATCTCTGTGCCAATTCTTGAGACAGCGTTACTTTGTTCAAAGTTTAGATGCTACTTGGAATATAACCCCAATCTACACCTCCAAGAACCGGCCAGAATTGGTTATCGATGGTTACTCCAACTCCTGGAACCTCCTCGCCGCTATGACATTGCCACAACTGCCTTTATTCCTCATCTTCCATTTTACATCGCCAACAAGTTGTTTAAGGCGCTGGGCTTCATCTGATGTTAAATTCCAGTTTACGTTCAACTGTTTGATGCCGCAGCCGTGTTTTTGGCGAATAATCGAGTAACTGCACAAGTTCTCAAAAAGTTCCGGGGTATACAGTCATCCACCGTCACGTGATACACAACCATCAAATGATACACCTAGTTTTTGAGCATTTACACTCATTCCTGCCCCTGAAAAACAGTTTGAGAAATTCAAATGAGCACAATGGTGGAAAAAGGTAAAATAATCTTCAATTATGGCTGCTGTATGGTATTATTCTAGGGTGTATCATTCGGTAGTAAACAGCATCAAAATATCATTTCCGCCATATATCCCCAATAACATCTCCATTTCTTGCTCAAAATTTACAAGACCAGATTCAGTGCATAGCTGGAAAGAATGTGCGTCGCCTGATATATTTTTTGGACAAAGAGGTCCAGTGAAGCAGTTCCTATGAGCGTTATGAATTCGATGTATCACATGACGGTGGATGACTGTAGTCATCTTTTTTCAGGCCAAGTTTCCTCAAGTGGGCGAATCTTGTTGACCAGCCTGGGTCATTTGCTTGAGATACAGGGGTCATTGTGCTCTGAATGACTGCCCAAGAGCTGGTTTTGGCATCCAATGTTTCAATGCAAGAAAGCTGTCCAAAGAGTTCCACCAGTTGTTCCAAAGTATAATTATCTAGCACCTTTACATGTAAGACCTGCGAGGCGGCATTCTCTGGTAGAGAGGTAATGGCCGACATCGCATCGCAGGCGAGGCGCGTACTTTGGGGCTCGGCCCACAGGGTGGGTGGACACAAAAACTCCAGTTTGCCCCTCTCCTTCGCCTTCCCGCCCTTCTTTATCATCATAAACCGATTGTTCCCAACAACAGTCTGACCAAGAGGTCCAAAGTCGCCATGGGCCACCAAGGATATGACTGCATGGCTTGCGGCAGTATAATCATGAGGATCAACGCCGTGACTGGAAGAACATTGAAAACACGCTGCTCTCAAGCGAGGATATGTCGTATGACAAAGGAAGGTGTGTACATCCGAGGCGGCGCTCCAGTAGACCTCGATATATTGAAGGTAAGGCATCTGGAGCGCCCTAGATGCGAAGCCGGCTGTGAGGTGAGTTTCAAGGTCTCAAAACTGAAACTCATTGATTCGAGACGAGGCATTTCGCGCAAAGCTTCCAGAAAATGAGTCCAAGAGGGTGGATCGGACAGCTCCAAAAGCTCCAAAGATAGCGATGTAAGGTTTGGGATGGGGAATATTTGCCACTCCAAATTAATGCTGTTCAAGCTCAGGCCATTAAGGGTGATTCTGGGAGTGAATGTCGATGCGAGCAGTTTGAACACAGGGGTGGGTTGGTCCTCCAAGCAAGTGCGGTGTGATATTCTGAGGTTTTTTAGTTGAGGGGTATTACTTCCTGAGCTCAATAAACCGTCCTGGAATTTGTTCAAAGCCTCATTGGATTGAACAATGGATAACGATCGCATCCGTCCGACATGGCTGAGAACCGCGGCAGTGGTAGATGCGGATGTCCTATAATCCAGATGGATATTAAGAAGGCATTCGCGAGAGCGCTCAAGCATGGCGATCGTGTAATCGTGAAGACCAGGAGGAGGAGAAGTCCACAGACTGGCGGCCTCAAGTGCAACACATCGCCAATGCCGACAGACATGCGCGAATTGATGCCACTGGCTGATATTGCTGATATTTCTCTTCGCTATAGCGAAGATATCAGTTAAGACCTCATTGGGAACCCTTGAGATGTGGGTGTGTGTGTGTTCCGTCGGGTTTTGAGTTCGAGAATACGTCTCTCGTGTTCCAGAATCTCTTCGTCTATGAGTTTCTGCGCCTGACCGGAGTCCATGTTAGAATACCGTAAATCCCTGGGAGAGTCCAGCTTGGGTGGACTGAAATCGAGTAGAAGTCAGGTAGAAGTCACTTAGATAGGAGTGGTTCGGAGGAATCCCTGTAGGCCTGTGACGATATCTAAGTAGAATGCAAGCACGCAGTTCGAACTTGTCACATCTTGGTCATGCTTAGATGAGGTTTGTCCAAAAATCGGATATTTGCCATATCATAATACCGCATAATACGCCGTACATACCACTGAATCAAGCACCGTACATGCCTATACCGATTACACCGTGCACTGTACGCATTCATGTGCTCTAAGTTTAAGTCGACCGTTTTCCATTTCTATCCCTTGTCACAGACTTGTAATTTAGTGCGCTGTGCATTCCATTACAGTGATATAAAACTGCATAGTACAATATGCGACTATTGTTGCAAAATGTGGAGCCAGTCTGTATTAATGTGGCCTAGAATATGACCTTACTCATTTTTCCCGGGAAAAAGTCAGCTATGGTGAGTGATGAATATCTCCCCAGTGACGTATACCCGCGGCAAAAATGTTCCTGGCAAATATATCCCTAGCAACATATTCGCCAGCATGCAGATTTATGTCAAGCTGGCAAATATGTCCCAGCCAAACATGTCCCTGGCAAATATGTCTCTAGCGACATATTCCCTAGCATGCAAATCTACATGTACGCTAGTGAATATTTTGCTGGCAATTTATTCACTATACGCACAGTATTGGTTTGTAATATGTCGCTACCGAAAAATTCTCTACATAATACACACCAATAGCCGCTCCGCACTTCAACCGCAGAATGCGCGCATCCCAATGCGTGTACTTTTACTTTCCCACGACGCAGACACGGGCGCTTATTCAACAGTTTGATGAACTGCAGCTCTGAAGCGGCGTTTTCTGTATTTATTGTCAGAAAAGATCGCTGTTTAATATCTCAAAAATGCCTAGATCTTGTTCTTACAGCTTTCTTTTACTTCATTTGTCATCTTTAATCTGCATTTCTGACTGTTTTTCTCCCTTTGCTGCGCAATTTCATCCTATCTGCTCACTCTGACCGCCAGCATTCGTCATTACCAAGGATGAATCTCAGAAAGTAATATTGAATGCGCCGTGCTTTGCTTCAACTATGAATTTCTGACATAACTTTACATCTGAATGCAGCCTCCGAGTCACTGATATGTATGGATCAATCAAGTTCGATTTTTTGTGCAGTCTTGACACTGTTCCATATTTTTGAGTCTAGTTCATGAGTTTCCCAGTGAGGATCGTGAATTCATAGTAAGTTTCTTCCTGAAGCACACTATGGCCATATAATTAGTGCTTAACGACGTTTAACAATCATATTCTATCAAATACCAGTTTAGAATACTCCCATGAATTTATCTTTGCTGAGCAAGTTAGAGACTGACATCACACCTGTATGTTTATTGCTGGTTCACAGAATAAAATATCAGAGATGACGTCCTTGAGCATCTGTATAGACCAAAGGCGCAAGTGATTCATATGATGAGTTATGTCGCCATCTCATACAAATGAAACATTTGCCCACCGAGACTTCATACACATTTTTTAAATGGCTGACACCACAGATAGGCAGTCTAAATGGAATAGAACACTTGACATAAGCACCAATATACAGTATATGTATCATTGTACAAAGTATTTCTGCTGGAAGAAGTCAAAAATGACAATAACCGCATGCGTTTGATCCCGAAGCATTATCCCGAACGCAAACTGAGCATACCGAACGCGATCCCGAACGCTGCACTGCCACTGGCGATGGCTGGTCATTTTTGTCCCAACACAATATGCGCGCTGGTGAATATGTCGGCACGGAAATATTTGCCAGGTCCCAATACAATCTGCGTGCTGCCAAATATGTCGGCAAGGACATAATTGCTACGCTCCAATACAATATGTAAGCCGGCGAATAGGTAATGCACCCCTGGTTCTGTAATGTTGCTGGCAAAATATTCAGTAGCGCACGGTGGTGCACCAACGCTGCCGAATTTACCGCTGGCGGTATATTCTGTAGCACACAGTATTGCCCCTGCACCACCGAATTTATTGCTGGCGGTATATTGTGCAGCGCATGGTGATGCTGCTGCGTTACCAAATTTATTGCTGGCGACATATTTAGCAGCGCGCAGCGATGCCGCCGCGCTACCGAATTATTTCTGGCGGTATATTCTGTAGCACACGGTGTTGCCCCTGCACTACCGAATTTATTGCTGGCGGTATTTTCTGTGGCACACGCTGACGTACCTGCGCTACCAAATTTATTCCTGGCAAAATATCCGCCAGTGCGCCATGCTCTCCCCCTGGTACCAAATTTGTTGCTGGCGACATATTCCTCTCTCAATTTCAGCGCTGGTGACAATGTCTCTCCCGTCTGATAGATCTACATGTGTTGTGTGCCATGACTACATTGGTATTGCCCGCACGTGATTATGTACGGTGTATCTTTCATAGCTATGTACGGTGTACACTATTGTGTAAGGTACGGTGTTATTTGCTGTGTTTTGTACCCTTGCCTTGCCCCCCAAAAATAGACGTTTATCCATGTTCTTGGTAGTTCTTGCCAGCGATATCAAGTAAATTCGGGGTATTGGGTACTGTATAAAAAATCAGACCCACTGGGAGTATCCTCGCCTATGGCCTTTGGTCTCCCCTTTGTCTCTACTGCATCGCATCAAAGGGCCCCGTCTGCAGTCAATTCACAACAATCAAACAGGCTGTTAGAAATTCTAACTGCATTATGCCATTCTAGCTACGTGTACTTTCCATGCCAGCCCCTGGCTCTGACTTCGAAGTTGACGACCAGTTCTCGTAGACGTTGAACATCCCTTGCAGTCAATTTCCAGCCTACAGAAAGATTATCCACGGCGGCGCCGTACTCGGATCGCATCATCAAGCAATCGCAGAAGTCGTCCAAGAATGCTGGACTGGGCTTCGCATACCGGTCGATTGTTATTGTGTTCAATTTTGGGAACGGGAACGGCGAGTTCGCTGGATGCAGGTGCGAAATTTTGAGGCTTTGGATTATCGCTTTCGAAGGGACGCTGCTGTCGATTGTTTCGAGATGTGGGAGGTGTCCAAAAAGCGGTACCAGCTGCTCCGAAGTCAAAGCCACGGAGATGGACAGGGACACGATAGTGGAAGCTGGATCACCGGGGAAAGCCGCAATCTCAGCCATCACACTGCACACAAAACGCACACTCCCTTTCTCGTCCGTATTGCTACAGACTGACCCCAAGCCTGTCATCAGCCATAGGCTCTGTGAATCTGCCCAATCGTATATGCAATTTGGGGACACTTGGAAGTGTTTTGTACTGATATTTAGCCGTGATAAATCGCCAAAATCGCCCTTAGCGCGTACGGATAGGACTGTACGGATTATGGGGCTGTAATCGCTGATGTCCTCGTTTCCCATTGAGGTTTCAAAGTTCGCATATCGTAGTCGAGGGAACTTGACGTGACGAAGAAAAGCTTCGGTCACTGAAGCATGACTTTCATAGATTTCGAGATCGCGAAGAAGTGGGAGCTCGAGGGGTTCCAGATGACCTGGAGGCGTAAAAATTTGAAGGTCGTTAAAATTAAAAAAGAGGCCTTCAAGACGAGGCATTCCGGAGAGGACATCCCGGAACTGAGTCCAGGAAGGGCTGACGGAGATACGCGAATTTATCAAATGAAGGGATGTAAGGGTTGAGATGGGAAAGAGGCGCCAATCGAAGTCGATGCCGTCCAACACAAGGGCTTTCAGGGAGGTTGCGTGACGAAGTGTAGACGAAGACAGCTTGAAAGCGGGATATGGAGGTCCAGGGCATTGAAGTATGTCGAAGGACTTCAGTTTTGAAAACGAATTCGGGCTCATTTGCAAGAGTTCGTCTTGCAAGTCATCCAAATCCTCGTTCCATGACTCCACGGATAAACTGTCTATGCGATGCATATGCTTGAGAGTCTCGGACCTCGTCTCTTCGGATACGTCGTAATCCAGATGAATTGAGAGAGTACTTTCCCGCGAGCGCTCGAGCATAACGAGGGTGTATTTGTGAAGACTGGTGGTTGGCTCGTCCCATAAATTGGACGCACTCAGAGCGACAGATCGCCAATGTCGACAGACATGAGTGGCGTGGTGCCAGTACCGGATATCATTGTCCTTTTTGAGTTTGGAAAAGATTTCGACGAGGAGTTCATTGGGAAGCCTCAAGATGGATGCACCGATGATTTGACGTGTCTTGGGTGTTAGATCCATAGAACTTTTGTCCTCTAGATCTTTCGTATGTTCTTCAACTTGAAAATTTTGGGGACCGAATCCTCCGGGGTCCAAATTCTCTGGTTATGGAAGGCTCGTCGAATTGATGTGGAGGTAGGATATCAGGTCAAAAGCAAGGCTGCACCGTGAGCGGGTCATTGAAATTGGTCGCCGCCCAAATTTTGAAAGATTGCCGGTTAGTTGCCGGGGACTCGGCACTGGACTCATCTCTCACAGACTCTTATCCAGCTTCTATCCTCTAACCTTGAAGTACGATGAATTCGAAGAAGTCGACCTCTGTCTGCATAGGACATTCGCCCGCATGACGGATTTGCATAGGATTCGCAGCGCACTTATTGCCATCCTCGTTTGCAGTCACCGCAATCAACTCTGTCAGGGTCACAACTGCCAGGGACCACCAGGTGTTTGCGTAGCAGCCCGAATGCTAAGCATTGAGCCTCACAGCCTCAGCATGTTCAGATCGTGTATATCAACGAGGGCGTCCTTCCAATGGTCTGTCATTACCTCTAGGCAGCACCAAAGCGCTGTGCGCTGCTGGACGCTGAAAGCATGATACTGACTTTCCTTGTTCTCTTCACCCTGCTACAAACACTTCAAGGCCTTCATCTTCCGTCCTCCCATGAAAACAGCTACGTGGCCAACTCTGACGCATTCAGTCTCATCGCGCGCGAGTCTCCAGTAGCTCCTGGTGACGGGGAGCAGCAGTTCCGAACGGCTTATACGATCCTCCAGAGTTGTCTCCTCACTATCTTTGCTTGCGTCTGGAAGTCGGCACATCCGAATATCAACGGTCCGAGGGATTCTGGGTGGACGTGTATGAAGCGGAAGATCGTAACGATGCTCTGCGCGCTGACAGCGCCCGAGCTGGTGTTGTTCTGGGCCTTGTGCCAGCATTCGGCGGCGAAGGAGATTACGGAAAAGTATAACAAGGAGTTTGCGAAAATCGGTATGTCGTCATTGTTCCTTTTTGTGGATTTGACAACCTGATCTCTGGGAATAGGGGATACGGAGACCTCGCTTTGGGGAAAGATTACAGGCTGGTTCGAACCCCTTCCCAAAGACACGACAAGACGCGGCAATGGGCAACCATGGACTGCTACGCACGGATTCTTCATCCAAATGGGCGGCTTTGTCTTATACGAGAATGAATACCCCAAAGAGGTCCTCGACTTTGATCGTCTAGCACAACTTTTGCGGGACCAGGCTATCGACGCGCCTACCGTGACAGAGCGTGACCTACAGGACCGCAGCAAAGGCGACACGATATCGAAGGCGATCATCGTCCTGCAAACGACGTGGTTCGTTTTCCAGTGCTTCGCGCGCGCAGGGCAGCGCCTGCCGCTGAGCGAGCTGGAGGTCCTCACTCTCGCATTTGCGGTCGTGAATGCAGCGATCTACGCGGTGTGGTGGAATAAGCCGCAGGGTGTGGGCATGGCAATTTGCATCCCGTTGAAGAGGCCAGAAAAGGATATCAATGACTCCAGTACACCTCTAATGGACCAAGAACAACACGAGCGGGCGAACATATCGCAGCCGGAGCCCATCAGTCTGCCTCAGCCGGACTACCGTCACTCGAGGCTATATGACGACTTGCCTCTGATACCATCTCACGAACAAGAACAGCATGACGAGCACATCGGCAAGGAACACAGCTGGCTGCGACGCAAGGTCCGAAAAGATCGAGACGAATACATGTCCCCATTCTTCCTCCTCTTCCGGCTCCCATACCGCATGATCGGCTCCGTCCTGCGCACACTCGACAAAATGGGCGAAGCCGTCGAATTTGAGAAGAAACATCTCCGCGTGCCGATGTTCTACGCGTCAGGTATGGGTCGCTCGGGCTCGCTCCTAGCGTCCTGTGTCATCGGAACGATATTCGGCGCCATTCACCTCATTGCCTGGGCGTCAGAGTTTCCCTCGCACCGCGATCTTGTGCTGTGGCGCGTCTCAGCAATTGTTTTGACCGTCGCCCCGGTGCTGCTGTTCTTGCAGTCGGTGACGGATACGCCAGAAACTGAGTTGATACATGCCTGTATCGATCTGTTGTTCGTTCTGCTGACGCCGTTTTATATTGCCGCGCGGTTTGTGTTGATTATCGTGGCCTTGCAAGCCATTCGTGACCCTCCTCGAGATGTTCTTGTCGATGTTTCTTGGACTTCGTACCTACCGCACTTTTAGCACAACTTCCAAATTTAGCATGTTCTAACAATGCACGAGAAGTCAACTAGCAGCGCGCTCACTTGCGCCGACGCCAATGGCGAGTGTTCCGTGAAGGAGAAACCTATGAACGTACCTGCCGAGCCGACAGCATTGAATTTGAGATTATTATAATTTGGGATATCTATTGCGAAGATATTTAGTTGCCTATACTTACATACCCAGCCTCACGAATGTCACTGCAGATACATAGTCGGATGAGAGCCCTCACAAGTACTCCTAGCACTGCTAGCGGCCAAGAGCTTAGTGCTGCTGCAAGTCACAGAAATGCTCGTCTTCCTTGTACTATGCGCGTTTCTACAAACAATCAAAGGCGCCTCTATATGCAATCGTGAAAAGCTGCCTCTTGACTACTTCTGCCCGCGCCTGGACGTCCGCACATCCAAACATCAGCGGGCCGACGGATTCTTGGTAGGCATGCATGAAGCGCAATGTGGTAACAATGCTCTATGCTCTAATCGCGCCAGAGTTGGTATTGTATTGGGCCTTGAGCCAGAGTTTTTCAGCGAGAGATATTGCGGAGAAGTATAAAAGGAATTTTCAGGAGCTGTTATATGTCCATTCCCTCTTTTCTGAGGTTTCAAACCTCTGATTTTAAGTTGTAGATGTGGCTGAGACATCACTTTGGGGGGAAATTATCCGTGGTTTCCAGGCAGTTCCTAAAGCCACTACGAGACGCGGCAACGGCATGTCGTGGACTATATGATACACGGGCTCTTTCTTCAAATGGGAAGCTTCATCTTATACGAGAACGAGTACCCCAAAGAAACCCTTGGGTATAGGCATCTCTCGGAACTTCTCTGGAACAAAGTCATTGACTCACCTAATACCGTGAGCGGGCGCGACCTACAGGACCTCAGAAAAGTGGACACGATAGCAAAGATGGTTGTCATTCTTTAGACAACCTGGTTGGGAGTTTGTTTTTTAATGACATTGGTGTTATACACTTGGCATTTCTCGGTGGTATACTAAAATGGGAATACTAGTTACTATATCGGGTGGAAAGTGGCTGTGTATCGGCAACATGTCAATGTTATGATTGTTATGATTACGACATCTATCTCCGCCTACAAAAGAGACTAAGGCTATATAAAAATACCCTCGATAGACCTGTGTGTGTCGATTTAGTTATTCATTTCGGATGACCAAGTCATTTCCGTTTCCGCTTGAGGCCTCTAAGTAATCCATTGGTAAGTTGACGATGATGTGTATCAGATACGGGATGAAGTGGGGCTATGTGAAGGATGTTGCTGGATAGTGGAAGCGACCGTCGATGTAGATGTACGTATGCTGGCGCTGGGCGGGGCTCGAATGTAGGGAGCACGATGGAAATGTCATGTAAACGTGCTGTTAAGGCAAAAAGCGCAAGGCTTCGTTCGGACAGCATCTCAATCGACTTAACTACCGTCTCGTTGAGTTTGGTGAGCTCTTTCAGCTGTCGTAGTCGTTTGCAAGGTTCTCTTCTCCAGATTCGGATGCGAGCATTTCGGGCATTGCTAGTGTCCAAAGATTGCCGTATGGATAGTGGGAGTGCAAATTTGAGCCGGCGCTGGAGTCGTTTATAACTACCAGGTTTCAAAGGGGTTAAGGAAATCGGCGATCGTGGTTTGAATGGGGGGCGGATCAAGGTGATGGGGGTTGGATGTGGCATTCCGTCGAGAGTGTAGAGTGGTTTCGAGTTGGAGGGGATGTTTCCGTTGTAGTGGGTGATTACGTGGATGGATGTTCAGATCGAGTGGAGGGTGTGTGTGGATAACGTCACTAAGCCTAAGCTAAGCGGTACTGAGCTAATGATCTACGGCGATGGTGAAGGGCTCGACGTTCAGCTATGGCCGGAACAATTTCCCACGGTCGACGAGCGTCGATGGTGGTTGTTGTTGTTGTTGTTGTTGTTGTTGTTGTTGTACTCTGTAAGTGTTCGGCTGTTGCAATAATGGCTCCGGACGCGTTTTCCAAAAAGAAATTGCCGAGCTCAAGTACATGCTACAGTGCGAATACACAGGACGCTATGAATAACTATAGCCATTGTGCACTCACAAATAGAGCGGAATATGTGTCTCTTTGAACATATAGCTTCATGCTAATAACTCACAGTGGCTCGTGTGCAGTGCCAGGTTCTCATTGGGCTGTTGTAAGGAACAATAGCACCAAGACTTATAAGCGCTTAGCTCACTCTTTCCGGGTCACAGCTGACGCCATTTAGCTCATTGAGCATGCTGTCAAAGCTGAAAAGGTGTGATATATCAAGGTCAATGATCATTCATTTCAGATATAGCATACTTTTTATTCCATGTGTTCCAATTGCAACACGACCCACACCACAAAATGATGGACAGTCGAACTTCATTGTAGATTGTAGCCGCGTCAGATTGTTGTTTCCCACCACAAAGTATGCCAGCTTATCTCGTGCGAAGCGAACACTATTGGGCGATAGACAAACGCTTTAATGACATTGAACGGTCCTCATTTTTGTTCAAAAGCATGCAGTATACATCTGAGCAAGTACTTCTTGTGTAATATTTCTTTGCGTCTCTTTGTTCTCCGGTCGTTCCCATATAACGTCAGTTTAAATGAGGTCAATGAGAACTGGGGCACCAGTAGAGCTTGATATCTGTACCAAATATCCTCGGTAGAGATGACCCATACAGCTAATAAGGGAGTGCTAGTCTCATTCTAGGCTTTACATGCAACGTTATCACACGTTAGCATCTACGCAGTGCTCGTCAGGTCCACAATTGAAGGCTTCATCAACCGCTTTACAATCTCGACTGATCTCCGAACAGACCAGCGCCTACGTTGCATCAAAAGTGTATGTTATCCATTCTCCATGTACTCAAGTGTGATTGTCAGTAACTTTACTACAATATGAAAAAAATACATCCTACGCATCTTCCCGTTGCCTCCGACTGGGCCGAGGCTTTCTTGATATACCTATGGCCAATATAAAATATACACGAATAGGGCTGGTCCGATGCCCCGATGGTGATAATTTTGGATCCTTATCGCCTCCATCACGTCCACCCATCTGACACCCGTCACGAACAAAACATGTAGATATAGATCGACGTATCGCACTGTGTAGAGTAGTTACGGTGCCACGGAGCCGTGCATGGCCGTGCACATATGTAGACTTACTTATCGATGTTTTAAAATGAACGATTTGTATATGGGTTGATGAAGGGTATTGGATGTTAAGTTGGGCCAGCTGACTAAAAATAGTCTTCGAGAGCGGTGCTTCAGCTTCATGCCCATGCATATTCTGATTCTTCATAGCTTATATTAAAGGGTCACCTTATTCATGTCCGCGCTCCCCATCACTTATCCTGTGTTACGTGCACCACTATTGTACTGCACATCGCTCTTCCCAGCTGCTTTTGTTTGCACAAAAGTCTTTCATCTCAAGTTCTCGCTCTGAGAGCAGATAGTACCTATATCGAAGCACTCAGATGGCTGCATTTGATGAGGTCCCCGCGCAAATAGTTGGCCTTTGGATGGAGACTCTGTTCTACGGTACGTGCCTGAAGCATTGACTCCACCCATTGTCCAAGATGCCAATGCAATGTCATACATACTTACTACCACAAATTACAAATTTTCACATGCACATCAGGCATCTACCTCGTCACCTTTGTCCTCTGCCTCCAAGTTCTCCTCTGGGACAGCGCGCATGTACGATTCAAGCACCCGGCGGCATGGAACCGACCCCTGCTCTTGGCCGCGCTACTTATGTTTGTTTTCGGTACCCTCGACGTCGTGCTTGGCCTGCAGCATAACCTCAAAGCGTTCTGGTTCGGCATTATCTCGGGGCAGATTAAAGGACCGGCGGAGGAGTTTGCCAAAATCTCTGAGTGGGTGAATGTGATGAAGTTCGTGGATTATGAAGCGCAGACGCTTGTAGGGGATGGGATTTTGGTCAGTCCACTGTCTTCAGATGCGGCACAGTATGTATACGGTCATGCTGGGTGCCAACCTCTGCTATATTCAAGTTATGTGCTCATACTGATCGTCCATAGCTGTATCGCTGTTATATGATTTACAACCGTAAATGGTTCGTCATCATCGTTCCAGTGCTCTTATGGCTGGGAACATTCGGTGCGTCTCGCTTTATTACCCTTCAAATTATTTTCAATGAGCTCATGGACTGAACGACGACTGCTTTTTTCTGTTTTCCTTGCAGCCTTCGCGACCGTTACCGTTATCATCGAATCTACGCTCGGCACAGGCAGTCTGGGCCAAACGCAACTGAAGCCGTTTATTACTGGGACGCTCACTATGACGCTTGTTATGAATGTTATAACAACTTGTGCGTCGGGAGTCTCATTTCGAAATTTCTGAAACTGATTTGGAATCTTTATGAACGGTATAGCACTCATGGTGCATCGAATATGGCACATCCAACGAAGCACTAATAGGGGCCTGTCGCGCATCAGTGGTGTTGATCCTTACTCACGCGTATTGCGTATTTTGATCGAGTGCGGTGCCATTTATACTGTCTCTGTTGTCATTCTGTTCGTGTGTTACCTGGCGAACAGTAACGCGATTCTGCCAATCTCTGATTCGGTATGTTTCATGACAATGGAATAGTTTTCGGTTGCACACTGACACCTTTTGGCATTATAGCTTGTCCAAATCATTGTGGGTGCCTCTTTTGCAATGGCATTGGTTCGAGTCTCAGTTGAATTACCTCTCTCACCTTAAAGGGAATCACATACAACCTGGTCATCGTGAACGTAGGGCGCGGACAACATACCCGACCCATGAACAGCGAGCTTTCGACGAATTTCACCATTTCGGCGTCATCGTCCCACAAGAGCCATTCAGTCCGTGGGCCGTCTTCAAATACGCTGGCCTTGCACTCCATCAACGTAGTGACAGAGTCCACAATTGTGCGGGATGTATCCATGATGAAAATGGGACAGCCGGAGCAGTTTGAGCTACAAGATCAGAAACCACCCAAGGTGAAGCACGATCCAGAAAGCCTAACAGCGCACGAGCAAGATACTTGGGTAGCAAAAGCCAAGGAATCTGTATAGACGGCCTATCTTGGTGACATGGTCTTGATTTGATCACTGGTGGTCAGGGTGTTATGTATATTTAGGGTTAGACATGAAAGATGTCGATGATTCTTGTATAATATTATATGTATTGTGGCGACCTCGGAACATTTCACATGTCGCCTGGTACTGGTCTCCTTGACATGGCGTTGAAGTCAACAGGCCGTGTACTTAGCGATGCCGCGAGTCAGGTTTATCTTGGCGAGTGGACGCATCTATTCAGAAACAAATTAGCAATTGGTTGTGGGAACTGACAAACACGTGGATGAACATGGGGATCCGGCCCCACTTCACTGGTAATCTCGACTCCGGCGTCAGAAAAAATATTAAGTTTGTTGCCAGGGGTCAATTATGTCATGGTGGCTGAAGCCTCAGGACTCAGTACAGCCTACATTGAATTGAGACGGGAGTGAGCAGGGTGCGGTTCGGTGGTGATGGTCAACTCCAATTCTATAGTAATAAGATTTGAAATTTGAACGAAATATTTAGTGAGATCTTGGTGAGATCTCCTCATTGGACTTGTATTGGACGCCAACATCGATGCTCGCGCTTCAATCATGGTCGTCTGTGCACAGCGGTTTGTGCAGCCATATGTAATATATGCAAGTATCTTGAGCTACAGACAGTAGTTGTGGAGCCTACATAATTCTCCATGCAATCTGCATAGACGATGAGCGGAGCGCCTCAGGCATTTAGTCAACGGCCCGGCTTTCCGCCATTTCCCATGGTGCCGCAACCCATTTCTTAAAAATACAGACGCGTCCACTATCCCCATGCTCTACGATGTGGAGTCTCCATTGAGTCTGCTCTGCTCATCCAGTTCCGCTCTCATATCTGTGACTTCTGTCGATATGCAACACTCTGGGGCACCATCTCGCCATCTCTGAATCACACAGCACCTGCAGAGTCCCTGGACGATTAATGGCCCTCTAACCATCTGAACTGTCACCGGAACTCCAGAGCTCCTACTACATTCCATCCTTTAGAGATCACCAACGAGGTACAGCACTTTTCTATAGCATAACTCACTTTCAGTATTACACATCAAGTCCGACTCACGAACTCCGATGTACTCTACATGTCCCGTCGCACTACCTGAGGGGCGTGCAGGTTCCAACACACGAAGCCAGCTGTACTGTCCCAGTATATCCCCCTCTGGCCCAGTGTTCTTGGAGAGCAACGAACGGTCTGAATCGCGGCAGACGATAACGTTGCGATAACGCGCAAACACGCGGTGACAATGACGCATCCTGGGCCAACGTCGTACTATCTAGCCTTGAGCAAAATACTTCCTTCCCTCGATTACAAAGTCAGGGAGCCGCGTGTCACCGTCTCCTCCGCATCCAGCCCACATGAGCATATGCAGGTCGTCCTGAACGAGTCTCCTTCCGGTCTCCCGCCTATGAACAGGACATTGGACTCACTTGAGGTGCGGCAGTGACCGTGTTAATTAGGGCACGGGAGTCGAAGATGTGCTTGTACCTTCGCTCTCAGGCTGCATTACTGTGAGCCGTATCCAGCCTTCCTGAATGCATTGACGAAAATGACTCCGCCGAACGTGGTGGCTGACAACGGCCATGACCAGGGATCGCTCGTATGCACATCCTTCACCGCTACCGCTCACCATTCACTCGGAGCATATCGCGCGATATGGTGCTCGTACCTGTTCGTGTTAGCATGAACACAAGGAGACGGTGGCTCATACCAGGCCCGACGTCGTATCCTCTTTTCAACATTTTAGCACATCTGGTCTTCAAATCCAAAATCATGAGCGGCGCATTACCGCTCCCCTGTAACCCCCAGCCCCATACGCGCGTGAGTATATTGCGCTGCACGACAACAGATTTGGCCTCCCGCCCTTCGACAGCGGCACCGGATACAGTTGAAGTGCGAGGTACTGCGCGGGGAAGGTCTCTCGATCAGAGCCGGGAACCGAAGATATGTTCGCACCCTGGTGCTCTAACCCCTGCTTGCGACGGCGATGATGTCGTGGCTGTCCCTGTGGTTATGTGTGCCGTGGCAGGTATCAACCAAAGGTCCAAACTCTATCCATTGGCGGTCTCTTTGCTCTATCGAGGACGCGTTGCACAGTTGAAGACCGCGGCCATGCACGACTCCTACTACGAACACGAACGCCAACCCCACCACCAATATGAGGATCATGATGAGCGTGCCCACCGCGATGATCGACCACGACCACGATCACGGCCATGCATCGCTCGTACACACAACACCACCGCCTCCGCCGCGACGGTAGACATTACGTGCTTCCAGTGTATGCCCGGAATACCTATCATGTCACGAAAATATGAATTAGATGGGAATTGTGACATACCCTATTGTCAACATTTGCGGCCATTTTATCCGGGGCTATGTAGAGCAAGTGAAACGGGGTCATTTAAATATTGTGGATGACAGCAGGGTGACAGGCGACTTGAAGGTATGTGGAGTCACATTTCATAGCACATTCAGAGGTACCTCGGAGATCCAGCCTAGATATATAAGTGTCGCCATGTGTAGGCGTCGTCGCAACCATACATTCTACACTTGTAAAAACCCTGATTGTAATTACTGGTAGCCTAGCAGTGCTGCAATTTGACGAGATTATTTCCTCGTACTCTGTGCCTTCTACAACACTCCGGGGCGCGTCTGTTCTACCACCTTCTCATACACCTAGCGTCGTGGTTACCGTCGACGTGTTTTGTAGTGTCATGGCATGCGAGGGTCCAGTATCTTCTGACGAGGGTGGGCAGCAGTTTCGAACGGTCTTTTCAATTGTGAGAAGCTGCCTCTTGACAATCTTCGCATGTGTCTGGACATCCGCACACCCAAATATCAACGGTCCGAGAGACTCTGGCTGGACCTGCCTAAAACGCAAGATTGTTACGATACTCTGTATGGTGACCGTCCCAGAGCTTGTATTGTTTTGGGCCTTGTGCCAACGTTCGTCCGCCAAGGAGATTGCGGAGACATATAACAAGGACTTCGCAAAAGTTGGTATGTGAACATTGCCTATTTTCCCTGGGAATCCAGTCTGATCGCAAGGATTGCTCACAGAGATGGAGACCTCACTGTGGAGGAAAGTTCGGGGGTGGTTCCTGACTCTTCCCAAAGAAACTACATGGCGCGGAGACGGCCAAATGTGGACTACGGTAACGCACGGATTCTTCATCCGGATGGGCGGCCTCATCTTGTATGACAACGGTTATCCCAAAGAAGTCCTCGACTACCGTTGCCTTACAGAGCTTCTACAGAAGAAACAAATCAACGCATCTACTGTGACCGAGCACGACCTGCAGGACCGCAGCAAAGGTGAGGCCGTTTCAAAGGCCATTGTGATGGTGCAGACAATGTGGTTTGTGCTCCAGTGCTTTGCGCGGTGGGTTCAGCACCTGCCACTGAGCGAGCCTAAGGTGATCACGCTCGCATTTGCGGTTATGAACGCGGCGATCTGCATTCCATTGAAGAGGACAGAAAAAGGAGTTGAGGACGTCACAGCTTCCTTGACGGGCGCAGAGGCACATGAGCGCCTATCTCATCCTGAACCCGCCAGTCCACATGTAGACCACCGACACTCCTGTATACCCAATGACCGGCCTGATATACTGCCCCATGAAAAGCAACCAGACACGTACACAGGCGAGAAGCATAGTTGGCTACGGCGCAGGATTCTGAAAGATCGCGAAAAGTATAATTCCCCTTTTTTCTTCCTCTTCCGCCTCCCATACCGCATTGTAGGCTCCGTGCTCCGTCTGCTGGGAAAAATGGGTTCTGCCGATGCATTTAAATTCGAGAGCAAAGACCTTCGTTTGCCGATGTTCTACGTATCACACGTGGGCAGCCATGGCACTGTACTAGCTTCGTGTGTTATTGGCACAGTATTTGGCGCCATCCACCTGCTTGCCTGGACATCAAAGTTTCCATCCCACCGTGACCTTATACTTTGGCGCGCTTCAGCAACTGTGTTGAATGTGGCTCCATTCCTGATTCCCTCAGCATTTGCTGTGGATACACTAGGAATGGGACCACTCGCGGTATTTCTCACTTGGTTGCTCCTTCCTTTGACTCCTTTATATATCGTGGCGCGGTTTGTCTTGATTGTTATAGCATTAAAGGCCATTTGTGACCCTTTCCACGATGTTCTGCGCGAGACTTCCTGGACTTCGTACCTACCACACTTTTAGAACACTCCCAATCAGAATTGAATTAGAACGCTGTTTTTGCGAGTCAAGAATTATTTGCGTCATCTAAGTAAATTATAACGTGTTCAATGCTAACGGGGCTTCCCCAAGGGTAAACCGCGCCCGTGACGGAGAGAGCTGACATACATTAATGAGAAGTGCGACGCGATATGTGCATTCCTTATTGTACAAAAGGGGCAAAGGGTGTGCACTGTGGAGGTGCTTGAATTTCTATCAAAGCTGGGAGGCAAAAAATTCGCCGCAAAGAAACAAGGAAAACAAGGTATCGATCAAATATTAGACCACATGAGCTAGAGACAGGAGTTTTCGGGCCAACAACGCCTTGTGCAACCTGCATAGATGCCGAGCAGACACGGGCGCCTAAGCTGCTGGACCTCGGCCCGGCTTTCCTATTTTTCCCACACTTCCGCCAGCCAGTTGCTTCGTGTTTTTTTTTTTTTTTTTTTTTTTTTTAACTCTATTTAAAGCTACCCTACGGTGCTAAGTAAGATGGTGGTGAGCTGGTTTGGTGTTTCGGAAGTTGGGGGGGAGGGAATTGAGAAGTAGAGTCTACCAGCTGACACCACCCTATCGAGTGTGTTTATAGATTTATCTAAGGGTCGTCGTCGAAATAAATGTAGCTGTATGTTTAATGGTGGGTTTAAATTGTGAGATTGAATAGGAGGAGATCGGAGGGGGACTATCCAAAGTCCAGAGGAGGGGTAAGTGTTGGCGTTGAGCCAAGGGAGGTGATGTCGTCGTTGTCGTCGTCTAGGTCATCTGGGCCTGGAGTTGCGGGTGGAAAGGGTAACCCATATGGAGGGTTTGCTGCGGCTGGTCTGGGTTTTCCATCGCGCGTGAAGGCGCCCGATAGTTCGAGGAATTCTCCGAGGGCTTCGACACCTTCTTGAGTAGTGTATGCCACGGGTTTGATAAACCCGCGGGTACGGCGGGTACGGGTACGACGGGTAAGGGTACGGGTCTGGATAACCATACCCTTGGCTAAACCCGTGTTTTTGGCACGGGTTTTTGTAAAAATTTGCCTTGACATCCTTTAATACATTGTGCAGTACCTTTCAAATAGTTTTATAGTATCTAATTAATGTTTATTGAGCATTCAACGGACCCAAAACTGACCCAGCAACTGCAAGTCGAAGTGGAACTAACCGTGCATGCCAGCAAGCACAGTAATGTCACCTGACGTATTACATAATCCGTGACGCGATGCCCCTGTTCGAGTTAAGGACCGCGTTCTCTTATTGCATGCCACGAGAGTGAGAAATCCAAGGCCACATCTTTGCTTGGATTTTTCCCACATCTCCTTGTTCTTATCCTTCATCGTTCTCTCTGCCACGTCACCTTGCCCCCCACCATGTATGGACGCCCACCAACCTCTTGTTGAGCGTCGCTTGAACAGACTCGCGTCGTGTCAAGTATCCACATCTCGCCCAGCTGGACAACCACCGAGGACGCACTCAACAAATCACCTCGTGCTGACAGCCAACCCCCTCGTCGAGCGTCGCTCGAATGGACTTGTGTCGCTCGAACGGGCTTGTGTTGCTTGAACGAACTTGTGTCACTTGAATGAATGAACTCGCGTCGCGTCGAGTATCCACGTCTCATCCAGCTGCCAGACGTGCATCAAAGTCGGACTCAACGCGATCGATGGCGCCGTCACGACAAACCAAGGGTCTGTTTGGTGGTGGATGTGATGCGGCAGTGGTGACAACGTACACACAACAGGTACGCAACTACTACTCACTATTGAATCTCAACTAACAGTTGAATATGCTCGCCTCCAGCCAGCATCACTCTGCCTGAGCGGCGCACCTCCGTGACTGCTGCACTGCAACGCCGGCCACCACCCACAGTCACTCGTTCCACATGCTGATCGGATGGACTTGCAATGTGCGTTCGGCTCGTGCTACGGAAACTGGCTGCCAGCAACGACATCAAGGTCTAACCTCTTCTCGACACCCCCCAAGACCGATCGTAGTTGGCTATCATCACCCAACGTCAAAGAGCATGAAAAGGGATTATCCCGTTCATATTCTCTGCTCGGATTGGTGGTTAGCACTGCTGTTTGCCCCTATCCATCGTGCCAACGGAAGCAAACTGGGCTTGATCGCTTACTCGGCTCCACTAGGAGCTTGCCCACAGGTTCGGTATACAAGGACTAACTACAGTCAATAAATTTACAGGGCGCATGAAAGCGAAATGGCGCTCTCCTGTCTACGCGTTTTTCAAGCCCACTCCAATGATTCGAACAGTCAAAGGGCGCCGCGCCCATACTTTCGAATGTCTGGCCAAGTCGTGCCTTGCAAAGGGTGCCGATCCTCGATACGTCAACCGCTATCTCGACACTGGCGATGTCTCGTCTACTAGCAACCTCCGCAAGCACGCCAGGATTTGTTTTGGGGAGCAGGCGCTTACAGCGGCAGATGACACAAACGACATTGCCCATGCTCGTGAAGTCGTCAAGGCTGCGCTGGCAGAGCAGGCTCCCCTCACGGCAATGTTTGAGCGGATGAGTAAAGGGAAGGGAAAGGTCACTTATAGTCACACGCAGCATACAAAGACTGAGGTCAAGTAAGTCTTCATCCCCTGATTTGTTTTGACAGCGTGTTCACTTCCTATAGGGAAGCCATTGTCCGATGGGTCACCGAAAACCATCGCCCCTTCAATATCGTCTCCGATGAGTGGTTTTTGATGCTCATGAAGACCGGACGTCCCACACACTACATTCCTTCGCCTGCGACAGTCTCGCGCGACGTCAAGAATGTATTTGTCCGCTGTCGTGAACGCATTGCGAAAATGCTCCAGGAATACGATGGTGAACTTAACTTTGCAACTGATGCATGGACATCGCCGAATGACAAGGCTCTCATTGCGATATCCGTTCACTTTGAGCTGAAGGGTGAGCCCGCCTCAATGCTCCTGGATCTCGTGGAGGTAGCGCGCTCGCATTCCGGCGTTAATCTGGCCGAGGCATTCTCTGATGTCCTCCACGAGTTTGGCATCGAAAACAAGGTGAGCTTCGAAACCACCATATATTTACACTACCTAATGATAATTTACAGATGCTCAGTGTCTGCTGCGATAATGCGAGCAATATGGACACATTCACTAATGAGCTTCCGGCACTTGTTCCTTCTTTCGCTGGCGAGGCTGCTCGTACGCGATGCTTTGCGCACATCGTAAATCTCACCGCCAAGGCCCTTCTCCGCCAGTTTGATGTACCAAAGAAAGATGCTGATGACGCGCTTGATGATGCAGCAAGAGAGCTTCGCCAACTTGCCAGTAATATTGAAGCAGAGGAGCAGATGGCGCAGGGTGTTGATGAGGCAGAGAGTGACGACGAGGATGGGTGGGTAGATTATCGAGACGAGATGACAGAGGCAGAGCGTAAGAAGCTCGAGAAGTGTATTGCGCCAATGCGACTGCTGTTGGTCAAGGTGAGCAGCATAATTTCTCTGTTTCATTCTAGATCACTGATGCCGGTGTAGCTCCGAAAAATTGCCTTTACGACGAAACGCTCCTCAACACTCATTCTTCCTCGGTGGTATGAATTAGTTGCGGAATTTGGGCTTCGTAGACGTAAGATGCCACGCGATGTTCTGACACGTTGGAACTCAACATACGATATGCTCGAGTTTGCCATCGAATACCGTGAAGTCATTGATGCCATCACCGATGAACGCGACATGAAGATGCGAAAGTATGAGCTGGACGACACTGAGTGGAAAATAGCTGAGGAGTTACGTGACATATTGCTTGTAAGTAATATTTTTGCAGTCATGTTATTATAACTTATGCATGCTATAGGTGTTCAAAGACGCAACCTTGTTTTTTTCGCGTGCAAATTCGAGCCTTGCGAACGTCATCCCATCCATGGACCTTATTGATGAAAAACTCGCCACTGCCGCCGCCGATGACAGCGAATATTCTCTCGCCATCAGGGCTTCAGCGACCGTCGCAAAAAGGTTAATGAATAAATACTATAGCGCCACGGATTTATCAGAGGTCTATCGCATTTCCATGGGTGAGTCACGGTTGATTTTCTTTCTCTATCCTCCTAAGACTTGTGCGGCAGTTCTTCATCCGCGTCATAAGCTCCAGTACTTCAAGAAAGCTGGATGGACTGATGCATGGATTGCTGATGCAAAGAAGTTGGTCGTTGATGCTTACGAGCTCAAATATAAGACATACTCGGCTCCACTAGGAGCTTGCCCACAGGTTCGGTATTTACTTCTCTACTTACTTCCCGCTCTCACAAATTTTGGTCTTAGAAAAAGAAAGCCGCCTCTTTGACAAAATCGAAGTCCAAGGGAAATATGTTTGATGATCACCCCGGACTTGCCCCTCTTACATCCGAGGCAGGTGATGAAATTGAGCGGTACTTACTTGCAGGTTGTGAAGACGTCAAAGATGGTTTGATGTGGTGGTATGAACACCGCCATACATATCCTAGACTGTCAAGAATGGCTCGTGACTACTTATCCATCCCTCGTAAGTGTAACCCTGATCGACTATTACATCTTCGCTAAACTAGATTTTACCCTTTAGCTACCTCTGTCAACGTTGAGCGCGTTTTCAGTCAAGGCCGTATTCTCCTCTCACACCTTCGTAACCGCCTTTCATCGGCTACCATCCGTGCCTCTATGTGTGTTGGAGAGTGGAGTAGGATGGGGTTTGTACGTACCCAAGATATCACTGCCACTGCAGTATTAGAAGACGTGGAGGAAGGGGAAGATGAATACTTAGAACTTGATTGGGATAAAATTTGTATTTGATAGTACTTTTAATACAGTTTCTCGTGCTTGTTATGTGTCAACCCGTATACCCCTACCAAACCCGTAACCCGTGACTGACCCGTACCCGAACCCGTCATAAACCCGTACCCGTGCTGCGGGTCAGGGGTTTTTACGGGTAGGGGTACGGGTACAGCAAATTTTACCCAAGGGTTACCCGGGTTATTCACTAAGCGGCCGTATGTCTCAGGTCTGGACGGAAAAGTCGGAGAGATGGAAGAAGTCCAGAACGGAATACCACAGGGCTCCCCAATATCACCGATACTCGCAGCATACTACACAGCAGAATTACTCGAATTATTTAACAAACCACACCCTACCCACACCAAACCACACCCCGACTTCCCCACCAACACACAACTCCTAATGTACGTAGACGATGGAAATCTCTACGTATCATCCCCATCCCTCGACACCAACATCACTCTACTCGAAAAGGCGTACACAAAAGTTCATGAATGGCTCGCAAAAGCTGGTTTATCAGCCGACCCTGTCAAACGTGAACTCATTCACTATGTCAAACCACGATCCAAAAAGCACACCACATCCCCATCCATCAAACTCTGCGACAACCCAAATCATCATATCATCCCCTCGCCTACAGTCAGATGGCTAGGAATACACTTCGACAGACAGTTACGGTTTGAGCAGCATGTCAAGCTAATGGCCGCGCGAGGAGAGAACGCCGTCAATGGCATGACGATGCTGGCAAACACAGTCAAAGGACTTAGCCAAATCCACATACGACAACTCTACCGGGGCGCAGTGTTACCAAAAATCTTGTACGCCGCACCTGTATGGTGGAGAAACACAAAATATCAACAACGACCACTCGAGAAGGTACAACATCGAGCGCTCAGATTAATCTGTGCAGCATTCAAAACAACACCAATCAAAGCCCTCGAAATCGAAGCATCCATCCCACCAATCCATCACCAAGTCAAGCTACTCGCACGTCGAGCAGCCATCCGATTCAACAAACTACCAACTTTCAACCCGATCATACAACGCTTGGACGAGAAATGGCGTCTCAGCCAAGAACCTACTTCACCACCACCCCTACCGCCAACAAAACCAACAAACTCCAATCGTACCCGACCTCAGAAACAAAGCACCACTCTACTTGACATTGCCAAATTCACAAACCCCCAACACGAACGCATTGATCCCTTCCTACACCCCCCTTGGCGCAGATTAACCTCGGCATTCAATGGTAGACTACAAATCACACCATGTGAGACAAAGAAGAGGAGTTTCGAGGAGAAGAAGAGGATAGCTGATGAACACACCGACCACGTTGAGATCCTGAACAAGGACCCATCAAACATCATTGTCTATTCGGATGCATCCCTAAACAACAAAGGCAGATTCACAAGAGCGGGAGCTGCGGCAGTCGTCTACCGGAATGGTCACGAAATCCGACACATCACTATGGGCCTTGGAGGACGAGCAGAAGTTCACGACGGAGAACTCGCGGCACTCATGATGGGCATAACAGTCGCGGTCGACGAGTCCAAGGGAAATCAAACCATCAAACACATTCATATATTCTCTGACAACACGTCAGCTCTATCTACCATACTCGACCCAAAACCCACCAGTGGCCAACTCTTTAAACACACATTCTACGACAAAGCCACGAAATTTCTGGACTCCGATTACAACCACCGACTGTCCATATCATGGTGCCCCAGCCATTGTGGAGTGGCAGGCAATGAACGAGCTGATGAACTTGCTAAACAAGCCACGCGGCTCGCCTGGTCCTTGCCCATCTCCACCAGTCGCACCAATGCACTCCGTCGTGCATCTATGGCAACCCAGAGAGAATGGACAAGGGAATGGAAACGCAGCGAGAAGCAGGGATGGTTTGCAATTGCAGACCGCTTCCAGCCCTCACTTAAACCAACCAAACGGGCTAAACACCTCAAAAATCGTCGCGAAATCTTCGGCAGGACTGTCCAGGCGCGAACAGGGCACGCCTACACTGGGGAATTCAGACGTCGTTTCTTCCCTGCCGAACCCTTTCGATGTCTGTGCGACAACCTGACTGTCGAAACGAGGGAACACATCATCACTGCGTGCCCCCGCTACGAGCAACACCGCGACATCCTGAGGAAGATATCACCGTCCCTCGCCCTCTCAGAAATCTTCGGCACTCAAATGATACCCTGCATAATGCACCAAGGATTTAAAATCCAGCGCAACTTTACCACTGAATGCTGTAGGGTTCATAAGAATAGCAAAGTGGATACCAAGGATAAATTTGATAGCCTTGATGTTATGCGACTGTGAGAGTATGTGAGAATAAACAGCATCAAGTTGGGCATAGGGATTGTGGTTGACGTCCAGTAGGATTCCTTGGATAGTGAGCAAGCTGAGAGATGGACTGGCTCCAGAGGATTCAATAAAGCGCATGACGGTTGCGGCGTAGATAAATTGGCCGGACGACTTTTCAATGATTGCGTCAATATCTTTTGGTGTAGGCCAATGTTTGTCCAGCATGTGGGCGAGGCAATGAGCTTGCTTGATCTCGTCAAATTTGGCGATAACGAAGCGGCGAATGTCATCTTGTGGCTGATAATTGTCGTCGAGAGAAATGGTCACCACCGAGGCCCCAAGTTTGTTCACCGACATGGCAATATGGGGTTCGGCTCGACTGGCTACCACGACATGGAATCTGGATTCGTCATTCTCGACCAGTGAATGGAGGGCTGCCAGAACCTGCTCCTGTTCCCTCTTGTTGCTGCATTCATCAAGGCCATCTATAATGATAATAATTGGCTGAGGGATAGACGAGGAATTTTGCACTGTATGGATGGGCGAAGAAATCAGCCTTCGGAACTGTTCGCTGATTGACGCCTTGCATATGAGGGGTGTCGCCATTAAACAGTCGCCGAGTAAGTTGTTGAGCGCGGGGTAGAAGGCGCGCAGTTGATATGCCAGCGTCGCAACGAGAGGCTGCGCGTGATTACGGGTCATGTCGTTGCGGAAGAAGAAGAAGTTTGCGACGTGTTTTCCTCGGTTCTGGCAGCGCTGTGCTAATGTCTGCATAATGGCCGACTTGCCAGCACCAGCAGGCCCACTCAGCCACAACATTCGACCTGGACCTTTGCCTGAATCTTTTCCGTCCATCCATTTCTCCATACGGCCCATAACATCTTCGCGCGTACCGGGGTAGCATTGAACCTCATCTGCGCGTCCCCCCGCGTTCGAAATCGCATTTGGTGCGACCTCTTCAAGGAGTCTGTCCAAGCGCCTATCTGGGCCAAAAGTAAGCCGATAAGCATCATCGGAAGTAAGATTCTGTGGCCGTTTTACAACGTACCTATGGTTAAATGAGCTGTACCCATCGTGAATGAGCCGCCGTTGATCATGACATCGTGCGCTCCGCTGAACATAGCTGCGCTATTTCGCCTCTTATTACCGAACGTTGGGGTATGTGAACAGAGGGGAAGTAACGGATGTGGGCAAGTTGAAGGCAAGTTCAAAGTGGAAGCTATTTTATGTTCGCCTTGCTGCCGTGCGGCCTTCCGTGCACTGCCCTGCACTGCCCCAACAGATTCTTCCAGTATCAATCACCATGTAGTATGTAACGGTCACGGTACCTTTTCCTTCATGTCATCATCGACTTCTCTCCTTCCTAAGCATTGCTCAGCATGAGACGAAGGGTCATAAGTAACCGGTCGCACGTGATCGCTCGCGTCGCGTCCAGATTTCTCGCGTCTCTGATTGAAAAATGTTCGCGTTTCGGTATACAGTACGTTGGGGGTTCATGAGGAATTTTTATGAATATTAGTCCAGGAATTCTGCAACGAAAACTTGTTGACCGCCCGAAGGTCCGGGCTGATCCTTGGCCAATGCATACGGTGTACGAGAACCGCCAGGCTGAAATATAAATAGATGTCTTGATGATGCTCGCTACTGTACTCGCGTATCAGCATGGACCCGTGGCAGGGATATTCGGCATACTCGGCTTGTGCCACTCGGACGATATGTAGATGGTTAGAGTGATGTATACAGGAGGAATATCTATTTGACTTCATAAAACGTGAAATATGTGCACAATGCGAGGCAGCTGGTGTCCAAGTGATGAAACCACTAATAGGCGCACGAGCTTGATTCAGTTTTGAACGATAGAAATAATAATCCGCGAATTGTTTGAGTGTCACGCGGTATCCACGCTTCATCCTCCTTTTGCTGAAGGTCTTGTATACAGGAAAAAATGACTTTGGAAAGATTGTGGAAGCGTATAGATCAGAAGAATAAAGAAGAGATCACAGAGGTAAATTCAAACAAGTAATTAATAATGGTGAAGATCATACTTGAGATCAGGGTATTGGAGTAGCAAGAAGGAAAACACATGTTACTGATGATAGATTGGCCTTAGATCCCACGACAATGCACAAACTGACGGAGTTAAGCATTTGAGCCGGCGACGAAGACGCAATAAGACCTTGACAGTGTAATGTGTAACGCAGTCATAATACTGTGAGAACCAAATTACAGGGAGAAAGCAGCAATTGTAAAGTGGACGAGAAGATTGAGATCAGAATTCGATGAAGATGTAATTTAGAGTGGTTCGATACCTCCCGCACGAAGGGCTTTGACTCTGTTATAAGGGCCTGTATTTTCAGTGCAGCACAGTTTCTTTTGTGTATATGTTGTGCCGACGCTGAGTCCACGAGATCCTAGTTGATTGCGCATGCTGATGCATTTAAGATGATGGCAAACCTCTTTGGGATTTACATTGATTGCATGGGGGCGACACATGCAGCCTTGCATCAGGAGACCAAAAACTACTCCACGGAACAGGCGATACCAGTGCTCAACGTTCAACGTTCAAAATTGTACAGGTGTCTACATTGGCACATTTGGGTTCACTCCAGCAGGAACTTGAAGTCATTTTTGAGGTACTTAAAACAACGTTGAATGCCCCAGTTGTTATCAGAGAAAACGTTTGTTAAGTACTTATTTGGATTGATGGGGCTGGGCCCTCTTCAGTGAGGGTCAAAGGACATTCCTCCAGTAATCTACATATTGTTCGAGCGGCACAAGCCGAGCATGCCGAATATCCCTGCCACAGGGCCATGCTGATACGCGAGTACAGTAGCGAGCATCATCAAGACATCTATTTACATTTCAGCCTGGCGGTTCTCGTACACCGTAAATGCAATCTAAAGCCGCAAACATCTTGCAAACATCGAACCGCTGACCAATTCATAGACCACCATGTTACGCATGTCTGCGTCGATGGACAGGTAGTTAACCCAAAGACTCAACGCATGCTGCGCTTAGTGCTTCGTAAGTCACAGCGCAAACACCATCCAACGCACATATCGTTTCTTTCTCCTTACTTCCCGACTGGTCTCAACGTTGAGTGGACGCACATCACGCACAAATTCATCGACAATTCAGAGTCAAATGCGTTTCTAAAGACCGTCCCAGTCCTCGCCTCAAAGGAAAATTTAACCTGCCTGCTACTAAACTTCTTGATACTTCAATAACATGTACCCCTCCGGCCATAAACGGGAGAGACTGTCTAAATCCGTTGCCTGCATTCAGGACTATGCCACCCATCAAAAGTGGGCCGAAAGAAACTCGGACTTCATACATACCTCACTTCTAGCACAAATAGTAACTACGCCAACTTTATATCTATCAATGTGTTCACGGCCAGTTTTACTGGCCTGGGCAAGGCCTGGGTACAAGTTAATTTCGTCCGTCCAGCGTCAATTCCGTTGCCATCCTTTGCAACGTTGCCAACTATACTTAGCTCTGTACTATTGCCGCACCCCATTCAAAAGCCTCCTTGCAAGCGTTGCTGGAAGTAGACAACATGCTCCTCTTCCTTGTGCTTTGTGCCTGCCTACAAACACTCCGAGGCACACCTCTGCCACCTCCTCTGGCGCCCAGCTTCGGGGCCATTGCCGACGTGTCTGGCGACATGACAGGCGGGTGTCCAGTGGCTCCTGACGACAGCGGTCAGCAGCTTCGATCAGTGTTTTCGATCCTCCAAAGCTGTCTCTTAACAATCTTTGCATGTGTCTGGACATCTGCACACCCAAACATCAACAGCCCGAGGGACTCTTGGTGGACATGCTTAAAGCGGCAGGTGGTTACAATGATCTATGCGGTGATTTCCCCAGAGGTTATATTGCTCTGGGCCTTGAACCAGCGTCAGGCCGCGAAGACAATTGCAGAGGGATATAACAAAGAATTTGCAAGTGCTGGTATGTGGTGATCGCCTCTTTCCGGAGTTTCAATGCCTGATCTCAAGTGGTAGACGAGACGCAGGTGTCACTGCGGAGGAAAGTCTTGGGCCTGTTCCTCCCTCTTCCCGAAAAAACAACATGGCGGGGAGTCGGCCAATTATGGACTAGAACGCACGGATTCTTTATTCAAATGGGTGGCTTCATTCTGTATGAAAATGGATATCCCAAAGAAGTTCTCGACTACGAACGTCTCAAAGAACTTCTCCTGAACGATGCAATCGACGCGCCCACTGTGACCGAGCGCGAACTACAAGACCGCAGCAAAGGTGACGCCGTCTCGAAGGCAATTGTCGTGCTTCAGACAATGTGGTTTGTGATCCAGTGCATCGCGCGGGCGGGACAACGCCTACCGCTGAGCGAGCTGGAGGTGCTCACACTCGCATTTGCCGTCATGAATGCGGGGATCTACGGGGCGTGGTGGAATAAGCCGCAGGGAGTTGACATGGCGATTTGTGTTCCGTTGAAGAGAGCAGACCATAGTGCTGACGACTCCACAATTTCCTTGGTGTATGAGACCCCATCTCATCCTGAGCTTGCCAATTCACCTCGAACAGAACATCACCGCTCGAATAACCTGCCTTCAACCCCACCCCATGAGCAGCGGCATGAAGAAAACCCGGGTGAGCAGCACAGCTGGCTACGACGCAAGCTCCGGCATGATTGCGAGCAGCACAGTTCCGCTTCCTTCTTCCTCGTTCGCCTGCCATACCGCATCATGAGCTCTTTGCTCCGCCCACTTGACAAGATGGGCCAACCGGCCCAATTCAAGAGGAATCAGCTTCGCGTGCCGATTTTCTATGCATCGGGGGTGAACGACGCGGACTCCCTCAGCATTGGCAAGGCTGCAAGTGCCTTTGGCATAATATTCGGTGCCATCCACCTGCTTGCCTGGGCATCGCACTTCTCCTCGCCCCGAGACCTTGTACTCTGGCGCGTTTCAGCAACTATTGTGACTGTGATGCCGTTATTGTCGCTCGTAAGCCTGGTTACTTGGAAAGAAATGGGGATAGCTGCACGGTTTTGCGTAGCCTTCCTTATTTTTCTGATTCCCTTTTATATCGCCTCCCGGATTGTCTTACTTAGTATAGCATTAAAGGCCATTCATCACCCTGCGCACGAGGTCCTTCTTGATATTGTTTGGACTACGTACATACCACACTTTTAGCACCAAGACACCCAGAATGCCTCTATATTCCATGTCAAGAATGCGGCAAATATCCTCCGAAGGTAGCATCCTGCGCAATGCCAATGGGGACTATCTTTGAGTCCATGCCGCTGATGGAGGAACTGAGGAAGGAGACGCCTGGAAGCATTGAAATTGTTATATTTTGATGTCTATTGCAAAGACGTCGCTCGTTGTGCAAATGGTGAGGGCCCAAGGGAGTATGTCTATGTTACACCTATCAAGATGAAGGTTTAGATGGCTCAAGAAGAGTCCGCAGGTACATATGGCGAGTTCGCTGGAGTAGACCCTCTAGCGAAGGCGTAAATCAACCCCAACCTAGGGTATGGACCGGCCTGTTGACGACGATGGTAGTAGTTGCCGCAGCGGAGGCAGCAACATGGTGGTATTGGGCCATCTCGTTCTCATTCTTCTTGAAGCCGCACTGCTGGTAAAGGGCTGTGATGAGACACGGTATTACACGCAAAGGGGGGGACAACACTTTGAGGAGGAGTACGCACGGATGCTCTTGTCGCTGCAGTTCAGAGTGGTTCCGTAGCAGCCGAGCCTGCAGCCGCGCATCCACTGCGATGTCCTCAATGTGACTGATGGTGGCCAGATTGCGGGTAAAGGGAAGACGGTGCCAGCCCCGACGATGATGTCGGACACCTTGTCAAACAGCCGCTGGTACTGCCCCGCGGCGGGGTTGTGCGTTGAAGTCACGACGCCGAACACTGCGAGGGGACCACGCGCAAGGTAGGTCGGTCTTCGTCAATGTACGCATCTGTTGTTCCAGATCCGCGAGCCTTGACAACCTCCCAGGAACCTCCCAAAGGATGTAGGTACATGGAGGCCCGAGCCTAGCTGGTCTTCATCTTGGCAGGGAATAACTCCAGTGCAAAGAGAAGGTTGAAGTGGGTATTGGCTTGAATGAAGGAAGGTGCGATGGACGGAGAAAAATAACGAGTGTATGTGTGATTTGCGGTGCTGTTTGAAATTGAGAGGCTGGTTTGGTGATGGCGGTTGGCGGTTTTCTTGCTGCGTGCCTGTCAGGAATGTGGAACGGTGGATGTTGAGTATGTGTGTTGAGTGTGCTCGCCAGATGAACATGGGGCGCGAGGCACGGGATGGAGCTGGAAGCGGAATGAATGAGAACTCCAGGGCTAGAGAACATCGAGGAATGAGGTCAAGAGCGGAAGCGCTGGCATACTCTGCAATATCCAGGTGCCTCGTGGGCCCTGATGGCGGTGCTCAACAGGTTCCGAGGATCCCGTCGCCTCTCTTGTCGAGCCGTCGTGGTGCCCCACGATCAGCATCTGACGGGTCATCTATCTCGCTGCCCGTATCTCGCTGTGCTCAAGCATACTCCTGCCGCAAACACTCCTACCGTCACATCCGCAGGCTGTGCTCGCCGTTCATAAACCCTATGCACGACGCACGACGCCGTCATCGTTCCCGCAAACTCGCACACAAAAGCCACGAGATGGGGCTATCGTAGACATCCGCTAGCAGCAAGCTTGAGTGCACCGTGGTGCATAAAAACAGACGAATGAACGAACAAACACGGATCTGTTATCCTGATCCAGATTCCGTCCGGCTGTGCCGCCGCCGCCTTGCCCTGTCATGGCGCGAAGTTCGAGGCTCGTCGCGTCTCTGCACTGTGCAGCATCGTACAGGCAGCGGATGACCAAGCTGACGCTACCAGGCGCTAGGTGGTGCGATGGGCGCGTGCTTGTGTCGGATTGCTGTGTGGTTCATCGTAGGAGTGGCTGTCGTAGTAGTCATATTTGGAGTGCTAATAGTCGAGGGGAAGCTGTAGACGCCGATGTTTGCAATGAGTAATAGTAAGGTTATCGTAGTTGTCGGGGTTGTCACGTTTATGCGAGTGCGGGTGTAGGCTTGCCTGAGTGTTGTTTGGGACAGTGACAAAGACGAGGAGCGGCAAAGGGTGGAATGCGCATCACCATTTGTCGCTGCTTTTTTACAGTCTTGCGCTGTTCAACGACGGGAAGCCCGATGTACGCAGCAGGAGGGATGCCGATGGGAGTCTGATATCAAGGGGTTGACTTGGATGTATCACTCCTGCCTATCCAGTACGTGAGCCATGGCTGGAGGACAAAGGTTTGGGCCCTGGGAGTAGCAGGAAAGACGTAGCCTGGCCTAGCATTAGCATAGCGAAAGTGTCGCCTGGCGCAGTGACACCGCTGCTATACTCAGGGTGCTTTGGAGGTCTTTTGAGAATACATGAGCTTTCGTTGAAGTGATACTGATGATGGTACTTACGTCTGGGGGGGCGTAGAAAGATGCCATCGCAATACGATGCAGGCCTAAAAGAGAACCTAATAGGGTCGAGGTATGGTAGATGGCAGTGGAAGTGGGAAGGAGATGAAACCGAAGGACAACGGAGGTCTTGGTGGCCAGCCAATGAGAGCGCAATGACAGGTCACGCCGTCATTGCTCTGTCAGCCTCCGCTCGGACTCCTCCTTCTCTTCCTCCAGTTCTTCTTTCCGTCCGCCAAATGTGGCACACCGCTGATGTGCCGGCCTAGCGTCTACGGTCTGTAAGCAGCCATTTTCGCGTTTTCACAACACATCGCGCCGTTCGCGTTCGCCCTCTTGATTGCGCCTCGACCCACGGGCTGATTACCGCCACTAACTCCAAACTGCGCACACGTGACACGGAGAACGACGAAGATCGTACACCACAACACGATCGCGTTTGGATCGCGTTCGCGTTCACCATACTTGAACAACGGCACTGTATTGTCGATATCACCACCCCGCGTTCGCCGTCGCCATCGTGGCATTGAGCTGTATAGCGCTCGCACTGACCCCTGCATCAAATTGTCGACCTCGCGATCGCCGCTCGCTCGTTCGTCGCTACTGTCGCCCATTGGGACTTGTAGGATATGTAGGAACCTTCGCCACAGGTCTGGATACCTCCGTATGTGTTTATTATATTTGTTTTAGCGTTTTTCGTTGCACTTTACATATATTTCGACCCTGCTTCATACTGTGCCACTCCTTGGCCTTTATTTACAATTTCCTCCAGTCTCCCCGATGTTTTTCATAATTTCCCGAGCTTATTACCACCCTGAGTCGTCGTTACCCATAAGTACTATATGTTTTCTTGTAGTTCATCAGCAATCGAATCCCTCAGTTTCCCTGCTCACTACCGTTCGCTCTAAGTTCAAAAAACATCGATCTCGCCTTCGTTCTCGGTCATCGTCGACCCTCGCACGCCTTCGCCACTCATACAACTCGTCGCTATCGTATTCGACTCTCGTCATTATCGGGCACAACACGCCCCCGATCGCCTTCGCCCTTATCGACTATCTACGCTACTACACTCACCGTTCGCCCCGGCCGACCTTGGTACCTACGAACGAAACCCCGAACAAAACCCCGCGCCCTCTCTCCCACTCGCTAAGTCGGCTGTGGTGTTTGTGTTCAGTTCGCGCACTACACGACTAGACGGGGTTACGCGCATCACCGCAAACCCTCGAATCACCTCTGATGTCAAATAAACCCTCGGCACGGCCCACCCTCGACTCTGAGTCTTCCTCGCTTGAAGCCTAGAGGACAATCTGAAACCGTGACACAGCAGGCCGAGGTTTGTAAGTACCCACCCGTATGCTCGCAGACTAAAGCGCACCAGTCGCTTTTCACCTTACCTATTATCAATCTCAGCATCATAGGCTCGATTCACTTAACAACACGCGCGCGGCTCGCCATCGAGGACCTGCTTGACTTGGTTGGATCTTCCACCGGCGGGTTGTGGTCAATGCTGAATGTACACCATACTGAGGATCCGTTCCAAGATGGCTGGGTAGCTGCCGTCAAAACTGTCGCCTGTTTGCTAGGGCTTCTGCGTAATCCCACTCGTGACTCAACCCTCATGGTTAAGAGGGTTGCGGCTTCAAGTTCTAGAGTACAAGATAACCTGCTTTCGGCATTTTGCGCTGCGACTGACCCGAGCATCCTGGCATTCAATGGCCTCTCCACCGACTCAGGCGGCGCGCTGATCCCTCCACACTAACGACAGCTGCCCCGCTCCTTCACCCAGTGTTCTTGTGGACGAGGTGATAGACTGCTGGTCTTAACAACTGGCATGACCCAGAACGCAATGCGCAGCATGGCGCTCATGACCGTCCACGTCAGTACGAACACAGTGGCCATGTTCATACAGGGCCCCGTCTTTCAGCATTTCAGCACCTCTGGTCTTCGAACCCAGAATGACGAACAGTACGTCACCGCTTTCTCGTAACCTCCAACCCCACACGCGCATGCACATGTGCACATCGCACGACGCCAGCCTTCCGCCTTTGGACATCGGCATAGCAGACAGTTGAGGTGTGGGGTACGGCGGCGGGGATCGTATTTCGATTGGCACCGAAAATCGAAGATGTGCTGATACCCTGATGTCCTACCCTCAAAACCTTGAAGCTGCTAACGCACTTAGTCAAGTCGCCCTCCAGTGCATCATCAGTGATTATATGACTGACCCAGATAAGGTAGGGGACATGCACGATCGACTAGGGTACACGTGAGGTGACACTAGTGACCAAAGATCACGTGGTCGGAAGTCGACCCTGGGTAGATGTCTGTTGTTGAAGCCTTCGGCCTCGCTACATCCATCTTTCTCATCGTATCCCCCATACAACTCCAAAATGCGTGTTAGTATTAGTCTCGAGAGGTCCTCTATGCTATACTGGTAAGTAATCTACATGAACTGCAATAAGTAAGATGATTAAAAGCTATCTACATGAACGGTTATTAGAATCAATGCACTATCTTATGTCTATGGTCTTCTGCAGCATCGTGCCAGCATCTGGCCAACTTAAGCCAATCCAGCCTCGGTCAACTCCTTGAAAATGCTTTCTGGGAGCACGCGGTGACCCCGATACTTTCTACTTGCCCAGGCTGCCTGTTTTCCGTTCAGACTGCGTCGGTACCCATCCATAAACCTGCGAGATCTTGTCGCAAACCTATCGAGCATTCATCGTCTCAGTGATATATCTGGTACGCAAAATAAATATCTCACTTTCTGATGCACGCTAATGGGATGCTTTCCAAGGCTCGCAGTACATTTGGTTCGAGATCAGCTTCTTTCGAGGATGCTGGGTATTTCCGGTAAACACCTTTTGCATATCCCCAGCACTGCTCGATGAAGTTAAGTTCACAGTGGAACTTCGGTAGGAAAATGACGCGGAAACCTCGGGCAATGCATTCAACCTCAAGCAGTGAGGGGACATTGGCAAAATCAGGCTCGTTGAAGAGCAAACGACGGCAACAGCAATCTGTGACTCCAGGTAAGCATTTGAACTTGTCACATTCAGCGCGCCGTCCCTTTGTTCCAACACAGCCGTTATAGCCCCTTTCCTCAAGTATTATTGCCATTCCTTTGAAGATGCCTTCACGGGGATGGCCTTCAGGGAAGTAAAACTCCTGTTCACGTCCATCACGAAATCGGCCATTTGCCATTCGGATTGACTCCGTCAGAGGTTTACGATCAGGCCCATATATGATCTTCCCATCTGGTCCGCGTTTTGAACGTTGGACAAGGAAATTCGACCCCTCTTTTGGTATGTTTTTGGGCATTTTTCGTGCTGAAAGTGCGTCGCTAGGACGCTTTGTATGGGTTGTTGCGTTGTCGAAAACAAGGCCATGCTTTTGATTGGGGTAGTCTCGACTGAGAATATCCATTGCCTTACAAGTCTGCTCAATGACGTCCTTGTTTTCAAAGTATCCCTGACGTGCAACACCAGCCTTGAAAAGTACACGCGCTGATTCTGATTTGTCCAGGGACTGCAGCCAGCCATAGTCGGCTGAGATAAAATCTGCGACCATCAGCGACGCGCCTTCTCCTTTGGCACGCGGAACTGCAGTTGCATCCTCATGGACCCATCCGACTTTACGTCGATCATTTGAGTAAAAGGTTGATTCGTCGTGGTACCACACCACAGTTGGCTCTTCAAGTGGGCGAGGTCCGTCATCCTTGTCACATGGCCATATACGTTCCTCCTCGGTAAGCCCATCTTTCTTCCAGGCCCGAATTTTAGCTTCAAGCTCAGCCATTGCCGGTAGGAAGACGTGCTGTCGGTACTTGACAACATCATCTCTTTCATGCCCGTCGACGTACTGGCCCCCAGGTTGTTGTGTCCATCGGTAGCCCAGGATCTTCATCCACCGTCTTGCTGTTCTAACAGAGATGTCGCGCTTAAGTTTCCAACGCTGCTTCACACTGTCTTGGGCCATGTACTGCACAAGATGGGATGCAGTGACATACTTCCCAATGCTTTGTAGGTGCATATTCAGTTCCTGCGCGAGGTCTTTGTGTTGCTCAATGAGCGATTCGCACCAGGTCCCATAGAGGTTCTCTGGTAGGTCATCTCGATCATTGATGTATGCTCGAGTATGCTGCCGAAGCTTTTTTGCGAAGTATGGCCCTCGACGATTCATATGGGAGACGTGTAGTGACGCTTCTTTCCAGGTTTTATCACTTGTAGGATCAATATAGCACCACAAAAGTGCTTTCATGGCCTCTAGGCACGTCCTGGTGAATGTGTCGAAGCCAGGATCACTGTAACGGCTTCCTTTGACGTTACGCTTGGGTTTTAACAGGTTTGTGATGTCTCCAAGTGCAGCGGCTGCAACTCGTTTGTCAACATTTGAAGTGTCGACAGGTTCTCCGACCACCTGCAAGCCAGTTCCGGCTCCTTCAACTGTCTGCGCGCCGGCACCATTGCTGTCCATTTCATCGTCTTCATCATCACCATGACCACCTTCAATCTCTGGAAGAATCTCGTCATCCCATTCATCGAGAGGTGCCCCAATATTGATATTTGTTGCAGGTACCTGGTGAAGCTCGTGCATGGCCAGCTCGCCAAGTCTCTGTCAGAGTATGGCTGCCTGCTCCCGTGAATCGAGAAGCTGCTTCAGATTTTCGATAGATGTTTGCAGCTCTGCTGATCTTCTTTTTGCATGTTGCACTGACGTGACGGCTTTATCCTCGGCCTTCTGTGCAGCATCATGGTATCCAGAGAGTAATACGCGCTCGTAAGCATCCTTTGTCGTCTTTGCAACATAGAGTGCTGCTAATGCCTTTGAATCTGCACCCTTTGCAAGGTCCAGAGCAATCTGATAGTTGCCGTATGCCGCCTGAGCCCTTTCTTCAAGAGTATCGAGAATTCTTGCTGCTTCCTCCGCATTTTTGACTGCCTCGTAAGCTGTACGCTGACTGATGTTTGGTTCCAGTATCATCTCTTCGTCAATCTCGTCCTCAACTGTTGCACGCCAACGCATTGATGGGGAGGCGCTCGGATCTTGAGTAGTGTTTACTGGCGGTTGGCCTGGCTGACCACTTTCTGCTTCAAAGAGACAGCCTCTTGGTGGATGGTTGTAATCCATTGGTATCTCCGTGGCTTCTGTATGGCGTTCACTTGGTGGGATTGATGGTCTCTCTGAAGACAACCTGGCGCTTTTCTGTACATCGAGAGTTTAGAACCAAGATCCGCTTCAATAAAATGACCTTACACTTTGTTTCTTGAGTTTCTTTTGTGGTTTTGGGGCATTCCTCTTGGACTTTATCCCTAGATTGGATAGACGAGCACGCTTTGCCCTTGAGTAGGCCATTATACCGCAGATTTTGCAAGCTTTCGACACTCGAGATCCGAGGAGGACATATCCTGCTGCTGCTAATAAGTCACGTGGTCGTATTCATAGACAGGGGGAAATAGAATCGTCCAATGATACTCCTCTACACTCAATATTACAAAAATCTAACTCCTAAGATGTACGCTAATTACGATTCTCAAGGTGTCACAGAAGTTGGATTTTAAAAACCTGTCGCCTGGAGGGTTATCTTCCACAATCTTTCATTTTGTCACCTTTGTAACGCTTTGTCACGTGGACCCTAGTCGATCGTGCATGTCCCCTACCTTATGTCTTTTATGGCCCTTCGGGCAGGCCTGGACTTGAACTTGTAGTGGAAATGAAACCACAATGCATGTTACAAGCCATGATAGTAATTCAGAAGTTGCTCTCATTGAGCCTGCTTAGGTGCATGAGTACAGTGAATTCAAGTAGCTGAACCACTGGTTCACCCAATAATTGAGAAATTGAATATGAAATTCACAGAAAAATGGAGAAATAAGGAAAGCACCCGTAAAGGGGATGAAAACAGCAAAGGTGAAGATGTAGATAGATGTGTATAATATAGATAGGTGAATAGAACAATGTAAAGCGTACCATAACCTTTATTCCATCGAAAAAACGCGACTTCGTTGGCATTAGTGTGTCGAGTTTCCCATTTGGGCGCTTATTGGACAGTTGCCGGATATGGAAAGTGATGATCCTCGGCACTCTTGATGTGCCAAGCTGGAACTATCTGAGCGTCGAAAGAGGGGACTACGGGTCGCTCTCGCGCCCTGTCAGCATTTCTAAGAGATAGATAGTTGGGGACGTCATTTTGAAGTAAGATAGAAAAGAAATAAATGAATTTGATAGAAATTTGATAGAACTATAACAAAAATGGTGATAAATGTGAGAGGTCTGAGATTGTCGAACACACGTGCGTCCGACATTTTCAGACCTGACGAAAATCGCTCAAACTGAATAACTCGAGGTCACGTGGTATCAGATGCGTCTTTCACAAGTGTGCCGTGAATCCCTTCCACACCGGGTTACCATCTCTTCAAAACCCAGTGACAAATATGAATAAGTATTGAACATAATTATAGAACTTGGATCAATACACATCGACACTGCATTACTGGGCCTGTAACATGCGTATTTTATCTCTGAGGGTGGTGACCTCGTCGTGAAGCCTGCGGTTGTTCTGTTGCTCCTGGATAAGGTCCAATTCCAGGTCAAAGATAATTCCCCCTAACTCATGTTCCTCCGACTCAGAGTCTCCTGTGTCCACCAAGTCAGCCAGGTGCCTACGAAGCTGCTCCTTCTCAACTTCAAGGTGGTCGATGACACTGTTCAGATACTGAACTTCCGATACCAAGATGTCAATGCTGATGGCTGCAGTGGCTACAGTGGCTGATACAGCTTCTTTCCTCCAAAAGAGCGCCCAGAAGGCACTGAAGTGCTCTTGAGTTAGCTGGGCACCCAAGCGCAATTGTTGAACGAATTTGGATAGGAAGGTGGCTGTGCGCAGGTGGTCGACAAATGAAAACCATGGGGTAGCCGTGTGAGATGATGTGTTGAAAGTGGCACCTCTGTCTGTAAAGGGACTGGTTAAACAAGAATGCAACATGAGAAGCGTTTGGAGCACCTTCAATTGATTCCACATCAGTGTAACTCAATGTGTCACCATAAAGTGCATGGTCTGCTGTCAGTATTGGCATATCTTCTGTCGTAGTTGGGTTCGAACACAGGCAAGGGAGGAAGAAGATGTACGTTGTTGTTGGGAATAAGGCAATTTGGTGCAAGTTTTGACCCAGTGGTGATTCGGTGGCTTGACTTATGGTATGCTTTTACCTATTCTGACTAAGCTGTATGTATCAGGCAGCTGTCGAATAGAAATGACATATCTGGACATGCATTGGAATGCAGGGGCGTACATAACATAATTTATGTATTGGTAACAGGGATAGGAACGGCAGTAATTGAAGCAGTGGTCCCTGATTCCATACTGGAAATGGTGACTATAGTCAAATTTAAATTCCACTACCCTAAATTTTATAGAATTGGTAGTAATGGGGTTTCAGATTTTACGACATTAAAATACATTGCGTTCAAGGAATAAATCACATCTGACCACTACTGTGGTTCTTTTGCAAATTTGGATATAATAGCCCCAGGGTTTGAATTACATTTGTATCCAGGAAAATTGGCAGCATGCGAAGATAGGTGCCACTCTTCAGCAAAAGGCTATTTGTTTTTAGCGACTTGAAGGCTCCCTGATGCGATGCCATCGCAGTTCGGCAACTAGAGCCGGGATGTGTCAAGAATGGAAGAATAACATAATGTGGCAGAGATGGAGAGGTGTCACACTGAATGACCCAATTTAAGGTTTAGATCTCGGCAAGTGCTTGGTTCAAACCACCCAGGAAGCACACAGAACCCAAAATTGACTCTGTACTGTTGCTATGTCTTTAGGGCCTGCAGTTTCCATTTTATGTAGTAGCCTTGCATGTCAACTGTCCGTTCTCTGGGTAACAGAAGACACAACAACAGTTCAGAGTCATTTTACTGCATGGAGTAAAGTGTTAATAGCATTATGGTGTTCGTGTATGTAAATTAGCTCTGATAGGGCAGGAAGCAAATTTCAAAATTGTGGAGCGCATCAAGGGGCAGAATCTTTTTCAGGCGAAGAATGCACAATGCTGGCATAATTTATCGGTTCAAGTGCTCAAGCATTACCCATGACAACCGCCATATAAAGATCAAATTCTGTGATTGCCGAAATTTATGGTTGCCAGTATCCAAAAATATCTTGCCGCACCAATGCTGCACATAACCATTGGATTAAAAGGCACGTTGCAGTCATACAGAACACTGATCACAAACATCATATAGGATATAATCATTATTGTTACAGGAATAACCAGCCTATCATCCATCAATCTCAAGTTAACACTGTTTCACACCATGTTTTGCCGGAGAAGTTGGCGGTACAGGCTCCGTCGACTAAATGAGCTATGAAAATAAACATGTTCCGTTTTCGGAAAATCCACGATCTTGATCTCCAATCAGAGTGGGCGCATGTTTTGATAATTACATCATTTCTAGTGTTAATCGTGCACAGGGAACAGACAACAAACCAGTTTTCACCAGGAAGCACTTTTCAAAAGTCTCAATCAGATATATTCAACAGAGTACTTAGAATTTCCATTATGAAAGGTAGAGCCGGATTAGATATTAATTATGGTAATACTAGGTGGAGGAGAAGTAGCAGCAAGAATCGACAGAGCACTGTTCAAAATGTCGCATTTGTCCTCGAGCAAGGCATTCTGAAAGCGCAAGAAGGTGTTCTCGTCAGTGAGTTCTTGGACGCACTCAGCGACATGCTTGTGGTTGGCATCTACAGATGGATGACGAGTGGTGCTTTGCGACAGAATCCCCTTGACCCGTCGGTAGCCCGCGGTCAGATAATTGTTGGCGTGTTGGACTCGATATTGAAGTTTGGTGATGACCAGTTCAATCTTTCTGACAAGTCTGTTTCGATAGGCGTACAGGTGTACAACCTCTGTGCGTCGACAATGTATTCCATAGACATGTGCATTCTCCCTGATGTTGAGGTCGTCGAAAGTGTAACCGTCAAGATCATGAGCAAGTACTGCTGCCGGTGCGCCCAGTCAGAGTCGTGTATTTGAGGATGAAGTTATCACAGAAACTCACCAGTCGCCGAGCTAGTGTGGGGCTCTATGATGACTGACTGCTCCCGAGTTACAAAGATTTGCATCCTGTCCGTGTTAAATGCGGTTGCGTATACTGTTAAAAAATCTGAGGATTGGCAATGGCTGCTAAGCGTCGGAGAATACAGGCTGACTTACCGGTACCACCAGGCTGAGTCTTTTGAAGAGGTGCGCCGCTGCGAAGAGTACAGCTACCAACGATCACGCTACAGTACAGTGGCTGGGTGGGTGTCCGCGAAGGATCGAGGAGAGTCATAGCTTGAGAGCAGCAAGGATTAACTTTTTGAAAGGTCGACAACGTGGACGACATCAAACTTACCAGCATTGTCGGTGCAGGGAAGTGCACTGTAGTTGGTGTTAGGGCTCATTTCTGCTTGTGATGCTTGATTTTGAAAGTGAGGGAGAAGAGAGAATGAAGGTCGGCTGAGACTTTTGTGTTGTTAATCGTTATAAGAAGTTGCACGAGCTCGGCACCTGCTACTTAAGGTTTGTGATCTGGAAAAGACTTTCGCGTGGGCTAGGTAGTCCATTAATGTCGATACGTACGTGCACATGTTCTCCGATGTACGGAAGAGAAATCAGGCATTCTATAACATGGTCAAAGCTGCGGCGATCCGGATAACAGCCGGTGTACTACTCTGGTAACAAATTGTTTGTCATCTCAGATTGTGTTTTCTAGATCATCGAAGTCGCTTCAAAATCCCAAATTTGGCTAGCAATTTCAAGGAAAATGAGTGACCGAAGATGCAAGCGTAAGTCTGTACTTCTTCAACCAAAGCATAACACAATTCGGACTCCTTACCAGTAAACAAAGTCATAGAGATTGGGAGTTCGAACGTCGTCGTCAAAAAAGTCACGGACGAACGAGTGCGAACCGACAAATATGAAAAGGTATTTTGCCCATCTGACATTGTGCGATTGTTGTGTGAAGTACATCATTGACGATTGCGGCCTTTCTGATGGAGTATACAGTCGAAGAGTTCCTGTGCTAGGCGAAGTAGGTCCATGCTGCGATTTAGTTTTCATTGTCGAATGGTAGATACGTTAAGCAGGCCATGTCGGATTTAATCCTTGTGCTGTACATAGTCATACTCGACATTACATTATATGGCTAATACGTTGATTACATGTCTGGTACTGGTGAAGCTGCTGGTGGCAATAAATTGAATAATGCATGTACAATTGATCCTGTCTACCGAGCTATCATGTTAAAACCATGGCCATCTGCTCAAGGAGAGTTTCTTTCATATTGTCAGCTGCGTTTCTGGTGATAGTGTTGATAGTGGACACCCAGCCATCGATGCTTGATGGTGAAACACTCATAGCAATGCAAACGTATGTTCCGTCAAATCTGAATATAGCGCCTTTGATCTCCTCTAGGTCAATCTACAGAGGTATGTTCAGTATCAAAATGGTCATTGTGACGTTTCTTACGCACCAATAGCTGGTCCAAGCAACTCCAGTCGTCAGGTTCTGTCCATACCTGACATTTATGTTTGGAAATATGATCCAATGTCGACGTAAAGATCCAACTTTGTTGGCGCCAATGTTTGACCAATGCCTGACTAATCATAATGCGGTCGACTTCATCGAGGATAAGCACTGCTCCAGTACAAAGCCGCCGTTGGTCCCAGTAGACGTCTAAGGGTTTTCCGGCGAGAACGCCGTTTATGCACGTTGATAAGTCCGTCTTGAGGTCAGTCCCAACCTCATCAAGAGGTAACTTTGCTGATATTCTCGCCCACATAGCAATAATGTCCGCATCCAACTCCAAGGTGGTTTCAGCAACACGCAGCAGAATCGTTTGAAGACAGCGCATCGTGTTCTAGTGGTACATTTTGCCAGTCAGCATACGGCGCGTCTCTAATGGTAATGCACTCACCAATCGATTTATCAAAGCCTTCCAATTCAAACTATTTGGAGTGAACATGGTGTATTCATTGAGGATCTTTTGTAAAACCGATCCGAGTGAGGCTGATTTGTATCTCCATGTTTCAACCAAAGCATTTTCGATCTGAAGTTTATCCATAGGAGATAGAATAGTAGGCCTTGGCGCATATCGTCGAACCATGGCTCAATGTTATGCATTGGGTAGTACATTGATTTATATTGACTGCAAATATATATGGATTTTCTGTGAACGCTCACAAGCACTGGTTGCGCGGTGCATCCAATGCTCATAATTCACAATTGGTCTAATGATCGCAAAATATACTGTTGATATACGCTACACTTTGCATTCAATGATCAAACCATGCCGTGAGTATCGTGCACCTGTCTAGGTATCGTGTGCATATCAGGGCCCATATCGCCATAAGGTATCAATGATGAGAAGATCTGATGGTACGAAATCCATCATGTTCAGTATGACTGGATGCTACTATGTCAGATGATGCCTTACTTACTTAACCGATTTACCGTTGAGCAAAGTTGACACTGAAGCGGTGAAAATCAGTACCATAACTGAGATTTGCCGTCGGATCTATGCCCATCACCCGCGTGAGGTTCCCTCAACTGAAGCTGTGGTTGTACTATCAGTGCAAATGTGGCACGGTCTTGGAGACTCTCGACGTCGACTTTAGGCCCCATTGTATCCTTTTATTACAACGTGGACAAATTTCTGCAATTACAAGATACTCTTCGAGCTTGCGGATCTTTGGGCTGTTGGAGACCAGTTATTCCTCACACGCCTGCCTCACTTAGTTTAAGCATTCACTTGCGAAACGGTACACCAATAATAATCGTCCTAATTCAGCATTGACGCACCGATCCTCTCCACTAGTGACGTCAAGAGCAGAAGAGAGAACGGAATCACACACAGTTGTCAGAGCGCAGATTTACAGGCGAGATCCAATCAGTGTAATCGATATAAACAGTCACGCTAAATTGTTGCGGTCAAGTCGGCTCCGCTGTCATATCTCGGCAACCTTGGTACACACAACGTAAGAGTTCATCGGTCGACGAGACTGTTATAAAGTACAGAGTACACCCCTCGAAAATTTAACTGTCCAAACATCCCACTCAATCCGAAGCAGATAGTCTCCGCAATTTCCAATGCCTGCATCCAGACTAGTAAATAGCCGTTTCATGTTACTATCTCACCGTACTAAAGTATCATACAGAAAACCGAACAAAATCACTGTGTAGCGGGTGGACCGCTCAGAACTCCAAAACGGACGGTGATGGCATGTCTGTTCTGTCGAGGTGAACGAATTCCCCCTTTTGAGTCACAGTACCATAATTCATGATCTTACACAGCCCGGAAACTGCGATGCGACGGCGTCCGACCCCTCTGTGGAAGTTGTTCAAAGAGGGACCGTCCTTGTATGTATCTCCCCGTGGCCATTGAACTTCCGAAAAGTAAGCAACACTATATACCGAGTCGATTTTTATATTGACCTATATACAGAGAACGAAGACGAGTGTTAATAGTTACAATACAGAATACTACTACATATATAAAACTCCTCTATGGAAGTATGGTATGCGTTAAAATTCGTCATCAACCGTAAACAGCTTCGAAGATTTATTCTGGGCACTCGAGTGGTCAACCATGGCCAAACTGTATTCAGATACTCGCTTCTCGAAGAAGTTAGTCTTTCCCTCTAACGATATCATCTCCATAAAGTCGAAAGGATTTGCACTGTTGTAAACCTTTTCACTTCCAAGGCCAACAAGCAGACGATCTGCGACAAACTCTATATATTGACACATCAGTGCCGAGTTCATGCCAATCAAGCTGACTGGAAGACTATCTATGGGAATGGAGGAAATCAATACCCAAGTCAGATTTTACACAATTGACGTACCAGTTAGAAATCCCTGTTCGATGCTGACAGCCTCCTTGACAATTTCTTGTATGGTATCAGAATGAGGACGACGAATGAGGTGTTGAAAGAGGAGACATGCAAACTCTGTATGCATGCCCTCGTCGCGGCTGATCAGCTCATTCGAGAACGTCAACCCGGGCAGGAGACCTCTCTTCTTCAACCAGAATATGGATGCAAATGCACCGGAGAAAAATACGCCTTCAACAGTAGCAAACGCAACAAGGCGCTCGGCAAAGGTTGATTGGGTATCTGAAATCCACTTAAGCGCCCAATCTGCCTTCTGTTTGATGCTTGGCACAGAGTTAATTGCGTCAAAAAGACGCTCTCGCTCAGTGGGGTCTTTGATATAGGCGTCAATGAGCAAAGAATATGTTTCGGAATGAACATTCTCCATCATGGCTTGAAACCCATAGAAGCACCGTACTTCCGCCACCTGTACTTCAGTCGCGAACCGCTCATTGAGATTCTCGTTGACAATCCCATCAGACCCCGCAAAGAATGCAAGAATGTATGATAAGAAATGACGCTCGTCATTGTTAAGCTTCTGGTCCCAATCGTAGCGGTCCTTGGAGAGGTCAATCTCCTCTGCTGTCCAGAACGAAGCCTGCGCCTTTTTATATGCGTCCCAAATCTAGCAAAGAAGGTTAATGCAGGATCAAAATTGGGCTCTCAGAATAATACATACATCAGGGTACCGTATGGGAAAGAGAATAAAGCGCCTCCTACACTCTTTCAAAATGGGTTCCTCCTCATCGCCCATGATGACATTTTTTTGCCCATTCACGTATACGAGAGCACTATTTTCCATTTGAAACGGAGAAAAGGTCTCCGGCTGCAATTGCTCTTTGTCTTCAATCATGTCTTGGTATGCAGTTCTATATAACACAGAGCGAATTAGGCGATATCTGACAGTGAAAATCACTCAGAAATAAACCTTATTGACAATACAGTGCGTGGTATAGAGCGTAAGTGTAATGAGTGGACCTGCAGTAACCTTATATAGCGTGCCTCTATGGATTTTACTTCAGACTTAGGCTTAGTGGTCCAACGTTGGTGGCATTTAGACAATCCGACAATCATAAATTCATTAACGGTCATAATGTTTGACAATACAGAAGGACGCGTGATAGCGACGGCAACACCATGCTATTTAACATCACAACATTACCAAAATATGGCTGGTTGATGGTTGCATGAACAGGGCACCGGTGCAGCAATCCAGACATGACACATACACTCAGAGTCCGTCAAGCGTTTAGGTTTCTTACAGATAACAGTCAGAAACGACAGAGCCATGGGCCCGAAATCGGAAATTGAGTCCGCGGGCAATGCAATGTGTCGCCTCGGTGGATTCGCACCTTAGCGAAAGTCGGCGAATATGTTATCGCCAGAATGACTCTCTGTGCTTCCCGGGCTGACGTACCCGTTGGGACTTGTCGGTTAATCTCTCTCTCTCCGAATATGCAACTACAACGCGACCCTCCCATGATTCCTGAACCTCCTGGTTATGCATGCATAGACCCCTTCCGATTACAAAAAATTGGGAAATGAGCGCGAGCAAAGCGAGCGATCATCAAAGGATAAGATAGGGGCGCATCGGGAATGGCAAGAGTCCGGCCCATCCCCTCGCACTTCCCATCCTCGACCATACGGTCGCACACTGTGTACAAATCCGCATAGATTTAATGATCATTCAAATATATCAACGAGATGAGGCAAAGGGAACCTTGCCTTGCTTGCTTCTCCCCACTCGCAAGGCCCCTTTCGTCCTCGTTCGTTTTCCACCCACCCGCCTACCTCCTTCAGTGTTTGGTATAGCCGGATTGGCCTCGGCTTCAGTCGCCTGCCATCTGGCCAGCCAAACGCTCTGGTTTGGCGCGCGCGCATCAATTCGCGGCAGATGTTGAATCCAACTCGACACGCCGAGACGCTCTTTTCGGGATCCTCGCAAGACGTCAGATTCCAACGCGAATTCGATTCAGCGTCTGACTGCCGAATCTCGATGTTTACAAGCGCCGCGCCAAACCACCCGCACCTTGGCTATTCGCAAACTCAACGAATAGACCAAAACATACATACTCCTCATTCATTATAACATACTCAGTGCTATAAACATTAAATCGATAAAATATGTTCTAAACATTCACTCGGAATGATCGACCTCCCTATCTTATCCCTTTATTAGAGGAGAATATAAAAAGCGCGTTTCTATACTAAGAATTTTAATCCTCATCAAAAGTGTCCACAGTTTAACCCATGGGAAGAGATTGCTAATTTGATGTGTTGCTATCAATATTCGCTCCTGTTATTGGTCGGGGTCTTGCTTGCTGTCGCCAACTCGCCCTTGGCCTCATCCTTGTCGCTCACGTCGCGTTGGCCATTATCCTCACACCCCACGGCAATGACAAACCCGAAAAGCAAGCCACATAAATGCTGCCAATTTGGTCCTGCCCAATCTCAACCGCGCTGCAATCATCGTCGATTACCGCGCAACACTGGCGAGCACCATTAAGGACCATAGATATAGCGCTTTCCACACGTCGTTGTGGATGCGGAATTATTAGTGAGTTCGTGTATTTGGACATACCGTCATTATTAGGCCCTTAATGCTGTATTTAAGTCGTTCAGTCACACCTCAACCTGCCATTTGGGACCGACACAACCCATAACCGCTCACAACAAACGAGAAATCTTCGTGCACACGCCCATGCTCGTAGGACTGTCCTCATCTCCGCCATGAGTTTCAACCCCTTTGCTACTTCCCACTTCCGTTGATATCCTCAATATCCGTCAACCCTTAATACTCTATATCACAAAAGAGGCACCCTGGTCGGTGTTGACCAACCCTCGTCACCGGCATTGTGCAAAAATAGTCCATTTCGTCAAATCCTGCCCTGCCAGTGCCGCGACTGTCTGTTGTTCCTCAACCTTAGTCACCACCTTCCCCATCGAAGCCCATCGTGGTGCCTTTGAGACACGGTACCCTCAAAAAGGGTATGTTTGTAATTCCCTACTATATATTCAATTACTTATAATATCAGAAATGGTCGACAACGCTGTGTGACCGCGCTCGAAATTGACCTGGGACCACCTCACAGCATGCAGGTCAAAACACTGGACGCTGGGAAGGATAAACATGGGGAGCACCTTCTGGCAAGGGAGCAGTAAGGTACGTTCCACGCAGCTCGCAAGGTCGCTCTGGAAACCAGATAAGCTTTTCCAAATACTTTATCCCTCTTTCCTCCCCCGTCACCGCCTCGTCTTGCAGGTTTGGAAAAATGACTTGTCACGCAGCACACTGGCATCGCCTTCCAAGTTCCAACGCCCATCGCTTTGGATCCCGCCCAGGTCTAACCCAGTAGGCATTCGACGCGACACAATCCACTCCCACTGCGCACCGCGTTGACTAACAAGGCCCGCTGGCATTTCTCAGACCACGAGATTCATCCTATCACATCGCTTTAATGCGCGACGAAAATCGGAACTCGGGTTGCTCCTCGGAACGCCACCTTGGGTTATTGAGGAGGTTACGACGATGGATGTCATTGCTTCGGTGCAGTCTTCGCCCCACTGTGCAATGCCGTTTTCCCTTTACGCTCGATATAGGCATCGACATCAGTAACTGACCGCAGTTTCTGAGCGCTCTCTTGGATTTGGTATACACCGTGATCATGACGGTGCAAATCGATTGTGTCGCGTTCTTACAATTACATGTATTTAGCTGTTTACGTCGGTGTTTATGTGATTGATTCTCATACTCTGACAAACATGCCAGAACTTTGAATGCCACGGTTCAACTATGAGGGAGTAGGTGCCATGATACTCACTGGCAGTAAGAAGCAAAGTGGTTACGGAGTGGTACCATTTTCATCAGAAGGGGCAAAGAGGGAAATCTCTGCGACAGTTGGTCAACACGGGTTCTATTTATTTTAATTCCGATCTGTCGGCGGTTGCGTACAGCGCTGGAAGTCTACTTGTCCAGTGGCGTATTGTGGGGAAGACTCTGTGTTTGTTGCTCCGAGAATGGGGTTTGTGATTGAGGTAACTGACGTACTGACTTAGCTTATTATGTTGGGATGGTTGGATGCGACTCAAAATACATCTAAGCTTTAAAGTCTCTCATAGATTCTCCAAGCATGTCGAAGGCCGGGTATCAAAGTAAGTTATTTGGGCTAATTGATTCGATATGAGATAAAATGTTATATAAGTCTGTGCTGCAATAGACGGTGGTACTTGTATCCGTCTGAACTCATGAGCAACACTGCGCATTACACCACTGTCACCTTAACTGCAGAGGAGGACCAACTCATATACAAGCTACTAGTGGAGGAGTGGCGACAGAGATCTTTTGAAGTCTGCCATGTTTTGGAGAAAGACCTGCTGGAGACGGAAGAAGGTGCTCACACCGCGATAATCGTAAGTGCGTTGTTGGATGTCAGAGACCTTATGTTATTGATAGGCGTCGTTTTGTTGAAGACGAGAACATTAGAGCTGCAGACCGCTTTCGAAGCTTACAATGGCGCGAAGGTATTCGTTGAATGCTCTAGCGAAGACCTCATCCAATGGCGGTCGCGGCTTAGGAATAGTGGAAGCAGCCGACACCGTGGAACCCTCACCACCCTTCGGCACCTTCTCCGAGTATCTTCGAGTATCCCACAGTTTCCATTCCTGGACAACAGGTCGACAACAATCTCCGTTTCTGTCAAGGGCGTGATCGAAGAAGCTCTATTTCGTCAATGGATAGGCAGAGTGAGCAGATTTAAAGCGGTCATCGCTGAGGTTGCGAGCAACATTGCTCTATGGAAGGAGAAGCCTTCGGAGAGTGATGCGATTTTGTGTAGGGAAACAGTTTGTGAATAAAATTTTCATACACATTCCGTGATGCTCATGCAACAACAGGTTTCGCTTTTTTTTATGAGCGTTGGCGTCCGAGCCTTTGTTGGAGGCGTCCCTACCGTGGAGGTTTACCATGGCGAACTGGAACTCTGGTTCGACACCATCAACAAGTAGTTACGGACCCATTCTTGCGCATAACCAGTATAGAAAAACTCCGAGGTTTTATTCTCAACCTGCCCGTTTCTTTGACAGCACAAGGCGTCCAATATCGTTGACCCAGGGGCAATACAGCGCGTCGTTTCAGTTACGCACGAACCGAACGAAGGCAACAGTCATGTCGAGAGATGCTGGACAGTAAAGTTGGAAGCGGTCCAGCGCGAGTACATGATCATGTGGCGTAGATTGTGATCAACAATATAACACGTACTTTACAAAAACCATTTAGATGATGAGGGACTAAGCTACGACGACCCCAATTCACTAGGTGCAACACGAAACGCGCACGCGCACGCTTCATTCCATGAATAATAGTTGAAGGATTGTCTACGGAGCTCTGAGAATTAGAATCAGTATGCTATTACATTCCTGTACCGGGCTTATAACAAAGAACTCGGAGACCAGACAGTACAGCAGTACAGAAACGCCGGTAGTTGCCGCCGTCCTGATCATCCTCATAAGAACGGTGCGTTACTTGGCGGGACGCATGTCATGACCCCTATGTTTAAAGAAAGTGGACAGGTAGACGAACGGCCCTCCTACACTCCCTTATCTTTCCTCCCTTTTGCGGCTTACCACTCCGCGCGACCCGTTTCTCTTATTCCTCGTCTAAGCGGTGCAGTTCTCCGTAGATGGAATTCAAATTTTCCCTCACCCTAATCGGAGGTACACAGAGCACGACACGACATAAAAGCTGGGCACTTCCAGAGCGCTTTCCTGGAGCAAGCGGTATGAATCACAATCAATGGTTGGTAGAAGCTGAACTCAGGAGTATGTAATGACTACAGAGACTTTTACCGCTACAAAACCCGATTTCTTTTGAATAATATACTTGCGCGTGCGTTTCATACACGAGTTCATGCGCTCGCGCTAGTCGCATGTATGCGTCCCGGCATCCGCTTCCGCCAAAATACGGAGGCTGACCTCGAACTCACTGAGTGTTTATAATAGCCTCAATACCCAACAGATACGGTGTGTCAAGTATTGGAATCGCAGGTGCATGAGCGAGGACATCCACAATATGCCGGATATTGGATGTAAAATACCCATTCAGATTGGCCTCAAGGCGCTGAAAATTCGACCTGAACCCCCGCTGGTTTACAAACCTGCGAAACCTACTTAATTCAGATCCAAATCGCACGGGTAGGCGAGAATTCGAGGAGAAAATAAGTATTGGTGGTATTGATCGGACGGGATGAAACGTGTATTTATGTCATACGAGATAAATGGGTCATAATACCCAATCACATGCTAAAAAAGGTCATCCATCAAGAATAACAGATGATTGACGAGATCAGCATTGATGGAAGTTTCCATATTCAATATAATATGGTTGAGACCATCAATCCAATCCGCCTGTGACATCGACGACTTCTCCATGAGAACAAGTGTACCATTGAAAGCGTGAATAACGCCCTTCAGAACCTCCAAGTCGATCTGTATGTCGCTCACATGAATGCCGTATCAGATGGCAATGCTATTGAACGCACCATGAGATCCAAAATGTATGAAGCTGGCGTCCAAGTTTCGCCAGGTTTCTCGGAAATCTCGTCGAGGAGAGAAGCCAACACTCCACACATGCTTCCAATGCTCCAAGAGAATTTTTCCGATGACGAGCTTATCCGTCATGTTTCAGTAGAACAATGCGACCTTCCACAAAGTCATTCCGTGTCCAACACAGCAAATACGCGGGAATACCGCAGATATGTTGCATACACGATTCGAGTTCAACCAGGATATCAAGATTCTCGTTGTCCGATGGTAGAGAACAACAATGGATCGCCACATACTCTGGACATTTACTGTTCAGTCCATCACGGCGATCTCAATTGAATCTAAAATATCGCCCGTCTGCAGCTCCTTGATTTCATTCTGATGAAATAAGAACGGGGAATACTAGTAGCAGAATATAATACACACCAATGTATGAGCAAGAATAGTCCAATTCATTGTAGCCGACCCATGGAGTCTACACCTCAACAAGAGCTCCCGCAGCACTAAGGATAGAAATTTGTTTTTAAACTTCCATCTTTCAAGAAGAGCCTTGTCCAATATGACGGTCACTGCATGAAGATAGCGCTGTAAAGCGATTCCAATAATGCTGGCCCATGAGAACAGGGAGGAGACTAAGATTAAGACACACTACAACTGTCAGGGGTCATTTTTAATGGATGTGTCTCTACTTGCCGTATTGTGTTGATATTTCCCTCAGAAGTTTATCGAATAATTCAACAAGGTGATGACGCGTTGGTTGTCGATGAGTTGCTAGGATTTCACAAAGGAAGAACCAAGATGACATCATCTAATTTGATGGACATACTTGCAGACACAACGCACATGGACAATGGACCAACATAACAACACAAGATTTGGAGACTGCCCAGTCATAGCAAGACGCCAATTGTTGACATATTTTTGCCAATTGGGTTCCTGATGATTTGATGCTCAGATGTGTATCGGACTATCGGTAGATCATGATGCATTGACGACAATTTGGCAATTTGAAGGCGTGGAGCAACCTGTGGCAACAGAAAATCGGACAACACACACAGGACGCAAGAATGATTCTTTGGACTACAAAAACTAATCAAGATCTATTCAAAGATGT